>OX461809.1:82669880-83869880 GCA_949802685.1 Dicyrtomina minuta
CACACAATTTTACAGCTTTACAAAATAGAAAATTTCCTTAAACGTGCCTACTAAATCATTTGAAAAATCAACTTTTTTGACATGGGAAGACAAGAGAAAACTCAATGTTTACAGAATAGTACATAGAAACTTTCTCCTCACGATTTCAACAATAGTTAGCTAAATTTAAATGGGTAACAACTGAGATAACAGAGATATTCAGTGAATATAAAATTATACTGAATTATGAATCAATTAAAATCGTACTTGCCTCTCACTATTCAGGGCCACACACGCAAACAAAGTAAAATTTAAAGCTTTCGAATTGAATTGACTTTAAAGCATAATATATTTACTTTCATAATGTATAGCGTCGCTTATTTAGCTGTAAGAAACTTACAGTAAGGATGAAAGTTAGCTTACATAAGTAAAATGGTATTGGAAAGGTGTTCATTTTTTTTTACACCGTGTGAAGATTTATAGATGGAACATATGGTGAAAGTTAAAAGTTAAATTAAATGTTTAAATATGCTCCTAGTAGTAGTACTGAGACTCATTAATAATCATGTAACTTGACTTGACTTTTGAGTTGGTTGAGACTTTTAAAATGGGCTTTTGATGCAGTAGTAAAAGTAGAATTCATTTTTAATGGAAAGCCCCACATAGCTGCATAGTTTCCTTCTTGAACAACGTGAGCTCCTTCTCGTTCTCGTAATATAACCACTGTGCTCATGGACTGTAACATGATCAACTTATACTGTGAATCACAAGTGGAATCGCTTTCACCATTTCATACAGTTCTACATGAGGTAAAAGTAAAAAGGCTCAAATCTCAAATGCAGAAAGATTAAAAAGATTAACTAACATTTCACTTGGACTTTGAATTTAACACACACATACCAATGAAAAGTTTAGATTTTGACGGCAATGGTGATGGTGCTTGGTGGTGGCTTGTAGAAGTAAAACTTTGGTTCGTATGTCGGCAGAATCAAGTAGAATTTTCACAAGTCTTTGCCACCAGATTTTAGACTTTCACTTGTTAGACTATAGACGTGCATCTCTTGTATGAATTACCATAGGCCCAATCAATATAAAGATGTGGTTTGAATAACAAGAGTGTCTCCTATCCAACTTTGCCATCTTCATCATGATCAATCTACGTTTATAGCATCAGCTTTAGAGATAAATAGCTACTTTCTCCACCGAGACGTAAGTACGTAATACTTGACTTTGACATGATCCTCGTGACCACCACCACGTTTAGTGTAGGTAACTTTGTGGATATTTCACTATCAGCATAACGCCAATGGTTTTATGATTTACTTTCTCCTTCGATGATTGAGACACCCTGGACGGACGGCGGACTGGGGCTAGTTAAATTCTTTATTCAAGGCAGACGCTTTAAAAACAATTGCAATTGATACTGTGAACTGTAGGTCCATCTATAAAGAATATATTATAGCTCCTGTTGTTACTAGTCATGTTGTTTCTTTAAAATTAGAGTTTTACATGCACAATTTGAAACTTATGTTAGAGTTTACTCAGTATAAAACTTAATTAAGCAAAAATGAAGAAAAGTTTGAAACAAATAGTGAAAGTGGTGAAGGGAATGAAAGTAAAACAAAAAAATGTTGGTGAAATTGAAAATTGCTGTCAGAATCAGAAGGCTGCTAGTCTGCTTGAAAAAATTGACCAGTAGTACATGAAAAATGCAGCAGAAATAGAAAGGGTATAACTAAAGAGATGCTGCTTATAATGTGTCCATGAATGGCCTCGCGGCAACGCTTACCACATAAATTGAGCAATTTATGCATAGAAATAATGCATGTTTGTAGGGCTTTTAGTTTCTATCAGGTCTAAACTAATGCATGAATAGCATATGTATGAGAATGTAGAGGCTGGCTTCGGCTCTAGTAGATGTGGATCCGCCGGTCGTGTACGTGTACGTGAAATGCATTTTGAAATTGATGTGGGAGAGAGAAAGTTAGTGGGAGTGGGACGAGAGGATGTAGCTGCTGCATTATAAATGTGAGTCTCGGGCCTAATATGAATTTTATAGTGAAGGCATTATTCAACAATATAATATCGTGTAGGACAGAATGAGATTGGAATATAAAAGAAAGGGAATTGTACACGTCATAGAGTTTGTAGAAAGTATAGATAGAGATGCTTGTCTATACTTGTTCCGAAAACTTCGCTGGTCAGGTCTTATGTTATTGCAAGCTCGTCTCTTGGACGCTTCATCGCTGAAGTTTGAAGTTGAAATTGAATAGATAGATGCAGGACGATAACATGAAATGAACGGACAACGAAACGTAGACTGCTAGAAATCTGATGCTTAAAAATGAATTAGGTAGAAGAAAAGATACTAAAGTGGTTCTTTACGGTGGCATAGACGCATACGTACTGGCGAGTAATTTACGCTACCCGATAATACAGTTTAATAAAGCATACTTGCACAGCAGAATTCAAGTTGTAATTTTAAATATTGACAAATCCGAATATAAGGGGCTCCGCGAGACCGGCAGAATATGTCCCGTATAACCGGAACCCCTTGTAATCGCTTCAGGAATTTCCTTTGTAAGCGGACCAAAATAATTCAGATTTTTAAAATTTGTATTGTTAGCTAAACAAAATTTAAAAAAATAAAAGCACGTTTTTAAAAATTCCCCCCTAAAAATTGGTGCATGTGCCTAACTGAAATATTGGGTACTGCCGGTTGCTCGTAAGATTGTGAGGCTCTCTAGGATTTTCTAATGAATTTCTCTCACCACTATATATGTTTTTTGTTTGGCTCTTGCTTTGGTTCTTCATATCAAAGCCCGCTTTCACTTACTTTACTTTCTCTTATTCTCACCAAAATAATATTTCTCCTACCAAAAACGTCTCTACTTCTCGTTGGACTATTACATATTATATTTTCTCTACTACTTCTACCCTAATTCCATTTATCGCACTCGATTTTCCATTGCACCGATCTTAAAGAAAGTCCTACGTATATGGAGCCCAGGAACTGGAACTGGAACTGGTGTGGTTTTCAATCTTCCATTTTCAGTGAGTTTAGGACAAGTTTCTACAAGGACGATAGGGAGGACTAAAACAGTAGCCAAAACATTGAAACGAAGACCAAACCCAATAATGACAAGACTAGGTAAAATCTTTTTAAGATCTTTGCTCCATTTACTGATAAGCTCTAAACCTCTTGTTCACAAGTTAACTTTAGCGAAAACGAAAACCACTCAAGACTGGATGCTGGCGTCTGTAGAAAGTAGTACTGTGCAAGTCAAATTGAACAAAACGCTGTACAAAATGCAAGAGAAAGTATAAGCCAGGGATACATACTTTCTCCGACTTTGGTGAAAGTCCTTTCTAAATAAGATCCTTGTTTGGAAGAGTTCAACATTGACTATAGATAGTATTTTAGTAATATAGTTTACATATATTTTGGTTTGGTTAGAGAGAAATCAAATTTAAATTGAAGGCTCCGCCGTCCTTGTTATAGTTGTTATAATATGCTATGAGCTTGAAAGTGCGTCTTTAGTTTCTATGGCTCCGTCATCGGATGTTGTACAATGTCTTTAACTCAATTTCCTTCCAATCATGACATGAACGGCTTCTTTAGATTCTACAATAACCCTTCTTTACTAAAAGTAAGAAATGTTTGTTTTCAATTAGTCCTCGAGAGCTCTCTAAATTTTGTAGGTTGTGTTGTGGTTGTATACTTATTGGATACATTACTGTATATGCACAAAATGTTATCTGGAGAAAGTGGTGGACATAAAACATCTGTGTGTGTGTGGGTGTGTGTGCTTTCGGACATAAAGTCTTGCACTCTAATTTCGAATTCAAAACAATCAAAGTAGCAGAGATTTGATGATCACTGTCAAACACACAAACCCAACCGCATCAGTGAAAGCTTTTATAATGAAGGATGACATAAACAAAATTGATGTCCAGATTGTAGAATGGATATGAATCTGGTCAAAACTAAGCATTGTATTTTACAACTACATCGACGGAATATTGACAATGAGGACTCAAAACGGTCCATTTCCTTTTTTAGCTGTAAACAAAATGCAGTGCAATCCACACAAAAATTAATTAACTTGATTCTAAAATCATAAAAAAAGTACACATTTAAAAAACATGTAAATGGAACATTTTACGCACTAAATACTCAGGGCCGAACGAAGGAATTGCTTTAAGGCAGCAATTTGTTTTTATACAAAAGCCACCATTTGGATTTTATTTTTTGTTTTCTTTGGTAAAGCAAAATTTTTCATTTACATGTTTTAGAAAAGTGCAAAATGTTCTTTTTACTTGATTCAAAAAAGTGCAAAATGTTCTATTTACATGTTTGTTGGAAATTGATGTTTTATTTCCATGTTTTTGAAATGTACAAAAAATTGTTTTTGAATGTTTTTTAAAAGTCAAAATATTCTTTTTAAATATTTTTGAAAACTGCAAAATGTTTAATTTACATGTTTTTTAAAAATTCAAGCAGCAACGCCCATATAGAACATTTTGATTCTTTTCTTATAGACATTCACCATGTGAGTTGTTTAAGAGAAAGCATCTACCTTCCTTTACTTTTTTAGTCTGCCTTATGCTCATCTATTGTAAAATAAAACACTGCCTGTATTTGTATTACATTTTCTACTTTCACCTTCCCTCAAGTTTTTTGTAACCCTATTTTTAGATATAAAGTACAGGAGCCATTGACATTAGTTTTTTAAGGTGTACTCAATCGTTTATTTACTTTCCTTTTATTGTATTTCAAGGATTTTCTGCGTAGAATAGTTGAGACCCCGCGTAACCGTCAAAACATTAGATAGAACAAGTAGCGATGCTCAAAGTTTTATTTTTAAAATGGTTTTAGTTACTCAAATAATCTTGAGTTTTGAGACTTGGAATTGAGGCTAACGATAAGAAGTAGGGCACTATGGGCGCTAACAAAAGTTACTAACGTGAAAGTGAGGACCATGGCGATGGGTTGGATGGTTGGTGGGCTCTGTTTTAGTAGATTTGTACACACACAGGTATATTGAGCTATTGGTTTGTAAATTACCCAAGTTAGTCGTCATAGTGTATATTTTTAGCTCAAGTCAATTCAATACTTCCGAGATAGAAAATGGGATAAATAAGAGTAAAATTTTTATGTGTAAGGTGAACTATATTATACGCAAGTGTGTCGTGGTATGTATATGTCTTTAGATATTATTAGAGAGAAAGGAAAAGCAGTAATGTGTATAAAATACGATTTTTACCTCGTTTTTCTTGATAACTGTTTCATATTTTCAAGCTTCATTGGTCCTGGTTTTGGCACTAGGGAAAGCAATATTAAATACTAATAACATAATAAAAAAAACCTACACACAACGCGTTCGCGATTTCACAATGTCGAATTCGATGTCGGTTGTATTTAAAATATCCTATAAAGAAAGCAAAAGTGAAAGTGATGAGCAAACCAAGAGCGAATCCAAGGGTCTTAAGGCGCTTTTGTCTCCCCCCCCCACTCTCTAAATTGAATGTTTTTAACATTGTGGAGATAGGAGTGACTATTTCTCAAGATGACCACTTGACGTTGTTAGCCCCTTTCATATAAAATTTTTGGATCCGCCACTGGAGCAATCAAACAAGTTTGTTTGTCACGTTTCTTTCCATTTTTAGGCTTGTATGCACAACTCATACCTATGGAACGTTTTTTAGTATTTTCATGTAGCTCTAGGATTTCAAAAATACTCACTCTAAAATAATCAGGCTACTTCTAAGTAATACAGATTTAAATTAACTCGAGTGCATTTTCCGTTGCTTGGTGACAGTGGCCTTCTAAAGTCTTAATAAAATCAAAGTTTTGGAATTTTGTAATGATGTAACTTCCACAGTTCTCATCCGATTTTGATTAATTTTGTTTCTATAAATTCCTAAAATTCTGAAATAAGTTTTGTTTTAAAATATTCCCAAAAATTGTATATCTTTGAGACACCTTATTTTATCAATATTTTTTTTAATATTAATTTTTTAAAAATCCTGAAATAAATTTTTAGAAAACAGTAAGGATAAGAAATCACATTTTTTAAAAATTGGATGAAAGCTGTAAAAGTTACATAATTAAAAAATTTCATAATTTTGATTTTTTAAAATTTTGGCAAGCTGCATCGTCTAAACAACAATATGAACCATTTTGGCTCTTCTTACAGGAAATGTATTATTAGAATTTGCATTTAATTTCTTGGTGTTTGTAGTAAGAAGTAATTTTACACTTTGTGTAATTATTTCAACGGTGAAATGGTTTTGGCTGCATGTCCCACTTTCACTCTCCTACTGCAGTAGGAGAGTGAAAGTGGGACATGTGAAAGTTTGTCTGGTTTAAAGTAAAAAACGAAGTGCATATATTTTTTGTGTAGGAGTAGTAGTTAGTCCGATGCTAATATACTATGTAAATAATATATACATTTATACGCATGGATCGCTTTGGTACAGTTATAGAGTTGAAATGGGTTCTAAAGTCTGGTTCCTAGTTTCTGGTTCTGGTTTTGAGAACTGAATCTCCTGCACTGGAAGAGAAATTAGTCACGCTCCTTTTATATGTAATTCTACATCTTTACAGATACCTGCATGTGTAAATTAAGATTTTTTTCCATGGCAGTGAAAGTTTTAGGAAAGTCGAAAGTGTAAAACTTTATGCTTGAAGAATAAATTAGTCACACTAATAACTACACCTGCCAACTGCCTGACATTTCTTGAGCATGACATACAAACACACACAAGTCTAATATTTATTTACTGAAACTTTTCTTTTTAACCCACCAACGAAACGATAAGTTCGTGTTTTCACGAAAGCTAAAAATTATTAGAGAATTTGTTGTTGAACAAAATTGAAAATGTTCAAAAGTTGAACAACAGTTAATTTTCTAGTATTATTTCAAAAAGGATGACAGCATTAAATATAGAATAATTGTTTTCCCCTTTCAACATTTTTGCAATTTAGAACTTTTTGTATTTAACACAGTTTACACATTTAAAATTTTGTAGTTAGAGCAGTTTACACTTGTTTAAAATGTTGTTGTATTCAGTAAAATGTGCACTTTTATTTCCGCTTGTGATAAAAGACTGACTTCAAAAAAAGTTTTTAATTAAAGCAAAACTTTTAGTCCGTTTTAAAATAATAACTTTACTTTAAAATCAAACTGAAATTTAATTTTCCGCTCCTTTCTCTACATATGGGTCTATGAAATACCCTACTTGATTACAAAATGTATATAGCGTAGTTCTTACCTTTTAGAAAGTGAAAATAGCAAGTACTTAATTTTTTAAAAAACCTCCAAGTAGCTTTTTCTATATTTGACAAAATACTACATTTATATAGTATTTTTTAAATGCCAAATAGCATTTTGTTTGTTGTATTTTTTGTTTTTAAAGTGTCAATATTGTATTTTTCACTTTTAAAAAGTTTCAGTAGCGTATTTTATACTTAAATAAGAATGTCAATTAGTATAATTTATATTTTCTGACAGTGCCAATAGTGTATTGTATATATTTTAAAAAACGTCAATATTATATTTTATATACTTAAAAAAACGGATTGTATATTGTTTAAAAGATGTCAAAAACTTATATTTGCAATTTTTTAAAATTATTTTTCTGTTGTTTTTTTTTGTAATTATTAACAAAAAAAACTCAAAAACTGCTTTGCACTTTAAAAAAATAAAAGTTAGTGTATTTTCTATTTTTGTTACAAGGGCTAACTCCCTATTTTGCAATTATAAAAACGTATAAACTTGTATGCAAGTCTTAAAAACGTCTAAATACGAAATAATAGGAGCATTTAATTGTAAGTATTATTGCGTCTAAAAATCTTTTAAAAATAATGTAGCTTAAATAAATTTAGAATAAAGTCAACATTACGTTATTTAACACTTGAAAAACCAAGAAAAGTTTAGTAAAATCATAGTAATCCTGACGTGATTAAATTTTGTTAAATAAATTGAATATTTTGCTTAAAGTCTAGCATCAGAGTTACACATGGCTGGTTTTAATTCTTCAAAGACGAACTAGCAATGGTTTTTTTCCAAGATTTTATTAGACACCGCACCGTCTTCACTTTCGTCTCGGTTTGTTTCCTTTTCCGATTCATCTTCAAGTTGGTTTGGTGTCGGTGCCGATGCCAATGCCCGGTCGTAATCGTTTTTGTTATCGTTTTTTTCCTCTTTGAGTGCTTACATCTACATATGACGTGGGTTTAGATGAATATTTACATACAAAGGTAACGTTTGACATCAAAAACCACTTGAGATTTTCAATGTCTGAAATCTGTGGATCCGGCAAAAAGTTTCACTACTACGACTATACGACGACGACGACGATTAGCTTAAACCTTATATACTTTGTCACACTTTCTAGTACATGAAAAAAAAAACCTTTTTCTTTATTGAGCACCCTTACAAGGCACAAACTGTCAGTGAAAAACATTCACAGTAAATATCTGAATAATCGCCGAAGCTCAAATTAGAGTCTTTAGTAAAACCAAATAAATGAAAAGAAGAAGAAAAATTGTGGTCTTTTATTGCGCATAATTTTGTGTGTATTAGTTTCATTTTTTAACCATTAAAAAAATGCATACAGCACATTTTTGTAGCAATGTTTCTCTAACTAAATACAGTTTTTTGTTTCCTTACTTTGGCCTCTGCAGAGAGGAAGATGAAGCTGAGCTGTTCTGCGTATCAGGCGGGGAGCTCCTACACTCAGAAGATTCTCAGTGGTCACATTCAAAACTATGGGGCGACCAGTTCTTCAGCCAAAGCTCTATCTGGAGATGGATCACACGGCATAGTCATGCCATCCTGGAAGGTAAGCAATATCCAATTCACAATCCATATATATCTTATATCTGCACTCTGCATCTTCATACATTTTAAACTATACAAACTGTGCGCATACTTTAGTATATACACTCTCTATACTCCCACTTTCTCCACTTTACTTTCACCACACCGAAGCCGCCCAAAACTTTTGGTACTCGACCTTTTAAATTTGAACTGTGTGCATGCTTCAAACAAGGAAATTGATGAGGAGCTTAATAAAGGAAAATTGGGTCATTTTGAAATTGTAATTGAAATTACCTTTGATATGTATAGACAGGACATTCAGGTCATATTTCGGTTTCGGTCTCAGTTTTTTTTGGTAATTTTTGGTTTGTTTTTAGTGGAGAGGTTGGGTTTGAATTTAACACAATTTAAATTGAATATATCGTTTGAATCAAAACTACCCATAAACAATTTTAGCTAGAAACAAAATGGACTGCTGTCAAAAATAATAGAAAAAAATATCATCATGATCCTGAATAAAGGATGTAAATAGAATATTTTTTTAATTTTCAAAAATATTTAAATTGATTGTTTTGCACTTTTAGAAAACGCGTGAATAAAATATTTTGCACTTTTAGAAAATGCGTAAATAAAATATTTTGCACTTTTAAAAAACGCGTAAATAAAATATTTTGCACTTTAAAAAATATGGATACAGACTATTTTGAATTTTTTAAAAAATTGTAATAATTAACTCTTTTGAATCCATGCCATTTAGTCAAAGACGTAGTAAATGGCATATTAATTAGGAATTTTTAAAAAATGCTCAAAATGTCCTATGTGCTAGTTTCTAAAAATTATGGAAAATGTTCTGATTTTTAAGAATTTTTAAAAATTACACGCTTTTGAAAAGCTTTAATTTTTTAACCTAGATAGTTCATTTTGTATTTCACTAAAAATTAAAATGGGTCATTTTGATTCTTCATACCAACCTGACAATATTATATAACTACTGTAATTCAGATTTTCTATTTTTGGGGCCACTGAGAAAAGAGGAGAAAGTGGGAGTTAGAAGTGTAATTAGTAATTGTGGTATAAAACCGTCCATGCTTATTTACACGCATCAGAGAAGAAAATCCAATTACACGAATTCAATTACTAGACAACCAATATCTGTATACCTTCTTCTACAACCTTCTATACGTATAGGTACTCATGTACTTACTACAATACAATACAATACAAATCAGAACATATTATGCCATGCCATTGGCTAGTTTCCGCTCCATAACAGTTGCACTATAGCCTCCATATATATCGCTTGTGTAATCGCTAAAATCCACTATCGCATAAATAACTAGAAATTAGAAAGCATAAAGCTGCATATTGGCATATAATATGGCATATCTGTAACGGTATCAGGATCCTTGTCCTTATGATTGGAATTTGAGATTACACTATGTTTTACTACAAGAGTATTTGTGTGTGTGAAAGAATGGGATGTGTATATTCTTTGTATATACTATGTACATGTATAGAATTGAGTGCAGTTTGGTTTGTTGTCGGCATGTCGCTCGGCGGCAGTCGACGGTTTGGGTTACACGGCTGCTGGAACATGGCTAATTGGAATGGAAACCGGACATAGTTGTCCCCTTGTCGGGATAGTACCGGTTGCTGAATAAACTAGCGAAATAAAATACAACATCAAAATCAAAATTAAAATCAATAAAGACCTTCTAATATATTTCAGCAGTTATCCAAAGCCGCAACAATGTGTACAATGCCAATGTGCTAAATGCATTATTTAATTGAAGACGTAAGCGAATTGCTTACTCATAGAATACTGAGTGAGTAATGTGATTAATTACTCGTATATCAATTGTGCATGTAGTTCCATAGGATATTTGAATAAAAATCATAAAGTAAAAGCTACCGTTTTTGAGTATCATAATTTAAAAGATAATAGCTTACCAAAATTATATTAACACTGAAATCCCACTATTCAATCAAATTAAAATCGCTTCATTTTTTAGACTTGGATAGTGGATAATTTCAGACTTTGAAGCTACTGACTTTTTGCAATTATTTGAATTTTTGCAATTTCTTTAATAACTTGTTTATAAAAGGTGCAAGACTTCAATCCACGTTTTTGATAGTGAAATTTTTTCTCTTTACACGCTGTTAAAAAGTGCCAATTTTTCGTATTTTATGTTTTTAAAAAATTTAAAATTATTGTTTAAAACTGCAAAAATGTTTCTAATTTTCCGTATTTTTTATTTGTTTTTCTTTACCCCTTCTATACTCCGCCGCAGTTCTAATTTGCCAATTTTTGTTATAAGATAGTACCTATGTTGGTACATACTTACGTCATACGCTGACTAGATTGTTTGTTAGTGCAGAATAGTGCAAATAGCCTATTCCGATATTCGGATCCTGGACCATGTAAATTTAAATTCAAATTTTACAGAAGAAAATACAGTTTTAGATGTTTGTATAATAAAGAATGTAAAGAAGACCACACACACAGATATAAAAATAAAAATAGAAACAAAATAAATAGCTTGAAGCGTCAAATCAAAGGAATAATATAAGGATTCCGGTTCGGTTTTGGAACGGATTTTCTATTCTTTCTTCTCTTCTGTACGTGCTCCTGAAATTGGTACTATGCTGCAGATAATTATGATTATGTGGTAGAGCTTGACCGGATTCGATGAGCTGGAGCTTTGTACATTATTCTCCCTTTCATATTTTCTTATATTTTCAATATTTTTGTGTTCGTATTTCTAAATCTAACAAGGAAACCACCGCACTGCGAGCATGAAACAATTACGTTTAAAAACTCCTATGTACATTCCATTCATCATTGAGCCTACTGCTCTTTAACATTTACAAAAAAATATGACGATGAAGAATCAAAATTACCAATATTTAATTTAGGCTAGAATTAAATTGAGCTGTGTCACATAATCTACAAATCTACATGAGAAGGAAGCTTGGAATCTTAATTGCATGTTTTTTAAAAGCGCAAAATGTTCTATTCACATGCATTTGAAAAGTGTAAAAGGTTCTGTCTGAATGTTTTTGAAAAGTACAATGTGATCTTTTTACCAGCAAGTTTGTTTTGGAGATGGTGAATTTTATTTTTAGTTACAAGTGGATAGGTCATTTTGAATCAAATTGAATGAATGTGTTGCAAAAGTTTGTGCAAAATGTGTTGTAAATTTTTTTTGCGAAATGTTTTGCCAAAAAAAATAGTGTTAGTTTTTAGTTGATGAGTTAAGTTAGGTACACATAGGAGTTTTTAAATCTGAGAGTACAACATGTATGTGAGTCAGGTGGTTTCTTTGTAGGATCCTATAGAGAACAGTCCATATATAGTATCTACTTATTTATATAATGTATAATGCAGCCTGAATAGTTGGAAGACTACTGCGGAGCTGGATGAAATGGATGGCCTTGTGGCTTTGTTCTTAGTCTTCTTGCGGGCTTGAATGAATCTGAGAGGTTTCTATAAGGAAATGAAGAGTAGTTTGTTCATTTGTTCATTGTGCATAAAATAAAGGGAAGGACGTGGATTTGGACTGTCTGGGCGAGCAAGCAGTGGAGAAAGATGTGTGGAAGTGGAAGGCTGGAAGGACACACGCAATAAACTCTCATTCTGATTTAGCCTCTATGTGCTGTGACTTGAAAAGAAAATAAGATTTGGAGTTTTGGAATTTCCAATGCAGCGCTGCATTGAAAGGCACTGGGTACTGGGTCCAGAATTTGCTGGGTTGCTGGTAGGCTAACGAACTTCTAGGGTGTTGGGCTACTAAAGTTTTTCTTTAAATTCTTTCTTTCAATTTTTAAAATATGGAATGATTTTTAAAAATTATAATGTTTTAAAAATAAAATATTATTTTTTTTCAATCGTCAAAATCTTTTAAATATTTTCACCTTTAATTATTTTTAAAGATTTAAAGATTTAAAAAATGTTTAAATAGGCTGTGAGCTGTACCGGGAGTGGGACAGGGAGTGGGACCGGTGACGATGCTGGTTCCCGGTTCCGGCTCCGGTTGGATCGCTGTTATCTGAAAGGATACACATCTATAAGGGTGAAAGTATAGAAAGTAGAGAGATGCTGTGTGGAATGTGTATTCTGGAGGAAAGTAGAAAGAATTGATTGTGATACAGAAAAAAAAACTAAAAATAGAAGAGGCTGCAATGTGGTCAACAAGCTTGTAAAAGAAGCACTAGTTTATGTATGGAGTATGGTGAAAGTATGCATTGTGAGAGATATGCGAAGGAGACGTGATTTTTGTAGAGAGTTATCCGAGAACTTGATTGTTATTGTTCCTTCCTTGCTTATTACTTTACTTTGTCTACTACTGCTGCTGCTGCTTTCCTTAGTTTTTCATTTCCAAACACACACACACACATACAGTTGCGGTACTGTTTCGTATTGTCCAGTCAAGTCTGTTGTCTGTTCACATCTCATATCGCTTCCTTTCACTCCAACCTTCACTCTTTCAACTTGAGACCCATATTTCCCAATTAACGTACGTTATTCGGGTTGTCCTCCCCATTTCATTTTATTCCACTTTCACTTCATTTTCTCTACTTTCTCCGCTTTCACTCCTTGCACCGGTTTTGCTACTGAGCCGGTCCGGATTTCGGTTTCGGTTTTGGTTTGAGCTCATTCGTTTTGTCTTTGTCTGAAGTCTTTTTTTTTCTTCCTTTTTTTTGGTAAGAGGGGGACTAACGGATAACAATTACTCTCGCCATCACTACGCATTCCGGCTTCAGGCTTGGATAATATACTAGTATTATTAATAACGACCACAGGTCTCGTTCTTGTTCTAATCGGCAGTTCGAAACTGAATGTTTGGAGAAAACTGGTGGAAAGTGGAAATGTATCACATTTCTCGACTTGGCCATGTCCATAATTTCCATGTCACTTGCGAACTATGATTAGGGTTACAATTATTATTACACGTTTCCTTTCTTTATACAACCATACCATTAGAGCGTGTATTAAATTGGTAGTTGGTTGGAAGAAGGAGATGACCAGATGCTTAGGATATAAATTGAAATTTGATCAAAACTGAAAAACTAAAAAATGATGCTTACAGTCGCAATCAGTTTTTAAGACTCAAAACTGTAAATTAAATCTTAAATATGGCATTCATTCAATTATCATTAACAAAAATTAAAGTTTACAAACAAAAAAACCTTTAATAAAGGAAAATGACAATTCTGAGCATTTTCTTAAACCAATCTATTTTTATATTCTCTTTTAAAAAAATATACATTGAGCTATTGGTGTTTGGGCGTGATTTACCTTTATATTTTTTAAAGATGTCACTGAATCTCACGGCTAAATACATGTAAAATCATAAAATTCAGATTTAATATTGTAAAAAACTAAAGCATTTTTATTGTTCTCCATTGTGTGTGTGTGTGTGTCACTTTCACCTCAGTTTTGATGGCAAACTAATAAAATCATATATTGAGTAGGGGAAAGAAAAGACAGGTCATGGGAAGAGTATCTATAAAATCTGGAAATTATTTTTGAGGGCACGGAAATGTTTTTTTAATAATGAAGTGGAGGTGAAGCCTGTGAAGGTGATGGGACCTGGTGTTGCTTGATCTGTGCAAAGGTGCCTCCAAAGGCGTAAAAAAAGTAATTGTTCCTGAAGTAATAATGTGGGATGAATGCTCTTCGTTCTGGAGCTGGCACTGGGACTTTAAATGAAGTCTCTCTCGCTCGCTCTCTTTCTCTCTCTCTCTACGCGAAGCTATAAAATCCCCATCTCAATTTTTTTTGTGAAGATTGAATAATATTTGCTGGAGTAATTGTGCCGAAGGGAAATGAGATTTGAGAATGGCGCTCTACGAAATACAAAATAAAATGGGTGAATATTTTGGTGAAGAGTGTTGAATGAAAAGGGATATACCGAAACCAAAATAAGTGGTAGTATAAAAGTAAAGGACGTTTGTATGGCGGATATAGACAAGAAGCATCCTCGCACACAATAGTTTTCAATTTTCTCCACAAAACATATATATCTCACAACAAGTTGATTTTCAACTCAACAAGGAATTTTAGAATTTGGAATTTCGATTTTTGCTCCCTAAATTTCAAATTATGTCATAAAAAATGAAAAAGCAGTTCAGCTGTGCATTACGTGTCTATGAAAAAGTCTGTGTTTCTAGTTGTGAGAAAGTTAGAGAAAGTTTGAAATTTATTGTGAGGAAAGCAAATGTAAAAGGTATTGCCTTCTTTATTTTTTTGATTTTTCTGCATTCAATTGTATTTTTTCAAAAAATAAATTCATCAAAATCAAAATATTGCTGATATAGTTAGTACAGCAACGGACTAATGGTCTGCATGCATTTGTTCATGAATTCGTGGCCTTTCTTATAGGTTTTCCATGTGCAACTACACGCAGGGTTTTTTATGAATAACTGCAATGAATAAAACAGTAGTGAAAGCATTTCGACGAAAGTGGTGAAAGTAGTGAAAGTAATCGGGGAAATTAACGTTTTGTCGATTTAAAAACCCCTTGCCGTCAGACTCAAGGTTCGGGACAGTTCAAGACCAGGCTTCTATTAAAACCCTGGCAAGTATTTGTATGAACTGAGTTCATTGCGGCATCGATTCGTTTCTTTGCAATCGTGAATAGTCCAAGTTAAGATTCGTGATTGTACAGACAGGAAGCGTGAATAATAATCAAAATCTCAAATATTCCTTGCTGACGTCGGAGCGAAATTATAAGTGTGAGTGGCATGCATATATATATATATATATATATATATATATATATATATATATATATATATATATATATATATATATACATATATATATATATATTATGTACTTATTTATATCATAATATATGAAGCAGGAGTTCTATGCAGAAACGCATATTTGTCAATCAGGAAGCGGATCGTACTCATGGGATAGAAAATAGAGGCCATCGAAACTTCAACACGAGTCTTTCAAATTTTTTAACTGTTACGAATAGAGTTGGAAATCCACAATTCACCTGTTTTCGTAGTGATGCACTTTTTAATTAAACTTTTTTTCAAAGTCTATAGCCAGCATAAACTATTTTTGCGCTTCAAAATTAATTTTGAAAAATATTTCCAATTTTGTTTAAATCAGCGAAAACAAATCTGCTAATTTACACTTTCAAAGTTGCATTTTCACAATTTAAATACTAATTTTCCCTAAACAAATAACCTGTTATAACCATGACCTATCCACTAACTATGTTTTTACTTATAACCTATATACATAAAATATTGCAGATTTCAAAAAAACAAGCACAAGCTTAAAAAGGCTTGTATTAGGACATCAATGACATAACCATTTGGGAATTTGGGCCTTTTTCTCCCTCCCACAGACAATGGCTCGGTAGTTCAATTTCAATTCTATCTCAATCATGTCTCTTCATTCCACTCTTCCATATTCCCCCTACAGATGAATACAGATGTGATTTTTTTTGTCTCCCTCATTTCTATGATAATTACCTGGATAGGGCGTGTGATGGGTAAAAGTATACTTCAGACTTTAGATATACATGCATATAAATGCTCTCAGAAGCCGTTCAATCTTACAACATTTTATAAAAAATAAATGAATAAGGTCGGGAGGTGAGGGCCCGTTGCCATCCAACTACTACCCTAAAATTTACCTATAAATATGATATGCAAATCAAGCTAAAAAGAATCTTGATAAAAGTATAGACCTTCTTGTACACGGGGAGGAAACAGTGAACCTGGAGGCTTCAGTTTCAATGCAGTTTTGTTCAGCAGTAAAGGGAAAGTCAAGAGTCAAAGAGAAAGTAATAAAAAATCAGAGTGTGACACGAAACTTTAGGAAAAAACTAAATCCTAAGGGCCATTTATAAATGACGTTACAACCACAGCTTTCCTCCACTCTATACTCTATATTTCTACTATTTTTAAATGTCTCAAAAAATTATAACTATTAATAAAGGGAAAAAGCAAATTTTGAAATAGACAAGAAAGGCACCAAAATTTCCTACCAGTGTTGAAAAAAATTTGCGACGTCTTTTATGGACGGCTCCTCCCCACATCTAGATCCAGATCCAGATCTAGCGCTCTCTACTCACACGTCAAATATATTCTCTTGGGTATTAAACTACGGCCACGACGCCGTTATACGTTCACGGTGTCTTTCTACAGTCTAAAATGCATGGCTCCTTTCTTTTTGGGAACTTTCACCTTCAATTTTTCAGATAATGATACAACGTAAATAATTCTTTTTAAGACTTTATTTTTTACATACCTAAGAAAAATAAACCAAGTTCATGACTGAGTAAAATACGGATTATGCTTCCAAGTCCGTTTCCCATTCCGGTACCGGTACTGGTACCGGTACCAGTTCCTTCCGGAACCAAAGGGGATTTATATATGTATGTATGTATGTATCTTTAGGGTCTTGAATACCGTTATTGTAACAGCACCAAGTTAGCGCAGGCCATTACTGACCCATTGCTATCCCTAATTAAGACTTAACCTACTAATTAATTAATATGGCCCCTGTCGAAGCGACCTGTAGCAATTGTATATGCTAACACGTCTTTCCTAGGGGCTTCTGTGATTATTTCATGCGAGTCCTTACTGGGACCGAAGAACCAGTTTAAGCTTTGCATGCGATGATATCTATGAATACGACACCTTACCAAATAATGAAGTACCGTTTCGTCTTCCTCACCACACTCTTGGCATAGCGGGGAATTGACAACGCCCATACGGTGGAGGTGCTTTTGTAGCGGGCAATGTCCTGAGTAAATGTACGTCAGTAACTGTATTGCCCGCCTCGATAGTGACACAGGTGAGGTGGAGCCGGTTGAATAATTCGGCTTTACAGAAAGTAGTTTGGCGACCTTGCAGTCCTTCCTTTCTTCCCACCTGCGCAGATGTAGGTTACGCTGCCATAACCGTATTTCGCTGTACTTTACGCTGTTAGATACAGGAAGTATAGGTTCAGGCCCCATTTGAGCCTTCTTTCTCCCCTCCTTTCCCATATGCGCGCCACGGGCTAGTTGATCGGCAAGCTCGTTGCCCTCAAAGCCCATGTGAGCTGGTATCCAGATAAGTTTTACCTCGTTTGTTTTTGCCAGCTCTGTCAAGTCGTTATAACACTCCTTGAGAAGCTTAGAGTCTGTATTTAGTTTAATCAGAGATCTCAGAGCGCTCTGACTGTCACTAAAGATGGTAATAGATTTGTTACTATAACTACGTTCAATTAACGTCTTTGCTGCAAGGGAAATTGCTACAACCTCGGCTTGGTAGACAGTGGCGTATTTGCCTAGTGATTGGGAGATTTCACAGATTACACTAACGTTCTCTATGTCTTCCCGATCTTCAATATGGCAGCCACAACCTGAGCTGTCGCCATCTTTAGAGCCGTCAGTAAAGCATACAATGCCCGTGTACACTGCTGAAAGATCTTGCTTCCAGAGTGCCTTGTTCTGAATCTGTACCACTAAAGTCCTGTTCAGCTCATGCGTAGTATCATTATCCGAGGGCATTTGGAGAGCCGGGACATTAGTTGCCCAGCTGTTGCTTAGCCCTACGTGATTTCTGATACCTTGACTTAATGAGTTGCTTTGCCAATGGCCTTGACCAATGAGCCTCTGTCTGGTCTTTAGTGCTAAACCCATGAGATGTATGTCAATGGGTAGCAGCCCAATGAGGCATTCCATCGTAGCTGTTGGCGTAGATTTCATGGCGCTAGTGGTGCAAAGACAAGCCAACCTTTGCGCCTTATCCAACGCTTTCGTGCAGCACTGCTTCTTGAGTGCAGTACACCAGCCAATAATAGCATATTCCACCTTGGGTCTTACTATCGCTGTGTAAACCCATTTAGCAATCTTGGGAGTAAAGCCCCAGGTCTTACTAATAGCCCTGCGGCAGCGCCCCATTGCCGTGGAGGCTTTTAGTCCAATGCTTAAGCAATGTTTGGTCCACAGGAGTTTACTGTCGATAAGTACACCTAAGTACCTTACCGAGTCTTTCCGTTGAAGTACTGCCCCGTTTAGTACAATAGGTTTCAGTTTAACTGCCCTTTTGTTCCCAAACAGTACCAGGTCGGTTTTGCCTGGGTTGGCGTTGAGACCTTTTGTTGGGCACCAGTTTTCAATGAGCCTAACGCCTCTCTGAATTCTGTCCGCCACAGCATTAGAGTCAATGCCGCTTTGAAGTATGCAGCCATCATCTGCGAAGGCTTGGGTTAGTGCTGATGATATTGATTTGAGTTTGACCAACAATTCATCGATTACTAGGTTCCAAAGCAGTGGAGACAACACGCCTCCCTGCGGGCAACCCCTAGTAATTTCCTTAGAAATGGAGATGCCATTTACCGATGCAGTTGCGGTTCTTTGTGAAAGCATAAAGCGTATCCACCTTATCAAGGTTGGATTGATATTAAATTTTGTAAGTGCCTGGGTGATTGCACTGTGATAGAGGTTATTAAAGGCTCCCTCTATATCAATAAAAACACCCAGTACTATTTCCTTGTTCGCTATGGCTTTTTCAATGTATGAAACTAGCCTATGAATAGCCGCTTCAGTTGAGGAGCCCTTTAGATAGGCAAACTGATTGTTGGCCTTTAAATGCTGTACAAGTTGCGGGCTTCTGAGATTTCTATCAACAAGTCTCTCCATAGCCTTTAGCATAAATGAGTTCAGTTGAATCGGTCTCCATGCTGAGTGCATTTCATAGTCCGTCTTGCCTGGTTTTGGAAGAAAGATTATTTTAGCTTGCCTCCATACGCTTGGAATATAGCCAGTCGCGAGACTTGCTTTAAATAATTCTAGCATATGATTGGAGACTGCACTTAAACCTTTCTGTAATAACACAGGGGCTATGCCGTCAGGCCCTGGTGCTTTAAAAGGACTGAAGCTGTGGACCGCAGCCCACAGACTTGCTGGGGTGACCACTTCCTCAATGAGGCTTAAGTCGCTGACTGTGTGGTCTACTATATCTGTTTCTCTATCTGGGTTATCCGGAAAGTGGCAGTCTACTAGAGTCTGCAGCGCAGTCCTCGAGTCAGTTAATCGGATGCCGGATACTGGGTCTTTAATTATCCCCAGTTCTTTCCTTATGTCCCCAGACAGTATCTTATGTAGTCGACTTGCCGCGGGTAATGTAGACACCTCACTGCAGTATGTCTGCCATGAGTTTCTCTTTTCCCTGCGAATTGTCCTTTTGAGTGCTCTTAGAGCAGCGGTGTAATTGGATCTATGTTCATCACTTGCGCCAGGCTTGGTGCTCCGGTAGGCCCGCCTTGCTGTTTTGCGCAAGGTGTCTAGGTCTTTATTCCACCATGGCACCGCTTTGCGCCCAGGGTATGTGCGTTTCATAGGGCATGCTTTTGCCCATGATTCTGTGATTGCATTGTTTATATCAATCGCTCTTTGTTCGATTGCGTTGCATTCGTAATCTAGTCCTGGTTCAATTGCCGACAGTGAGTTGGTTAGATCCTCACTGTAGCAGTCCCAGTTTGTTTTGCGAATGTTTCTACTAAATTTAGGTTGAGGTCGGTTGGCACTAACCATAAAAGTGATATATTTGTGGTCAGAAAGCGACTCTTCGTTGCTTACCTCCCAGTCTTTTATAAGGACCCAGGCCCACTGATTTGCAAGTGTGATGTCAAGCACCTCCCTGCGAGTTTTTGTTACAAAAGTGGGTTTATTTCCCCTATTTATCACATCGATGTCACTTTGCATCATGTATTCAAATAGTTGCTCACCCCTTTTGTTTGTGTTAGTGCTACCCCAGTAATTGTGGTGTGCGTTGCAGTCTGCTCCCACAATTAAAGGGATTCTATTAATTTTGCAGTGTTCTATCAGCTTTGTTAGTGCCTGTGGTGGACATGAGGCCTCGTGTGCCATGTACGCCGAGGCAAATATTATAACCTTGTTGCGCCAATTCGTTTTAATTGCTACTAGATCCCGGTCGGAGAATTGAATTAACAACTCCGCATGGACATTTTTAGTCACCAGGATGCATGCACGTGGCGGAGTGTTATCATTTGCTGTGCTACTGTCTACAAATAATTGGTCTTGTCTACCTAGACCCCTTATTGCAGACCTAAAGTAGTATGGTTCTTGTATTAGACCTATGAATGAATGAGAGGTTTTGTAGGCATGGTTAGTACTTTTTTTGTGTTTTTGTAGCATCACCCCGTCGCGCCATCTGCATAGGGCTGCAGCAGCGTCTTTGGAGTGATGCAAGTTTATTTGGGTCACATCTACAAAGGGTGTCGATAGTGGCGGCCCCCTTGACTGATTAGACCCCTTATGCCTTAGCCTATTCACTAACCTCTATCACTGCTTCATCTACTAACCTGCCTCCTCCCCTGCCCCGGGATAGGATACCGGAGAAGATGGCTGGACTTGAGCCAAAGAAGAGCTCGAAGCCCCTTTGCTCTATGAGTTCCGCTGATCTGCTGTCCATGGATAAGAGGTATGAGTGAGATGTAGAGTACTCCCCCTCTCTGGACTCTGTCGTCGTGGTATCGTTGAGGATTGCCCACGATGTTGTGTCTAAACCCTCGTTCATAGCCTTCAAGGTCTTCAGGAGAACCTTGAATTCATGTTTGACCGTGGATCTAAATTTGACTCTGAACTTGTGTGACTTAGGCTTAACCGGTGCTTCAGGAGCTAGGTAACACTTGAAGTAGGTGGTTCGATTAGGCCCCACCCACTCCCATGCGTCCCCTTCCCGGATTACCCATTCAGCTGTTTTCGCATCATGGCAGTCCACACAGGCCCATCCATGATGAATGAGAGTGCTGTAGATGCGATACACTGTCGGTGGTTCCGCCTGTGCCTCAGCAAATACACGTGTGTCGAGGGTATCTCGGACAAAGCGATGCTCATCTTGAGACAATTTAGTCCATGGATCGTCTCGGATGGTGATGACTACCTGGACCTCGCCTCTAGCCCCCTCAATCAGACCCTTATGCTTTTTGGGTTCTTTACCCCCTGTGGATGGTGTCAGCATTTCTCTAGTGCGTTTGGGAGTTGATGCCCCAGTTACTTCTGCCCCACCCTTTGAACTACCTTGAGCTGACTTAAGTTGCCCTAAGCCGTCAGGTTTGCTTGTGATGCCGCCACTAGTGGCTCCTCTACCTTTTGCCCCTCCCTGAGCTGCACTGGTTACGCCCCTGCGGAACCCTTGCCCCCTTGGTATTGACCCAAACCCAGTCCCAGCCCCATGACTGATCGCCCTGGGTGCGCCACTGAGCCCTCCTCTTGTTGCATGTGGGCTACCCGCCACGAACTGTGATGTGCCAGGTTCACTACTAAAGTACCCTGAGGTTGTTGTCGATCTGATTGCTCCATGGTTCAGTAGCCTAGTTCCACTCATGCTCGTGGCTGCTTTTGGTTCTATCATCCGATTTGGATTAAAACCCGTAAACCCACGAGCAGACCCACTAGTACCGCCCCTGTAATGTAGCCCGGTCCTTATTGCTGGCCCTCCTCTAATGATCCCGTACCCGCCTCGTTGTGCGGGAGTCGGTAGTCTTGATGGTCTATTATAAGTTCCTTGGAGTTCCGTGGTTTTTTGTCCTGTGTGGTCCATGGCTTCAGACCCTGAAATTACACTACCAACACCTTGGTCATTCAATCCACTCATTACTAAATTCCAGAGAACCGGATCTTCGTGAGCCATTGGAATCCATGAGGTGTTGTGTGACTGCCAGTTCATCGGTCCACCATGATTAAATTGCGGTTGCCACATGTGTATGGGAATTGGAGTTAAGTTGGGCTGAGTATGATCGGCACTGGGTTGTGACTTTTCCATGGCAGCCCGTTCTTTTTCCTTCCTGTATTTTTTCCGTTGGGCTCCTGAATATTTTACTCGCTTTTTGACAGTCTTAATTTCAAGCCCATCAACCGGAGTGTCTTCGGAGTTTGTTTCGTTATTACCGAGATTTTTTTCCTTTTCTATTTCACTTGCAATTTCTTCTTCCATGGATTTTTGCTGCTCGAGATCGGTCTCACTAAACTGAGAGGCATTACTGTCCTCATTTATCCCGATGCCCGAGTTTAAGCTCATTTCCTCCAGATTCACAGTGATTTCAGTCCCTGTTACTGGTGCAACTAGTGCAGGAATTACGAAATTATTGCAAGTGTTAAATGAAAGTTGGTTTGTACACAGGTTCATATAGCCAGCCATAGGCCTGACCCAACCCTGATTTTCGATTCAAAAGAAATGAGTTATTTCTTACCTGATTCCATTGCTACTTCCACTTAATTTGATCACGGGGGACTAATTAAGGTTGTGAGAGCACTTTTTTAACTTTATTAAGTTTTTTGACCACAAAAATGTGAATTTTGAAAGTTTTAAATTCGAGAGGAACAGAGTGTTCAGTACATTCGAATCTCGCGCTTCGCATTTTCGCAAGGGGATTTATATAATAATTGGTATAATAATTTGTAGACTCTATAGTCATAGACATATGGAGGTTATAAACACTATTGATTTTTCTTTTTTTCCTTTCTGGTGTTTTACCGTGGAATAATGAATGGGAGTGCAATTAATTTGGATTTCTAATTAACACATTCCACGTTTGCAAACTTGAGCTGTGTTTTTTCCTTTTTTTAAATTCGTCCTACTGGCATATTTTTGAAATCTCACAGCTATCTAAAACTTGTTAAGCGTGCAAACTTCTGAGTTAGCACAGAATTAGGAGAAGAGGAAAAAGAAATGTTTTGTAGTTTACGTTTACAGTGTGTTTAAGCAATTATTGTTTTCTCCACAAATTAGATTAACAAGAATTGGCTAAGAATCAGCAGTTTCATTGGACGGGACCGTCTCATTATCAAGACACAAAATCCCTGGCGATCACATTACTAAAATCCAATCTCAGTTACTCTCCCCGTCTCAACGATGATCTAAACTGACAAAGACAATCTACTACAACGGATACTTACCGTCCTACTCGCTTAGGAAAAACCTACATATCACATTTTATTTCTTTTTGAATCCTCATACACACTAACAATGCTGTTATTTATTTACCTATATTTAATCCCCTAACATAATATAAGGTCCAATAATTCAAATTTTCTAAAGCCTTTTGAAAATTGTAATTATCTTCAGAACAGAAGAGAATTATTTAAAATAATTTTTAAAAAAAGAAAGATGTATATGCAAAAATATTCTGTAAATTAAAAGTCAACAAATTTAAATTCAACGCAAAATAGAGAGGACGTGTGTTGTTAGAGATAGGGATGGCGAGCTAATTTAATACGGTATGATTTTAGTATTTTATTGCCAGGAAAAGATGCGTATAGGAGCATTCCTCTTGTTCAGCTTTGAGCCAGCCATAGCGACATATTTTACTACCAGACAGACAGACAGATGCTTCAATTTACTTGTTCTTCTTACCTCTCTCTCTCTTTCTCTCTCATACAAAAACTTGCGTTCCCCACAACGTAATGAGACTTGTCGTTGGTTAGTTCGGCACCGGAGTTTGGTGGATCAATCTCAATTTTCCTCCCTTCTGTCATTCCACTTTCACTTTGATCTCTCGGTTGGAGAATAAATGAGATTTATTCATTTGAATAGAAAGCTCTCTCTCTTTCCTGTGTACGCTGTACTCTTTCCTGTACACATACACTCACACACTCAGAACTCATGTGGATGACATTTACATTTCACTTTCACTTTCAAATTCAAACAATTGCTACACACCCCTGTCCCCTTGCCATGCCAGTCCACATACTTATGAATTCCAAGTGTAGTGGTATAGGTAAGTGGGTCCATCGTCCAACCTTTCGTTTACTCTCTAAAATGAAGCAAAAGCCCATAACTTTTTTTAATTACTCCTGCGCTGTGAGTACATTTTTCATGATTTTGGAAAAGCCATATTATTTTTCATTGATTTAAAAGTTTCAAAAAATCTTTAAGTTTTATAAATTCGTAAAACAATTCTTGCAAATTCTGTGATGAAAAAACCTGGAAGGAAAGTATGTGCTTTCACTTACGTTTAACATTGATTTATTTGTAATATTTACAACTTTATTTCCAAAATTGTTTGGCGTCAGTAGAACCAGACACAATATTGAGGTTTAGCAAGACGATTGGGTCACTTATTGTCTGTGATATCATTGCATTGCCGCCATTTTTAAACCGTAAAAATGAACGTTACCTCCAACGCGTACTGTTTAAATTTCGCCTAAAATTGCAGTATAATATATTAAATTTACGGAAATGGAAATGTAATGGAGAAAGTAAATTGTGCTGCTTTCTCCGGTAATGATTAAAATTAGGATGAAAATATTGCTTGTATAAAGCCTCTACGACTTTCTCCCTGTTCCCTTCGTCCAAGTTTACCAAGTCGCAGCCGCAAATTTGCAAATTCGTTTTAACCAAGTCGTAAAGACAAAGTTTTACAAAGTAATTCAAGTTTCAATAACAATGAATATTACTACAAACTACAATTCCTGCGTTTGCACCTACTTTCTTCACTTTCACTTTAAAGCTAAAGCCAAGCAAAACAAAATTCGAAGCCCATACAAATTTAGAAATGTTGTTGGTGGTTTAGATGTGTGCTATATGTCGCTAGTAGGTTATTAGGTACGTACATGATGTAGAGAAAGCAGGTTTTGGTAATTACACTTTTGTGGAGCTTTCTCCACTCATATTACATGGTTATTATGAGTACTTTGGATTTTCGTGCAAATTTAAATTCTTGTGACAGAATCAAATGAAGGTTCAGAGGGAGTAGTTAAAATCTCTATTATTGTCAGAATGATCCTTTCCACAATCCGTAGCAATCCATTGCCCAACATCTACAACGTGTTCTCTTAAAACTTATACTATACTACTTTACAACTTAACTTTACTCATAGCTTACACATAACACACGTTAGATTACATTCAGATCCAGATTGGCTTTCCTTATGTTGGTGATGATGGCCTCCAGCTCCAGCCATAGTGCTATAAATGCGTAGACAACCATTTTAATTAACGAGTAGTTGGGAAGAGGGAAAATAGGCTATGTGGTTATATATTTAATATTTAGGCACACCATATATTTAAATACAAAAATTGTCTAACGTTTTGTTGTTTTAAAAGGAGAAAATAACCCTATTTTGGGATTTCTTGAAAGTTATACTAAATATCAGATATTTATTTTAAAAACAATTTTAAAAGTTAGCGAATGGCTTGACTTAATTCTTCATGCAGACTTTATATATCGTCTGTGAAGAACAAACATGACCCATATCCAATGTTAGAAAGAATCAAAATGAGCTGTCATAAAAATAAAATGAGAAACAGGCGTAAAATGTTACTTAAGACTTTTTAAAAAGTGTAAAATGTTCTATTTATATGTTTTTTAAAAGTGGAAAATGTTCTATTTACATGTTTTGAAGATTGCAAAATGTTCTATTTACATGTATTTGAACAGTGTAAAATGTTCTATTTACATGTTTTTGAAAATTTGAAAATGTTCTAATTACATGTTTTTTAAAAGTGCAAAATATACTACTCAAATGCTTTCAAGACATGTTTCAATATTTTTGTAGATAGTGGACATTGTTTTTAGCTACAAATGGATATGGGTCATTTCGGTTCTTCACAGTTGATATTTATAAATGCGTGGGTTAAAGACCTGCATCCGCTTATTTCCAGATCCAGATAACGACGCCTCTGGCTTAAACGTTGAACGTATGTATTAGTATTTGGTGATAATAATAAGGCATAAGGAAAGGACGTCACACACACACACACAACAATAAACTAATCAGCAAAGAGGATCAACTCCACCTCATTACTCCCTTTGTTACAGTACTATATACGTGCATACAATCCTTAAGATGGTATTAGTACAGGGGTCGTCCATAAATGATGTCATCGAAATATTACGATTTCTATAGGACTCTATGACCCCCATGTCTATATTACTATATTCCACCCATGGCTATCTCTATAGCATGGGATGTCATCAATATTCAAGTAGACCCACTGACCCTACTCGTGACGTCATTTGTGGACGATCCCACACAGTTAATAACATACACTGCTGACTGCGACTGAGTCATCCCCATTATTCTGTTTTATTTCAGGGAATTATCATTTGGATTTCGACTATACTAAATTCCTATCAAAATCAAATGTTCATTTTGAGCCTATGGCCACGTGTTTATTCTATCAATAAATTCAGATGTTAATACAGTCATAATAATAGACTCGAAAACTTTCCAAGTCCAGACGAAATATTTCAGATTCAGAAGCTATAAGCATTATTAGCATTACTATATGAGCACTATATTAAATGTAATTATAATATATCTGTATGCTGCATAGCGCTGGAGTCTGGATCTGGAGCATATTGGTATTGTCTGCTCACCTATAGCTATATAATCGTATACAATACATTTTGCACTTTCTAAAATGTGTATATAGTATGTTTTGAAAATTGTCGACAAGCGTAATTTAGGACAATTTTTCACTTTCAAAAATGTATAAATAATGTGTTTTGCCTTTTAAAATTAAATGTGTAATTTTTAATGCACATTTTAAACTTTCACTTAATATGAAGAATTACACGAATTATCACAATTTTAAATCCCCCTCTTAACTTAATGCCTTTGGCATGGCATTTAAGGCAAATTTTGAGAAATTAAATCCTAGACGTAATTTATTTGTCGTCACAAACTTATAGTGCGTATTTAAATTCGAATAATTCAATTCAATGCCGCACCTTAAACCCATATAATACCTACCAGTTTCTATATTTTCTATGCTTCATAGTTATCTCCCGGGTTTAGGATTAAAATTGTTTATTAATTACTTACACAGGTATAACCTGATTAAAATTAAAAGGATGGCGAAAACAAAATTAAGAAGGTGACTGAATCTAATTAATTTCCAATTATCACACCCTTCCCACTTAAATTCTACACGTTACATTGCCATATAGTCAAATTACAAAATATGACAAGAAATTCAAAAAAAGAAAGAATTTGTGTACATAGCACAATTTATATATTTTCATTGGTACAAACTACACAGAAAAGTGTGTCTGTTTTCCCTAAGGGTCTCATTTCCATCCATTTCCATATACAGTATGTCCCTAAAGGTTAGACTCACCCCACTTTATGGGGTTTACTCCCCCCCAAGCGGAAACCGTAAGCCAATATATTTATTGTTGGATGACAACTGACTAATTAGTAGGATTTGGCTTTGATTGACCTCCAGGGGTCAATTCGTTCTCACGTAAATAATTAAAAACTGAAAATCAGGTGTCCCAAAAGGTTAGACTCACTTCATGGTTTTCAAAATTCAAACATCAATATCTCCTGACTTAACGCATGAAAAATTACGAAATTTCGTCTGCGTGTGCTTAGATATACTACTTATGACTAGATGTATGCACTTTGGATATTGGGTCACTATAGCACGGGTAGCGGAGGAGAAGACGGGTCACCCTCATATCAAATTTTTTCCCCGTTTGATAACATGGGAAAATCGCGACTTACTTCACTAACTTCTTACGTACACATGCATTGTAATTAAAAGAAGTCGGGCATGACCACAATTAAATTGCCGACAAAACAGTATAACACTCAATACTCAGGTCACTCGGGGTCACGAGACGCACGGGCTTGAACATTCCCAACTCTACTTGACTGCTGGCACAACTAAAAACATTCCATCAACTTTTCGTAATGTTTTTTTTATTTTTCAAAATCGCCATTTATTTCAATACCTTTGTGTTTTGAAAACATCAAATTAAAATAATTTTCATCTTTCAAAATCTCCATTTATTTCAATATCTTTGTGTTTTAAAAAAATCAAATTAAAATAATTTTCATCTTTCAAAATCGCCATTTATTTCTATATCTTTGTGTTTTAAAAACATCAAATTAAAATAATTTTTACCTTTCAAAATTGCAATTCTTTTCATTATCTTTGTGTTTTAAAAAAATCAAATTAAAATAATTTTCATCTTTCAAAATTGCCATTTATTTCTATATCTTTGTGCTTTAAAAACATCAAATTAAAATAATTTTTACCTTTCAAAATTGCAATTCTTTTCATTATCTTTGTGTTTTAAAAAAATCAAATTAAAATAATTTTCATCTTTCAAAATTGCCATTTATTTCTATATCTTTGTGCTTTAAAAACATCAAATTAATATAATTTTCACCTTTCAAAATTGCAATTCTTTTCATTATCTCAGTGTTTTAAAAACATCAAATTAAAACATTCTATAGCTATAGAATGGGCACCGCAGCCCTGCAATTGTCAATCTGCTATGAACCCCCTGTAACTGGATCCGTATCTGTGCCTGAAGTAAAGGTAAGAAATAAAGTAAAATATAGAACATTTTAATACTTGAAAAACAGAGGTTGAAAATAGGGTTAAACTTTTGTTGATAGTGAAAATATGCAAGAAATCTTATGCAAATCTCGCCATAGGAATGTAACATGAATTTACTTAAAATACATGTACTATGCTATAAGTATATGGCTGACATTGGCTCTTCTCCGGTCCTGGTCCTGGTCCCGGTCTTAATGGTCTAAAACTTTTCTTCAAATTTTGAGTGGTGAACTTTTGAGCTCAAGACGTATTGTTTTCGTTTGGGTAGTTCAGCACTGTATGGTTATATGCTGCTGGATCATAAATTAATTCATCTATGGACCGCAGGAAACTTGTTAAACTACCCACCGCCGCCGACCCTATTTGAAATTCGCCCTTCGCCTTCATCCTGCCACCACCCGAGGACGAGGACGTAATCGTAATTTGTAATTTGTAATCTGAGTTGTTAAAGTTGGCGTGGATTTAAATTGTAGTCAATTAGTTCGTTGAATGAATATGTTTCATATTTGATTTATGGTCATGGTTCGTGTCTATGTAAGGCAAAAAGTATATTCATGTGAGATTATATATATATATACAGAGACGAAAATTATACTAATGGAGCGTCCATCAATGACGTTAAGATTTAGGAAGGGGCGGATACGACCTATGTAAACTTTGTATGATGCTACATTGGGAAGTGCTACTGTAAAACTGTAAAACCAGGGCAGGGAAGGGGTAAAAAAGTTTCCTTAGAATCATTTATGGACGACCCCTAAGTGCCTATATAATATGTATACATAGTGATTTTCATGGAGGCGTTAAAAGTAGAATATATAGTAGGTTTGAAGTGGATGGTTCAATGTGAAGTGCTCTAAAGCGTATTAAGGTACGTTTGTTTGTGTTACGAGAGACTATATCATCTCATCTTCATGTCGTCATGGAAGAATTAAAAAAAGCCATTTAATAAAAAGTACCAATAACTTTGAGTTATTACTAAGACAAATAGTGTCATTTTAAAAAGTTCCATTTTAAAACCGTTTAAAAGCTCCGTAATTTTAAAGATTAAACATAGAGTATTTGAAATGTTACAAGAAATTGCAAAATTATTGCAATTTGTATTTTCGAAAAGCTGCATATATAGCAAATTCCACATTTTTAAGATTCGAAAAAATAGTGGGTTTTGAATTTTATAAAGGACTTGCGCGTTTGGCATTTTTTAAAAGAATTTAATAGCTCAATTTTGGCATTTTTAAAATTAAAATTACTTATATAGAACGTTTGGCATTTCCAAAAACAATTTAATAGCGCAAATGTAGCATTTTTAAAAATACTTCAATAGCGCGTTTGGAATTTTGTAAAAGAATTTAACAGCGCAAATTTGGCATTTTTAAAATTACTTAAATAGCGCGTTTGGCATTTCCAAAAACAATTTAATAGCGCAAATGTAGCATTTTTAAAAATACTTCAATAGCGCGTTTGGCATTTTTTAAAAGAATTTAATAGCGCAAAGGCATTTTTAAAAATACTTCAATAGAGCATTTTGCATTTTTTAAAAGACTTCAATACCGCAAATTTAGTATTTAAAAAAATACTTAAATAACGCGTTTGGCATTTTTAAAAGACTTCAATACCGCAAATTTAGTATTTAAAAAAATACTTAAATAACGCGTTTGGCATTTTTAAAAGACTTCAATACCGCAAATTTAGTATTTAAAAAAATACTTAAATAACGCGTTTGGCATTTTTAAAAGACTTCAATACCGCATTTTGCATTAAATAGAGCTTTATCAGTAGATTAAATAACGTTTTGTTCCCGTACTTTTAAAATAGTTTCGCATAATAGCAGATTTGTCACTTCAGAAACAAAATATTCATTCATTTTTGAAAATGCTACTGCTACTGGTCCCCTGCTTGTTTTCCTTCTTCAAAGGTTATATTACGTATAAGTATTGCTAACAATTGGACGAGTGAAAGTAAGGGCTGTAAATACATTAGGTTATAAAGAGGAGAAATTCAGAGTCCACTTAGCCTTATTTTGTTAAAGCTGTCTCCTTTTACTCCTGCGGGTGCGGGTGCGGGACTGGCTACTTGTCTCATATAATTACATACGTATTGCGCTCTGATATATTTGAGTTATCTACCCATATGTGTTTGTGTGTGTCCTGAGATATCTCGACGAAGATATCGGATTTTGGCAAACGTCTGGATGTCTGGAGTCTGGACACACATTTAGTCCCAAAACTTGAGGAAATCATTTTATAACTGTGCAAGAAAAGAAGGAGAATAGGAGGTCGACCATTCTAAATTTATAACTCTCAAACAATCTGCGCACTGCTGTCCCAAAATTCACATGCATATCATACTCAAATTGAACATAAATAAAGTGCCGCTCCAAAGTCCAAAAGCAATCTAAGTACATATATGAAATCGTCCATAAATGATGTCATCAGTAGGGTAAGTGGGTCTAGTCGGGAATGAATGACATGCCATGCCAAAGGTTGCCCCGTTGTTGAGTAATATTAAAGTAATGACGATAACATTAAGGGGGCGGGTAAGTATTAAATGTTTTGATAATCTGGGTGACATCATTTATGGACATTCCCTTTATGCATATTATGGAGATAGTAGTGAGACATTTAGTAATTATTTACATTGTAATTACTTTCGCCCTCAGGATATAAGAAAATAATAATTATGAGATATAGCTTCTTCAAGTTGAAATTAATTTCCATCCTAATTTCCTTATTATTTTCTAGCAGCATTTATCCCTGTATACATACATAATGTTGCCCCCTTATAGTTATAATAGGGATATACCGTTGGCATTTATTTTGTCATAAAAACAAAATAAGAAACATCCGTACCTAAACCTAAAATGTTAATTAGGAGTTTTATAGAAGTGTAAATTGTTCTATTTACATGTTTTTGAAAAGTGTAAATTGTTCTATTTACATGTTTTTGAAAAGTGTAAATTGTTCTATTTACATGTTTTTAAAATCTGCATAATATTTTGTTTCCGCGTTTTCTAAAAGTTCGCAAAAAATTCAACTTAAATGTTTTTGAAAATTTGAAAACATTCTATATACACCTTTTCATAAATCATGATATTTTCTTCTATAATTTTTGACAATAGTCTAGTTTGTTTTTAGCTACAAAAAACAGGATAAGGATTATTTTGATTCTTCACAGATGATATTATTGAATTTTTTAAAGTTAAAAGTGCTTAATGAAATTCTTCGTTTTTTTATTAATTTTATTACAAATTATTATTATTAGCAATAGTTGTATACTGTACATTTCAAACATGTTATTTAACATCTTAAGTTAAATAATCTATTGCAATTTTCCCTCTACAAAATCCATTATTGCGCAATTTTAGCTGTGTCTATGCTCGCTCTGCTTTTTTTTGAAGTAGTAGTGAGGCTATTTAAATGGTTTTTGAACGTGACATAGGGTTAGTTCAACTTTCACTTTTACTTTCACTTTCACTGCATTAAGCCATGTACATGAGTGTAAAATATTAGTAGGGTCTCAGTATGCAGTTTAATTTTTGACATTGTGGTTAAGGCAACTCTGCAGCTCAAATGCTCCATCTCAGCTGCTGTCTCTGGTTCAGCTGATAGAAGATAAAGTTGTAAAGCGAAGTTCACGAAAAAAAGATATTTTAATGCATTTTTTCGTTCTCGTTCTTGTCCTTCGTCCTTCATCCTCCTCTTGGATTTCTTGACAATTTGCCAGGGGAAAAAGGGAAGAGGCCTCTCGCCGTACGTAAATACGGCGTGGTGTGGTGGTGGTCATAGGGAAAGATGTGGGATTTATAGTCTAATATTATGCAGTGCTCCTTCTCTATATACTTTCCGCTTACTTTCTCCGTACTTTCTTCGTGCTTTCTCGGTGCTTTCTCCATAATATCGTCCTTCATTTACTAATGAATCCTACATACATATAATAAGATTCCATGATCTTTTTGTCACTTTGGACTCGTTTCAACTTTCGAAAGACTTTCACTCACTCCATACCAGTCGCAGGCATTTCAGTGTCAAGTCAATGCTTTCACTTTGGAAAGAAAGCAAAAATGCAATAGTCTTTCAATGGGGGTCGCAAGTCTGGATATTTTTTCTTGTGTGTTTCTGTGTGTGGGATGTCATTTATTTTATTACCATTTACATCTCGACTTTTAGGATTTTCTTTTTGGTTCTTGTTCTGGTCAAATAAAAAGATAAATTGATAAGTTTCTTGAGGAATTATTGGAAGGAGGAGGAGGATTTGGGAATTGTTTCTCATATGTAGCTCAGTTTTGTGTAGGGAGAGGCGTGACAGGAAGGACTGCCATGGGGACGGCGGGAAGGGACGGGATGGGAGGGAGCGTGATGAATCATTTTGAATTGTTCTCTTCGATTTCATTTTCGGTTGGGTCATGTTTAAATCATGGGATACGGTGTACTACCTCCCACGTATTTGATTTTAGATATTTGAGTTGTAGTAAGGAATTGTCCACAAACAATTTCATTCGAAATTCCTCATTTTTGTAACCCCATGAATGACCCTCTGTCATCAGCTTACACATTGCCTAAATGGCTATATTTAACATGTAATGCCATCAGTAGTCAAGTAGGCTCATCGACCCTACTTATGACGTAATTTGTTAATTCCAAGTATTAATTAAGAGTCCATTAAGGGCATCTGCGTTGCTGTGAGTGATAAGAAAGTTGATGTGGGAGAAAGTGAAGGAAATGTCAAATGTGGAGAAAGTCAAATTTTGGAGACAAGGCAGCCTGAGGTGGTTTAGCCGACATGACGAATGGGAACTAATGTTCATTATTAGAATGTCAATTACAATTATTAATTAATCCTAATTAAAATAAAATTGTATAAAGTAAGTAAAAGGATATGGAGCTATATGCTGACCTACAGCTATACCATGTAATTGGAAATTGCAATTAAGCTAATGCGATTTAGCCTTAAACGTCATTTCCTTAACCAATTATTGTATATATAAATTTGTTTGAAAGTTCAAAATGACGTAATTATACTTTTTTCAAAGTGCAATATCGTCTAATTACACATTACACTTCTTTTACAGTAAAAATTCGTTTAACTATTCTTTTCTGTAAAAAGTAAAAAGTCGTATAATAATAATTTTTTAAAGTGCATAAAGTATAGTATATTTACAAATTTTTAAAATCGCAATATATCGTTTTATTACACTTTAAAAAAAGGAAAATTCGTCTTATTACACTTTTATAAGTGATTTTTTAAGTGATTTTCCAACTAATACATAATAATGTGATTTGACTAATATTAAACGTAAATTAATAAACTTAAATAATAAAACTTAAATAAACACTTTAACTTACATAAAGGATCTTTCATAAATGAAGTCACGGATAGGGTCTATGGGACTACTTGGATGCTGACATCCTATATTAAAGATAACCATTTACGAAATGGATAAGCTGATGACAGAGAGGGGGGGGGTCATATAAATGTAAATATTTCCATGAAATCATTTAAGGACGACCCCTAATATGACGATGAGCCCACGTGGGGAATGTATTCAGCAGTCTTCCAGAGCTTAATCCAGATAGAAACAGAGTACGAGTACGTGTTTCTGAATGTTTATCATTTTAAGACTCAAATCTTCTTGAGTGGGGACCCGAATTCAGATACATGGGGTGATAGTCACGTAGGAACATAGTCTATTTAATGTCTACGTTAATTGTAACTTACTGGCGACGAGAGTCCAATTTTGTCTTTTAAGATAGTTGATTAAAGAATCGTTTGATTATTTTAGCCCCAAATGTGTACGGAATTTTAAACAGGGAAAATAGAAAAAAGTTCAATGACATCGACATAGCTACATAGGCTACGGCTACAGGGTCAATCTATTTTACGTTTGTGGTTATATATTGCTTCGCTTTTTCAGACTATATTACCCCATTCAATTTGGATCTCCATTTAATTAATTAGTCCTGTCCACATTTGTACTGCAACTGCTGCATAATATACTGCATTGTCTAGTGTGCGTGATGTTGAATCATTGAATATATGCAATGCAAAAATTTCATATATTTTAAAAGTTATGTTTACAAAGTTCAAACTCATCTAATTCCGCATTTAAAAAAAATTGTCTAAACTGCTCTTTTTGAAAATTACAAAGTGGTGTCTAATTACACTTTTTTAAAAGTGTCAAGACTAATGTTACACTTCTTAAAACTGCAAATTCGTCTAATTGTAATTCCGGCTTTTTAATGATTTTAAAGGTCTGATTTTTAAAAGTGGCAAATTCGACTAACTGCACTTTTTTAAAATTGCAAATTAGCCAAAAGTTCAGATTTTCAAAATTGCAAATTCGCTTATTGCTCAGATTTTTAAAATTGGCAAATTCGTCTAACTGCACTTTTTTAAATTGCAAATTTGCCTATAGTTCAGATTTTTTAAATTGACAAATTCGCCTAACTGCACTTTTTTAAATTGCAAATTCGCCTACAGTTCTAATTTTTTAAAAATTGACTAAATTGACTAAAAATTACACTTTTGAAAGGCCCAATAAAAACGCAACGATTAGTAGCCGGAAAATTTGAAAATTGAGTATGCAATTTGATTAGTAAGTATTAGTACAGTAGTTAGGTAGATAATTAAATAATCATAAATTATAATGTCTGATAGGAAGAGATAGTAAATATCAGTTCAGTGAAATTTATAATAGGAAATCTAGACTGCTGCTGTTGTTATTGGTAAATTGGGTGGTTCTAAATTAGGATGCATTCTCGGACTGACAGTGGAATCATTACATACATAACGTATATGACAAGTTCTCAAGCAGCCAAAATAAATCATTGACAGAAATAGCGAGGCAGGGGAAGAGGGAGAGCCGCAACTTCTGTGTGCTACTCACAATATAAAAAACTTAGCAAGCTCCCCAATCTAAAAACCTCACAACTGACACAAAAAACAAAAACACCCACCAACCAATTATGCTCTATATAATTTCTGTCTGTATGTAATGCAGATTATATAGGTATAGTGGATTACACTGCGTTATTGTGGATAGTAGGTAGTTCTACTGTATGTATTGCCTACACTGCTAATAATATAATATGCAATTTATATAGAAAGTATGGGATAGAAGTAGGACCCGCAGATTACAACAGACTTGCAGCTCACATGGTTTATTTCCTCGATAATAAATCATTTTGTTGGAAGTAAACGTCAACATTTTGGACACATTACAGTTAAGATTTCGCCAGCTCAGAGCCACCGCTCTACCTTTTTATTTACAGGGTGCCAAGGAAGTTTTGACCTCCGAACCCTTCATACCCAAAACCAAAAATAAAAATAATTTAATTAACTTGATTCAAAAAAGTGCAAAATGTTCTATTTACATGTTTTTGAAAAGTGCAATATGTTCGATTTACATGATTTAGTATTAAATACAAAATGTTTTATTTGCATGCTTTTGAAATGTACAAAACACATTAATTACTTCTAAAAAGTCTTAATATTTTTTTTACATATTTTTCAAAAATGCAAAATGTTCCATTTACATATGTTTTTTGAAAATGCAAGCAGCGAAGGCTACCTACGCTGGCCGCATAATCCGGCCCTGTGTGAATAAGATCACGATGAGCTCATCCAACATTCTAATAAAAGCAAATATTATCTTGGAAATAAAACATACAATATTTTTTGAAACACTTCATGACTGCCTTTATGCATACAGTATAATTTATCCAACTTTTGAAATTCCTAAACAATTTTAACGAATGATATATCAGAGGGTAGGGGGTGCATAGGCTTATGGCACCCTTTTCACAAGTATGATCGTTTATACACTACTGATTTACGCAGCGCCTATTTTGGCAGACGTCAGCTTCAGGCTTAAGCCCTTCAGCTCCTCAGAATTAAAATTAACCAAAGCTCCCGCAAAGCGGGTAGTAACAATGACGATATACGGTTTAATAAAGGTAATAATCCATATTGCATGGTCATGTCCGTAAGATTAGGAACTGAGCGTGAGTCAGTATAGTCATAGCTAAAACAACTAATGCCGCCAAAGTATAGTAGGGATTAGTAGGTACTGTAGTTATCTTGTTATCGTAGACCGTAGGGAGAGAAAGCAACCTAATAATATACTCGCTAAAAATCAAACCATATACAGTAACTGTAAATAACCATGCTACATACTAAAGTTTACACATTTTTGGTAGCAATATGTAAATTACAGTGTTTTTATTACACGTAAAAATTAAATTAAAAATATTCATTCTTTCCACCATGTCATTTTGTTATGTCCAGGGCAAAATTTATTGCATTTGGCTTCTTGGCTTTTTTTTTGACAGTGAAAAAGACAAATTTTCTGTTTATTTTTGAAAGCTGGAAATATTTTTAATTAAGCCTTTTAAAAAAAATTTCAAAATTTCAAAAGAAATAAGTTTATTTTTATAAATACTTTCCAATAAGCAAAATTCATTAAAAATAATTTTTATCACTTTCTCCTGCCTTTCCTTAAGAAGGTAAAAGCAAGAGTTGAAACCCAAAATAAAAAATACAGAGAACGTTTTTAAAGAACAGCGTACATATTAGTGAACAAATTTACAAGGTCGTAAATGCTAGAACTACAGCTGCAGCTTACGATCTCATATTTAGCCATTTATACAATTTTATATTAGCTCTAAAATTCAATCTGTAAACTCTCAGTCAGACAGACTTCCCACCGCAGCCATCATAAAAAAGTGTGTTGTCTTTGGTCAATTTTTCTACCACAAAATTCACATCAATACTCTTCCTCTTCCTCGTCCTACTGTAGCATTTGTATACACTGATAATTTCAAAATGCAGCATGGCCTTTCCTAAGTACACACAATTTTTACAACTCTACAATACAAAATTGTATTTAAAAAATAGAGGGAAACTTTGATTATCATCATGGTATAAAATTACGTAGTAAATTGAAAAATACCCAACCCTATAATATTTATCAGCTCATATGTAATGTACTTGTACTTTCACTTGTACTTTTTTTGTCTATTATTTGAAAAGTATTTTTAGAGACTCGAGGAGAAGAAGAGTTTAAAAACGTATAAAAATAAATTGGATTACAAAAGGATAAAAGGTTAGGAAAGTCATGAAAGAGAAAGTGTGAGTAGTATTGAGTAAGCATAAGTTGTAACTTTGAGAAGCCTTATCGTGTTGGCCACCACCACTACCAAAAAACCAACAAAAATGAAAAATAAAACCGGGACCGGTACCGGTACCGGTACTGAGGGGTAACTTCAGCTCAACTCGAAGCGAGGGAACTCTATACATTTTGTAGATGTAATTATTGTGGGGAACAAGAAACTGACTGGCTCTGGCTCTGGTACTGTGGCAATGATACTCACACTTCCCTCGTATATTGAGTAAAGCCTTGTACTTTTAAATGTTTAAATATTAAAAGCCTCGAACTCAGAGTGTACTACAGGTACAGGAGCTTGGGTATCTTTGAATTTGTTCATATTTTTGTAAGCTACTCATGTACAGCTATAAATGTAGAAAGTAGAAAGGTAAAAAAAAACAAGAGAATAATTCTAAACCATAAAGAAAGATCTTTCCTTTCTTATTTCTTACTTTCTCACATGCACCTAAGCTGACTTTCACTTTGTAAAGGAAATTATATTACTGTAGTCAAATACAATGTACCTACTTATATTATTATGTACTTTACTTTCCCACCGCGAGTCATATAAGAGCCCTTCAAAAAAGTGATTCAGTTCCATTGAAGAACATTGTTTATAGCACTGTTATCTGTTTTCTTGTCATAGTCTTAGGGATCGTCCATAAATGATTTCGCCTAAATTTTGCCATTTTTAGAACCCTCTGATCCCTTTTCACTAGCTTACGCATGACCTAAATGGCTATATTTGTAATATGGGATGTCATCAGTGCCCAAAGAGATTCATTGGCGCATTCGATGACGTCATTTGTGAAGGACCTCTTATCTTATGGGAAAATATTTTAGATATGGTGAGTGAAGAGTTGATCTGGACTATATTTACAATATTTTTAAGCTAGAATTTAAGTGCGAGCTATTTCAAAATCAAATGGGCAAAATGATATTAGGTAAACTGACGTGGTTACAAGTTTTGAAAATTTTTTGAATGTTTTTTAAAGTGATTTTGAAAAGTGCAAAATGTTCTATTTGCATGTTTTTAAAAATTGCAAAATTACATATTTACGTGTTTCTGAAAAGTGTGAAAAAGCTCTATTCGCATGCTTTTTGAAAAGTCCAAAATGTACAATTTACATATTTTTTAAAAGTCCAAAATGACCTTTTTTTTACATATTTCTGAAAAGTGTAAAATGTTCTATGTGCATGTTTTTTAAAATTATGAAATGTTGTCTATTTACACGCTTTGGGCTTCATGATATTTTAATTTACTTACAGATAGTAGAACTTTAACCTTTACCATGCAACACAGTAGCATATCTAGTTGAGTAGTACGCGTTGTGCAAATAATCTCATAAAAAAATAGACTTGACCCGTTTTGCCAAACAAATCTTCAAATATAGAGCTACCATCATGCCACTAAAAAGACAAATATCTCTGTTTCTGTATTCGTATATTTTACGTTTCATTACTTTTGGGGAAAAAAGCTCTCAGAGTGTCATAGCGAATTTAATAATGTCCAATCCAATGGGTGTCATATAGATGTGTTGTTTAATTTGGCAGATATTTAGAGAGTGGCATTATTTTGTGTTATTTAGGGATGTAGTTTGTATCCATAGATTATACAGGTCTATAATATAATACATTCTATAATAGACTGCCCAATTTGGTTTATATTTTTGGGGGTAAATTTAGAAATGTTTTAATAATGTTGAAGTGACTTTTAGACTTTCGTTTAATAAATAATGTGGAGAGAAATGTTTCCTTGTGTGCTTTCTCTGAATTGTTCTTCCTGCCCCTCTGCTCTGTCTTTGTGATGTATGATCCTCTCTAAGTATGATGTACTGCTCTAGGAGGATAATCGATGGTGAAAGTGGGTCTGAGAGTCTCTGAGAGTTCAAATGCATTTTAGACACAGACTGACACTTGAGTCAAAAGTTGAAGGAATCAAACTGGATTAAAGTGTGTGTGTGTGGGGGGAACGGGAAAAGTTTTAGACGCTCCCCCCGCTCCCGTCTCCCCCCCCCCTCACCCACCATCACCACCAGCCTCAGCCTCAGCCTTTCTAAACTGACGATGAGAAAACTTGGACCCTCCCTATATGTAACTTGTACTAAGGAGAATGGGTAGCTACTTACATAATCTCAAGTATACGAAGCTAACCAAGACAAAAAAGGAAAGTCCAAACCAATAAGTATACTAGGTACGTATCGTGAGTAAGAGTGAAGAAATTAAATGACCTATATCCAATTTAGGTAAGAATTAAAATGGGCCGTGTCAAACAAAAACACTATATGTAAATGACAGACAGATAAGTGAAACGTTAATTGCGAATTTTCGAAAAGTGCAAAATATTTTATATACTTGTTTCATTGAAAGTGCAAAGTTTTTTAAACGGTAAAATGTTCTAATTAATTGTTTTTCTAAATATGCAAAATGTTTTAATTTTATGATTTAGAAAAGTGCAAAACATTTTTTTTACATGTTTTTTAAACTTTCAAAATATTATATTAGCATATTTTAGAAAAATACAAGATATTCCTTTTACTTGATTTTTGAGAATTGCGAAAAATTTTTATTTACTTGTTTTTTAAACGTTCAAAATGTTCTATTTAAATGTTTTTCTAAATATGCAAAATGTTTTATTTAACGGTTTTTCTAAATATGCAAAATGTTCTTTGTTTTTCTAAATATGCAAAATGTTTTATTTAACGGTTTTTTTAAATATGCAAAATGTTCTTTGTTTTTCTAAATATGCAAAATGTTCTATTTGCATATTTTAAAAAGATGCAAAATATTCTTTTTAAATGATTTTTGAATATTGCAAAATTTTCCAATTTACATGTTTTAAAAAAATGCAAACTGTTCTATATTTGTATACGATTAGGATCATGATGTTTTATTTCTGATCGTGCATTATATTTTGAGCTAAAGTGTGTATAAATATAGGTCATTGGAATTTTTCACTGACGGTATAACTATACCGTCAGTTTATACTAGTACCGTTTTGTTTATACTGCATAGTATAAATGGCATACTACAGGCAAATACTATTGCATGCTATATGAATGAAGCCAAAGCGAAAGCCGTCGTCAATAACAATTTTAAAAAAAATATTTTTAAAATCAAAATCAAAATTCATGATGAGGTAGAGAAAAACCTACAGACGACAAACTACAAAGTACTCGAAGAAGCTGCAGTGCATAATAAAGCCAGGAGAAAGCTTGGCGGCACCTTAAGCCTAAAGGAGTGAAAGCATGAGTGAAAACAGTTGTACTCTATATAATATTCGTGTCAATGTTCTCCTACCTCATCCGCTCGTCGCCCCTCTTCCCTCATACACAATGAAAACTTGCGTCTCTAATCTCTATTTATACATTCATGCATTTCCAAACTTAAACTTTAACTTCCATTTAACTTCATGTTCCCACTTTCCTCACACACACACACACACGCATACACAAGTAAACTTAAGAATCAGATTCGGCTTCTACTGTACAAAAAAAATGGATGTAAGTTAAAGTTTTTCAAGGGAACTTTTTGTATTGGTATTGGAGCATTTTGGTATTGGTATTGGTATTGATATGGCAAACGAGATGTCAATAGTCTCCTTTTTTTGCTGTGGAGGTTTTAAGGTTTTTCAAACTTTTTTTTACTTTTTTTATCTACATATTTTGGAAAGTTTTGTAGAGAAATAAATGCGAATGGAGATGTCAAAAAGCAAGGAGTGAAATTGGATGGGGAAAGAAGGAGGGAGGATTTTGTTTTTAGATTCTTTTGTTTGAATACGAAGTCAGTGTGTGAGTGAGCAGTAGTTCCTCTAAGGGATGACCCGTAAATGTTGTCACCCAAATTATAACTATTTGGCGCTTTACACATTACTTTAACATTGTGTAAACGCGGTTATCTTTAGCATATGGCATGCCATCAAAAATTGACGAAACCCATTATCTACCTTACTCATGACATCATTTATGAACCATCCCAAATTTAGAGAGAATTCCGTATTTATTAGTGGTAAGTGGTTTGCTTGGAGTGGGGTGGGACGTAGTCGGAGTCGGACAGGATATATAGATAGAGTGTATAGTATGTAGTTAGTAAGTCCATCAAATTTTTACTTGGTTTCTTACACCTTTTTCTTTTGCATTTGTCAAGAAGTCAAAAAGATTTTTTTGGTGGGTTATATTTTGAGATTTGGCATTTGGGGAAAGTGTGGTAATTGGAAAGTGGACAAGAAATTTTTATGAGAAAGTGACATTGGGTATTTTGAAGTTGGGCCTTTGTATTAAATATTTTAGAAAACAATTACAATTTTTAATTACAAGCTTTAACTTTTTTAAAAATCCGACAAAATTTAAAGGAGTTACAGGTTTTTCAAAAAAATCATTTTGCAGGAAACTGCACAAAATGCGACCGAGTTGTTCCCGTTTAAGAAAAACCAAAGGTGGGCTCATCGATGGAAAATATTTTATTTACAGGCATTTTAAACGATACAAATATTTTACTAATATGAATTTCAAACAGTGCAAGTATTTTACTTACAGGCATTTTAAGCGACGCAAATATATTATTTACAGGCATTTTTAAACGATGCAAAATGTTGTATTTACAGAAATTTTTAAACGATGCAAAATATTGTATTTATAGGCATTTTTAAACGATGCAAAATGTTGTATTTACAGAAATTTTTAAACGATGCAAAATATTGTATTTATAGGCATTTTTAAACGATGCAAAATATTTTATTCACAGGCATTTTAAACGATGCAAAATATTTTATTTACATGAATTTTAAACGGTGCAAATATTTTATTAACAGGCATTTTAAAGGATGAATGAATTGTTTTCGTAATTTCTTAACGACGCAATTTTTCTCCATTGAGTTAATGACGGCCCTATCTCCATGTTCCCAGTGAGTCCCTTTGATGAAGGCGTATTAGTGGCAAGTGGAAGTGGGCGAAAGTTCATTGACTTGACAGGTTCATCTTTCACAACAGTCACAGCGTCCATTATATGTACTTTCTCTTTTATTTATTTTTCCTACCCTCGAGGGGTAAAAGTCTTCAACTTTGGTTAGGGATCGTCCAAAAATGATGTCATTAAAAAATCATCATTTTTATGATTCTAATCGTAAGACCTGCCTGCCATCATCGTATAGTCATTGCGTAAATGGCATTCTTTAACATGGGATGTTATCAGAAGCCAATTGCACCCAATGACCCCACCAATGACATCCTATGTGGACGATCCCTTATATGTTTTTTGTTTTTGCGTCGTGTCTTGACTTAGAAACGTGCGGAAGGAGAAGGACGGTCGGTGATAAGAATGAAAATAATGAAGACAAATATGAGGCTAAAAGAAAAAACCCCTATAGGTGACCACGGCCGCGTGGTCGTATGGTTTAAACAATGTACATACAAGAATTGATTGAAATGAAACAATGAAAACAGGTCTACTGTAAAATGCTTGTATGTTGTTTACGAGGCTAGCTGAAAAATTTTCAGAAAAAAAAAAAGAATTGAGCTGTATGTATATTTTATGGCATTCAAGGGGTAGACTTCCGATCTCCTGTACAATTTATTTTTTTAAATAAATCCCAATTTTTTCATATATTCATTATATCCATTATATTTAAAGTAAAAACAAACAGACGCACCTCACTTAATGTATTTTAACAATCTCGGTCACGCGTAGCATAAAAAAATACAAATTCCAATTTTTTTAAATACCTAATTTGTCAACTTTCTGAAATACCCAACCGATTTCAACGAGGGATATGTCATTTAAAATTGCTTTCAAAAAGAAAACACAAAATGTTGTTTGTTACACTTCAGACCCATACAACACATTTTAGGGGACATTTTAAAAAACAGACTGGGTTTTTTTCAAAAGATTCCAAAAACCATTTGATGCCCAGCAGGCAACTGGAACATAATTAGATTCTACTACTCATTATCGTTCAAATGATGTATCACTTGTATACATTTGCAGTAAGTAATCGAACCAAATCGGTAGTTTTAAAATTTAGATTTTTAAGTTTTAGAGGGAAATTCAAAATTTCCCAAATTTTTTGAATTCTTTGATTAAAAATTTGGCGTACTGTTTTAATTTATCTATTCTTATAATTTCCTAGCTGTATTTGACAGTATTCAGGGGCGGATCCAGGAATTGTATTTGGAGGGGGCTAATGGCCTCCTGGAGGGGGCTTACAATGTTAAGAAGATAGGAGCAGCCATCTTGAAAAATGGCCGCTCCTATGTTCGCAATGTTACAAAATTCGCTTCTAGGGGGGGCTAAAGCACCATAGCCCCGCCCCCCCTTGGATCCGCCCTAGTAGTATTGAGCATGGTCTGGTCAGATATGACAAATGTCATTAAAGCAGGAGCTTCCCCCTCAGCGCTTCCTTCACACATTATAGAATCTATAGAGCATGGTTTTTATATCAGGATATGCTGGTAAACTACAATTGCCAAAAACTGGTGTACACAGTGGTGGTCTGTGGTTGGTCTTGCCACTCTGACACTGAAAAAGCTGAAACTGAAAAATTGAAATTGAAATCAAAGTCGGAATCGCAATCGACGAAATTTCTTTTGACAGGCTACCGATTGTTTGTCAAAGTTTACTTGTGCCGTATGTACTCAAACGCTCCAGTCTATGAGAGCCAAGCTTTTCTGCCTCCCTTTAAAAAACATGGCCTCAATCTGGCTCATCCCAAGTTTAGATGACAAACAACAAACCAGGAAACAAGCTAAGGGCGAGTCAAAAAAATAATACGTCGCATACCGGTACCGGCATTGGTACCGGCACAGTAGCGGATGATGCGGTGAAAAAGGAGATATACATATATAGAAGATTGACTGGGAAAGTGGTGTAAATTATTCACTCTTGCAAAATTCGTCCCGTTTTAGAATTTAAATTATCCATGGACTTGATTATTTGGGCGTGGGTTGACTCTGACTCACTTTTAGATTGGGTGTCCATGTTTTATTTAAATGACGTTCATTTTACAATAGGGTTGTTGTATGCTATATTATGGTCATGGCCACAGTTCTGTCACATCACATCACATTGCATACCAATTTTCACGGCCACAGCCTGAGCCTAACACACGCACACAAACACACAGCTTTCATAGGGAATAATAATAGTGAACTTTACCTACAAAGTAATATAAGTGCACTCAATTCAGTTAGCTGAGATGAATGACATGAACTACGACAATGGCGTTTGACGTTGCGATCCCCTCAGCTGCTGCTGCCCTGTGCAATCAAAGAAATTATAATAAGAATACAAAATCAACTATAGGTACAGTAATTTATTTTGACAAAAATCTTACTGCGCCTCGTCTACGTAAACAAAATTGCCACATAAACAATTTTATCATTAAATTGCCGAAGCCGGATTAAATAAGTCGCATTTGTCGTGTTAAAGAAAACTACCTACCTAAATAAATAACATGCAAATACTAATGCGGATATTCGAATTTTTGGCAAATTTTTCAAAATCATGTAAATAGAACATTCTGCATATTTCAAAATCATGTGAATAGAACATTCTGCACTTTTCAAAAACATGTAAATAGAACATTCTGCACTTTTCAAAAACATGTAAATATAACATTCTGCACTTTGCAAAAACATGTAAATAGAACATTCGGCACTTTTCAAAAACATGTAAATAGAATATTTTGCACTTTTCAAAAACATGTAAATTAAATATTTTGCACTTTTAAAAAAAAGAACACTTTGAAATCTTATATAGAATATTTTACATTTTTCAAAAGCCTGTAAATGGCCAATGTTGTAATTTTAAAAAATGCTCGTAATTAAAATTATTTCACAGAATTTTGCAGGAAATTATTTCTAAAATAAAATGCTGCTTAACTTTATAAAATTCACTAGTTCAAAGCATTTGGGTTTTAGAAGTTAGGGGATGGGGTTGGCCATGCCATAAGTATGACCCTTTCTGTACATATTTATATGGGAGCGTGCATAAATCACTTAGCACATCATGGGGGGTAGGGGTTCAAGCTGCCTATCCTTTTATATGAGCGTACATACACAAAAAAAGGTGCGGGGTAGGGGTTCAAAATTTCACATGTTTGTACCACGTAATTTTTGCACGTTTCCTATTATAATTATAGCAAATTTTTAGCCATGTAGAATTTTAAATAAAATAAAACATAAAAATCTTGGTAAAAAGAAATCGAAGAAAAAATAATAAAAGGGAACACGGAAAGAGGAAAGCGACTCTCCTGCCATAAGATGCGCTCAGCGTGAAGTTGGTGGAAATGCTGAGGGAAAGTATCTTCAGAAACTCCTACCAGATGACTTCCGAAACGGTCGAATTCTCCCGTGAAAATAAAATCAATACACTCACTCGCATCATTCATAGACATGGAAAAATTTTCCATTAGGTTTTCCATGCACAACTATAATATGTATGTTTTAATTCAAATCTGACGCCGGGAAGACGGATTCTAATCATTTGACTGACTTGCTGGGAGTCGGGCACAAATGACGTCATCCATGATTAGAGGGTAGGTTACTTTTAAAAAAGATGACGCCCCATATTGTTAAAGACAGCCATTTACGCAATGCTTAAGGGAGTGACAGTGACAAGGAGGGTGGGTGGATCGAAAATTTTGGTAAATGTGGGTGGCGTCATTTATTTCCGGCTCCTTAAAATTGCATCCGTCCAATGTCCACGTTACAAGCCGGCTTCTTAAACTTCCATAGTATATATATGAATTACCCCCTCTCGTACGTTGCACTTTTCTGTAAACTGTTGTGACTATATTATAGTTGTAGCGAATTTTTCCAAATTGTTCTTAAGGAGCATTCATAAATTACGTGGTACACAAGGGGTTCAATCTGCCTATCCTTTTACATGGACGTTCATACCAGAAAATGGGGGGGGGGGGTGTAGACGTTAAAAGTTGTTAATTTTTTTACTACGTAATATATGCAATCTCCCATATGACATAATTACAATAAATTATATAAAAAAAGCAAAACAAAACATACAATAATACAACGTGTAAGTAAGAATTAAAATGACCCATATAATTTTTTGCTGAAAACAAAATGCGCTATCTACAAAAAAGTATTATATGTCAAATCCCAAGATTCTAAAACCTTATTAATAGAACATTTGAATGAAATATTTTGCACCTTTAAAAAACATGTAAATACAACATTTTGCACCTTTAAGAAACGTAAATACAACATTTTTCACCTTTAAAAAACATGTCAATACAACAATTTGCAAATTTCAAAAACATACAACTAAAACATTTTCCACTTTCCTCAAAACATGTAATGACAACAATTTGCAAATTTCAAAAACTTAAATTCAACCGTGTGCAAATTTCAAAAACATGTAAATGCAACAATTTTCAAATTTTAGAAACATTTAAATGGCACGTTTCATGCATGTAATGATATCTCATAAGATTTTATCAATTTTCCAAAATTTATTTTAATTCTAGCTTAAAAATTGGAGTTGAACTATTTTGATTTTTTCCTCACTATATTTTCACTGTAATTTTGTAATTTTACACATATTGCGTAAAAGAATTCTAAAATTTCTTAAATTCTACAAAAACCACACTGGCAGCTTTGTTTTATAAAGCAGGCCATCATATCAAGTGTGCATGTAGGACTTAGGACTTAAAAAACGGATCCGATCAGACCAGATCAGTTCGGTTTCGGCTTCGGTATCAGTCTTGTTGGTAATGGGCTGCCTGGTGGCTGCATTGTAGGTAGGTACTATTTTAATAAGTATAGCTAAAGACCAATATCTAAATCCGAATATATATGGTGAAATTGCATGGCGGGCTAAAATCTAAATTTCAATCGAATCTACTACAATCTAAAGCAGAACCAGGTATTGGGATAGTGCATTTTTGTACCGTAAAGCTTCTAATAACTCCTGCGGAAAGACCTACGCCAAACTTTGATTTAGACCGCAGGAATAGAGTTATGAGAAATAAAATTATAAAAAAATCAATATCATCTTTATTTGATTTAATGCTAAAGACCCCGGACCACACGTTATTAGAGACCCCGGGAGTTACTAGAGACTCCGGGTATTACTATTAGCTTTACGGTACATTAATGGATTTTACCATTGAATTCTTTTGCGGTTTCCTCCCGGCGGCGGTGGTCTTTCCGAGCGGAAAATGAAATGCATTATAATGTGTACCATAGCTTCAAAAAATAGTTCGGGGCCGGGACCGGTACCGATCCTGTTAGCCGCTGCCGGTACCCAGTACCGGTACCGGTACGGGTACTAGTAGTAGCCGGCAGCTTAAGGAATTTTGTTGACTATAGGTACGTCCATGGCTCTTGGCTGTTGTGGACGAGATTCGCTTCGATTTCGGATTTCGATACTGGACTGTACACTTACTTGGAGCGAGGATCACTGAATCTAATTTTAATGAATTTTCCCAATTGCCTCACAGTCTACATGTCTATCAACCTACGTAGATCTCGCTATATATGAGATACTATTAGGAATGCAAAAACCGAGACCGAAACGGATGCCAAAACCGACACCGGTACCGGCACTGGAGTCGAAACCGTAGCTGAAACCGAAACCGAAACCCGAAAAAGAGAATCCGTACTTGAAATTGAAAGAAAAAGACAATTTATTATAACTGACGCTCCTCTTTTTTTCCCTCTGCTTCTTATTGGCTCCCTGTATGAGACTGATGGATACACTCCTAAATTAAAATGACTCAGCCCATTGATTTTATTTCCAAGAAAGAAACATCCCGTCCACTTTTACCTTTAGCCTTACTACATGGTATATAGTATGGCTACCGGTGCCGGTGACGGTATCGGTACCGGTACTGGTACGGGTCTGTCTTATCGTAGGTCTCAGTTCGAATGCAACTAAGTCCAGGTTCAGGGGTATAATTATCATGAGTGAAAATTCAAAGTGTCGCATATTCAAGTTAAGCTATAGCGTCAAATCAAAATAAGCTATGTCAAAAAAATAGTACATATGAGATAGATGCGTAAAATGCAAATAATTAATTACGAGTTTTCTATAAGTGCAAAATTTTTTATTGACATGTTTTTAAAATACGAAAAGTGCAAATGAAGTGTTCTTTTTGCTCGTTTTTGTTTGAAAGGTACAACTTGTTACATGTTTTTGGGCAAAATGTTTCATTTGTATATGTTTTTGAAAACTGCAAAATGTTTCATTTACAGATGCATGCTTTTATGTAATTTCGATTGACCTTTTAAAATTGGGCAATTTCAGTAACGTACACTACTAAACACTACTAAATAAACGGAATTTTTATGCACAGGAATTTTTGCATTTGAATTTGAAAGTACAGTCGACTTGGATCCAACTGGATTTTTGTATAATTGAATTAAAGTAATAGATCAGGATGAGGGGCGCAGGCGATGCTAGAATGCGGGAAAACGCAGAAGAGACAAAGACAAATGGAATGACAAAGGTGAGTTGAAGTTGATGGTGTTGGTTTTGATAAATCCAACCCAATTCACACATAAATAATTAAGTAGCGGTCAATGCACTGCGGGCTCTCCGGACGGTTGATCCCCGTGCCGGTGCCGGTATCGGTACCTGTTCTGGGACTCTGTCCGCCTGTTAAGTTCTCGTCCTAGTGATGCTGCTGTTGTTGTTGGTGGTGGTGGTGGTTGTGGGTGCGTAGGTATAGAATTGGTGAGTAGCACACAAAAATGAAAAACATGTATTTGTGTAGAGCTCCCAAGCCGAAAGCTGAAAGTTGTAAAGTGTTTACTTACCCGCATCGTTATTAATTATTTGAGGATCTTGGTCAAAGCTCGACACCCAGGCCAGCGTATAATGGGAGGAGGGGGTCGTGCATACATGCCGGGGCATATTTATAGATACAGATTACATGAAACGAAAACGAAGAATGCCAATTATTTTAATGGTGGGTCCAAAATCCCAAATCCAAAAATCCAAACTGTTTAATGCAATGGAATGGTTTACTGGAGTCATTTGTGGACGATCGTTGTTGGGGATGGACTGACAAAGTGTATACGCACTCTAATGTATAAATGAGCTTGCTTGTGGTGCTCTCAGATTTCTATAGAAAGTGGAAGAAATTGTATTATAGGTGCTGGTAGTACTATTAGGGAGCGTGCATAAATTACCTTATACTTTGGGGGGAGGGGTACGTGGTGAAACTTCCTATTCTTTAGGATTTGCGTACATACTAAAGGCTGGGTGGGGTCAAAATATATTCGTATTTTCGGATCAAGTAATTTATGCACGCTCCCTCAGGGATAACTATACATAATAGAATATAAGATATCTATTAGCTATATATACAGTGGAAACCTTGTCTATCTATACGTCTCGTGATTGTCCTGTATAATTAATCTATACACCGGGACGAGAGTGTCCCGACGCTAGTACCGGTACCGGTATCGGCACCGGCACCGGTACCGGTAGTGAGGATGATGGATTGAATCGCATCGTAATCGTAATCGTGCTACAGCTATTCCCATATCAGAGATAGTCCAGCCATCAATTCCGCTCAGTTTCAGCTCGTCCACAAAAAAAAGAAATCCTAATCCAAGTCCATAGGCGTCCTTTAAAAATTAACGTTGTAAGTTTATGTAAGTTGCAACGTGCCCGGCGGTTCATGGCAGTCGTCGTGGGTTGTAGGAAACGGAGCCATTTAAATACGAGAACCAAAAATATTTTCCTTGCGTCACTCATTTCAATTTCTAATCAATCCATTGAGGCCTATTGAACTGGTATAGGTTTATTGACCCACTATTTTTGGGACAAAATCATCGAGACGATGGTAGAAAACTTGTCAGCTGCGTACTCGCCGGAAATATAAATTTCTCCTACTGCAATAATTATTACCTACATTACATACATTTAGTAAAAATAAAGTTTTCTTTTAATTACTGAATAACTTCGAACATTTTTTGCAATATTTAAAACATGGAGGTAAATGAAAATAGAACGATTTGTCAGTTTAGCAACTACTTAGTATGTACTTGGAGCATTTTGCGATTTTAAACAACATAAATATAACATTTTTTAGTTTAAAAAAACCATTCAATAGAACATTTTGCAATTTAAAAACACAAAACATAAATTTTGTAGTTTAAAAAACAAAAATAGAACATTTTTCAATTGTAAAAACACCAAAAAAAATTTGTAGTTTAAAAACACATACATAGAACATTTTGCAATTTTAAAAACACAAACAAAAATTTTGTAGTTTAAAAAACACATAAATAGAACATTTTACAATTTAAAAAAACACATAAATAGAACATTTTGTAGTTTTAAAAACACATTAGTTAAACATTTTGCAATTCTAAAAACACAAAAAAATATTTTGTAGTTTAAAAAGACGCATAAATTGAGGATTTTGAATTTTAAAAAATTCATAAATGGAACATTTTACAATTTTTAAAATCTCGTAAAATAAGTTAATTTCCGGCTAGATCAAACGAAAGTAATTTTATTCAAGACTTAAAAAAACAAAAACGCAGCACATTTCGTAGAAAAGTTTTAAAATTGATGTTATATAACTAAGAGTTGTTTTTACTTGAAGAATAAATTGCTTTAGAACCTATTATTTATTTAAAATCGGAAAGCATATACCTTTGGCTTTAAGTGCATTTCCACTTGCTGTAAATTATTTGAAAGATAAACATGTTTAAATTCCAAAACTCACCTGCCCTTGTCCTATGCACGTCGCCAATCCAAACCGAGGACCCAGGCAAATTGAATGCCAACATAATTGAAAGTAATAATGTCTGAAATGCATATACAAGGATTGTGGTGCACTTTCCTTCCTAATTGGAAACTTATTATTTATTTATTTATTTATTCATTATGCATATACGCACAAAGCCATATATCTTTTACACAGGCAGCATTGTGGAGGTATTTAACCACAACTTCAGAATATCCTGTACACCTCAATGAACATGTCTTGTCTGAGTCTCTGAGGAAGCTTAAAGGGTAAATGGTGCTCCATATATTTCTCGTCAGAATTGGAAATACTCATAGAACAGAATAAAATGGGCTAAGTGTTGACTATAGAAAAGTCAAACATATTTTGTTTAGGTACTCAATAACCTCGCCCTTGTATCACTGGGGGCCGTCCTATAGTAACGTCTTCAAACCCAACGGATTTTCCTTTTTTTCCCCAAGAGCCACCTTTTAGCCTATGGGCACCTTAGAAAAGGCATAAATAGCGTATTTTCCACTTTTAGGACGAAGCTAATGATGTATTTTGAATTTTTGAGCTCTAGAAAGACGTAAATAGCGTGGTTTTCACTTTCAAAAAGACATAAGTAAAGAATTTTGCCATTTAGGAAGGACGTCAATAGCTCATTTTGTACTTTCAGAAAGACGTGAATAGCGTATTTTGCCGTTTCATAAAGACGTAATTATCGCATTTTGCCGTTTAAAAAAGGCGTAAATAGCGTATTTTGCGGTTTGATAAAGACGTAAATAGCTTTTTATACCGTTTAAAACTGATGTAAATAGCGTATTTTGCTGTTTGATAAAGACGTAAATAGCTTATTTTGTCATTTAAAAAAGACGTAAATAGCTTATTTTGTCATTTAAAAAAGACGTAAATAGCTTATTTTGCCGTTTAAAAATGACGTAAATAGCGTATTTTTGAATTTCAGGAAGTGTTAAGCCACGCATTTTGCACTCTTTAAAAGACAATCTGCAATTTAAGAACGACGCAATTACAGAATATTTTGGACCTTCAGGAAGACGTAAATAGCGTCCACTAACTGTATGTATAACTTTGAAATTTGACGTCATTGATGGGTGAGCCCTGTGTGGGTGTAAACGGGCGCTACATATTAAGGCTTAAAGACTGAAGGAATTAGTGTAGTAGATTGGAGATTGTGTTGAGGAGGCATTAAAGAAGGAACTAAAACAGAGCGGAAAGTGGCCTCTTCAACTCCGCACCATCTTCAGACTCAGCTCACTTCAGCCCATTGCACACCGTCCAAATACTCACTAATACTCACGTGCATAAATTACGTGGTACACATAGGAGGGGTGGGGGGAGGGGTTCAATTTACGTATCGTTTTACATAGACGTACTTACCAAAAAAAAATGGGAGGGATTCAAAATTTCAAATTTTTGTGGCACGTAATTTACGCACGCTTCCTAAAGGATGTACCTTTATCTGTACAAACACAAAAGGTGTAATTACCTCAGTCTTTGTTTTGTTAATGCAGGCGACGGCCAATACCAGCGCCAGTACCCAGAACTAATAATACTAAAATATCCTATTTGAAGAATCAGAACCAGCCCCTTTCCTTCTTTTATTAATTCTACCAACAATAAGATAAGGGATGGTCCATAAATGATGTCACCCAAATTGTAACTCTTTTACGACCCACCCACCTTACCGATGACATCATTCATGGACGATCCCTAAGCAGGATGTTGATATTCATAAACTAGTCGAAAATCGTACAAATATGTAGTGTATTACTAGTATCTTACAGTTTCAAAGAACTACCACATTTTTTTCTCTTCGCTTTTCAAAGCGAAAACTAGGGTAAAACTACAGTGTACATATCTTGTAATTTGTAAATGGTAAAAATCTTGAAATTTTTACAATTTTGCAAATAATTTCTAAGCTCTATTCTGACAAGTTGGAAATATAGTGTATCTTAAACATAGTAAAAGGTGCAGACATAGGACATAGCACTACTTGCACTTGACGATAGACGTAAAAAGCATGTTTTTGCACTTTAAAGAACGTAAAAAGCGTATTTATGTATTTACAAAAGACATAAACAGCGTATTTTGCCGTCTACAAAAGGTGTCAATAGCGCATTTTGCACTTTCAAAAAGACGTAAATAGCTAATTTTGCTGTTTACAAAAGACATAAACCGCATATATTGCTGTTTAGAAAAGTCGTAAATAGTGTATTTTGGTTTTTTTAAAGTCGTTAATATACTATATTTTGAATTTTGAAAAAGACCAAAATAATGTGTTTTAAACCTTAAGAAACTATATGAAAGTATTGTTTTTTGCACTTTGAAAACATTGCAAAATTGTGTTTTCCATTTTGAAAAGGTTGTAAATATGCATAGGTACATTAGAATTTTATTAGAATCACAGTGTGGCTAGTTTTGATCCTTATTAATTGGTGGACTGGTCTCTTGCATGTAAAGACTATACTAATAGACTCTGTCTGCGACTGGCACCGGTAGACTATAGGGGATCGTCCATGAATGATGTCATTATCTGGCTGGATGGATCCTAAAACCCAATTCGTCAATAGACAATGTTAAAAATGTGACCATTATATTGTTAGGGTGGGTGGGTGGGTTTATACATACAACAATACTCGTCTTCGGGGACATCCTTTATGGACGATCCCTAGTTAGTTGTTGAAAGTATTAAAAGTTGAGTGGAAAGAATGAGCCACTTGAAGTTCGACATCTACGATTAAATACGCGGACAACCCACCACCACCAGCAACCACTCGAAAATTCTAAGTATAGTTTCCTGGGTAGTATAGTTACCCGGGTAGTATATAGACCATCACGAAGCACCAAACCAGAACCGGGTAACTCCGGCTACATAGATCCAGTTGAAGAAATAAAATGCGAGGAAAAAGCAAATGGAAATCTATCACTAAACTAAAGCAAAGAATGGAACTCACGTTCCGCTCTCGTTTTCCTTTTGTCTCATTTCCACAGTTCACTTCACAAGTCTAATCTCATTCAATACGGATGCATCTGAGTCCATCCACTTTATTTCCTTTCCTATCTTTTTCTTTGGTGGGATCGTCCACAAATGATGTCATAGAGAAATCCCCATTTGTACCTGCAGGACTCATCTCTGTGTCATCGTCAGCTTATAGCCATTACGTAAATGGCTATCTTGAACCCAGGGTGTCATCATTATCAGTAGCTAAGTAAACCCATTGACCCTGTATACCGATGACGTCATTTGTGGACGAACCCTTATACGTACCTCCCACACATTCTTTCATACATATATACGCTTTAAAGATGCGAGGCATTTCGCTAGCGAAGAATCAAAACTGTCCCTTTTCAATTTAAGCTGGCATCAAAATGAACTATTATGTCAAAAAAAGCAATACAATATAAATGCGATATGTAGATGTTAGATGGATAAAATGCTAATTACGAGTTTTTTAAAAACAAAAAATGTATTATTTGATTGTTTACGAAAAGTGTACTTTATTTTTTGCACGCTTTTTGCGAAAATTGCAAAATGCTTTATTTACATGTGTTTTGAAAGGTGCAAACTGTTTAATTTACATGTCTTTAAATAGTGCAAAATATTCTAATTACATACATATTTTTTGAAAACTGCAAAATGTATCATTTGCATGCTTTTCTTAGAGGTGTAAAATGCTTAATTTGCATGTTTTTGAAAAGTCCATAGCGTTCAGTTTGCAAGATTTAAGAATTGTTTATTAAATATTTGGTAGATAGTGGATTTTGTTTAAGATATTAGGATAAAGAAATGGATACCATTGGATCGTTTTGATTCTTCACTGGCAATATTCTTATTTTCTGTAAATAATTTGAAAATTAACAGATTTTTTACTCATTAAATTTTAAACCATACACAAAATAATTTAAAACTAACTTTTATTTTAAAATTTTGAAAAACATGTACCTAAGTGGAATTATCGTTTTGGACTTTTTACAAACTCGTAATACTATAATACAGCGCATTACATTATGTCTTTTGTGTGTTTTTTTTAAATAGCTAATTTCAATTCGAGCTTAAATTGAATATGGGCCGTTTTGATTCTTCACCGAATAAACATACGTATTTCATCTTGAGCAACTTCTTACATGTTTTTTCCTTTACAATCAATCCAATACTTGAACTAAAACTGCAGTACATTCCATCACTGCACAAAATCCAAATCGAATCGAAATCGAATTCAAAGATAAAAGATGATACACTCCAATATAAGAAATGTGTGGAAACAATTATTTTCTAAATTTTACTCCCACGGCCATCCACATCAACATCCACATCAACTCATCGTACCCAGACCATCCACAAGGGGTCGTCTATAAATGATTCCGTCAAAATATTTGCATTTGTAGGACAATATGCCCCCCCCCCTGTAATTAGCTTAACCATTGGAAAAATGGTTATACCCATTGGCAGAAAATTGAACCAATAACCCGTTACATAATTTATGGACAATCCCTAACTAGTCTATAGCCCTATACCTATACCAACATGCATATTTACATGTAGACTACATTTTACATAGAGTGAAAAAATAAATTATTTGTTTTCTAGTCTTTATTATACGTATTAAAATTACACGTTAGAGATCCATGTTTCGTTCGCGCTTTTTTAAAACCCGCTTCACTCCCGCGCTGCTTAAAATCCCAGCGCAGCAGCAAAATATTAACTGTATAACGATTATTGGACAAAAATGTTTATTTCCCATACAAAACTAACCCTTTCAGCTCAGTAGTGCAGTCTAAAGGGTGTCTATGACTAGGGAGCGTGCATAAATTACATGATACAAAAATCGGAAATTTTGAACCTCTACCTTTGTTGCCACGAAGCCTGAACCCCTACCCCCGAAGGTGTACCACGTAATTTATGGACGCTCCCCTAGTCCATCTAGTATCTAGTAATAATGGGACCGGGACGTTAAGAGATAAATCCTTTTTACACTCCTTCACACACTTTGTCCGAGTCCGAGTGAAGACAAAGGTTTGTCTCGAGTTCTCTCGAGACTTGGAGAGATGGGCAAAATTTTAGACAGTAAAATATCTGTCTAATTACAGTGGTATACCTATATAATACACAGTACTCCTAGGGAGCCTGCATAAATTATGTCGCACGTCATGGGGGGAGGGTAGGGGTTCAAGCTGCCTATCCTTTTACATGGGCGTACATACCAAAATAACGTGTGGGGTAGAGATTCAAAATTTCCGATTTTTGTACCACGTAGTTTATGCATGTACCCTATGGTGTGCAGTCTTTGTATTGTGGATGGGTAGAAGTAAATCCATAGAATGAAATATGTACAGCCTGGAGTCTGGACATTTACAAATGGCTGTCCTTTTAAAGTCCTCACCATGGGATTTAGTAGAGACCTGGATTAGATTTAGACAATATTTTAAGTAGCAAGTTTTTAATACGCCCACGTTTGTACATATCGCCAAATTAGGTTATTAATCCTAATGTTTTCCTCGGGTCCGGTGACGGTGTGCTTGTCCCTAGGCCTCAGGTAAAATTACACAAATCAAGTATAAGCCATACGTAAATTTAAAATAATTTTCAATCATGCGGATTGGATTTTAATACTTTAAGCCGTCCGTATACGTAGTTGTAATTAAGTTGAGGTACAGTTATTTATGTTTTAGTTTTAACAGATATAAACTACCAGAACCAGAACCAGCAAGCATGATGATACATTTTTTGTAAGAATTCTACACAAAAAAAAACTTTTTAATTTTTTTGAATTTCCCGCCAAATTTTAAACTTGATATTTTGACCCGTAACTTATTGAGTATGCACATAAAGAGTGTATCAATCTAATTAACTTTAAGTGACTATATAAAGCGCTATCATACCGTATTTCATGTAATAGTGAACGGAGTAAATTCATCAATTCCGAACTTCCAGACCCGTACACTATTATAGGCCCATCTACTATTACAGGAGATACGGTAGCCCGTTTTGGGATTTTTTGAAAAACATGTAAGTTGAACACTTTGCACTTTAAAGTAATTTTTTAAAATTTTACAAAAAAACCTTTTAAATGCACAATTTTTTGTTGTCGATCTTGAAAATTGGAATTTGGTGTAATTACATAAGATTTGAAGAGGCTCAATATTTTTTAATACATGTTTTAAAAAGTTTTAATAATTTCGTATTTACATGTTTTAGAAATCCCCAAAATTGCTTAAAATTACTGGTTTTAAAAATATACAAAACTTAGCTTCTTGTCAGTTTTTAAAAACTTTTAAAAATTTATGCGTAATTTATATATTTAAAAAAATGCAATACTTTTGGTATGGTGTACTTTAAAAACTTTTAAACAAGTTGAATTCCGATCGACTATTATATCTGCATACTAAAAATATTTAAATACACGTACGTAAGTTATCACGTCCCATTTAGAAAATTTTGTATCTTAAAAGAGGCATTTTTAATCCTATAGTATGTATGGGCATTAAAAAACCATTAGGACAAAGTATTAAGGGGTCGTCTATAAATAATTTCATCAAAATATTTACATTTCTATGACCCCCTTTGCCATCACCTTTAACCATTGCGTAAATGACTATATTTATATCATGGGATGTTATTAATATCCAAATAGAAGTAGGCCCATAGACTCCATACCAGCGTGACATCATTTATGGGCTATTCCTAATTCTAAACTATGTGCATTACGTATTGCACTTAAAAGTACAGTTGGAAATTAAAATGGAAAAAACCAGCATGTTTATTGTTCATTTTACATTAATAAAAAAAAAACTTTTTATCTTTTTAGCCTTCGTTTTTCATTCATGTCACGTAGTTTGAATATTTTTTATTTAAGGGAGGAAAGTAACCTGCACATGTAACATTGGCAAAGGGAAAAGCAAAATTAATCTTGAACGTACAAAAAAAATATATGGAGAGTTTAAACTTGGTTTTTGTATTTATAATGCATTTTTACGTACTATCGTCAGTGAAGACTCAAAATGATCCACATTCATTTTTAGCTAAGGGTAAAGTGCAGTATCTACAAAAAAATTAAAATATCTTGATCCTCAATCCTCAATGCATGTAATTAGAATATTTTGCATTTTTCAAAAAAAAAATGTAATTAAAATGTTTTGAAAATTTCAAAAACATTTATAAATGAAGCATTTAGTAATTTTCAAAATGATGCAAATAGAATGTTCTGCGGTTGGCAAAAACATACAAATAAAACAGTTTGCAACTTTTAAAAAACATCATAATAGAAAATTTTGTACTTTTTAGATACATGCAATTAAAACGTTTAGCAACTGTTAAAAAAAATTCAAATAAAATGGTTTATAGTTTTCGAAAAAATGCAAATAGAGAATTTTGCACTTCTCAAACAATGCAAACAAAACGTTTTGCAACTTTTCAAAACATGGAAATAAAATAAATTTGCAACTTAAAAAAATACAAATAAAACGTTTTGCTGTTTTTAAAAACATGTAAATAAATAACTTTTTTAACTTTTAAAATTTGGCATCAATAATAATTATTTTACTACTATCATTTTTGGATATTTTTTCACATGATAAATCATTTTAATTCTTGCTTTAATTCTTGGATACGTTCCATTTTAATCCTTCACTCACGAGGTGTATTAAAATACATACGGAAACTTAAATAACATCTAAAGACAATTAGCTCCTTTAAAAACACAGGGGAAACCCGGACGTTATGACATAAGGAAATTTAAGTAAGTTTTTTTGTGAAACATGTTTGAACCTCTCATAACTTAGCTTGACGTAACTACTTCTCTATATGAGTTTTTCATGCTATCACTTGTGATCAAACTTGCAGTTTTTAAATTACTCCTCTGGGTAAGTAAGGCGTAACTCATGCTCCTGGTCCTGAGGGGAGTTTTAAAAATAAAAAAACGGTGCTTTCTTTTGATTTTTTTCTATTGGATGAGACTTGTTACAGATGTTACAATTTAAAGCGCGTGATCTTTATTTTTATTTGTTCCCCCCAAAAAAAATCGCATTGTGTATATAATATTATAGGGCTTTTACCAAAATATTTGCATTAATTTATACTTGGGCAGGTATACTTACATACATGTACTTAATTTTAAGCATGCAATAACTTGTACGAATCGCTACGAAGTACACATTTTTTACAGTCCCACACATTTTTGAAACGATGCGAAATTCAGGAGAAAACTTTATTGTAGGCCTCATTCGCTTCTGCTATTGCTGTTACTAACAATAAGTCAACTGGAACCAAAAATATCCTAGACAACGCCTACTTTCACTATCATAATCATAGAAAATATTTGAATTTCGAAATAAAATATTTTTTATTTACACGAGTTTGAAAATTACAAAAGAAATAAACAAGGGGTAATTTACCTATATTTTATACAACTCTTATTTGTATCCCCTGAATGAACTTGCCATAATTTTGAAGGTAACAATTTGAACTCCCAACAACAACAACAACAACAACAACAACAGCAGCAGCAGCAGCAGCAGAGATGCTAATTTTATGCTTAAAACTGAAATCGAAATCGAAACGAGAACGACAAAAGCTTGTTTATTGCAATGTCTTAAAAAATAAAACGCATACGCGACAAATATTACGCCATATTATGGTATGCTATAGGCAGAATTTCAAACCAACAATATAGGGGTTTATATAAGGAACAGAGGAGGGCATTTATGAACCGATCTGAAATGAAAACGTCAGATAATATAATAATGAATACAGATAAAAGCAAAATTATGTAAGAGATCGTCCAAAAATGATGTCACTCAAAATGTCTCTTTTTTGGACTCACCCACTCCCATGTTATTGTTATTATCACCTTTACCACTGCATAAATGACTATCTTTAATATGGGATTTCATTAAAACCGAACGCCGGACTAGACCCACTTATCCTGTCGATGACATTATTTATGGACGATTCCTAAGGAATTTTTGTGGGAGGATATCGTGAGTAAAGAATAAAAATTGTATATATCTACTTGGTATATGTATAATGCTACTTGGCAGTTGGAAATTGCACAAAAGCTGCAATTGATCAAAAAAATTTATTTAGTAGCATATTTTGGAAAATTGCAAAATAGTCTATTTACACGCTTTTGAAAGGTGCAAAATAGTATATTAACATGTTTTAAAAAAGTGGAAAATAGTCTATTTACACGTTTTTGAAAGGTGCCAAATAGTCTATATAATGTTTCTCAAAGGTGCAAAATAGTGTATTTACATGTTTTTTTTAAATTGCAAAATAATCTATTTTTATGTTTTTTTTAATTGCAAAATGTTCCATTTACACATTTTTAAAAGGTGCACAAATTTTTATTTGCAAATGTTTTTAAAAAGTGCAAAATGTTCCATTTACATGTTTTTTAAATATGTAAATTGTTCCACCTTCCTGCATTTACGATCTTGAAATTTAAATTCTTTTCCTTTTGTACATAGAGCATTTCGTTTTCAGTACTTTTCAGCGAAAAATAAATGTGGGACATTTTGATTCTTCTCTCACGATATACGTCTTTATTTAGGCGTATCTAGAAACTCATGTCATAGGGGTGTATCACTGAAAAGCTGAAAAAAATAAAAACTCGCACAACATAACACAACACAAACACAGGACGGTGGTCCATTCATAAAATATAGCATTTCAGATTCCGAGGTTTTTAAGCCCTCACTTCACTATGATTATTATTACGCTCAGCCTCTATCTTATTTATGAGGGATGCCTCCAAGCGTCTCGGTCTCCAGTCTCGCTCAACGTTCCTATAAATATGCACACAGAACAAACACCCCTTTGTAATTTTGTGTCCATGTCAAATTGTAAAGTACATAATATGTGTGAACTGGGAAAAAGAGGTTTATGCGTTAAGCTTGTTGGGGCAAACGCCAACGCCAATGCCAACGGGCTGCTGCTCTGGTTTAGTCAAAACTCAAGGTATAAGTCTTGCTAGTGGGATTTTATACGTAATTTGGAGTCACTGCGACGGCTATGGGCTTTTTGAAGTGCTTAAAATGGAGAAATGGAGAGATCTACGTCAACTTGAACGGGTCACAGGGCTAAATTCCTTCGTAATAATAATTATTACAAGTGGAATTTTTGAATATTATTTAAACTGCCCGGCAGGTAGTATATTAGTTTATTTTAGCAGAATTAAAAATTCTGCAATTTAAATTTTCATTATTGCCGCCTTTTTCACTTCACTTGTGTAGAGTAGAATGTGATGGTAGGCCTCCAGTTTGAATTTTAACAGAATGCGGACGCCGTTCTATTCGAAGATATACGGTAGACTGTAGGTTATAGCTATAGGACAAAAGAAGAAACATGAACGTTTGTTTGGGGGTCGGTTTCTTACGTGACTACACATAATATAGTTAGTGAAGACTCAAAAAGGATCGTATCCCTTTTCTACTTCAGGTGAAAACTATTTACAGAGAATTCAATCAAAGAGACCTAGATATGCGAGTTGGGGATTATTTAATGCATCATATAACTTATGATAACTAAAATGTCAAATTAAAAAAATCGTATAATGAAATTAGAACCATTTCAAAAGTTTAAATTAAATCACGGGAAACATTTTTAAATTTGAAATTAAAGTGTGACACTTTTTTTAAATGTTAAGTTAAATAATTTGGCGCTTTTTAAAAATTTAATTGGTACAATTTAAAAAATTTGAATTAAAGCCAGTTACACGTTTCAAAATTTTGAAATTCAAACATTTGACATTTTTTTTTAAATTTGAAATTAAAACTATCGACACTTTTGAAAAAGTGTAAAATTAGAACATTCGACGCTTTTTTAAAAACTTTAAATTATAACAATTGACACTTTTTAAAAATTTGAAATTTAACAAGTTTTTCCAAGAAAAATTTTAAAATAAAACATTTCACACTAGACTTGTTAAAAGTTTTCTGAAATTATTCTAACGTTAACAAATTTGACACTAACAAAGTTCAAATTAGAAGGTTTGAAATTTTTTAAATCAAATGAAAACTCAAAATTTCTACCCATTTCAAATGCTCAAAATATAGATGGATCCCCACTCAAATGTATGGAGAAAGTGGAGAATTTTGATTCTTCCCTGAAGCTTTGTGTAGGTACATAGCTACATTTGGTGCATCCTCGGAAGATCATAAAATTTTATCCGACACTCAAACTTAAATCATGTCAGTTTCCCCGTGAAAATTGCTCCATTTAATATGTAAGACTTACATCTCATCTTTCTCTTCCTGTCTCCTTATATTCTGCACCCTCCAATTCTTTACAATTTACAGCATAGTGGATGCTGTGGGAGGAAAAAGTAAGGAGCCGGGACCTATACGCAAGACTTATATCATAAATTTATCTGTGTAACAAAAATACGCTACAGTCAATGAAGAACCAAAATAGTCCATACCCAATTTAAGCTTGAATTTAAAAAAAATGAGCTATGTAAAAAAAAATCTAATTTAAAAAATTGATGCTTAAAATGTTAATTACGAGTTTTTAAGAAGTTCAAAATGTTTTATTTACATGTTTTAAAAATTTGCAAAATATTTTATTCACACATTGTTTTAAATATACAAAATGTTCTATTTATGTTTTTAAAAGTGCAAAATGTTCCATTTACATGTTTTGAAATAGGATTGGACTCGAAAAACCGACTATAGAGCTTCTAAATCGGCCGCAGCCGCCATATTAAAAAAACGTTGTATGATTCAGCATTACATTTCATCGGATATGCCAATTAAAAAAGCTTTATTCGCTGTTCTTCAGACAATGAGGCCTGTCTGGATATGACCAATTTTTGCTGGTATATTCTCAGTCCACTCGTTTAAAAAAATATGCAGAAGTTCGCCTTTTACACAAATTTTTGTAATTGGAAAATGTTGTATTTCCAAGTTTTTTGAAAGGCTCAAAATGTTTTTATTATTCATGCTTTTGAGTGGTGCAAAAAATTTTATTAGCAAGTTTATTACAAGTGCAAAAGATTTTACTTGCAAGTTTTCGAAAAGTGCAAAACAATTTATTTGCAAGTTTTTGACAAGTGCAAAAGATTTTATTTGCAAGTTTTTGACAAGTGCAAAAGATTTTATTTGCGAGTTTTTGAAAAGTGTAAAACATTTTACTTGCGAGTTGTTGAAAAGTGTAAAACATTTTATTTGCGAGTTGTTGAAAAGTGTAAAACATTTTATTTGCGAGTTTTTGAAAAGTGTAAAACATTTTATTTGCGAGTTGTTGAAAAGTGTAAAACATTTTATTTGCGAGTTGTTGAAAAGTGTAAAACATTTTATTTGCGAGTTTTTGAAAAGTGTAAAACATTTTATTTGCGAGTTGTTGAAAAGTGTAAAACATTTTACTTGCGAGTTGTTGAAAAGTGTAAAACATTTTATTTGCGAGTTGTTGAAAAGTGTAAAACATTTTATTTGCGAGTTTTTGAAAACATTAACATAAACACAAAATTACATTTACTTTTCGTATCCTAACGCTCTTGTTTGTTTGTACGTAGTGTATTTCGGTTTAACCAAAAAAAATTTATATAGCCTGTTTTGGTTCTCCATGGACGATATATGCCTATAGTAGATACTTTCATACTTTTTTTTACGTACACTATAATTCCAGGACGAAGAAAACTATTAATACTCCCAAAAACGTAAGCATGACGCGAGAGAACGCTGAACGGCGAGATTTTGAGCGGTGTAATTTGTTTGTTCTGGTTCTGGTTCTGGTTGCGGAAAGGCGTTCTTCGTAGCTTCGGTTATCGTATTAAATTTGAGTCATATGTGTAAGGGATTGTCCATAAATTACGTCATCGGTAGGGCCTTTGGGTGTAAAGTTGGACATCGATGGCATTATTATGCTATAGGCTAAAGATATAGCCGTTGACGTAATGTTAAAGTGATGTCATATGACTGAGGTGGGAGGGTCGTGTGTGGGGAAGTGTTGGGTAATTTGGGTAACATAATTTACGGACCATCCCTAAGTAGGTAGAGTGCATCTATATTGTAAATACCAAGGCAAAACCGCGGGTTTTAATTTTAGAGGCAACTCAAACTTTTCCGCTCTCTGCATGTTCAAGTTAATAATGCTTTTCCTTCTACACGTTATATACAAGACGCTTTCTCTCGGTTACGGACTTACGGGTTAGTTCCGTCTCCGGTCTTTGACTCTTAATGATAATGTACGGTGCATAAACTTAATTCATCCTCAAAATTTGAAACGTGTCGTAATTCATTTTGGATTTTGCGAGTGAAATATTTTCTTTAATAAAATACCTATATGCATTGTACAGGGTGAGCTACACAGTGTGTCTTTGTAGATTTATACAACTACATACTATGAATATAATGCCCTTCCCCTCCCACTCTCACACTTACGGTATTCCATATAAAATACCTCTGGTAATATATTTAAACGAGAGTGAAATGCAAACTGCCAATATCGTTATCGATATTTAAAAAATTGTTAAATAAAATTTGAAAAGATTTTAAATAATGTATAAACTCAAAATTTTTTGAGGGAACAATTAGGTAGAAGTTTTGAAAAACAAAATCTAAAAAGTTACAAATAATCAGGGCCGAATAATGTGACCAGCGCAGGCAGCTTGAATATATGCACTTAAATGGAACATTTTGCAGTTTTCAAAAATATGCAAATAAAATTTTGTGTACATTTCAAAAACATGCAAATAGAACATTTTGCACTTTTAAAAAAGCTTGCAAACAGAAAATTTTGTGCATTTCAAAAACATGCAAATAAGAATTTTAACACTTTTTAAAAAACATGTAAATCTAAAATATTTCGCAATTTTGTGATTCAAGTAAAAAAAACATCTTAAACATTTTTATGAATGTAAAAATATCAAAACTTTTTAAAAATTGCAAAAATAGTGTAAAATAATGCTTTTTGAAAAAAATGGAATAATTTCTAAAGCATTTTTGTTTTTAAAAGTCTAAAATTGTCAAAAAATACTTTAAAAAAATATTAAACAATGTCAAATCAAACTTTTTCTAAAAGTGTAAAATTGTCTAATAATATTTTTAAAAAAAATTTAAATAATGTCTAATCATGCTTTTTTAGAATTGCAAAAAATATTTTCAAATATTACTTTTAACAAATTTGAGTAATGTCCACTCGCCCTTTTTGTAAATTAAAGGTACAACCCTATACGTTTTAAAAAAGTTAAATAATGTCATAGGTATATAAAGGAAAGGATAAATATATCAATATCTCTCAGCAATACAAATAACAATAATAGTAAACACCTAATTAATTTCATTTTTTTTTCGATTTAATATCCCAGTCCATGCAACCGAACAATATAGACAATGACAATATAATGGGAATACTATACACCTATACCTTTAGTCCTAGTCCTAGTTCCTATTATCATTTCAAATATAAAAATTTATTACTCTCTCGACACGCTACTACTGACACGCTCTTTACAACATACTGATTGCTCACACTTCTGAAGTTCAGGAGGTTGGAGGTATTTGTAATAATGAACCTATATGGAGAGTTGTTTGGCAAAACGGGTCAAGTCATATTGTTTTTCAAGTTCCTATAAAATATATGCTTTGGTGAACTTCCCCTGATTTGGAAAAAAACTCTTCATAATAATATGTATAAGTAGGTAGGTAAATAGATAGAACTAATGGAATTTTGCGAGTGGTTGTCATCTGACATGAACTTTAATTGCAAACCAGTCTTCCAATTGTATTCTCCACGCGTAATATGTCTATGTGTGACTCACAGAATTTCATATTCTATACTTATTATTATATCCCACGGCTAAAGGGCTGCTGTACCTTTTCTTGTAACGTATTTAATTGCTCCCGTGTAGAATGTAGAAAGTGGAATCGTAGAACGGTTGAGTAAATAGAAATTCTCATAATATATCCTACCTGCTTGCTGTCTTATGGTTGCTTTTCGTTCGTTGTCGTCGCGGGGTCGGCTTTCATAGCTCTGTCATGTAATAAAAGTACTGATTGCGTATGCTTTATTGCTTACTACAGACACCGACACCGACTGCTCTACCATGCATAAAAATGAGGTCCAGGTTTCGTCTTTCTTTTTGGAAGCGTTCAATGATTACGTCATTCAAAAATCTCGTTTGTTGGCCCCTATCCGCCCTCTATAAAAAAATGGACTTGACCCGTTTTGCAAAAAAACTCTTCATATAATATGCATTTTTAATTATGCTATGTGCTGTATTAATTGCATAGTTGGGACCTGACTGACTGAGGCAGGCAGGATATAGGAAATAGGAACTGCTATAGTGATGTGGCCGTGGGAAGTTTAATTACTACAAATTAATTATTGCAAGTCTTAATATTTGTCTCATCATATTATTTTCTATTTAATTTCCACTTCCACACGAAACATATTGCTTACTGTAAGACTTTAGTTAAGGAAGAATCATCAAACGCAAACCCGGCCAAGCTAAAATTCGTAATGGAATCCGAATCCGAGCCATTTTCGTATATTCATTAAGATGCCTGTATAGAAGACGTAGGGAGGGAGAAATCCCATTTCCTTATGAGAATTTTAGCCTCTCAGGATTAGTGTAGGCAGTAGGTGGTGGATTAAGTTCATTTGCAATTAATTTGTCCTTTTCTAAACTCTCAGGAGGTAAAGTGCATTAACATGAAAGAGTAGGCACTAAATTCCATGTATACTGCCATTATGCCATTATTACATGCTATATAGGGCCGGATAATTCGGTACAGCGCAGGCAGCCCCCCGCTGCTTGAATTTTTAAAAAACATGTAACTGGAACATTTTGCAATTTTAAACAATATTTTTAAAAAGAGTATTTTGACTTTTCAAAAGCATGCAAATAAAAAGTTTTGTACATTTCAAAAACATGCAAATAAAAAGTTTTGTACATTTCAAAAACATGCAAATAAAAAGTTTTGTACATTTCAAAAACATGCAAATAAAAAGTTTTGTACATTTCAAAAACATGCAAATAAAAAGTTTTGTACATTTCAAAAACATGCAAATAAAAAGTTTTGTACATTTCAAAAACATGCAAATAAACAGTTTTGTACATTTCAAAAACATGCAAATAAAAAGTTTTGTACATTTCAAAAACATGCAAATAAACAGTTTTGTACATTTCAAAAACATGCAAATAAAAAGTTTTGTACATTTCAAAAACATGCAAATAAACAGTTTTGTACATTTCAAAAACATGCAAATAAACAGTTTTGTACATTTCAAAAACATGCAAATAAACAGTTTTGTACATTTCAAAAACATGCAAATAAAAAGTTTTGTACATTTCAAAAACATGCAAATAAACAGTTTTGTACATTTCAAAAACATGCAAATAAAAAGTTTTGTACATTTCAAAAACATGCAAATAAACAGTTTTGTACATTTCAAAAACATGCAAATAAAAAGTTTTGTACATTTCAAAAACATGCAAATAAAAAGTTTTGTACATTTCAAAAACATGCAAATAAAAAGTTTTGTACATTTCAAAAACATGCAAATAAACAGTTTTGTACATTTCAAAAACATGCAAATAAAAAGTTTTGTACATTTCAAAAACATGCAAATAAACAGTTTTGTACATTTCAAAAACATGCAAATAAAAAGTTTTGTACATTTCAAAAACATGCAAATAAAAAGTTTTGTACATTTCAAAAACATGCAAATAAACAGTTTTGTACATTTCAAAAACATGCGGATAAAACGATTTAGTACTTTTCTGAAAACATGTAAACAGAACGTTGAGGACTTTTCTGAATCAAGTAAAAATAAAATTTTTCGCTTTTCTAAAACATGTATGTACAATATTTTGCTTTACCAAACAAAAACATCAACAAAATCAAAATCATGATTTTTGTATGAAAACAAATTGCTGCCTAAAAGTAATTCCTTCGTCCGGCCCTGATTACCACTACTACTACACCTAGTTCGCTACTATTAGTACCTCCATTTTATAATACAAGTCGTAGGAGGGTTGGATTTCCAGATAGTTTGTATTTTAGTGGTACTAGTGGTGCGGTGGTTGGTCGTAGAAAGTGTTTGCAGTTGTACGATGTACCGTTTTCATCTATAAGGGGTCGTCCATAAATGATATCATCCAAATATTACCATACCTCTGGCATCAGCTTAACCACTGCATACATTTCTGTAACAATAACATGGAATGTCATCAATACCCAAGTAGATCCATTGACCCTATATCCGTTACATTATTTATGGACGATCCCTAAAAGTATTAAATTAGGACATTTTGAATTTTTCATCATTTTTTAGCATGGTGTAAAATACTAGTGTAAAAAACGATGTTTTTAAAATTTAAACGAAACTGTTATTCTGTATTTAAAAAACGTTAATGGCATAATATGGAAACTTTCAAATCTTTGAAGCTTTTCCTCTTTTCCAAGTTATAATTCTATCAATTAACAATTTTCCAGCAAGAAGCATTACATTGTCCTTTGCACGTTAAGAAAAAGTAAATAACTTTAAATTTTACTCTGAATAAGCAGTGGATTTTCATCCAAGAGTTAAAATTGTTGTTAAAAAAAGTTTTGCATTTTTACTAAATTACAAAATATTTTAAAATACATACTAACCTACCTACGTATTATAGTATATCTATTCTACTAATAATAATAATTTGAATCAGGCCCATATAGGCACACCACATATCTATAATATAATATAACATGTAGCACAGAAATATAGACAAAAACTTCACACATAATCCTATTATGGAGGTAAAAGTATTTTTTTTTGTGGTAAAAGTTCCTCACCGTTGTGTGCCACAACGCAGCGTGGTCCTAAAATAACAAAGGAATTTAAGAAGATAATATAATTTCCGCCTGTCGAAACTCATGTCAATTTCAATGTGTGTGGAGTCTATGTGGATAATCGTCCTCTAAAAGAAAATAAAGTGAAAGCATAATAGAGGATAAAATCCTATTCAAGATTTCCCATGTCACATTGACAAGAGTCAATGTGACGGGTCGTAAAAATTTTTTAAGTGGTAGACTATACTGCCGTATGAATTTACTCTGAGGTATGGTCCTGTCTGTGGTGGTTCTCACTACGGCACTTGCCTAAATTTCACTTTCACTCTGACTTTCACCTTCACTTTCACTTTTCATTGTCATGTAGAAGGAAAACGGCGAGAAACAAAAGACTCTCGCTCCTTATCCTGTACCTCTCTATCTCTGCTTGGTCTTTGTTGACCTTTTCGTCGAATTTTGGTAGCGGCTAAATGCAATCTGCAGTGAATGCAATGAAAAAGGGCGGAAGCCATAAAAATGAACATTTAAATAATCAAAACTTCCTCTTTTTACGTTTACTTTTTTATGGTTTAAAGAAATTTATTTAATCGTTCGTAGTCAAGAGAGAAGGACGCTTTAGAGATATGAAGAAAGTCGTTCAAGTTATGGAATATAGGAGACAGGTAGTTGGTTGTGTTTAAATTTTGTAATAAAATTATCAAAAAACATAAAAAATTACAAGCATTGTAAAACCCTGCTGTTTAAACATTTTAATTTTAAAAACTTTGAAATATCAAAGATTAAACCCTTGTAAAAATCTACAATTTCAATACTTTACAATTTTCAAAAGACATAATGAATGTAATTAATTAAATCTGTTACAGCGGAGCCGCCCAAAACAACACTCAAATTTGTAGCTACCCTTTTGCTAATAATTGTTAAGCCAAAAGGCAGAGTAAAAGTGTTTGTGGAATAGTTCTCTCCTATCTCTTTAATTTAATTTCCTCACTTTTAACTATTTTTAATAAAGAAAGTTTAGATAAAGGTCAAAAAATGTTTTCTTCATAAGCTGAGCTAAAGTCCAAAACAAGGACTTATGCTTTTGTATATAGCAATGCAAATTAAAGACAGCTTCCTCTGTGATGTGGTTCTTTCATATAGTTCTTATCGTGTGCGTAGGAAACCGCTAAAAAATCTTTGCCTGTTGAGAATATGTTTGAATTATTTCGAATCTGCTTAAATCAGAATAAGTCTTACAAATGTGAGAGTTTGTCTGTTTATCTTTAAGCTTTAGGCTCAAGATTATATAAATTTTAATTCTTTTACTTCACTTTGCATGATTTACTATACGCTTCTTCTTACATGATTATTTCTTGGACCATCATAAAGATAAGCGGATTGTATATTGTGTAGATGTAATAAACAGTGTACTATTTGAAAAAATAAAATATCCAAATTGTAACTGTATTTTCTGACAACGTCAAATTTTTTAATAATTATTGGTTTTTTTTTCAGCGCAAATTATTTTGCTAATTCTGCTATTTTTTTGTTATTTTTGCTAATCTAATTTCATGTTTTTTAAAACTTTAAAAATTTTATGTTTAAGATGTAATTTTTTAAAAATTATAATTGTTTGGGATCATCTGGTTGAATATGATTTTATTTGACTGGTAGTATAATGCTTCTTGACTGAATTTTCCTTTGATTTTGTACATCAGCCCTTAACTATGCTATTGCATACAGTGCTCTTGCTATAATACTCACTTATCGTGGAGGTACACGTTGCAGTGTGTGCACTATAATTTACAATTTTTCCAAGCCTAACCAATAAGATAACCAAAAAACTTCAAAGGCATTGTAACATTTTGCAACACATTTTGCAGAATAAATTTTAAGTTCGTTCACTGCCTTTTAAATTCTCAAAAATAAATGTTTAAACTTCGTTTTATCTATTTTAATTTATAAATTATTCAATATGTAAACTGTAAAAAGAAAAGATTTTAATACTAGGGATGGTCTATTAGTGATTTCACCCAAATTAAAATTACCCCGCTTTTAATACCCACCCACCACCGACCACAATGGCATCACATCACGTCAGCATTGTAAGTAAAAGGCTATGTATATCTTTAACATGTGAGGACTTTGTTATCAAAACGCGTTAAGTCCATGTTGCCCAACTTTACAGGAACCGCAAATTTTGATAATCATGTGAAAACGTGAATATTTTTTCGAAATTTTTTTTTCAGTAACTGCATACTACCAGGTGTATTAGTAGCCAAAATAACTCAAATCTGACGCAGCGTCGTAATTTTTAAAAAAAGATTCAAAATTTTGAAATCTTGGACTTAACGTGTTTTGCCAAAAAACCCATAACAAACAATGTAAAAAATTAACCTTTTGAATTATATTGAATTGCATGCTAATTTATGATTGTAAAATTGAAGTATAAATTGTACACCTCAATAAAATGTAAATAGAACATTATGCACATTTTACAAAAATGTAAATAGAACATTATGCACATTTTACAAAAATGTAAATAGAACATTATGCAATTTTCAAAAACATGTACATAGAACATTTTGCACTTTTTAAAAACATGTAAATACAACAGTTAGCACAGTTAGCGAATTAAAATACCAAATCGGCGAGTAGGTAGGTTTGCAAAACCTGAAAAGTGCACGTGCTTTTAAATACAAAATTTGTACAGTAGGTACATACCAGACTCCGCTCTACGACTACTGCACTTCATAAACTACCATACAAGTGCCGTGTGGTTTCATATACATAATTACATAAAAGTTTTGAAAAATATTTACAACATTTAACAATGGCCACAAATCTGGACTCACTTATTCGTGCTAAACACGATTCAGAACTAGCAATATACCCAAATCTCACTAAATGGCCGTGCCCATTCTGTCCCCAGCTTTTACAAAATGCCAAAGGAGTTAAACTACACATTACCAAAAAACATCAGACAGAGCACCGGTCGTTCATAGCCGACAGCTTCAATACCCAGTACTCTGCCGTTGATCACAGCGAAGAAGCATCTTTACCGTCGTTATCTTCCGATTTTAAAAAGGTAATATTAAGTCTTAAAAATCTTCTTCTCACCGAAAACCCAAACCATGAATTGTTCGAATCCATACTACAAAATTATCAATCAATACTCCGAAAGTGCGAAGTTGAACTGCCAGGTCCCCCAAATCCAAGTTCAAAATTTTTCAGAATGCGAAAAAATAATAATCTTTTTCAAAACGCCGACAAAAGTCATCAAACAAACTCAAACCCTGAGAGAGCCTCTAAACGGGATCGTCAGGCCCGGAAGCAAAAGTTTATGAAAAAGAAAATCCAATGGCTTTACTCTAACAATAGGAAAAAAGCGGTAGTTCTAGCCACAGGAGGCGGCGACGATAAAGGATGTGCGATTGACCTCGACATACTATATGACGAATTTTCACAGCGCTGGTCAGTCCCAAACTCAAAACTGAGAATCACTTGTAGTGCACCCTCAACATCTGATCAGGCTGAGCTCGACGAAAACTTTAATACTAATATTTCAGTCACAACAATGAAGTTTCACATCAAAAAGCTTAATAGAGAAAGCTCACCCGGTCCAGACGGCATTATACCCCGATGGGTAAAGGCAACGTCGGACCACTCGGCAGAAATTCTTTCTCTATGCCTCAAATATATGCTAGACTACAATTACGTTCCCGGGTTCATGAAGGAAGCCAGAACCATACTCATCTACAAAAAGAAGGGCGACCAACATGACCCAAAAAATTGGCGACCAATCAGCATATGCTCAGTTTTACGCCGAATCATAGAAAAGGCTCTCGATAAGGAGTTTCGTTCGTATGTTGACTTCAACGAATGTCAAAGAGGATTCACTTCGCTCGACGGAACGTTGATCAACACGAAGCTGTTTGATGCATGCATGAAAAAGGCAAAGAAAGACAAGACGGATTTTACAGGCGTTTTTCTGGATGTTGTTCAAGCATTTGACATGGTAGGCCACGATCACATCACGCACAGAATAAATTCCAAAGCGGCGCCATCAAAGCTAAAACAACTAACCATCAGCCTACAAGTAAATAACCATACTACTATCCAAACAAGTAAGGGCAAAACCAAGGCAATATATTTCAATCGCGGTGTTCTGCAAGGCAGTCCTCTCTCTCCATTTGTTTTCAACATTGCTATTGACCACGAACTCGAGGAAATTAATGACCCTGATGTGCGGCGAAAGTACGGTTTTAATCTGCATCCCAACCATGAAAATGAAACGATATCAAATTATGCGGATGACACAGCCTTAACAGGTAATTCCCGCGACTCAGCAAAAATCCTAGCTCAAATGGCCTCACATCTTTTTGACCAACTCGGCCTTCCAATAGGTCCAGAGAAATCAGAATGTATAAGTATCGTTAAAGGAGTACTATGTACGGACGACCTGATAGTAAGTGATACTTTTAAAATCAGAAGCCTTAAAGATAACGAAAGCATAAAATACCTCGGAGTCAATTTTAAAGATGAGTTATCATTTAACCACGGCGAAGTCCTAAAAAAGTTTCAGTCCAAGTTGGAGGCACTAGTTGCAACACCTTTTCTGCGTCCTGACCAAAAGTTATACGCAGTCAACCAATATATATGGCCCATCCTCATTTTTCCGTTTCAACACGCTCCCTTGAAAAAACTTTCAGTGTCATTTCTAAACTCGGTTGATTTAATCTTAAGAAGCTCAGTGAAAGAATTACTGGGAGTTCCGGACAGCCTACCTACTTCAATGATGTACTCCAGTCATACCGTTAAGGGTTTAAATCTAGTCCAAGCCTCTTGGGAAGCATTACTGCAGCAATACAACGCGTCTGATATTTTAACCCAGTGCGGAAATGCAATACTTAACTCAGTATATGACTTTGATTTCGAAAAAAAGAACTGTTTAGAAAGGCTCAATGTCCCTACAGAAATCCAACAACTATTGGAACCCGTAGTCAGTAGTTGCAGCAATATTAATCAGGAGACGAATAAGCCTAAGCGCAAAAGCAAAGTGATTCGGGAATACCTTCGTAGTCTCGAGTTCCAAAAATGGTGCTCTCTACCAAGCAAAGGAAAAGGAGTCATCCAATTCCATGAAAGCAAAGCGGGCAATAAATGGGTGATTAACAAAAACGGGCTATCATCCTCAGAGTGGGTCACCGCAATTAAAATGAACGGTAACGTACTTCCAGTCAACGCAATACCAGGTCACGGCCAAGAATCAAACCGCTGCAGACACTGCAACGAGATTGAAACCCTAGGACATATTCTGGGCAAGTGTATCAAGGGCGAGCTACTGAGAAACAATAGACACCATACCGTTCGATCAATCATAGCGTCCCATTTCTCCAAGATGGGATGGGAAGTATTTGAGGAAGTATCATGCCTTTCCTCCGGCGACACAACAGCAGGCACTCCAAGAAGAGTCGACATCATAGCCTTCGACCGTCAATCCAGAAATGGAATTATTCTGGACCCAACAATAAGATGGGAAGCCGACGACGACCAAGCCACCAAGGTGAATGAGGAAAAACAAGCAATCTATAACCCCTGTATTCCCTACTTCCAAAACCATTTCAATCTCCGCAATATTAAAACAATCGGGCTGTATTTTGGAGCGCGCGGAACTATCAGCAGCTTCTTCGAAAGTTTCCTAAAAGAATACGGCATTCCAAAGACAGCAATTATCGAAGACATCGTTATTGCAGTCCTCAAAGGTTCTACTCAAATATGCCAACAACACCTATATTCAACACCCAACCCCGGATAATAATTTGTAAATTATGCTATTAACTACATTTTTTCTGTACAACACAAATATATTCCATAATATGGTTAAACCCCTGATACCGTATACTGTGTCATTTTGGCAACTTTCTGTAATGAAAGCAGTTGACGAATAAAGTCTATTATTATTATAAAACAATCCTGCATTCCAATGTTAAATTTTCGAGTGCAAATCTACTACTCCTTAAAGAATTTGTTTGCTAAGGGATTGTCCACAAATGAAGTCATAGAAAAGTATTCATTTTTAAAACCATGTTGCCCCCTGTCACCAGATTAATCATATTGCGTAAATGACTATCCCTAGCATAGGATTGCCAAGTAGACCCATTGAACCTATCAATGACGTCATTTGTGAACGACCCCTTACGTCTTTATTTTCTTCATAAGAAAAAAAAATAAGAAAAAGTTCTTTTGTACAATTTCTTAATTACTTTGTAAACCATGCCCTTCTGTATTATTAAAGCAGTAGTTTGCATATCGATCTGTTAAGGATCGTCCATAAATGACGTTTTCGGTAGGGTATGTGAATCTAGTCATGTAGTAATGATATGTCATGCCGTGGGAAAGATAACAGATGAACGCAATGTTAAAGTGATGACATGGCGATGGATTATCCCTAAAAAGTGAAAATTTGTGGGACGTCATTTATGGACCATCCCCTACAAATAGTACACGTGAATTTGATGTTAAAGTGAATTATTTTCGTTTCATTACAAGAAGCAGTTTTGGGAAAATAAGGATATTTTTTTATAAGAATCAGTTGTTTTTATTGGGTTTAGTGGACTTAACGTGTTTTGCCAACAAACGACTGATGGACTTAACGTGTTTTGCCAGAAAACGGTTTTTGAGCGAATTATTTAAAATAGTTCCAGTGACCTTTGACCCGTAATATTGCACGGTGTGAATTATATGTACTTAGTCGTTCTTAAACACCAATAATCTCAATTTCTGAAAAAATGGACTTAACGCGTTTTGCTAGCAAACTCCTCATGTCATGTCATCAGTGCCTAGCTGCATATATTGCGGCGTCCATTAACCCTACCACTGACATCTTTTATAGACGATCCCCTATTTGACAACTTTGACTATGACTGAGTGCAGTATGAATAGATAAAAAACCAAAGTTGCCCAAAAATGCTCAATGCTCTGTGAGATGCATTAAAAGATTAGATTATTGATCTAAAGGGCTGAAAATATGGTGAAGTAAACTTTTCAATGTCAAAATTTAGCAGGTTTGGAATCCTTAAATGTCAAAGTTTAACCTTAAACTTTCTTTGAAGTCTTGATTTTTGCATAATGTATTGAAATAGCTGTTGCTGTCTAGCCTAGCTCAGAGAGATAGTAAAATTTTATTTACAACTGGCACACTATTACGCTTGCCATTAAGACACAGTAAAAACAAAACACATTATATACAAGTTAAATATGATTTTTGTATATCAAACAATAACATTAATTTAAATGATCAAATTAAAATCAACTATGGGATAAATTCATATTATATAAATGATTGTGGGCGATTCGGCATGAGCCTCGAATTGTAGCAACTACGATTTCTTCAATCATTTTTGATGGAAGACGCAATTCTTTGCGAAATGATTCAAAGAACTCAGTTATAGTGCCCCGAGCTCCAACGAGAAGTCCAACCACTTCCAACTTCTTCAGTTTGTACTTGTCCAAAAAGTAAGGAATGCATGGGTTATAATGCGCCTGCTTTTCTATATTAACTTCTTCAGCTTGACTACATGACTGCTCCATACGAATTGTGGGATCCAGAATGTACCCTGACAGTAGATCTTTTCGCCAGCAGATGATGTCAACCCTTTTTGAAGCACCATCATTACATTATCCTTGCAGTGGAAAACAATATTTAAATTCAATTTATGTATATACATTTTATACTCGGACCAAACTAAAAGCCTAATATCTATGCAAGTGCTTTGAAAGTGAATAGTTTAAAAAAAATCAAGTAGTTTTTTGAAAGTCTGGAATGCTCAAAAAAGTATTTCAATTTTACGTTTTTAATTTTTAAATTGTACAATAGTGTGCAATATTTTATTATTGTTAAAAATGCAAATTTATTGTAGCTATAGATTATTAAAAAATGAAAACATTTTAAATTTTATATTTGAAAAATGCAAAATCGTTTATTTACAGCTTTTTGAAAAGTACAAAATATTTTATTTGCCATTTTTAAAACGTGCAAAATATTTTATTTAGAGTTTTTAAAAAGTGCAAAATACTCCATTTACATCTTTTTAAAAAGTACAAAATATTTCATTTACAGGTTTTTGAAAAGTACAAAATATTTCATTTACAGTTTTTTGAAAATTGCAAAATGTTCTATTTCAGGTTTTTTTAATTACAAAATATTTTATTTGTATGCTTTTCAAAAAGTGAAAATAATTTTGCAGGTTTCTGAAACATTGCAAAAAATTTCGATTTGCTGATCGTTGAAAAGTACTACATCAACACACAAAAATTTAGAAAGCCTTTTCTTTGTAGAAATATTTTACATGTATAAATAAAACTATAGCAGATGATGGCTGAATATAGATCGAATGTCGAGTTCAAATATCATCATATCACATAACATAACACAATGTATAAAATAGGATTGAGCCATTAATGGTTATCGAAATGTCTAAATGGAAAACAAAATACAAGATTTCCATGCCAATTCCTCAGCTCATCCTAAGTCCAAGACCATAAGACCAAAAAAAAATAGATCACTGTACTAGAGTATAGTGTACCTAATAAGTAAAATTCTCACAGCTTTCTTTCACGATCCTTTTCATTTTTCTTCAGCTATTTTACTTTCCCTGCACGAGCTAATGCACATAAAAACAGCACTTCACTACACCTTTTTGGTTTATGTTTCATCCTATACTTTCTTCTAACTTTCTCGAGGTCTCCATATAGCGCATTGACATTGTGATGCATTTCTCCCCACACTGATCATGGGACTGACTGATACTCATATAGTTCCTTTCCTTTCTCGTCCATTTGCCTTCGTAGTTATTTAGATGGTGAAAGCTACACGTTAGGTAAATACTACGAGTAGTGCTTTCACCGGTGAAGTATTCCTGATGCGTTTGCTAACATTGAAAAAATTGGACTTGACCCGATTTGTCCAGAAACTCTTCATATTTATTGTAACATTTTTTTCATTTTTATTCCAATGCATTCCATTACTTTGTATTCCTTTCTCTAAAGTAGTGTCTCTCCCGACACTTTTTATAATCTAGATTTCTAGATTTAGAATCTCCTGTCTCTCAAGAGCGAGAAAAAACCTACATTTTTCTGAATTAATGTACCGCCACTGCATGCCACAATATATTTTACTGTGGACGTCAAAAAAAACGAAAAAGAAGATCACACCTGCTCTATCAGTATTAGTGTGCATTTGGTAGTTCATTTTTTGTAGGTTCTTTGTGTTACTACGAACATCCTTTGTACATTCCACCTACCATTCTGTGTGCATTATGCATGACTAAAATATAAAACTGGTATACAGCGAGAGACACTCGATGATTTTACGATTGCGAATACGAGATAACACCTGTCTCTGAATATTTCCCTCTCAAAATTTATAGCAAGACAACGAGAAAAACAACAAGAAATTGTATAAGTAGACTTGCTGAGGACTGAGAGCCATGCACATATTATATATTCCTATAATGCCAAATGGAGTTTATTTATATAATGTATCTAAAGGGTGGGAAGCCAAATGTTTTGGTTTTGATATTTTATAGTTTGAATTTTAAAAGAAAACACACACTTAATATGAGCCGTCTCAATTGTGTACCAATTAGTATAATTTGATTTATTTTATTAACGTGCTTTTAAAATTGCAAAATGTTTTATTTGCGAGTTTTTTAAAAGTGCAAAATATACTATTTACATGTGTTTTTAAAAGTGCAAAATATTCTATTTACATGATTTTTAAAAATGCAAAACATTTTATTTGCGAGTTTTTTAAAAGTGCAAAATACACTATTTACATGTTTTTTTAAAGTCAAAAACATTTTATTTACGAGTTTTTGAAAAGTGCAAAACATTTTATTTGCGAGTTTTTGAAAAGTACAAAACATTTTAATTATTTGGCAAGTTTTTTGGATCGAGATATTTTAATTTTGTTTGCAAACGTATTGTGTATTTTGTTTTTAGCCAGAAATGGATATGGGCTAGATTAAATTTTTATACTGACAATAAGCAAAAATTACTCTTATTTTTGCGTATTATATAAATAATCTTCAAAATAAATTCAATTCGGGCACCCGGTACATATTTACTTGCTCCTGGTATATGCACATAAATTCAAGTACCTGAGTACAGGATGACAGGCACCGCCGGGGGAAGAGTTCTTAATGCACATGATGATATGAAAAAAAGGACATTTGTCTTGATCAAATGAAGAGCATATATGTAGCGGTTTGGTGCGGAGTAGAAATCCTCTCCAAAAGTAAGAGTGCGATGTCAACACGAACCACTCACACGGAAATTCATAATCTGGTCCTGGTCCTGGGGTCCTGAATCCGGACACGGGTCCGGACCCGGGTCTCAAGTCCGTTCCGCTATCAATATTTGTATCGTGTAGTATATCTTCTGTCTCGTAGAGCCTGGAACGCTATACTGCCTTAAACTAAGAATAAGCAAACGGAATACTACATGATGTGCTTCTAATATTTGCTTGATAGAGTAGTACAAAGTCCTACGTACAAACCATATCAAATTTGAGGGTCCCATGCACTTTTACTTTAAATTCCAAATTCATGTACATACCACTATATTATGTATTTGTAAATATTATTTTACTGAATTTTAATCTACTGAATTTGAAATGTAGTCTAACACACAGCCTAAACAGATTTAGGCTAACAATAAGTCGACTATTAAAAATAAACAGTGCCTGTTTCTTTAATCTAAACACTTTAATTTTAATTTTGGAGCCGTCTATTGTCAATGTCATACATACGGCAAATATTTACAAGGGTTTCGAAGCGGAATACAAATGTTTGCACCTGTCACACAAACAATGGCCTCGTGGGCTTGCTCACAGGTAAAATTACAGAGGCGAGCCTCTCAGCCGCAAAGCAATTGCCCCTCTATATTTAACGATAAAGGTGCAAAATGAATATTAATGTTTTGTTGCGTAGGTACTATAGTCAAGAGCTATATAGCACAACACGCTGACATCTATCACTACCCCGCAAAATTATTGCATCGGAACTTTCCATTTCCCATAGACTACACAGCGTGTACATACATGAGTGAAAGTTTTTGTCTCTCCTTCAATGCTTGATGACCCTTTTACCAGGGGGCAAGCAGGAAAAGCTGCTGCTATACTAGATACCACCTACTCCGGTTTCGGTCCGGTTCCGTGAGTGTAGGTCGTACTTTGTACTAGAGCTAGCGTCTCGTAGTTGCAACTGAAAAAAGTACAACGGAAGCAAAACCACACAGACTAACTTGTACTTTATAATATGCTGTAACAATTTTAAGCATGCATACATACAGCTGCTCCTTTTGTACGGGCCGAGTTCCGTAGTCCCAGCTAAGTTTTGACTATTTATGACTCACGTCGGAAACAAGAACTAAAAAGTGCATGTGCTATATATGCACATATAAGCTACACTGCATAGTGTACAGCATATGTGTATATAACACACCGGCTGCAGCTACACGGCCATGAAATGGAAGGAGAGAAAACCCTTGTGGTGCCCTTTCTTTCTTTCTTACAGTACTGTCTCTTGGAGTCTTATATGCTTTTTGAGTCTCGAGTGGAGCGCGGCTCGTGGCCTGAGAGGAGCCTGAGTAAATTTCTCCTCGAAGTGGAAGATGCAATTCATGCACGTGTGCTTAAATTTATTAGAAATTACTTATCTCTCTCCCCGCACCGTCATTGTAGCACCATCACCGAGCACCGTACGCTGCCGTGCATATACACACAAGCACGACTCGGCCGCTCGTATATATTCTAGAATTGGGATTAGGATGAATGTTATAGATCCAGCAGAGTAAGAAGAAGTATCTCCTTGCCTGGACTTTCTCCGAGGGAATGATTGATATCCTCCTGGGATTAGCCTGAGAGTTCAAAAACCAAAGAATCTTTTCCCTAGCTTCATTTTCATTTTCAGTCCTTCTACCACAGAAATCTTGTCCGAGTTCAAGTCCAAGTCCAAGTTGAAGTCGACGTCGACATCGACATCGTAGACGAAAGAAAATTCAAGTTTGTGGAAAGAGTACAAGTCCATGGGAATGACAGGTCCCGGCCTCGTTGCTTTGGCTTTCTCTTTTCTTGTAGATTCCACTCCTAGGATGAGTAGTACTTTCTACTTTCTCCGTGTCGTTTTAGCCTGGGAGGCAAATCCCAGCCCGACCGAATCCAATTCAGGAAGCAAAGCTATGGCCAGAACCAGGGCAGGGAAAGTAAAGCACAGCAAGCTTTCGCCTATTTTCCTCTGATTCGCTTTTCATCCTGAAGCTGAAGCCCGAGCTGGAGTTTGATCTCTAAGATTTCTCATTGTTCTCCTTCAGTGTATCAGTCCTTTCACTTTTATTCTTGCTTCAATCCGTTACGTCCTTTTTACGGCTCTCTCTCTCTGACATGCAGTGTACGAGTGAGCGTACAAATTAGGCGCAGTGTTTCAAGATTCAGACTGTAAGACCGAGCCAAACCAACAAGGCTTTGATATACAGATACATCTATTTCTATATGAGGATATCGGTGCCGTCAATAGCACCGGTATCGGCATCGGTATCTGTATGGGTGCCGGGACCGACTTATCGTTAGCCTTCAATCTTACGATGGGCTTACTCGTATTCCTCGTCCCAAGAAAAAAGTAGTGGAGAGGGAGAAAGTCTCGAGGCTCACTCACTGAATGACTGACTCACTGACTGACGCACTCCCTGGCTACTTACCGTTTTCGTTAGTGCGTAGCTTGAGTAAAAGCAATAGGAATGTCTGGTACCCAAGCCAGGGTTCCCATCTTTAATACATCCATATACCTAGGGTCATGGACATAATAAGGACAGACCCGCTGCCATTGCCGTTGCCCAGTGCCTTTATGCTCAGGAAAAAATGAAAATGGCAGGGTGTCACGAACACACATGTTATTTTATGGTACAGTTGAATGAGCGGGTTGCATTCAATTTGAATTGCACTTGAATTATGGAAGGAGTAACGAGACCCGGACCGGGACCAGGACCCGGACAGGGGATCTACGTTCGTCTCCCTTTCTTTTTTTAACTTTTACCCAAAAAACTTTCCAAGTTATAAATTCACAATCCAAGGAGCATCTATACTCTATACTTTGTAACTCTATGACCATATGTGTGGATTTTCTTCCTCCCTGATCCTGTCTGTATACCAAAGTTCATGGCCCATCTTGGAGCATCTTTTAGATTTTTCAGCAAAGTTCGAGTAGTGCCAGTTCAAGGAAATGTTAATGGTTGATGGAGAAAGTAGACAGGAGAAAGTCAAAAGTAGGAACTGTCGGGAGTTGTGACGGTTACTGGGAAAACTACCAAGACGAAGACGCCAACGACAGCCAAGTCGAAACTACCTCAACGATTGCAGATTGCAAATTGCACGAGAGCACAATCTCTGTATGAAGTCTCCAGTCTTCTTGACTCTGAATTTTGTCTGTGTGAGTGGGAGAAAGTTCCCTCTTGTTCTACAATAACCCACATACAAAACATACATGTATATAGTAAGTTGACACGTACAACTGTGATCTGTGAATTTCATACTTTACGTGAAATGTAAAATGTTGCTAGTAGGTATTTTCCTTACAGTAAAAGTACATCTTAATAGAAATACCAAAACTACTGTAGAGAGACGACGTCGTCTTTTTGTTCGTTTTTTTTTACATTTCTACTTTAAAGCTTGGATCTAATGTTGGACTGTGAGTGACTGAGTGAGTGAGTTAAGATATCAGCTGAATAGGTAGGATGTAGTTTGTAGAGCTTTTGGTGGGGGTGGGGGTGGGATTAGATGATGGAGGGGATGGGAGGGGTGATGTAGCAGATGCTCCGACGGATGGATACATTAGGTACATTAAATTGTACAGTTTTAGAATTCCTAAATAGAACCAACTTTCTCTTTATGACAGCTCCACCTCCATGCACACTACGTAGAATACAGGGAGACACTATGGAAAGTTTGAAAGCATTTTTTCATTCTTTTTTTTTAGTTATAGAATTTAAATTAGATTCTACAGTAACGTTTAAGCTCACAAATTCATGTCTATGGTATTTCTTTTAGGTTAATAAAACTTTTCTTTACATAATCTGTTATCAGTATGTCCCTTCACACAACATGCTTTAATCTTAAATAAACCTATGTTCTTTAACACGAATATTAAAAATAACTATTATTGGAAAAATATTTATACAAAAAATAAATAATATAAAATATAAAAATTACTTATAATTTGTATTTTAAAATAGAAATTTAACAGCTGTACTAATTTTTAGTTAAACAATTGTTGGTTCCAAGTCGATAAATTAGAAAAGCTTAAAAAATCTCAGGGTTAAAGAAGGAAGGACACACATAAAAAAAAGAAAATTTAGAATTTTAAAGCAGAGTAGTAAAGACCAACAGGAGAATAGTTACCAGAATTTAAAATTCACAAGGTATAAAGGGAAGTGAATAATTATTGTTGGAGTTGAAACAAGGACGGAGGGGGGGGGGGTGAAGTAAAATACGAGCAAGAAAAAAGGAAAACTGCGGAAGGGGGCTTAAAAATAAGAATAGAGAAGAAAGTTAGAGAAGTGCCTTGTGCTGGTACAGTTACTTGTAGGGTTCATACTTTCACTTTGTACAATTTATCTTTGAAAAAAATTTGCGCTTTCTAAACGTTGACTTTCACTTTCACTGATAACATGTGGCTTTTGGCATTTGGCAGTGTGGCGGGGAGTTGGCATAAGGCCGTCAACATTTCCATTCATGTCTCGTCCAGGTTTGAAGTGGTTTCCCATCAAGATTCGACGACGATAGATGCACCGACATGGAGTCAGACAGAATGGAGCAAGAATGACTTTGAGACTTGGGTTACAAGTACCGGTGCCGGGATCGTTCCCGTTTTTGTTATGTCCACCAGGGTAACTTTAACCTAACCTGTAAAGTGTCTGAGTGAAACTGTAGAGATGAGAAAGGAAGGAAATACTTTCACTCTCTCCAACAGAACTCTTCAACATCCCGTGTGAATGTTGAATTTTTTGAATCAGAGTGAGTATGTCAGGTATATAGATATGTAAGATCTGCTATAGGCATATGGATATATGAGATCCCTATATATTACATAGGCTAGATCTGACCTGGCTCTATATGTTTTACCATCATCTACAAAGTTTAAATGTGAGCCTCAAGTGACCCACAAACAGATACAGACTTCCTCAAAAACCTACACCATATAAGTTTAGAAATACAATTTTCAACGAACTTCACACTAAGCACGGGTGGAAATATAAAATAAAAACCAAAACGGAATATACACAATAAAATAATTTTCCGAAATATAAAAATAATACTTTTCTATCTCATAAATCATATACAGATAGTAGTAGTACATTGTACAATGTGCGACTTTTAAACAAAATAAGAAAGTATGAAACATTTTTAGTTTCTTTGGCTGTTAAGGTTTTCATTGACAGCTGACAGTTTGAATTGAAAGTACTCAAAAAGCTTAAGTACAGCTGAAAATTACCACATAAAATGTAGCAACGCGGAATACTTGGAGTCAGTCAAGATAAAAGGGAAAGCATACGGTATACAAGATTTCCTAAAATAAGCAGCCATAACAAAACATTTAAAGCTGGACATATTATGGAAATAGAAATTTTGCAATATCAATTCATACAAATTAAAAATTAGTATTATTTTGATGTTTAAACTTTCCGCCAAAGGGCATGTGCCATTTGTTTGCACGTAAAGTAATTTGCATGTTTAAGAGTGCAAAAATGCGGTTTTTGTTTCTTGAAAATATTTTATTGGGATAGAAGTACATATTTTATATTTGACCTTGCATAGGAAAAATATTACAATTTGTAATTTTTGAAAGTGTAAAATTGTAATAATTACATTTTTCGAAAAAATTTAAAACCACATTACAGCTATCGAAAGTGTAAAATTGTAGTAATTACATTTTTCAAAAAAAGGAAAACATAATTTCACAATTTGAAATTTTCAAACTGTAAAATCATAGTAATTGCATTTTTTAAAAAAATGTAAAAACACAATTTGCAATTTTAAAAATAGTAAAAACTGTATTAAACTATAACTACATATTAGTATAGCAATAAATTTTCTAAATAATTAAAGCAAGAAACACCACAAAGCTTTTTTGATTCTTCAACCAACCATGAACTACCATCGCAACCAAATTTAAAGTTCAGTTCAGTTCAGTGTAGCCCTCATTCATTTATGAATCAAGTCCATAGATGAAGATCGGATCAGATTAGATCCGTCTCTTGGTTTCTGTCTCATAGTCTGTCCTTCTGAAAAATAGTGAAATGTGGCTAACTAGCCCGTCTAAATGTATCAGATCCACTTAACGCAGGAAGCATGGACAGGGGGTGATGAGCATACGGTGAAAGTAGGAGCTCGCTATCAGCCTCTTTGTACATATCTCCGGCTGATCCAGTAGTACAAGTCGACAGGACCGTGTTTGCACTATAGAACTCATACTAAAACTAGGAACCGAAGCAGAAGCCAAACCCGGTACCGGTACCGACTCCGGCACCGGTACCGGTAGCGAAACCGGTATCCAAAACGGGAGACGACTCGCTAAATATTTATGAGAGGAAAAGAGAAACAAACGGGACGAGGACGAGGACGAGGAGAGCGAGATGAGGTGGAAGAAAGAGAAAGAAGTGTTTATGGCTTAGTGTGTAATCTGAAGATTAATGGATTTTTGCCCATGTACAGACTTAAGGGGGTTTTTAGCTTCCTTGCTTAGAAGAGAAAGTGTATCTTTTAGCTTGCTCCTAACCACCTTCCACTCTTTATTACTGCTACGTCAGCCCGCTCTACCAGCACCAGCACCAGCACCAGCGATCCATGTAACTTGGACCGTAGCCGTTGCCGTAGCCGTAGACGAAGTCACTACACAACAGTACTTTCTCTACTCCCTATTACTGTATCTTTGTCGGCCATTATACACTTGAATGGCCGATTGCCATTCTACACTATTTATGAACTGAGATCCTCTGTGTATATATCACTTCCACAAAGTATTAGGATTCGTATCAAAGATTTTTACTATGCTTTCTCTTTTACTTTCTCTCCCGTTTCTGTAATGTATCTATTCTGTAGCTTTCTCTTTCTCAGTTCCCAATTATCAATGCAGTTAGATGCACTCTTGCTCAATATATTGGATTAAATTTATTGGTGACGTATTCTTCAATAATGCACAAGAGCTATCTACGATTCAGAGTGTTATATCCTTGATTCCTTGATTGTATTATGCCAGCAGCATCCTTGTTGTTTGAGAGAAGAAAAGAAATTTCCATAGAGATATATACTATGTTCTTCGTAAATTTTTCAAAAACGTAAGATGAACACGTTTTGAACATTTCAAAAACGCTAAATTAAAACGTTTCGCACATTTCAAAAACGTTAAATTAAAAAGTTTTTCACATTTCAAAAACGTTAAATTGAAACGTTTTGCACATTTCAAAAACGTTAAATTAAAACGTTTTTCACATTTCAAAAACGTTAAATTGAAACGTTTTGCACATTTCAAAAACGTTAAATTAAAACGTTTTGCACATTTCAAAAACGTTAAATTAAAACGTTTTGCACATTTCAAAAACGTAAAATTAAAACTTTTTGCACATTTCAAAAACTTAAAATTATAAACTAATCACATTTTAAATTGATTCTGTAGAAACTGTTGACACGCAACCACGTAGATAATGAACTAGTGAATACCTAGAAATATATGTAATGTTTCATTTGCATTGCTAACTGTTAAGAGTATAGGCAGCTTGTGGAAAGACATTGGCTAAGCGAAGGCTAACACATTCCTGTTGGTGTTGGATGAAATTTCAAATGCATTCTACACATCTTGTGTCTGTTTCTGTATTCGAATTTTTTGAATCTTGAATCCGTAAGCATTTAGGTTCTCACAGTACTAGTGTATCATTCCAGAACCCTAACATACTTTATCTATCACATGGGAGGGATTTCCTTGTGGTACTTTAAATGGGATTTATTTTACTGTTTTTTTTACATCGTGAGAGTGTGGAGGTATCTAAATGAAAGGAAATCAAGGGATATAATACAATCTGATGGAGAATCATGATCATGGTAATGGGATTCTCTCCTCAAAATCTAACACATAAGCTTCACAACCGACGTTCCCCATTGAAGTACAATAGCATTTTATTTTGTATCCATTATTTGGTCTCGGTCTCGGCCTCGGTATTGGTAAGGGAGCATCCATAAATGATGCCCCCGGTAGGATGAGTCGAGTATTGATGACACACCATGTTAGAGATACCCGTTTACGTAATGTTAATGTGATGATATTGGGCTGGGAGGGTCCCTAAAAGTGATAATTTGGGTTTTTACATCATTTATGGACTACCCCTAACGCTCGCTGTTGTCTGGCCCTGGCCATAGGCTATACTTTGAACGGCATTGGCAAACGTAGACGAAAGTCATCACCATCACCATCCACATTCAATAGGTATTAATGTATATCGACCATCATCATAATATTAGGGGTGGTCTATAAATGATGTCACCAAAATTTGTCCTCCTCGAGGGTCCACCCACCCCAATGTCGCCCCTTTAACATTGCATAAACGGTTATCGTTAACATGGCTTTTCATCAGTATCAGTGCCTGACTAAACCCGCTGGCCCTACGAATGACCTCATTTATGGACGATCCCTTAGCTGTATCGTAAAAATTCGAGTGAAGAAATCCATACTGATTGAGTGAGTCGGAATTACAATTAAAAAGTAACGGTCGTAGCGCCCGTTTGGACTCTCATCAGATATATAAAAGAAAACCAGGCGGGGAAGAAAAGGAATAAGCCATTTGTCGATAGATTCCCTCAAAATTGTAGGGAAATTTATGCAGATTCTGAATAGGTGCAGTTGCTTTTTTTAAGAAGTTTATAAAAAAATACCAAAAACTATGTATGCAGGTTTTACAATGCAAAATAAACCGTTTCTAAACGTACAATAAGTAACAATGAAACTTTTTTGAAACTGTAAGTTTTTACGATTACGGGACGATTCGTCGGTTATAAATTCGTCGGGATTACATTCGTCGGGGTCAGTTTTTTCAAAGGGGGCGGTTCGTCGGAATTGTTAGCGTTACCCCGGGTACACACCGAGGAGGTGATTCCTTGTCCCCTAAAAGCGAAACTGAAAAATAAAAACCCGACGAACCGTCCCCAACTTTGCAAAAAATGACCCGACCAATTGCCTTTTGACTCCAAATAACGCTTCAAATGGCATACCGACGAGTTTAAAACCGAAGAATCGTCCCGTCGCCGTTTTTAGAATTAAAAAGTACTGCCAGTTGCACTTTTTGGAAATTTTAAAAATGTTCACTGTTACATGTTTTTGAAAGTGAAAAAATACGATATTTACACTTTTTCAAACGTACAGAACGCAGTGTATTTACAAGTTTTTAGAAGTCAAAAATTGAGATAGTTGAACCTTTTTTATTTTACATAATACTGCTACTCACACCTTTTTTTAAGAACAAAATTAGCTATTTGACAACTTCTTTCCCTTCTTCAAGAACAACTATGTATTTGTACTTGAGGGAATGCTAAAAGCAACAAACAAAGACTCTGCACTCGAGCACATTTATCTATCAAGTAGCTCAAGATGTAATCAAAGGATCACTTTCACTTTCATTATAGCATCCACGCTCTTATTGCGCTCACCCCAGAACCGGTAACGGTACCGGTCAAGGCACTGGTACTGGTCCCAGTTCTATTCCGCCCAAGTTCCGAGATGAAGTTAATGATCAAGGCAGTAACTATGCCATAATTAACAGAGCTCGGTGTTGGGTTTGGAATTTGTCCTGAATGGGATCGTCCATAAATAATGTCAGGATCCTGGTTGGTGCGTTCTAAAAACCCCTCGATTTTTAAGGCAATGTTAAAACAGTTACCATATTCTATTGCTAGGGAGGGCAAGAAAATGTGTATCATGAAAAACTTATGTTGACCATGACATAATTTATGAACGATCCTACGCTCCTTATCCCTACGTCTGGTCTGGTTGCTGGCTTGAACACAATGGATCTGATCGTAATTTGTAATGGAGAAACTAATAACACTAAATAATCGTATAATCGTAAGTTTACCAAACTCGCCAAGTTGATCAAACAAAAAGAGACAGTCATGTGATAAGAATGCATTTGTGATCGACTATCAAATTTTATTCGTGATATTTATATACATTTATATATGGCACTTTGTACTGACGCAACGACTTACAAAATATTGTTACGTAAAATAAAAATCGCTTTTATTAGGGAACGCTCAATAGGTACTATGTAACTGCTACTACACAAGGCAGACAAATATATAAAATTCAACATGGGGAAATTTAACTCATATTGAAAAGCTTTCTAATTCCACTTCATCTTTTTTATTGATTATAAAAATGTGTCTCTACCAAAATATTGTCAGAGCAGTTAATGCATCCAATCTAAATGCGCGTTAAAAATAGACCCATTAAAATCCATCGTGGTTATAGAACACTTTGCACTTTTAAAAACATTACGTAGAAAATTTTGTCTTTTAAGAGCATAAATTAAATGATTTTTTACGTCTTTCAAAAAGCATGCAATTAGAAAGTATCCCGATTTTCAATACCATATTTTTAAAATTTGCTTGCACTTTTTAAAATCACTTAAATGGAATATTTTTGCACGTTTAAAAAACACCTAAATGGAATATTTTTGCACGTTTAAAAAACACCTAAATGGAATATTTTTGCAATTTTAAAAAACACCTAAATGGTTTTTTTTGCACTTTTTAGAAACACCCAAATGGAATATTTTTGCACTTTTTAAAAACACCTAAATAAAATATTTTTGCACGTTTTAAAAACACCTAAATGGAATATGTTTGCACTTTTTAAAAGCACCAAATGAATATTTTTGCACTTTTTAAAAACATGTGATATTAAAACAATTTGCAACTTTCGTAAAAATCATGTAACATGTAACATTAGAAAATTTAGAATTTTATCAAAAACATAGTTGAAACGTAATTATTACGTCTATTAAAATACACAAAATTAGACAATCTTGTAAATTTCGAAAACATGAAAAAACGCTCAGTAGATTGAGCTACTAAAATTAAACGAAATCCATATACTTAGGGATCGTCTATAAATTCTGTCCCAGGTATAGGGCCAATGGATACTTGGATATTGATGATAGCCCAAGATATGTTAAAGATAGTCATTTACGTAATGGTTACGGTAATGATAGATGGGCCAGATAAGGGTTCAAGAAATGTGAATATTTTGATTTTACGTCATTTATGGACTACCCCTTACTTATTATTGAGTATCCCCTTGATTCGCAATGTGTTTTGCTAGTTTACTGTAATCGTAGATCGTTCCCACCTCTGCTCTGTAGGCCGGTACACGACTGCTTTTGCAATGGGAATTTTAAAAATGAAATAGATCGGTATATACTCCGTAATTGTAAACAAGTTAACTGTACGTTATTTATTGTTTTATTAAGGCTTAAAATACCACCATAGTAAAACAAATTCGAATCGGAATAAATTCCGTACATTTCTTTCTGTATCTGTTTCCGTTATTTTGGGGTTCTTATGTTATTTACCTGCCTTAAGATGAGTGCAATTTGAGCGCCTTGTTTCGTTTCCCAGGGGTTACATCTCCACAAGGCTTTCCCTCCAATTACATGAAACGTCCAGCATACAAATGTAGAAAGCGACTATGCTATATAGCACACGACATATAAACTATATGTACTACTATCTATAACACAGTCACTCTGACAATCCGGCCTGACAATAGAAATACATAATAGAATAAAAGAAATCCGTGGCTATATAGCCGCGGATAGCATACACAGACTATATACGACAATAAACGCGGACGCATATCCCTGGCCCAAAACTCCCATCAAATATTCGCCATTGCATTTAAAACCAATGAGAGAAACATTTCCAAAGTTCATTCATTTCAATAAAGCACAAATGCCGTAGGTAAAGTAACATACATAATTGAATGAATTTCCTTCCGTAGGCGTAGGCTGCAGGACGTATGCATATAGACAAGTCACAGCTGCATCTATCTCCTACCTATATGTATATGACTATAAATGCATGTGGATCGTGAGTGAAGGAAGAATCCAAATTGCCCATATATTCAATTTGAGCTTGAATTAAAAATGATAATGCCCAAAAAAAAACATTGAAAGAGATAGATGCTCGTATAAAGCTTTAATTATCAATTATGAATTTTAAAAAAGTGCAAAATGTTTTATTTACATACTTTTAAAAAGTTATCAGTGGATTAAAAGTTATAAAAAATTTTATTGAATAAGCTTACTGGCCCGTATTTAATTCAAGATACAATTAAAATGAACTATATGCGAAAAAACACGATTAATAGGATTAAATGTGAAGTGCCAAGAATGTTATAATTACAATTGAAAATTGCAAAATTTTTTATTTGTATGTTTTTGCAAAGTTCAAAATATTTTTTAGACATTTTGTTTTGAAAAGTGCAAAATATTCTTTAGACATTTTTTTTGAAAAGTGCAAAATATTCTTTAGACATTTTTTTTTGAAAAGTGCAAAATATTCTTTAGACATTTTTTTTGAAAAGTGCAAAATATTCTTTAGACATTTTTTTTGTAAAGTGCAAAATATTCTTTAGACATTTTTTTTTGAAAAGTGCAAAATATTCTTTAGACATTTTTTTTGAAAAGTGCAAAATATTCTTTAGACATTTTTTTTGAAAAGTGCAAAATATTCTTTAGACATTTTTTTTGAAAAGTGCAAAATATTCTTTAGACATTTTTTTTGAAAAGTGCAAAATATTCTTTAGACATTTTTTTTGAAAAGTGCAAAATATTTGTTATACATTTTTTTTAAGTGCAAAATATTTTACATTTCTTTGAATAATGCAAAATATTTTATTTACATTTTTTTGAATAGTGCAAAATATTCAATTTAAATGTTTTTAAAATTTGCAAAATGTTCTGTTTAATCATTTTTAAAAAGCGCCAAATATTCAATTTAAATGTTTTTAAATTTGCAAAATGTTCTATTTACATGTTTTTAAAAAGTGTAATATGTTCTATTTACATATTTTTGAAAAGTGCAAAATATTCTATTTACATGTTTTTAAAAAGTGTAAAATGTTCCATTTACATGTTTTTGAAAAGTGCACAAAAGTTCCAACTACATGTTTTTAAAAAGTGTAAAATGTTCCATTTACATGTTTTTGAAAAGTGCACAAAAGTTCCAACTACATGTTTCTAAAAAAATGCCATGCATTTCATTTACAAACACGTTTTTTAAAAGTGCAAGATATGTCCTGTTTACATAGTATGGATCATATCGTGATATTTTAAATAATTTTTGCAGAGATAGTTCATTTTGGCTGTAGCTAAAAATGGAGTTGGGTCATTTTGAGTCTTCACTGACGATGTACGGGACCTTTATCCTTTCTGTTCAAAAGTAAAAGGAAAGGGATGAGTTTGAAAATGTGAGCCTTTCGCTTGTATAATTTTGTTCGTGTGGAGATGAACCTCAACGTAGGACGTATATGGATGGTAAAGGAAGCAAAGACACGTTTTAAATGTTCCAATTGAAATTCTTAAAGTGTTCTACGAAACTATGAACGAGGCGATTGTGGTATTTTATACTGTAGAGTGTAGAGAGACTTTCCAAATGGAATGCTTTGGTGTATGTTTGCATGAAGCTATATATACCTGCCCCGGTCCCGGTCCCGAACCGTGCATATAATGTCAAATACACGCTCCGTGTTGTTTTAAAAAAATGAAGTTATACTGAATATATAGCTATCAATGTATTTTTGTACAACCCAAGTTTTTGAAACCTGTTTCGACTTCTTAGCAGGACGTAAAACTAAGTAGGTACATAAGCACTATGTACAGGTTACTTTACTTTCTTCTTCAAGTCAAAGTGTAGACAGCTTCTTTATAATATAATGGGAGGATGTAAACAGTGAATTTTACACTTTGAAAATATCTCAAATAATCTTTTTTACGTTTGCAAAATCATCGTTTAGTGTATGTTAGTTTTTCAAAAAACCGGTATTTAATGTATTTTAAAATTTAAAAAAAAACAAAGTTTGTATTTTTTATGTTTTCAAAAACGTTTAATTTGTGTATTTTAGTGCTTTTTAACGGGTATTTAGTGTATTTTGCAATTTCAAAAAAACAAAGTTTGTATTTTTTATGTTTTCAAAAACGTTTAATTTGTGTATTTTAGTGTTTTTCAACGGGTATTTAGTGTATTTTACAATTTCAAAAAAACAAAGTTTGTATTTTTTATGTTTTCAAAAACGTTTATTTTGTGTATTTTAGTGTTTTTTAACGGGTATTTAGTGTATTTTGCAATTTCAAAAAAACAAAGTTTGTATTTTTTATGTTTTCAAAAACGTTTATTTTGTGTATTTTAGTGTTTTTTAACGGGTATTTAGTGCAATTTGGGGTTTTCAACGGGCAATTTTTTGCAATTGAAATTGCAAATTTGCTTACTGTCTGTCAGCAAAAAATGTAATTCGATTGTTTCTCAAACAATACAATTTCCTGTACAAAAATAAAATAAATGGATTTAAATACACTTTTAAAACGTATCACAAAATACACAGGAAAAATGTAGGTAGTTGGGTTTTGAAAACTTGCTGCGAATAGTGCATTTTTGTACCTTATAAAAAATGATAACATTTTTTTGTGTAATTTTCTATTTATGGAGTGCATACTTAAATCCTCCAAGGAAATGAAAGGATAAATATGCTGTGTGCAGATGTCCTTGTTAAAAATATTGTTAATTAGCATCGTTAGAACCAGAGGTAGGGGGGGGGGAGAGAGAGAGGTACGTATCAAAAATAGATAGGAGGGGAAGATAGTGAAACTGAGGGAAAGTGATCTTATCTTTATTTCATTGAGAAAATTCCCAAATTCGTGTCCCATGAAATCCCATTTGTCCATTTAGAATATAATCGAGACAGGAATAGAAATACGAAATGCGAAATACAGATACAGATACGAGCATTAGTATACAGGAGCGAGAACAAATAAAACTGGTGATAAATGCCAAATCCACATCTATACACACAGATGTGCTGCTCCAGTTTCTACGAGCCTCTCAATGGGTTAAATGAGCCGAGAAAAAGTCGGAGAGTGAACTCATAAGGGTTCGTCCATAAACGATGTCACCTAACTTACAACTCTTTTTGGAAAAACCCCACACCCATGTTATCACTTTAACATTACGTTTAAGCGGCTATCTTTTTTAACATCAAATCTCATCAATATGCCCGACTGAGCTGCCGGCACTCACCGCACTGTACCGATGACATCATTTATGGACTATCCCTAATATGGCTAAAGAGGCTTTACCTTATATTCACGAAGAAATATTGATAAACGCTTATTACACACCCTAAGGAGGAAGAGGTAACACACAACTATCTGTGTATTCGTGCCTATATTCGTGCTTGATTGTAGTGCGTGTTGATCAGTGGATTAAAAATTACATAGATATATTTTATGAGTGAAGAAACAAAATGGCCCGTATCCAATTTAACATAAAATTAAAATGAGCTATGTGAAAAAAAACATACTAAAAGAAATACATTTAATACTTCCAATGTTAATTTATTACAACACGGTTTTGCAAATTGTGAAATATTCCTTTCACATGTTTTGCAAAAAGTGCAAAATATTCAATTTACATATTTTGGAAAAGTGCAAAATGTTCCATGTAAATGTTTCTGAAATGTGCAGAATAAACGATTTGCATGTTTTTGAAAGTTGCAAAATATTCAATCTACATGTTTTTTCCAAAAGTGCAAAATTTTCTATTTACTTGAAAAGTGCAAAATATTCAATTTAATATTTTTTGGAAAATTGAAAAATGCTCAATTACCATACAAGTTTCTTAAATATGCAAAAGGTTCCATTTACATGATTTTTGGCACAAAGCCCCATTTACATTTTTTTGAAAATTGCAAAATGTCCTATTTACAAGTTTTTTTAAAATTGCGAAATGTTCTTTTCACATGCTTTAACGAACAAGTAGTTAAAATGTCTTTTTTAAATACTACATTTTGAATTTTAGCTGATAATGGGTATGGTTTATTTTGATTCTTCACTGGCATTATCTTTAGAAATCGGAAAACATATATGTATCTTACCTACCTAAGTAGAAGTTTTTAAAAGCTACGTATTGTATTATAAAATAAGAACCATGTAGCGTACAAATGTACAAGAAGAAAGAGCAGAAGATTTTGCTTTTACAAATTTTTGTGATAATTCCACGCGTGGAGGTCCTTGACTCGTTCTGATTCCGATTTTGTGTCTCTTGACTCTTGCTAATCACCTGGTTAATTTCATTGTCAGCTAATGTCATTATTTTAATCCGATTATAAATTCAAATATTCTCAGAAAGTCTACCATCGAGAGAGAATTTAACCTATAGGCTTTTTAGTATATACGATTTATTTCCAAGCGCAGGGAATTTTATTGTCTCGACCGGAACTGGAGTCTCGTACAGCTGATGAGTGAATGAGACCGAAGAGTGTTCTTTAATTTGTGTAAAGTAGAGGATATTGGATGTCAATCACGGTTCACGGTTCACTGTATGCAGTACCGGTACAAATAGAAAGTTGAGAAATTAATTCAGATTTTTGTGTGTGTGTCAATTAATTTAGACTTAATTTGAGGATAGAAAAAGTGAAATAGGCGAGTAAATTTAAAGGTAGTTGTCCCAGAAGGAAATGAAGCCATTTTGTACTAAACTAATGGGTCTCTAATACAGCTTCTAATTTAAAGAATAAATCAGATTAAATATCATTAGACTTTATAGTTTGCCGCCATAAAAAATTCAAATATGTTGTTTTGCATACTACGTACCAACGAGGAATAAATCCTGCTTCTTGAATTTTGTAGGTTTTTTTGCAAGTCTAAACATTGTAAAATAAGTTTTGTGCAGTTTTTTTAAATTTTTTAAAAGCTTTTGTAAAAGTTGTATTTTTGTAATTAAATATTTTTAAATCTAATAAAAAATCTTAGTGTCGTGTTTTGAAAATTGTAAAACTTAAAATTTTAAAAATCCTAATAATACGTTTTGCACTCATAAAATAATGTAATTAGACGATTTTGAGATTTCAAAAATGCTAAATATTGCGGTTTGCACCATCTTTGTAATTAGAGTATTTCGAAATTTCAAAAAAAAACAACCTAAATACCTATCATGTTTAGTACCTGCAAAAGCATGCAATTAAAGAACTTTTAAATTTCAAAAATACTTTTTATCCTTGCACCTGTCAAAACATGTAGGTAATTATAAATATCGTAAAAATACAAAATACAAACTTGAATTTAGAGTTATTTTGAGATTTCAAAAAAAATCCTAAATATGCAGTTTCGTTAATTAGAGTATTTTGACAATTTAAAAAATCCTTAATATTTATTACATTTTGAATCTTTGAAAACTTGTAATTTTCCAGTATTTTGGTGTTTTGAAAAGATAAAATGTTTCACATACCTTCCCATATTTTCAAAGCATATTATGTACTAGTAATTATCACAGTGGCCAAAACCAAAACCGTAACAGCAGAGTGCGCCAAACGAATAAATCGTACCCGCATGAGGCGCCACAAACTTTTTGAAAGCAGTTGTTTAATTTTTGAATCTTGCCCTGTACGTAAATGTGAAAATTCGAATAATCTTAATTGTAATGAACCTATAAAACTATGCAGAATTAAGTTGATATATTAAGTTCCCTAAATCAAAAGAAACCCGTGGGGTTAATCCGTAGGAACGGGAAGCACACGACACGAAAGTCTGTCCTGATGGTCAAGGATGAGAGTAAAGTGAAGGTGAAAAGAAACCATAGAAATGCTTGGATTTCCAAATCCATTTCAATGTCCACTTGAGCCTTACGAGCTGTCCTTCCATTCCATAACATAGCCCATTTACATGCACTTATTTATCCCATAGTTTATTTCATTTATTACTCTCACCGAGAGACTATAGGCTACTGTGATGTGTGTGCAATCTGGCAGATATTTCCATGCATATATCTCTCTACATTCTACAACTTTCATATCGTCGGTGAAGAATCATTCGGTCGCAAGTCCATTCAATTGGTAGCTGCTGTCGAGGTCGCTTCCGCGTTGTTGTCCTTTGAATTAGGTGGGTGGTGTTACTCACTGTATTGTACTCATGACGTACACTAAGGGGTCGTCCACAAAAAACGTAATAAAATTTCCACTTCCAGAACATTTTGCGCTTTTCAAAAACCCGTAAATAAAACATTTTACACTTTTGAGAAACATGTAAATAGAACATTTTAAACTTTTAAAAGACATGTGAATAAAAATTTTTGAACTTTTTAAAGACATGCACATATAGAATTTTCCACTGTTCAAAAAACAAGTAAGTTGAAAATTTGAAACCTTTTCAAAATATGTAAATATTACTTTTTACTCCACTCAAAAACCCCTAATTAACATTTTACTCATCTATCTCATTTGCATCTATCTCATCTATCTCAATTCTAGTTAAAATTTGATATGGGTTATTTTGAGTCCTCACTCAAGAAATATACAAAAGGACACAAGAACGGACAGTTGAACTTCAATCTGCATATGTTTTATGCCCGTGATGACTATTTACTGTGCTCTTGGGAAGTGGGAATGAGAGAGAGAATGAAATAAAGGTATGCATTGAGAACCTGAGCACTGGATTGTAGATATATTGAACGGATGATATTTTTTTTGGATTTCCCTCGAGGACTGGAATCTCGAGTTCATTTTCCTGCTTTGATACCCTGATCTCAATCGCAGTTCGTAGTCTTGCCTGTCATGCATATTATGTAGGAGACAAATACATAAGTGGACCAGCGAGAGTCACCAGTTTATCATTGACGAGTTCAACCCAAAATACCATTAATAACGAAGGAGGTTAGACTACATATATACTATTTGAAACGAATGTGGGGGAATGGGGTTTGAAATTATAAGAAAATCTTACATGTAAGGGATCGTCCATAAATGGTGTCATGGAAATATTCCAATTTTTAGGACCCTATATTATGAGTTCCGCATCTTGTCATCAGCTTATAAGCATATTGCATAAATATGGCTTTCTTTAGCATGGGATGTCATCAATTTCTATTGACACTACCCATGACAACATTTGTGGATGACCCCTAAGTAATTTGGTAATCACTATTATGAAGCAGTGTTCAAACTAAAGGTTCCAATGTTCAAAGGTCTAATTATAATATGTATAATAAATAAATATTTATCAGGTCGATTTAACCCAAGTTCATACAACCATATTATATAATAAACTTGTGGCTCTTCAACATTGTTTGATAATTGTGTAATAACTTTATATTTTTCAAATGTTAAAATAAAATAGTTTACATTTCTTTTAGTACGTCCAACAGTGGTATTTAAATTTAAAAAAAAAGACTTTAAATGACTAAGTTGTAATAATGTTTTTTTAATTGATTTATTTATCAATCTATCTAAAGAATGTGGATACCCAAAGATGAAAATTCCCTAAAAAGGTGAAAAACGACGAACTCATATTATTTTCGATTAAAAGAACTAAAATCTTGTAACAAAGACGAACGAAGGAGAAAAGCAAAAGCGAAAAGGAAAGCGAAAAGGATGGATCATTAAGAAATAAAGAATTCATATACCACTCTTAATAATTGGTCGAATTAATGTGGTGCTGTCAGTTTGTTCCAATATTCCATTTCCATTCCATTTTATGTTCAGTTTGAATTGTTCATGAGGCAAGTTGAATATCACGAGTGAAATGAACCATTTCCATTCTCAACTAAAAACAAAATCCTACATCTAGAAAACAATTCCAATATCTTTATTCTAAAAATTTGCAATTAAAATAAGAATGTTTTGCACTTTTTAAAAACATTTGCAAATAAATTGTTTTTGCAAATTTCAAAAACACGTAAATAGAATATTTCGCACTTTTGAAAAACATTTGCAAAAAAAATATTTTGCACCTTTCAAAAACATGTAGATAGAATATTTTGCACGTTTTAAAAGCACGTAAAAATATTACAACTAGCACTTTTTAAAAACACGTAAATGGTTCATATTGGAATTTTGCGAAACATGTGTAAATTGAAAATTTTGCACTCTGCAAAAACCCGTAATTAATCTTTTAAGCATTATATTGCATCTCATTGTTTTTTTTTGACATAGCTCCTTTAAATTCCAGCTTAAATTGGAAATGGGCCATTTTGGGTTTTCACGCGCTTTTTTTAGTATTTAGTCTGGATGTTTTTCTCCTATTTCGCACTGGTTTGGTTCGTTCTGGTAACGTTCGTTTGTTAGGACGAACATTAAACATAAATAAATTAATGGAAACTACAAATAATATCAATACACATACATTAAGTGGCAGATCACATAAAAGAGACCCACAATCAGTGAGTCTGTTGGTACAAAATGATGTCTAGAATATACAATAGATTACAGATATCTAACTACGTATCTACATCAGTACTACTACTACTACTACTACAAGATATCTACTGCAGAAAATATGGGAAATGGAATTACGAGGCACGTGGATGCACTTGTGATATTAATGCGTGAATGAACGATGGCGCCTGCCGAGGAATAAAATGAAAGTGAAAGTCCCCCTTTCCGGTTTCCCTGATGATTCCATATCCAATCTCATAGCCTCCTTACAACTACGACGACTAATTATCTATACTTCGTATCTTACAATCGTGTTTACTTCAAGTTTAATAACTGATAGGAGCTGACGTTAGATGAGTAAAGTGCAATTACGCATACTACAAAAAACACGGTAAATCTGAAAACAACAAATAATATGATTTCAAAGATGTCGAATGACAAAAATAAACCTTTATTTGATTTTACTAATGGGAAAAATATACTGCATTACGTTTTTTATCGATATATGACTGTTTCATTTTATTTGTGCAAAAAACCATTTTAACATTTTTCACTGTAAGAAATATGTCACCTTTATTAATTTTAAGATCAAAATTTTTTTAAATCAAATTGGTTTGGTTCGTGTATAAGTCGTACCCGTAAAATTCGCCCCCACATTACTCGCCCCCTATCTAGAGTGCGAGTAATGTGAGGGCGACTTTTACAGGTGCAACTAATGACGGTACCCATAGTTTACATCTTCTTAAAGATGCAAATTTCTATACACTTTTTTAAGGTTAAACAAGAAAATTTCATCTTTTTTAAGATGCTATAAGTTTTCAATTTACGAATTTTTAAAGTTGCAAACAATGAAATAACTGCATTTTTTTAAAGATGCAGAATTCTCAAATATTTTCACTTTTTGTAGATGCCAAATTCTTTGCTTACAGTTTTTTCAAAAAGGTGTCAAAAATGATAACTACACATTAAAAATTATACTTTTGAAAAACGGTCACACTATTAACTATACATAGAAGTAAAATTTCCAAAATTCAAACGCCTCGCTCAAACTCAAAATCTTTCACTGTGCTGTTGACTGTAGTAAAAAGTGATACAAATAACAAGATAAATAAATTTTTTTGCTGGTTAAATTGGTTATTTGGTCTCTATTCTTTTAATAATTACACACATCTTTTTTTAGTTAGCATCTTGAGCAGTGTTGAAACTGTGTTTGAGCAGTGCTAACCTTTATAATGACATAACGAAGGCATAGGGCCGAGTGTCGAGTGAGAGATACGCACTCTCGTCAATAAGAGTTTTTTTAAAGAGATTTAAACCTACAGAGCCCGCTTCAGTTTCACTTTCACTTTTAGCTCTCCACTTGAGTCTCACTCACAGAATTTCAGCAGAGTATCTTGTCATCTTGTCTCAGTGTCGGTCTCGACGCCTCTCACAAGAAATTAGTGGTGGTTTGAATGGAAGTTTTCAAGAGATTTTTGGGTGTTCCGGAGTCCCATAAATTTGGAAAAGTATGTATATACATAGGAAGCTGTGAGAGAGCTCATTCATTGTTCCAAAAATTCTAAATGTTCCAATTCTATGGCACACACACACAGGCAGGGACACAGCTTATTTTTTCTACAACTTTCTTATACTACCTACACCTACACCTCCAAAAATTTCCGCCTTTAATGTCGCATTAGTAATCTATGTGTGCTATTCAGCAAGTGAAATAACAAGCAAAAAAAACTTCATTCAAATAACTACTATGCATTGTATGTACGTAAGGTTAAGATGAAGGAAAGGTGTAGCCCTGTCCTGGTTATTATTTTGATGGCACTAGCACACAGTTATTTTCTTATAGAAAAATATAAGAAAGTCTATTTCCAGCATGTCGTCTCTGAAGAATCAAAATGACCTATATAAGAATTCTACTAACAACAAAATGTACTATCTATAATACAAATTACAGTAGCGTGATTCTGAAAGCATGTAGAATGAACTAGGACTTTTCAAAACCTTTTACATTGAATTTGGAATTTTTAAAAACAAGTAAATCATAAATTTTGCACATTTCAAGAGAATGTAAACGGAACATTTTGCAGCTTTCAAAAAAATGTAAATAGAACATTTTGCAGCTTTTAAAAACAAGTAAATGGAACATTTTGCACATTTCAAAAAACATGTGAATAGAATATTTTGCACATTTCAAGAGAATGCAAATAGAACTGTTTGCACATTTCGAAAACATGTAAATAGAAATTTCTGGACCTTTCAAAAACATGTAAATAGAACATTTTACACTTTTCCAAAACTGTAATTAACATTTTTCTTACCTATATTATTTAGTAATTTTTTTTTACTACCATAGCTAATTTTAATTCTATTTTAAATTGGATATGGCTCCTATTAATTCTTCACTCAGGATAGCATCTTGATTTCTATATTTCTAGTTGTATTTATACTACACAAGGTTCCACAATTCCAAGCATATAGAAAAATTGTACCACTGAACTGAGTCGCATTAGTTACGATTGAATTGACAAAGCTGAGCTGATACACAGTGGATATCGACATCGCCATCGACATGGATAGGACAGGACGACAGGGTGCCCAAGGGCATATTTGCTCATACATGCGTTTTAAGCAGGGAGCCACATATTATGCCACATATGTACAGTGCTCACGCTCCGCTTCCCGTTTCCCGCTTGTTAATAAGTCATATTCATATACATACATTAGGATTTCCAAGCTAAGTTAGTTACAACACAAAGTTACAGAGGACACAAACTAACAAAGCCCAAAAGAAGCACATATAGGATTTCGACACAGGTCTTCCCTTTCTCTCTCACTCATTCTGATTGTGAGTTCCCTTGCTCATCAGGGGAGAAAGTAGAATGGAGCGCCGTGGCGTAATTGGGCATGGGAGAACAGGCATATGAAAAGTTGTTTGGCAAAACGGGATTAGTCCATTTTTTGAGGAAAAATGAGCCAAGTCCACAAATTAAAATTTATGGAAATATTTTTAAAAACATTCAAGAGTCAGTCCAGATTTTTAAAACTGCGAGTAGTAGCGCTTCGTCAGTTACAGTGGTTGTAGAAATCAAATGAGTTCAAAAAATTATATTAAGCAGAAGCTGCTCCTGTGATCCTGATTCTGTGTCAGTCAGCGAGGGCGTAAATGCTTTTAAATATCAACAAAGTTAGTCACTGCAGTTCAGACATCTAAAAAAATTTAATGTCAGCAATATTATTCGCTTTCTCTTCTATATCAGTAGTTAAGTAAGCATATTATAGCTTAATAATACTCTATATATGCGTATACGTACTACTAATCGCTACCAACACTGCCTAACAAGCTGCCAAGTAATTTTATTCCCAAATTAAAATCAGAGTATCTGCGAATTAAAAATACTAACTACAGAGCTACACGGAATTGAATGAGTTGGCTAGTTTTCCCAACCAATCCTGACTTGAATCCTCCTCTGATTTCCACCCAACTTTTAACTTTTGAAGGTCTTTCAAAATACTCTTTCAACAATAATATTGTATATAATATTTTAATGTACAGTTCCTCACTTGTCACCTTCTAGTTATGATTCGTTGTTCCTGTAAAATTTGCTTGGATGGAATTATCTCGTTTTGCCAAAAGCCTCTTCATATAGAGAAGCAGTCTTAAGTTTGCTTTATTCGATAAAATTTATTATACAGTTAAGGTTCCTGGCCCTTACGGACTATTACAATTTATTGTACATACACACTTTCACCTGCTGTCTCCCTTCCTTTCTCTTCCCTTCTGTTTTCACCCTGCCATTACTATTACATAATTTGGAACGTTTGGGATTTCCTTCTCTTACTTTGGATAGTTTTGGATGATGTGGACTTTCACTTTAGCCTGGCCCTTGCCTCGTATATCGGTTTGCTTCACCGGTATCCCCGGTCCGACATCGACACCGATACCGGCGTTGTTTGCTCCCAAAAAAATTACTATTCGGATTCAGACACAGTTTCGGTTTAGTTTCAAGAGAGTTGAGACGTGGCAGGAGTAGGAGGAATTCAAATAGTAGTGGAGAGCATATAAACGAGGACCAGGAACCAGGAGTGAAAGGAGGATATAGGGAACAGGGTCTGTCTGTACCGTGCCCGTTTCCCATTAAACATGTATGGATGTGTGTAATGTGAACCTAGGCCTTCAGTCTACAGTGTAGTGGCTTCTCTAGGTCTTCTCACTCACGGCATGTGGTATCGCTTCTTCCAAGTATCCTGTACGTACTACGTAGTACGTGCCCGTAGAACATTTAACTTTCAGGGAGAGAAAGGTGATGTTGAAAGACTGAGCTTTCACTTCCCTGCGCGCCGACGAGAGAGAAAGAGAGCTCTGTTTCAGCCTGCCTGACTTTCTCCTACACAAGTTTCCCTCGCAATCCTCGTATCTCCTTCTACTTTCTCATGCTACACAGGATGTACAAAATAGTAACGACCAAGTTACGAGTAAGATAGGATATAGGAAGGAAACAGTTCCCGTTCCTGTTCCCGTTCAGACTCTTCTCCGTCTGTGTGTCTGTCTTCTTCGTGCGATTAGATCCTCCACTTTCCCCCGCAAAAGGCAAAGGGAAAGAGACAGCGTTCGTCTGACGGAGTGAGCTCCATATAAACAGAATACATACAGGAGGAAGCGAGAACGAGTTACCCGGATTTGTCATTCCACTCTGCAGTGAAAAGGCTCTTTCTTTTTTTGGAACTCAGTCCTCGCTACTTTATCCTACAAAGTTCCTGTAGAAAGCTACGCTAAAAAACATACATAATATTATTAGGTCCGTTACCAAAGGTTTGTATGTTAAGAAACCGGTGCGGATCGCTTTCGTTTTGAGTGCGTATGGTGGTGCTTGGTGGACTTTAGATTTGATAATTAAGCCTGAAATTCGTCATCACATCAAACTTAAGAATCAAGGCCGAGCCCGCAGAATAGGTAGCGGCCCAGTCTGTCAGTCTGGCCAGGCCCTGCTGGCGCGCCTTTTATATGTGTACCACGAGAAAGTTACGGGAGAAAGTCAAAGCGAAATTGTGAACGCCAAACCAGAAGAGAGAAGAACCAGGCCGTAATCAGTGATGGAAATTGTCAATTATTACCTCAATTAAAGAAATTATTACGGGGGAGAAAACAAGAAATAGGAGGGACAGGGGGGATTGGAGAAGTACAGATATCCAAAATAGAACGTGGTCTAAGCAAGTCGTATTATTTATAAGTAACTATTAAGGCTCCGAATTTACTAGTCTCATAGTGAAGCACACAATTCAGTTGTCTCAGTTTTCTCTCGTCGGGTTGAATTTCACTCGGTTGTATGAACGTTCCCATTCTTATTTACTGTCACACAGCTCCCGTTCTGGGCAAAACAAGGAACGAAGGAGCAGGAGTAGGAGTGACAGCAGTCGGCAGGCAGTCTCACTCTAATTCTGAGCTGAACCGGTGTACTGACTGTGAGCCGGATCCAAAACTGTAGCAAAATCCGACACCAGCAAAACCCGAAAACGGGTGGGACTGTACTACAAGTAAAAAAGACTTTAATTTTATGAGTGTGTTGGCATTTACGTGGCTGGCTTGACGTTTTCCGAATTTCATCTATAAAAAACGGGTGGAGAAAGCAGAAGGGAGAAAGTACGATGAAAGATGTTAAAAACTATTAAGTGGAATTTTAAATTCAAATAGTAATTTAAATCCTCCTAAAAACTTTAACACTGTCCCACACTAAAAAAAGAACCTTGTTGTCCTGCGAGTGACTCTCTCCTCCTTCTGTGACAGCAAATTTGCTCCTTGTTTTTTTCTTATCAAGAGCGTCCAGTCACCAGGCACGAAGAACTTGAAACTAAACTATAACGATAAGACATATCACAGCTTTCAAATCGTGCATTAGAACACAGTGCCCTGTCACCAAATAGTTTTGTATGGAAGCTGTCCACATATTATGTCGCCCTCGCTACATTAATGCAGTGTCATTTTCTGGTCTCGTATGATCAATTCGGAATTTTGAGGAAATTCAAAACTTGACTTTGACGACATTTATTGTGCCATTTAGCCAACAGTCTGTCAGTCATTGAATGTGTTTTGTTGTTTTTATGCGGTTGTTCAACGGTTCTGCTCTCTTTGAATTTTTAAATGATAGACACAAGAACATAAACATGCGTGGAGATTCCGAATTTACATTAAAAAAATATAGAAAATATAATCTATATGGATTGTTTTCTTGGTAATTCCTCGAGGAAGAAAATACTGAAAATAAAGGAGAAAAGAGAAAGCAAGGAGAAAGTGGTCTGAGTCTGTAATTTCTGCTGGAACGGAGAGATATACTCGCAAATTTATAGCAATTTACTATTTTACAGTTTTGAAATTTCCAGGCCAAAAGTGCAATACATTTAATACGGAACTGACAGTGACAGCCAGGGTCACTTCGCATCGGATGGTTATTAATTTCTAATGCAATAGATATTAGCTATTAGGTTTCCAGATACGAATCAGGCCTTGTATTCTATTAGTTCTATTTTGAGTGACTCAAACTGACTACAAAAACCAGCAGGAAAATCAAATGCGAACGCCCACAATCTATAAGCTTTCAAAACGGGAAACGGTTTTGAATCCCTTCCCAAAAGATCCTACCACCACCCTTTGTCTCAATGCTTGTTCCCGTGCTGTAGACACATCATCAGTAACAGCATGACATAGAAGCAGCCAAAACAGTGCAGTGGTAAGACTTGTCACAGTCAGACTCTGAAACTAAAATGACAGGAAAATAAAACCGAGAACGAAGGCAAAATCTTCTTTTCACTAGTTGGTGATTGTTGAAAGTGAAAGTTGACAAAAAGGAATTGTTTCAAATTGGCGTGGATCATTCTTTTTTTAAATAATAACAAGCTATTAATTAATAAATCATCACCGCAAAACACTATATATATATAGACATACAATTAATTATAACATTTTGAAATTGGCAGAGAGAGAGAGAGAAAGTACGTACTACACCAGAATTAGAATAGTTTTGGAACTACAAAGAGAACGACTCTAAATTCCTTTTCAAGTGGCCAGAAGAAATCACCAGAACAATAATTACAGAGTCACCATCATCAGACTAAACTAATTTCAAAGTGTTCCGCCTTTCTTTGCTTTCACTTGAGTGAAAGCAAACAGTGGAAAATACTGGAGAAAATTCCATTACAATTCCTTACAAAGTAATCACCAATGTCTATGTCGTCCTATGTCTTATGTCCGAATGGTTTTTGTACGAACGTCTTTTGTACGAATTTTCGATGTTCGGATTCAAGTCTTTTGTACAAAATATTTTTGTACGAATTAAAAATGTCTGAAATATTTTTGTACGAAAGTTTTTTGTACGACTGTCAAATTGAGTACGAAAGCCGCAATCTGCAAATCAATGATGAATGGAAATAACTTACAAGTGTACAAGTAAGAACAAAATTGTGCGACAACTGTGGCCTTCTAGAAGAGGCAGTTTACAAAGCAGCTAGAGTTAGGAATCTGAGTTTGAGGTTTGGGCAGAGCAGTTCAATTGTCGGTTCTGAAATATACATAAGATTTAAAATGTCATATATAGACGCAAAAATTATTCCGAGACCCAAAAAGAATCCCCAGGCTGTTTGTGATGGATTTAAATTTACCACCGTGGGCCCGAAGTAGATGCTGAGCGTTCAGCGAATATTAAATTTAATATGTGGGTCCTTATTGTAGCGACCATCGATAATAATCTTAATAATCTAGAAGATATTGGTAGTTTATAATCAGCGGCAGCTATTATTTAATTAGAATTTTGCAACTTTTTTTCGAAAAAATTGTCGTTAGGTACGATTATAACAATTAATAAATTTCGGACTACAATGTTTTCATACACCTTTTTTTCGTACAAGAAACTTTCGTACATAAATAATTCGTGCAAAAAACTTGTGTACATAAATAATTCGTACAAAAAACTTTCGTACAACTTTCATTCGTACAACAAGTTTCGTACAAAATGCATTCGGTCATAAGACTCTACCCCGAGTAGTTAATACTAGTTCATCTTTTTTTTTGAGAAAGTTGTAAGTGTAAGGCCGAGGAAAATTGAGTCCCTTGTCGCTTATATGGTGCTAAAACGTTTCTCAAATCCAACTCAAAATAGTAGGGAGAAAATACACAAACAAAAATAAAAATAGAGGAAGGAATGAGTGAGGTAAATTGGAGAGATATGAGACCTATATAAGCGCTTGATCCATTTACTACCACAACAACATCAATCCTCTCATTGAGAATTCCAATTGAAATTCCCGTGGTGGACGCTTGTATGGCCGGGCTTACATGTATCATATCCGAGTAGTGACACGGTTGAGTGGACAGGCACACAGACCCAGGCTACACAGTAGCCATTTTTTGTGGGGACCCACAAACGAAACCCCACTATATTCTGCGTACTATTTACTATAGTATTGTTCATTATCAAAACTACAACTACCTACCTACATATATCTTTAAATAGCCTCTTTTATATAATTATATGCCACTCAAATTCTGCTTCTATATATCCTCTCTAAAAACGTGTCCTCGCAGTTCCTCCAAAAAATAATGTCCCTTGGATTTTGGGCAGTACAGCAAAGTAAAAGTGAGGAACATTCTCTCTGGTGAAAGTTGATTGCCACGTCAGGCATAGGGAGGGAGGGAGGGAGGCAGTCTGGTGTGGTGTAGTGTAGTGAGGGAAGGGATATTGAATGGAATCCACTTTATTTAGTCAAGACGGTGACGCTCCCGCTACTACACTCGATCGAGTGAGGCTCCTAATGTAGAAGGGAAGGCATCGGCATCGGGCATCACCATATACACTGCCACTAAACTACCACAAATTGATTTGTCCTCAATGGATGTGTTGTATCCTTCGACTTGTCTCTCTCCAGCAGTTCCTCCTCGTCCTCCGCTCCTCCCGGTTCTTCACTCTTGAGGCCCTCCGGCGCTCAGGCCTCCTGTTTTCTTCCTTCCACTTGCCACCCTCTCAGTCTCGTCGTTTCAGTCACAGAGAAAGTCAACCGCCACAGTCACGCTTCTTCAAAGTGAATTCACACACACACAAAATATCAAAAAAGAAGACGCAAAAAAAATACACAGCAAGAAACACAAGAAAAGACTGCAAGAAGAAATTGTTCTTTTCTTTAAGTACTTATCCAGCACTAAACTATAGTAATTCACCAGAAAAAAACAAAGAAAAAAAGAAAAAAAAACCTTTTGACAACCTAAGTCACAGTTAAAATCGAATTTTCTTTGAATACAGATACGCTTTGTCTTTGACCGATACTCGACTGCATTGAAAATTGTCAATAAGACTTTCTCTCCTTATATTGTAAAAGAATTGTAAAAAATGAGCTCGGCCATTCTATTTTTTATCCTACTATGAAACGAAATAATTCTATCTGTATAGTTTCCATGTCGGCGGTTGTGTAAAGAAAACCACGCTAAAAAATAATTTCATGATAATCCAGTCAGTTTTGGCTCGTAAAGTGAATCCTATATGTATGGACATGTACCTCCTATACATATATGTACTGTAAAATATTTTCCACGTGAGTTCCCATGACACCATAGTACATACAAGAAAGAAGGCGTTTGGTTTGGAGTTTTGGAGAGTGTTGGTTTTGGATTTGGTGGTGAGGGTTGTACATACAATCCTTGTAGTGGAGTTGGTATTACAAAAGAGAAAGTTGTAGTTTCGATAGTCCGTAGTAGTGGACAGAGGACAGTTTTGAAAGTAAAAGTCAAACAACTTGAGCGCTCGAGTAAAAATACGAAAAGGGGGAAAAGGATAAACTTGGTTGACTTTTTTATTTTTTTTTGTTGCTGTTGCTTGGGACACTTTTTTTGAGTGGAGTGTCTTTTTCTGTGGAGTATATATACTGAATTTTATCAAAGGCAGAATATGAACTGCTGAACTGGGTTGGGCTTCAGCTGAAACTCAAGTTTTTTTCCACTATGATGTGTCGTTCAGTTTTTAAAATTTTATGTCTATAAGAACGAAAAAAAGGATATAGTGGAAAACATCCTCTTCTTTAAGTGTGAATTGTGAGGATATATATAGAGATATAGACAGACTCTTATTGCAAGACCCGAGGTCAGCTGGAAAATTGGTTTAGGAGTAACTTGATTATTGACTCGAGACTATCTCTTTATACCAGCAAACCATAAGAGTGGCCCAGGCCCCAGAACCGGGACCGAAACCGCGACCGACACCGAAACCCGAAACCGGGCATTCATCAGCATGAGTTATTTCTAGTGTCAGTCATACACATACCTTGTGTGGGACGGAGCGAGTTCAAGTCACACACACACATACAAAAGTACCAGTCACCTACATAAAGTGTAAAAAAAAAGTAAAAAGTAAAGTTACTCCACAATCACAATCACCTCAGTGACCGGAGTTGGATCGACGCTATGGCTTTGGCCAATATCAGTAAAAGTCAAAATTCATAGTGTTTTTGAAGTTAAAAAAACAGACCTTGAGAAACGTTGATCTTCTGGTGACAAATAAAAATTATGTACTCAACTTAACTTAGTGTTCCAATAGTTCCCAACTCTATTAATTTTTTTGTCTGCCCAAATTCCACACAAAGATAATAAAAAGGACAAGAAAAAAGTCACCTTTCTTTTTTAAGGGAATCACCTCATATATCAAAGCGTCTCAGAAACTTATATTCTATATCATTACTATCATGGTTATCAAATTTTCCGCTTGTGGGTTGGATATGAAATTACAAACTTTAAAAATTTGAACTCGGCTCCTTGCTTAAATGTTCCACTCATCGGTAGGAGTTGACAGTGGGGAATTAAAGTGAAAACAATTTACATAATAAATATACAGGTCATTTAAAATGAACGTTTTTGGAATGCTGCAATACAGAAACATTTCCCATTTTCTCTCTCTTTATTATTTCCACTAAAAACGAAAATAGCAACGACCTATGAGGGTGCAAGCGATAATTCCAAAATTCCACACAATTCTCTGCTCTCTGTCTCTCTATTTCTGGACGAGATTGAGGATTTATCTTCACGCTTTTAAAGTTACGACGCTCATAAATTACGAATACGAAGGAAAACCCCCAAAAATACAGAGGTACATCCAGGAGTCAAGCGTGAGATGTGTGAAGGAAATGTTCTAATGTTCTAATTTTATTTTTTAAAGAAAATACTTTGTGAATGAATTTGTAAATAAATAAATAGTGGACACTTGAACTTTGCCGCGGCTTCTACCAGATCCAGATATCCACCAAAATTTACCAGATAGATAGTCTATAATATATTGGTACATTTATCAGCTATCAGTATATTTGACGTGTAGTGTGTGTGTCAGTATTTCCTGGATTTTGGATTTCAAACACAGAAATAGAAAGACAGATCTCCATCTCTGCTTCATACTTGATCATCTCACTCACTCAGATCAGGCTAATAAAACACTCACTCACCGAATGGATGCGGCTCGTCTCGAATCTTGAGAAGAATTCTCGAAAAATCTCGTAATGGATTTACTGCATCAGTCTTTGTATTCTTTATAGTTTGTTGCTTTCTGATTTCCTCAACGTAACTGTCTGTCCTTGTCCTCAAAAAAAAAGACAGCAGCCGGCCGGCAGGGAAGAAATCAAAATCCAGATTTTGTTTTTGATTCGCAATCAAATTTAGATCCAGAGAACCAGATCTCTAGCACTCGTGTACGCGGATACGAGACCGGTCTGGGCACGGTCCCGGTCCCAGTTTTCAGATTAGCCATCTGTTACGGTTTGGGTGTATTGAGGCAGAGACGAGAACGAGACGAAGTATGTCCTATGGCCCTGCTTCTGTTTCTATAATAAGCGATTGCCAGTTCGTATTCGTATCCGTATCCGTGTCCGTAAGACGCCGTGTGGACGACTTTGTCTTGAAAATTCGAATTAAAAAAAACTCAACCATATTATAGTCCCAGTCATAGGAGAGATGTAGATGGTAAAAAATAAAAGTTGCCTCCTCGTGTGTGTGTGCTTCTGTGTGTCCTGTGTATAGGAATGGGAACTAAAAGCGAGGCAGAAAAATAAAATAAAACATATATAATTATTAATTCCATCGTTTCCAAAAAATCCTACGATGATGATGATCTGTTTCCTTCCTGGGGGAAAGCTGTTTGGAAATTTTAGATTGAAATGTTTCTGAGACTCACATAATATAATTTCGTTTCGTGTGGAACCTTTAATTTTGTTCATGTATCTACATCAAATAATAATGCCTATAAAATAATCAGGATTTTCTATATAAAATGTTTTCTCCAAGTTTTTGGAAAGGAGACGGAAGGAGACACAGGTGTTGAGCGTGTTGGACTGTGAAAAAATTATGTGTATGGATATGGATGGAGAAAATTCCCGTATTTTATTACGCCCCATACTCCAATATTCCCAATGTCCCCATATACAATTTTAAGTTATAAGCAAAGAAATATGACGTCGAGGGAATAAAGGAAATATAAAAATATATTTCGAGCTCCTATATAATCAAAATCGTAATCTGTATATCGTATAAAATATAATTCGTGATTCGTGTTATGGTGATGGGAAAATCCGAGATAGTAGAATTCACACACACAGTGAGTAATGAGGATGATAAAATTTAGAGATAAATACAAAAGTTATTATTAAAAAAAATTCAAAGGTAACACTAACAACTACTCCCTGTGCAATCAGTCGGCGATGACGATGGCCTGGCCTGATGAACGAAGGCGCGCTAACAATATGTTGAGACGCTTTGTGTTATAAAAAATAAAAATAAAAAAAGTGAAAATTCATCGCAAAACGTTTGGCAGAAAAACTACATATACACGCATATGTGTTCAACGTTCAATGTAATTCAAGCGTGTCTATCTAATACAGTCCATGATTACACTTTGAATAGTGGAATTAATTTGCATTCTTTTTTATGAGAATGGTTAATTGGAAGGCTATACATGCAAGTCTATAGCTCCGAAGATCTCGAATGAAATTTTTATTTGTGGATCTCTCATCTCTAAATCTGACTCATAAATCCGAATCCAAACCGGTCCGTTGTCGTCGTTTTCTCGTTCTCTCTCGTTTTAACAACTTTTTCAAGATTTTCCATCTGCCTTTGTTTTGCTGCGATACTGTTCGGATTTTTCGGATTCTACAGTCAGCTAAAAGCACCGTCACCGTCGTATACTGCACAAGTAGGGAACGAGACACGGGAGTTTGTATTTTCGGTTCGGATTTTCGGATATATCAGCATCCGTTTTTGATTGGATTATAAAAAGTGGGCAGTGTGCAAAAAAAAATAAAATTGTCATAAATCCCAATCTCATTTGACTCACTAGTCAGTGTGAGCACCTCACTTCCACACAGAGCCGAGGACTCATCCATTACTATATTACCCGCAGACGTCTTATATATAAGAACGAAAGATCTTTACTTACTTTACGGGAAGGGAGAAGTGTTCATTTTAAACGGTTACGGTTCCGGTAATGGTGAAGTGTCACCGAGCCAAGATACTTGTTTTGTGTGTGTGTAATTATATGCGATGACCGTGGAACACATTAAATTCGACTGTTTTAAAAAAAAAATTGGTGAAAATTGAAAACAAGTTTTTTGAATTAATTATTGTACTTGTAGTTTTACTTACTTCTTTTGGCAGTGAAAATGCCTACAAAAATTGAAATTTGAATTCACATTTTTCAAAACCCTTTGTCTCCCTGTCATTCAATTGGAGTCATCGGTGTGTTGTCAATTTAGATATTGTTGTTCAGATTTGGATTTGTTTTTTTTGTAACTGATTTAGTGTGCAAAGTTTTGCGTGTTGTACGGGAACAGGACTGGTATCGGTACCGGTACCGGTTTCAAAATTCCAGTGTGTCAGTGCCAGCAGTGTCGGCACCGCCACTGTTGATGTAGTACTGTGTGACGGTAGTAGTGTTTCTTATTATCTCTGGTTCTTCTGGTTCTGGTGTGTCTAACGAGTGAGAGTTTTCAATTTTCAAGAGAACTGAGTGACAGTAGGGAAAATAAAAACAAGATATAACAGCAACTACAAAAAAAACAACCAACAAACAAAAATAGAAAACAAATATACGAAATATCAGTGAGTGTGCACAAAAAAGAAAAGCAAGATGGATTGCTTCTTGTAAAATTTGAAGACAGGTTGATTTTTAATTTTATTTGTTGTAAGCGTAAGAAGGGGGGGCTCTATCTATGGTTCCCGGCCACGGCCATGACACTCAGCTGTGGTTTCATCTTCTTGAGCACGCGCTTAGTCATATATGTATTTAACTCATCAATTCAAATCATGGAAGAATAATTGAGTACTTACAGTTCAGACCAGAACATAACTCTATCTGTCTACTATGAACTACACTGTCTACTATATGGACGGTGCGGTGGGTGGATTCTATTCACAATAAATGTAGGTATTAGTACCTACGTAACTATAGCTACGTAAATATTCCCACTCCTGTATGTTTTTTGCCTTTTCGGGTTTGAGTATCCTTGATTTATATACGTATCAGTAATTCCACTTTAAAACGGAAAACCGAATTACCTACGATGTTATTATTATGTCTTCAATTCTTCAATGTATAATAGGGTCGTGCCGATTGCTCGTACGAAATTCTATTGCAGTATGTATTATTATATGATTTCTTACAAAACTTTACACTTTAAACAAAAGTAAGTTAGGCCATAGGTAAAAAATTGCAGCAGTAGCCTATGGCCATATAAATTGATTTTTGCCTTCACTGAATATTCCTTTTATTAAGCTTTCATCCCTACGTATTTTTTTGATCTTAAATTATTTCATATTATGTAATACAAGGCCGGATAATTCGGCAAGCGCAGGCAGCCCCCGCTGCTTGAATTTTCAAAAAACATGTATATGGAACATTTTGAAGTTTTCAAAAATATGTAAAAAGAATATTCTGACTATTCCAAAACATGCAAATAAAACATTTACCACTTTTCTCAAAACATGTAAATGGAACATTTTGCACTTTTCAAAAAATATGTAAAAAGAATATTCTGACTTTACAAAAACATGCAAATAAAACATTTACCACTTTTCTCAAAACATGTAAATGGAACATTTTGCACTTTTCAAAAAATATGTAAAAAGAATATTCTGACTTTACAAAAAACATGCAAATAAAACATTTACCACTTTTCTCAAAACATGTAAATGGAACATTTTGCACTTTTCAAAAAATATGTAAAAAGAATATTCTGACTTTACAAAAACATGCAAATTAAAGTTTTTGTAAATTTCAAAAACATGCAAATTAAAGTTTTTGCACAGTTCCAAAACATGCAAATAAAACATTTACCCCTTTTCTCAAAACATGTAAATAGAACATTGAGCAATTTTCTGAATCAAGTAAAAAGAACATTTTCACTTTTCTAAAACATGTAAGTATAACATTTTGCTTAACCAAAAAAGCATTAACAAAATCAAAATTTTGGTTTTTGTATGGAAACAAATTGCTCCCTAAACGCAATTCCTTCGTCCGGCCCTGATATTATACATACAATATTCCCAGTGAATTTAAATTTATTTGGACTTCAAATTAAGTAATAGTCTAAATAGATTTATAGAATCTGGGGGGGGGGGGTGTGTTTTCTCGTTTTTATTTGTATGTAATACGGTAAGGAATTTACGAAGACAGTCATATAATAGAATTTAAATCCTACATATTACGTATTACCTCCCCCATCTTACATGTTAATCTTATGCTGAGGGAAGGTGGTCGCATTCAAATTGAAATTGATATGCATTAGGGTTGGAGACCTCTGAAATGTCTATGAAAGCAATATATATAGTCTATATACATAGTAAAATAGGGTGGCTGATATACAGAGAAAATAATGCCTGTAAAATTTATACGCATAGTACGAATACAAGAGTAAGGTTTGTCGGTTTGTATGTCCCATTCCATTCCATGTGAGGATGACACGGACATGAAAATACAATAAACTGATTATGTTCAAACTTTCCTACTTACCCTTTGACATTCTCAACCCATGAAAATGGTAGATATGTACCGATCAAATAAGCTGAAGCCGAACCCCCAGTATAAAAGGTAGTCAGGAAAATCGGGCTATACTCCTATCACCTATCAATCCTTTGGCTGTCAGCTATAAAAGAAACACAAGTAGGTAGGTACCCATACAGAGATATAGAAATCAATGGGAAGGAAACTGACTGACTGAAAATAGGAAAGTAGTGAGTAAAAGTATCAAGTATTGCATTGTAACATAACTATCAGCATTAAGAAAGAGACTAAGAAGTGAGTAAAGAATGAAAGCATATATATAGGAAATTATATGGGGAAAAAGAGCAACACTGACATAAAATCAGTATTAAATATTTATTAGGGAATTTGGGGACAGAGAAAGAGATATAGATATAGAAATTGAGACAGTACAATAATAACAAAACCTATACACGAGGATGTAAAAGATAAAGATGTCGTGATCAGACATCAGAATTTCGTTGATAATGCCTATAGGAGCCCAGGCTGATGCCGATGATGCAACGGAAAAGTAGAAAAATATAAAACACAATGACATTACATATTAGGGAGTTTGCAATAATAAATTTATGTAAAAATCTGTTTTGGCCCTACCCCTCTAATTGTAAGTACCGTAAAGCTTCTAATAGAAGCCCCCGGCGTCTATTAAAAACAGACCTTCCTACCCCCGGCTTGTATTGGAGACCCGGCGTCTATTAGAGACCCGGCTTCTATTAAAAATTTATGTTTTGAATCGAAAAAAATACAAAGCGACGAATAATGCGCTTCGCAAAGTTTTATTATTTCTAAGAATTTAATCGTTTTAATTATGCCAAATTATTGCTAATTTTATCAATTGTCTATAGAATTAAGTGCAATTCTTGATAGAAAGGTGTATTGTTATTTAGCAGGTTAGCTCACGACATCAGACACATGACAATTTTAATGGAAGTATTTTTCCTACTAATTAAATTTGGTCACTGTAATCACTCTGAATGTCTTCTGCTGCTCTTTCGCCAGAATTTTCTTTTGCATACTTCATAATTTCCAGCTTTTTAGCTGCTGAGTATGATTTGCGTTTACTATCCATTATTTCTAAAAAACTTAATTTGAACAACTATCTACCTGGTTACCATACAAACTTAACTTTTCGAGTGGATCGCACACTTTACGTTTGCAGGCAAAAGCTGATTTTTAAATTTTGGAGGTATATCTAATGTGAGAATATCGCAAGGATATCTAGCTCATGACGTTCTTTACCCCCGGCGGCTATTGGAGACCCGGCGTCTATTGGAGACCCGGCGTCTATTGTAATTAATAGCCGCCACCCCCGGCGTCTATTAGAGACCCGGCGTCTATTGGAGACCCGGCTTCTATTAGAAGCTTTACGGTAATTATTTTTTGTAGGTTTTTTGTAGGGCACATGTAAAATGATAGGACAGCACAATGTAATGCAACAAAAGGGTTTGGAATTTTGGAAGGGCCAAGTCACACCTTTTAAAAGCGCAAAATACTCCATTTACACGTTTTTGAAAGTCAAAAGTGAAAAATAAGCAAATTACATTTTTTAAAAATACAAATGCGTTATTTACACTTTTTTAACTACGCTACTTGGGCGTTTTTGAAAGTGCAAAATACGCTAAATGTGCACTTTTTTGAACGTGCAAAACGAAGCAATAGCATGTTTTCAGAATTAAAAAATTTACGCCATTAGACCCATTTTCAAATTGCAAAAATGTTTCCTTTACACCGTCTTTGAACGAACGTAAAATAAAGTTACATCTACACCTTTTAAAAGTGTAAAAGACTAATTTACACATTTTTACAAGTATAAAATACTGCTATTTGACCTTTTATGAAAGTTCACGCGATACGCTATTTATTAAGCCTTTTATGAAATTGCAAAACATGCTATTTACACCTTTTTTGAAAGTGGAAAATACCCTATTTGCAACTCTTACGAAAGCAAAAAAAAACTTAAAATTTTCCCTTCCAAACTTATCCCAATTCTTAAACACTGCATTTCGATTCTAATAAAATAGAAGCAAACGACTCAAGATTCAAGATCAGTCTGTATTTTCCAACGGCAATAGGTTCATTTATAGGTCTTCCTATTTAATACTTTTAAAACTTGTTCAACTCTCATAGGCACAGACCTGGAGACTTTTGACTTTACACTCTCACAGGCTATTTACAGGTCTGTTATATGGGAGGCCAAAACTGTGTATCACATGTTCCAGTTCTACAGTAGTATAAGGAAAAGAATAGGAAAATCCGTGATGGTTAAATAAAATTGACTTACAACCTCAAAAATTGTCTACAAAGCTTTTCCTTAGACAGTCTAGCTGGCTTGGGCTTTACGATTACGACTGCCATGAACTCCGATTAAACTCTCCGCTCAATGACGACGGGCTTCTTTAGCTCTACGCTTACTAACTTTTAGTGAGGGAGAGAGATAAAGAACACTAATCGCTTAACCTTAAGCGAAGTACTAAGAATGCACCTTGATTTCCACCTTATTCATACATACATGTGGAATTGGTGTAGGTATAAAAACTATCTACAAATTACCATACATGATTTCTATATACCTACCTACATATAGTTTTATAACTCAATAGAGCTACATACCTACATAGTTATTTTAATAGGAAGCGTACAATTAAACCCAAATTTTCCTGTGGATTGAATTCAAACATTCCAACATTGTAGCAACTACTACATGCTATGAAAGAAAGCTTTACTATTTTGGTTATTTTATCGTTTCCGGTTGAAAATTGGAATTGGGAAAGTTCGAAAAGTTTTCCAATTCAACATTTTAAAGTTTTTAGTAGGCTATACGCAATTTCTTACCCTGAAATATCTCTAGAATAGAAAATTGATTTTTCAAAGCGAAGTAAAGAAATAATAGTATGCTAGCAGTAAACAATACGAATACTAAATTTTACACTGCATTACTTGCACCCGTACTAAAAATATGTTTTAACTAGATATTTCTCCCTATGGTACACATAATATGCATTCAATGGCGTAGGCTGTGACAGAATGGCGGTGAGTTTAAATAAAATAAGTTCAAAAATTGTCTGAAATCAAAAAAATGATGTTTGAGTTGGTCTTCACTGAAGAATAAAATAAACTTTTTGACTGATCATAAAAGTACTGATATAAAAAAATATTTCACTGAAGGCTTAGAGTAATTTCATGCATTGCAAAAATGATTTACTAAATTTTTTTCAACTTCCTGAGCATGACGCATGTTTGAACATAACACTTTGCTCCCCAGTGTTTCCCACACAATTCTAAAATCCTAACTAAAATTTATATTCACAAAGTAAATAAAGGAAAAATGGTGACGACTGATGCTCTTGTTGTGGAAGTTTCTGACATGAAATACGGGCTAACATGAATAATAAAATATAACCATACATATACTAACTTTGTTTTTGTTTTGGCTAGTGTACGGGTAGTACCTACTGGTCCGGTCACTGGTTGCTTTTAGCTATCTGTCTTCCTCTCTATAGTCTTGTTTTTTGAATACAAATTATAATTTTAGATGAGCGAACTAGTTCTTGAGGATGTTGATATAGTTAACACTTGTATAAATTTTCATTGAGGTTGTGAGAAAAAGCATGACTGAATGCTGAATGGGAGTCCTAGTCACATATGGTTTCCTATGGCATATGACATGAGCAGCTGTTATATCTTTGACAAGAGATAATGAGTGAGCACAAGAGAGACTTAAGATTAATTAAGTATACGAGAGTACAAGAACGAAGAACGAAGGAGGAGGAAAGGCCAAGAGGCGTATGACCGCATGTTCCACAGTTGTAATCTTTAATCTTGAATTCCTAAGTCTTACACAGAGTGGAGTGAGAGTTAAGTAGAGATAATTATATGAGCGCTGGGTCTGGATTAAGGTTCTTGGTTTATGACTTTGGTTTCACAGTCTTTCGTTTTAGTTACTTCTTCCAGATTCCATAGCGTCCTGCTCCCCCTTTTTTAATGGACTATAACACTGTCGAAAATATAAAAAAAAATGTAAAAATTCAGTTGAGTGAGTGAAGTAAAAAAAAAGGAACTCAAAAGGAAGACGTAACTGTTGACTTTCACTTTGGTTTTGGTTATCTTTTTTTTGGCTGCTGCAATGCTATATATACTATGCTGACGAGAGTTTTGGGACTGGGACTGGGACTGGGAAAGAGAGGAGGGCTTGATCCCGCCTTGTAACTTTCATTTATGTGCGGGGAAACAAATCGTTATCTCGTATAGTTCATACTCTAACTCTCTATTCTGTGGACTCTCATAGATTGTAAACGGTTCAAAAACTTTTCCTAATTTGAAACCAATCTTTTTTTACCCTTCTAAACTCCAAAGTTAACTTTAACTTTCCCTCTCGCCTCCTTTCACTTAGGGGTACATTGGCATTGTAGATTGAATGACATTCATGTTAGTCAATCCCTAACTAAAAAATCCTCCTACCTACCACCACTAGGAAAACAAAATATTCGGAGAAAGACAGACAGTATAGCATGGGAAGTATAGAATGGGAACAAAACGTGTTAATTTGGTTAAATCCAACAGCGAAAAACAATATCTACATAGCTGTTGACGTTTTGGAGTTAAATCATTTTATCTAAAAATAAGGTAATATATATTGTGTGCTTTACCTTGTTTTTAAATGTCAGTCAAATAACTTAAATATTTGAAAAACAGTCAATAGGACAATTTGCGTGTCAAAACACCGTAAAGAATCACGTTTTGGCATTTTTAAAAAATGCGGAAATAGTTCATTTTGCACTTTCAAAAAAGCAGAAATAGTTCATTTTGCACTTTCAAAAAAGCGTAGAAAGTCATTTTTCACTTTCAAAAATGCAGAAATAGTTCATTTTGCACTTTCAATAAATTGTGAGTACAATGCATTTCTCACTTTTAAAAAGGTGTAAAATATTGAATTTTAAGCCTTCAAAGTTCTAGTAGGTACTACCTTGTTCAATTTCTATACAAAACAAAACTAAAAGAAGTTCTTAGTCTATATAACCTCTAGTAGGCAAAAAAAAGTAGGTAGGTCAAATAGTAAAAATACTCTATGGTCGGTTTCTGTTTTCGGTCCTTTACAAATACACGAAACAACAAGATTTTCGTGTCACTATCTAAAACGAAAATCTATCGAAACGGAACAGTGCACCACAACATGTATATCAAAGGTCATAGTATTTTAGTGTCTGGGCAGTTTTGTGATCCTTCTCCCATTTTATTATGTCTTGCAACATCCACTACTTTTACCCACAAGACCAAGGCCCGCAAGCTTACAGTAGAAAAAAAAACTACGATGTGTAAGAAAACAAGGGGAAAAAAAGTAAAAGTGCAAGGGAGATTTCATCGTAACGGTAACGGTAACGTACAACATACAGATTACAAATACAGATATCATCCATCTTTGAAATTGAAACTGAGGGTGCAAAACTTAATTGCTAACTGCATTCCTCAATATAAAATGGACTACGTGTTTATACACATTGAAAGAATGTTGATTTCGATCCTTGCAACTACATAGTTGCATAAGACATATATTTTTGTTGAATGCTGTTTTTGATAGCAAAATTACAGACATTCCTTTTTGCATCTTCATTTCCTGGACGATAACGATATTCGAATCAGTATTGGCAATCGGCATCGGTACTACACGAGAACGAGACGGAACGAGACTCACGATCACAGCGACTCGACAGGGAGATTAATGCTTGAGCCCATTTCTGTTGACGATGAACTACTACTACAAAACTACGTCCAGTTTTTCCAGTTCCTTTAATCTTTCCTCAACAAATCCCATTCAAGAGTTGGGAAACTAATGGCCAGCTTAATTGATCAATGCTTGGTATGTATCTTAGACCGACGTGGCGGACTCCCGTGTAATGTGGAGCGTATGCAATTGCAAAATTGTTTGTATCCATTTCTCCTTCACTTACTTACGACTTACATAGATAAAGGTACACACTTGTCCAGGGGCGGACGGACCCGGGGGCCTTTTGGGGGTCGTATTGAAAGTGTCTAGGAACCAAGTGGCTACTCGTCAAGTTCGAGAGGTCCAAATTCCCCGCCCCGTTTACGTAATTTATAAGGGACTAGGGGGCCTTATTTTGGAATTCTGCGGACTCACTCGGCATTCTTAATTGCCAGCCCGCCCCTGCTTGCACATATATCTCAAGTCTATCCCTGTGCTTTTAAACTTTCTCTACTTTCCAAAAGTTGTTTCCCGTTCCTCTTTTTGGTTTCGTCCTTAGTGTGATTTTTTTTGTAAGGTTGAACTTGTACTTGTATTAGGCAGACATACTCAATAGCACTTACCTATTACCACCAAACCTGTAGACGTTATGGGTATTGGAATTCGAATTCGACGATAGCATAGCACATACAATATAATTACTGGTTAGTACAGGCAGCACGTCTCGTCTCGTCAAGGGTTGAATTTACATAACAAAATACGCGAACGTGATTGACGAATAAGAATACATACATATAGTAAGACGAGAAATGGAGTGAGTGACGTGGAAATGATTCGATGACAGGCTGTGTAGAGTGTAACGATTTTGTAAAGGTGATTTATCGTTTTCTCCCCGGTCCGGTGTGTATAGTTTCCGCTTTGGCTTGCCTATAGCTAAATAATGAACATGAATATAGGTAATTATTAATTATATTAGGGATTTTGATAGTATAATTGGTTATTTATAGTAAACTAACGACAAGTAAACTACGCTCAAGTTGAATGTTGCGGGTCAAATCAATTTACATATATTATTCCTGTTAAGCACATTACTTACGGAGGTACACTATTAGACACTATTAGTAGCACTATTATTATAGGTGGTTGTAGCCTATACCTACACAATTATGATTATTTTCCAATAGTCGATAACATATTTCATCATACTAATGTAAATAAAGTAATATGAAAGCATTTAAAGCACTATAATTAATTGTTATACAAATATTCCATTCCATTCCAATGTACTTACGAACGAAAAGATTCTATCTGAAAATAAGCTGAGCAAGGGAAAAGAGTTCAAGGGTTCGTAAGAAACGTAAGCTTGGATTTGATTCCAATGTTGAATGTATACAGGTAAATATACATTAGTTCTATTACACACACTATAAGCCATTCAAAATTTAAAGTAGAATACATATATTCCAATTATTGAGAGTTGATTAATATATTCTGTTGTTCCAAGTTGGATTTGATTGAAGTTATACTTTAAAATATTTTTAGAATTCAGAATTGTAAAAAATATAGGGTTAACATATAGTGGAATGTGGAATATTTACAAAAATAATACTCAAATTGAACAAGTTTTCCCTGATGAATAATAATAAGGTACACATTTCCATTCTGACATTCATATTATTATGGAATATGGATTGACAATATAGCGTGTTTTTTTCTCGTGATGGATGACGATGCTAATGGGACATGGGAGTGAGGAAGTCATATAATATATGACTCGTATACCTCCTTCCTGCATCTGTATATAATTATTATATATTTATAAATGTATTTTCCTTTTTCCTTTGTTTGAAGATAGAACTGTGTATAGCATTCAATATTGGAAAACAAAAGTAAAAATAATGGTGAGCAGACTGCGTCGTTGACTTTTGACTTCTCCTACTCTTGTCACTAACTTGTGTGTCTTCCCGGGTTACTTACTTATTCATTGGATTTTGGAGTGAAAAGGAGATACTGTCTTCGTCATTCATATATGACTTTTGATTCATTTCCTCAGTCCTGACAACAGAAAATTCAAAATTCATAAAAACCAGGAACTATATAGTTTTATTTTTTTATTCTGTATTTGATGAGTTGTTTGACAAAACGGGATAAGTCAATTTTTTTCAAAAATTAGATTATCTGAGTTACTATTAGTTCAACCAAAGCAATTTTATAAAATATAGCCGTCAAGTCCAAGTCACTAAAATTACAATTTTTGAAAATTTTGAAAAAATTTCAGAGCCAGTCTAGATTTAAGAAACTTTAATAACGCTTCGTCACTTACAGAATCTTTAGAAAACAACTGAGTTCAAAAAATAATTCTGCTGCCTTTTATTCATTATTCGTTGTTCCCGTAAAATTTGCTTTGATTGGACTTAGCCCGTTTTGCCAAAAACCTCTTCATTTTCTTCAAGGTCCTCGTTTTCCTTTTCCTTCTCCTAGTTTTCTTACGTCTGTAGTCAATTTCACACTTGTAGGTTAGACAGAGACAGACCAGACGAAGACAATGTTGGTTGGATGTGTGGAAGCTAGAAGTAGAATAGAATCCTCTGATTGTAAAATGTGGAGAACTGTGGAATTTTGAGAATAGAAACTGCATATAACGTATTAGGTACATACTTACACAATCAGAATACATAAACTACCTCGCTCACACACAATACAAAGCAATGCAAAAAGACATAATAATAATATGTATGAATGAGATGAAATGTAGGATTTCTAATTTCTAGTTTCATATTATATGCTGGGGCTACTTTCATTAATATTAAGCACGCTCCAAATCTTGCTTATTACAGAACAGAGGTTTTCCAATTGGAATTTGAGGCAACTCTCGAGTACAATACCCCGCAATATTCACCATTCACATTTCGTGGTTTGAATTTAAACTGAAACCAGGAGGAGTGAGTGAGTATAAGGCAGTCAGCTGGAGTTGGAGTCTCAAGTATGCTCATAATAATACATGGCAATTTCTGTGTTTCCAGTTTTCGTTTAGTCATTCATGAAAATTCTAGAAAATTGTCTTATTCGGATTCGGATTCAGAATTGTTCTCCTGTGAAAGCGAAACTGAAACTCAAAAACTGCTACATATTACAGTATGTAATGCTGTGTGAGCGATAGAGTCACCCCGTAGTTTTTGTGGTTTACAAGAAAAAATGAAAAGTACAAAAATAAAAAACATACAGATATGTATTTTAGACTGACTGACTGATACTAAATTCACATATTTTTTCTCTTATCCCACACACACACACACACACACACACACACACACACACACACACACACACACACACACACACCCATCAGCCACCTCATAAAAAATAGAAAAGGTTTACTATCAGAACTCAAAAACTTTTTTCTAATCCAAATTTCCCCCAAACCTCTAGTTTTTGACTTTTTAGTGGTCCGTTTGCCTTAGTTGGTATGGTTTTAGTTTGTTCGTAGTGACGTGATGACAGTGACAATCGGTTTGAATTTTTTTCCTATGCTTTTCTCCCCATTTAGACTAAATCTGAAGTAGGAAATGAAAATTTACTGACGACTTATGGCAGTTTTAGATTTTAGATCCTGGCTTCGGTTTCCTGTACAACTGCATTCATAATATATGGCCCTCCGGATTCTATAGAAATAGAGAAAGATAAAAAAAATGAAAATAATATTAATGTCATGTCCAATACTACAAGTAGCAAATATATAAGTACAGCGTATAGTAACCTGAACCTATACTTAACTTCATCAAAGTTAAAATATACTGTTTACATAAAATTACACAGCGCAGTTCATGCATAACATGTAAGTAGTACCTAAAGTTAGTGCCCAGTTGTGTTGTGAGTTGCATAATATAATTTAATATTGTGCACACAGGCGAGATTCCATGGGCAGCGCGTACCCCGTGACCTTTGCCCTCTACCTATTTCCTGAACGGTTAAAACTACTACAAAATTCTGATAAAGCTTTTACTGAGAGACAAAATATAGATTTTTTTATGGTTGCAGTATATGTAAGTACACAATACATTGAACTTATGCCCGTAGGAAATAAAGGGAGTAAAAATAAAAAAATATTTTGCAGCAAAAGTATATGCAAACGAAAACTCTTTTAAAATAAATATTATTCGTGAATATCGTAATTTATTTACACATAATTTTTTAAATAAATATTTTGAACAAATGGTCAAATATTTTTTAGTCCAATAGCACATAATGGTAGTTTTAGGAGGAAATAGTTTCTTCATTGCATTTTAATTCTATCAAATGAATTTTTTGCAAGAGGAATTTTATTTTATTTTCAAGCAATTTCCTAAAAACAATAAATTCATGTAAGTAATTTTATTCTCATTAATTCTCAGATTACTCACACAAGGAAACGCCACTATTTCATTGCTTTTCAGTCCAGGAGTCGACATTAAGAATGCGCTTATAAAAAACAATACCTGTTAAGGCCATGATGGCGTTAGGAAATATTTTCGTACAGCTCAGAAAATAATTTAATGTCGAAAGATCAATGATGTCGATGTCGATGATCAAATGATATGATAATCACATCTATAACTTGATTTACAAATTTACATATATACTTCTTCAGCTAATCCTATCTGAAATTCAAATTCGTAAATGTAATACACAGTGTTTTATACTTTACGTCGAAATCAATATCATGGCTTGCATCAATATTGTAACAAAGTATTAGTAGAAACTTTTCCGCTTCAAACTATTAAAGGCAAAAGCAAATAAATGAAAAATAAACACACAAAATCAGAAGCGCATGTTTGTTGTGGGTTAAAAAGTGGGAATTCGATTGGCATAATTTTATCCCCAGTCTCTGGAATCTCAGTCAGCCTAGGAACAGGACCAAAAGACCAAGACCAGCCGTCATGTACCGTAAATGTTCGATTAAGTGCCAGGTCTTAAATAAACGCCGGAGCTCAAATAAGCGCCGGGCTGTCAGTCCAAAAAATGCAATAAGCGCCGAGGGCTCAAATAAGCTATAAATAAATAAATACGCGCCGGGTCTCGAATAAGCGCTAGGTTGAAGGTTCAAAAAATTTAATAAGCGCCGGGCGGGAAAACATTTACGGTATGTAACTTCAGTTTTATATTCAAGGCACTGGGTCTAAAAGTCTAGCCAAAAAATAAGTAAAAATCTTAAGGCTTGAGGCCTCGTTCACACGTTCCACTTGGGGTTTTTTGGTTTGAAGGGGAAAGAGTTTCCAAATAGAATTACATAGTGAGGCAGAAGTCTATGAAATGGATACGGAAAAAATTCCGGTTCATAAATTGAATCTGTTTTATCAAGGAATGTTTGTGTTCATATATGATCTTATAGGTGAAGAGGGGAAACAAGCCATATGCCATTTTTAAAGGAATCTCCACCTACAAATTAAATTCTCCATTTGTAAAACTATAAATTCACAAACAATACCAATACAGACAATACATTTTTTAAAGGCGCAGATCACAATATTTATGCCTTTTAAAAATGATCCCATGCTCATACTTTATTACCCCACGTTGTAAGTTAAAAATGTGAATCTACGTTTTGAATTTTGAAAGCTTAAAATATGTGAGATGTTTGACTAAAACCTTTTAAAAGTGCAAATACGCTGTCATCAAAGTATATTAAAAAGTATAAAATACGTTATTTAAATACGTTCTAGAATGTACAAAATAACTAAATAACATATTTTAAACTTAAAAAAATACAAAACACTAAATATTTACGCTTTTTTGAACAATCAAAATACGATATTTACGCTTTTTTGAACATGCAAAATACAGTATTTACACTTTTTGGAAGATGTAAAATAAGTTTTTTACACCATTTTTTTAAGGCGTAAAATACCCTTATATTTATACATTTTTGAAATTTTCAAACTACACTTCTATTATATTATTAGCAAACTTCTTAAAGTCAAAAATACACCATTCAGACTTTTAAATTGATCCGTATCTTAAAAATTACTTGTAAACTTATTTTTGAAAAATTTCTCGTATCTTGTAACACCAATACACCGAATATCTTTAGTTATTTCCTTCCAAGAAGGTATCTCTACAGCTATGTCGTGTGTACACTACAAAAATAAAAATTGTATAGCTTTGGAGATTAAGATTATAATATAAGACTTCCGTTCCATTTTCAATGTAGGTACATTTTATATCTAAGGAAGGAAACTGATCATCAGTATATAAATTGTGTGGTCTCAGACACGTGAAAAAAAAATCAGATTGAGATTCATACTCTGCCTCAAGACTCAAAACTCATGAGAATCAGAATGCAACTCTCGTGAGAGAGACTATGACTGAGTCAGATTCTTCTGAATTTTTTGGAGAACGAATTGAACTCGAAATATATAAGGGAGAAAAAAAAATTAAAAGTTTGTCTGGAGGCTATTATAATTATTTCCCATCAAGATCACTCTCTCTCTCTCTCGCTCTCTCAAACGTTTCAAATCAAAACTCAAGCAAGATTCACAAGACGTTCGAGTTGGAACTGTCAAAGAGTAGAATTCACAATCTCATTAAGATTGACTTGACTTGTTCCGTGGCTTCTATATATAGAAGAAGAAGCTATTGATTTCAATTTTGATTCTCTTCCTTAATGTAATTATGTACATACATGGATGGATAGATCGAGCGGGAAGACTGACTCACTTTCACTTGGCATCAACCTGAACTAGGCTGAACTGGAACTGGGCTGTATGTGGCTGTAGGCCATAGTTCGTTTCTATTCCAATTCCAACCTGTGCTTCCTTCCTATACATACCGTCTACTTTTACTTCCCCACATCCACATCTGTGGCTCTCTATACATATGATACTTCAATAATATAATATAAGAGTTAATTAAGATGTCTTCCCTTCCCTCCGCGTCTTCAACATGACCAGGCCGAAGTGCACTGTCATATCTTCATCGTATAGTTTTCATTCTTATACATTTTTTTTGAGGAGGATGTGACGGAACTGTTAAATTTCTTCTACCTCAAAAAGTGATCCCGCACACAACTACGAAACGTACATACGGCTGTATCAATACTGATAATAATATTCTATGACCGTAAAAATTTAATCAAGCCAAGCAAACTATAGGAGAGTTCAAACTTCCGTTCTGTTCTGTAGGTTCCAAGATACGACGAGAGAGCGAATCTGTAACAAATATATTTGATTATTATCAAAGATATTTTTAGCACGTCTTTTCCTATATATTTAAGGAAGATAATTTTTTCTTCATATTTACATACTAGCACTGTAAAGTAAATGAGAAAGTCCTAGTATTGTGTTATCCACTTTCGTCGAAAGCTGCAAAAACAAATTATTTATGGGACCTTCATTAATGTTCAAATATCGTGTTTCGGACCTTCACAAAATTGGAAATATCATATTTTCCACCTTTGCAGAACTGTACATATCGTGTTTTGTACCTCATGGAAGTGCAAAAGTCATGCTTTGCATCTTTTTTGAAATGGAAATATCATATTTTCCACCTTTGCAGAACTGTAAATATTGTGTTTTGTATCTTCATTGAAGTGCAAATTTCATGCTTTGCACCTTTTTTGAAATGGAAATATCGTGGTTTGCCCCTTCAATAAAGCTCAGATATCGTATTTTAAAACGCATGTTTTAGAACTTAAATAATACACGTTAGAGATTACTTTTGACCAAAACATGATTACTGCTGTTCAGCGATTTTAAATATATTGTAAATAAAATACAACACCGGTGCTTAGTCGGTTATTTACAGTATTTTTAAATTCTGCCCAAAAACTTAGATGATGGTTTTAGATTTTCGCAATACAATAACGCATTATTTCAATTCGTTAACGTCAATCAACACATATATACTATAGTACAAAAGTTTCAAGTTGAAATTAAAGTAGAAACAGATACAGGAGTTCACTGTGCAACTTACGCCTTAGGCCGGATAGATTCCCAATTCGTAAGTGCAAGTGCTTGTGTGTTCCTTGAACTTCTTGTTATCCTATACATAGAAATTTATTTCAACCACAAAACCACACAACCACCTGACGTATCCCATAGATATTTCCGCACTCTGTCCATAAAAACGAACTATAAAAGATACAAAAGTTTATATATATATTTATACCAAAAAACAAAGTTATAAAAAATATGTGATACATCGAAAAAGAAGAAGCCTCACATTCGTTATACTTTCTCACATACGCAATGACAGTGGCCGTAGGACAATGATAGAAACTAGTTATGGTGGTTAATGTGAAGGAGAAAATGCTGTTTTCCTATTTCCCCCTTTCCCCAACCTAGAAAATAAATCAAATTTAAAATTGACTATGATTTCCATCCACCCATTCAGGAGTCAAATAGAGAGGGAAAACCTCAGCTTTGGAATTCAAGCCAGGGAAGTTAAACCACTGTGTGCGACTATATATGAGAGTTGTAGTCGTAGTATCCGTACAACATTTATAAGAAATATAAAAAAAAATACGGAATCAGGAAAAAGATATGGGATGGCGTGAAAATTTGGAGGTATATTACGACAGTAGAAAGCAAGGGGAAAAAAATGGAGAAATGGCAAGAACGCCAGAAAAACAGAAGTAAACAGGAGACAGCTAAGAGTTACCTCCGGCAAACACCTTTGAGACAAAGAGCCAACTTGAATTTCCTTTTTTATCTTTTTTCTATGCAAAAGCAAGACAGTTTCCTTTGTCTCTCTGCTCTCTCTCTGTACTCTGTAGGCTCGCTCTTGTCGTCCTCTACATACTGAAACACAATGAAATCCAAAAAAATATTTTCAATAAACTATTCCGTTCTCGCGGAACTTTTGGACGTTAAACTCTTTTTTTTTACACTATGGGTTTTATGTCCGAATTACAATACTATCTACTATCAGGAAGGACCTACTATCTAACTTGCACAACAAATATTTACGATTCAAGTTGCAGTTGTAGAAGTAACTAGTGGTAGTAGTAGTAGCATGCGGACTGGATTACTGGATTATTCTCAATGTTGTCTTTGCTTTACTTCTTGTTCTTTTAAGATCATGGCAATGACAATATATTAACGCTTCGCATATAGTAAGGATTTCAAATGCTATAATTATACAAATCCAAAAAAACACAGAAAAAAATAATAAAATGCCTTCTTCCCTCCCTCCCTCCCTATACTTAATCCTGGAGTCTTCCACCAAATTAAAATTGTCAAACGCAAATAGATATGACAAAGACAATAGAACAAAGAAAAAAATAAGACGTTCAAAAGGGTGTTAAAATAAATGTGGATGAGGAGGTGACACATTATTTGTCTACGTGTCCTCCCATGAAAAATTCTATCATACTACATAAATGTAATTACAGTGTACTATGAAGCTATATACACTTCATAATATAGGGAGGGTACTACTCAACAACTACTCAGCTCACTACGACTGACTACTTACTCCAGAGCTGAAGGAAACTCAATTTTCTTCTTGATTTTCTTCTGGCCCCGGCCACGGTCGTCCCGCCCCGCCGCCATACAACATACTTGACGTTTTTTCAGATTGAGAAAAGGGGCCATTTATCATGAAAAACAATAAGGCTATATATGAGACTCGGAGGTCTTGAGAGGGAAGAGGATTAAAAGGCAATTTACAAGACAAGACATAGCGACAAGTCAATTCCAAACATTCTTTCCTAAAGATTTCTACATAAAAATATCACGAGGAATTTTTTTGTACATACAGTAGTAGTATGTAATGATATACCATGCCCACAACTTGGCTGGTTGCTGATAAATATGGGATGACCTTAGCAGTAGCAAAATAGCTTATATATACACTCTATTGACTCTATAGACTATCAAGTATCGACATCGCCATCGACTTCGACTTGGAGACTCGAGTCTTTGTGAATAATGACTATAGGCGGCTGCCATTTTAAATTTATTGGGAAGGATTCCCTCTGAAGCTCTCTTTTAGTATTGATTAGCCCAGCTGATCGAATTCGAATTTGAATGAGGATATCGAAATCGAAAGCCAAAATCCGAGGCCGAGACCGAGACCGAACCCCTAACCAACAACCCGTGTCGGAACCCAGTAAGCTACTTATATACATAGGAATACATCAATAAAATTGAGACCGGCCGCAGATAGCAGATTATCCTACAAATATATACGTATAGCAGCAAACCAAACGAAACGGAAAAACGAACACGAAGGGCTAAAGAAGAAGGAAAAAAAAACATCTCAAGTAAAAAAACATTTTGCAATTCGAAATCCGAATTTTGCAAAGTATAATGGAGATTGGGAGAAGGATGAGATTCTGATAGTGGAACACTGTATGTGCCAAATTAAATTGCTGCTAAACCAAACCCCGACCATAATAATAAATAGAACACCCTGTACAAATAGTACCTACATAAGGAACAGGAACGGTATATATTAAATATATATTACAAGTTCCGCAATTGAGAAACGATAAAATACACCCTGTCATAATTTGAGTTAAGACTGAGACAGGCTATAATGATTTATTACGAGATATTTTCCATATTTTTTTTGTCTTGATTTGAAATTTGGTTGGAGTTGGAGGAGCGCGGCGGATGGAACTAACGCATGGAGATATATACGTATAGTGAAAGAAAGACGGCTATCGATTTGCTTTAAGTGAACAATGCTATGTCTACATTATGTATTCGACATACTGTCTATTCAATAACAGATAGATAATGTGCTATAAAAAATTCGGACTGCCGAGAGTTTCCTCCAGGTTTCGTTTTGGTTTTTGGACTCGGACAAAAGAAAGAAAGGGTTTGGGGCGTCGTCAAACGTCTAATGGTGTGTAATTGAAGACCACGTACCGTGTCCACACATCAAAATCAACATCTAAAAAAGTCCAAGTGGAACGGAAGGAAGGAAGGTTGGGGAAATACTTGAGCTTCACTATTAGTTGCACTCATGGCGTGGCATGACGGACAGACGCTAGAACTCTAGCTAGATTCTCGACTGTTTGTTTGCATTCTTTATTAATCTTTCCCTATATTTAGCTCCTTATTACTTATTTGATTTTCTCTCTTATATACTGAGAGGTATGCAGTATTCATTCCACCGGGCCTCGGGCCCCATGAACGACTAATATATATATAGATAATTAGGCATTCTAATAATCAAGATATAACTTATATACCTCTCATCATCTCACGTTCCGCTACTTACTTACTGTAGTATATAGTATACTGAATTTGAGTGGCGCAATTTCTTACATATATTATTATACCTCTCGTGTCTACAGTCTACGTCTATACTGTCTAGTCATAAGACGCTCTCTGTGTTTTACTTTCCTTCTTCGTTGGCAGACTTTTATAATAGTTCCAGTTTCAGGGCGGCCAGGGCTTCGTCGTCACGTTTAGATTTTTTGCAAAGGAGAAATAAGAGCGTCAGTTTAGCAGACGAAGAAGAAAAAAGGATGCACATAGTTGAGATGAGATGTTGAGAAATCCTTTATTTTTTGCTTTGCTTTTCCTTTGGTTCCTTCATTCTGCCTGCTGACGGAGTATGATTTTTTTTTCTGGAAATAGTACCTCTGTAATTACATAAAAAAAAGCAAAGGGAGAACACATTACGGATCATGGAATATGGAGAAAAAAAAGAGAGAAAGAATATTATAGTTATGGCCTGCCTACTATGCAATCCAGTCCCAGTCCTACCTCCTACAGACTACAGACACACACTCTCTGTCGACATCTATATTTTATTTGTAAATATTTACATAGCTTTGAGTTTCAAATAGCCATCATATTTAGTTTTGCTTGAGCACTCTCAGCTCCAGCTCCGGCTCCAGGAGCAACACATGCGATATCCATATATACCCATATAATATCCAAGTCCTTATTATTTCGAGAGATGAACGTGAAATGTGTGAAAGCGAGTGGAGTGAAATGTACTGGGACTGCAAACAAACTGGTTTAATATAGCAATAGGTATATGTTAAATAGTTAAATAGATACAGTACAATGCTGATATATAGCTGTATGTATAATGTATTTTCGAAATCCTATCCTACAAAATGCACAGAGACCATGCAACATGACAGGCGTACCATACGATACTCCTTTTTCCAGCCACCAGCCAGGGAAATAAAATCCCATGTAATCTAATAAAAAAAATAATAATAATACAAGCAGGTTCCTACTTAACTCATTCACATATGAATGCGTATGGATTAAGACTACTAATAATACCTAAGTATTAAGCAACAGGACAAGGAAAAGCTTACATTTATTACTCAGTAATGCCTATGTTGTACTTACAAATCATAACGTAGAGTGTCGTAGTTGTAGAGTCACCCGTGCGGAAAGATTTTTGTAGTTAAGTGAATTGGATTTTTGCATTTGTAACGCTGGAATAAATTACAACGAACCCAAATCACTCTACTTGGAAGGTACTCACGATGACGATGAGACTGTGTTAACACCTGAAAATTAAGAAAAAGTATTCAAAGAAAGTTATATATTTGCATTAATACAGTCACCACACATTTGTAACAAAATTGCGATAATGCATCGCTACGGCTTCGCGAGGCGTTAATTTATATACTTGGAATAGTTGGAATTGCGATATGTATGTGCGGGGGGATGTAATTATGTACAAGAACATAAACACGAACTGACATACTATAGACTGAAAGTATCTACAGTAGAAGTTGAGCACGAATAAAAAAAACCGTTACAATATTTCATACGAGCTAATTGATGAGACTGAACTTGTACGACTTGGTCACTTGTTTCTTCTCCTCTTCCACTCCCGGTCAGACTCATCAGATAGGAATTTGTTGATTCGATATTCGGATTGGTATTCTACAGAGAGTTGAGAATTGGAACTCAAAATCTTTGGTCGTGTGGTTTGCGGTTTGGTTCTTCCTTCTTGGTCCTTTTGTTTTTTTTTTCTTCATACCACTATACGTCCTAAGTCTCTTGCTAATGTGGAGCGGAATCCATAAGAAGCAATTTCTCGCTCTGTCCAATTTCCTAAGATCTGAGTTATCAAAAAATCGATTGAATTTTCTTTCCTCTTTTTTTTTCTTCTTCGTCTTCTTTTTTTGAGTGTAAATACATGTGTGGAGAGACTATATGATCATACATGTTTGTGTACCAAAACGGGAGTGTGGCAGTGGCATGAAAATGGACATGGCCCAAGTTTTTCTCTTTTCCATCTTCTGGCTTCTTCAGTGAGCTGATTGTGTTCAAGTGTTATATAATACATTATGTAGTACACAACACCCTGGGATGCTGTAGGAACGTTGAAGAGTTTGGAGTTGTTGGTTGGTTGGTTGGTTGTTTGGACCGGGCATGATGGGACTAGTACAGGAATAGAGACAAAAAAGACTTTTTCCCCTCCACATTGTCAATACATGTAGAAATACAATCAATTCATATGTCCACATCCACGTGGGGTTCATAGTTTTGTGCCCGCGCCTTCGTCTTCTCTTAAATGCCACCACGTAAGTAATCGAGTGAATTTCACAAGTATGAAAGAACCTACCTACACAATATACCAAATTTCCAAATCCAAATCCGTCAGAAAGACAAGGAATCGCCAATTTTTCTGCCCGGCCGCAAGTTCAATACATGTGATGAAATGGAACGATCAACGTGAAGTTTCTAGTTATTTCTGTAGCGTGTAGAGCAAGTGGAAAGGACAGGTTCATCTGCTTTTGTTGGCCCGGCTGGTCTCGGTCTTGGTTGCCCGTTGGCTCTACAGAGTTTTAGTTTTGGCACGGCATGCCCTGGACCTGGCACCCGTGCCCGTTTATAGTACGGGGATGGACACATGGACTGACGTGGGCTTGTATTACAGATTCTCTCCTTCTCAGTGTATGTGTATGTGTGTGTGTGTTGTGAGGGAGAGATGAAAAATGTGGTGTCAGAACAAATATTAGATTGTAAGTTGTAACATATGACGGGAGTTGTTATAATATTATTAACTTGTGAGTACACCTCAATATGGGATCGTAATTTCCAACTTGGATTTCCTCATTACTTTGGTTTGGTGTTTTTTATTTCCTTCTGTCATTGTCGACGTCGACTTGAAAATACGGAAACGGAAAGTACACGGTTGTGTGTCGAGCTGGTTGTAGAGAGTAGAAGCAGAATCAGCCAGAATAGAGTCAGAGAGGCACTGGAGCTGGAGTGAATTGTTGAACTGGAAAGCATTCGTTGCATCTTGTTTGACTTCAACTCCATAAGAGAGAACTGCAGAAGCATAAGAACTGCTCCAGCTGGAAAACAAAAGGATAAATGAGCAACTTCTTGACTTTGTCAGTATATAAACTTTAGGTATCGTTACATTTTACTATGTAACTATATGTATAGACGCATATGTACTCCAAGTAATAATATGCCACCAACTTCAAAAAAAAAGTAAGTGTCTAAAAGTTGAATGGTCCAATGAACGTAAACATCTATGGTTGGTGAGGCGAGCGGTGAGACTACTTCTAATTCAAGTCTAGTCTTTGTCTATCCTAAACGAAGGACGAAGAAGACGAAGAAGAAAGTCAAAGTATGGAAAGTATATTATGGCTAGAACTAGAAACTGAAACTCGCATAGAAAATATACCCAAGTGCTGTATATAGATATATCTTGGCACGTACCAACAATGTACACGACATTACAACGCACCTACGCATTTCAAAATGCTTAAAGTAGGATTATTTTGTTACGAAATTTAATCGCATATAATGTATATAATGTCACGAACTACTGACAAAGTTTTAGAATTCGAAGAAGGACAGAGTACGAAAAATGAAGACCCAGCAAAACACTTTTTTTTTCTGCACTAGCAGCACTTTTCTCGTATCCTTTTATGAAAAAGTATGAGCTAAAAAAAGGGGAAAAAAAGCCTGGTCAAATTCAGGAGACAAATCTCGTTAAATGCTTAAATGAAAGAAAAACAAAGCAAGAGAATAAACTTTCGAGAGTACCAGGGCCAGGACCGGTACTGCCAGAGGCTTTGACCCTGATAGGCCCATCTCAAGGGAAGAATTAGCATGTCCAGATCATACGGCCGCTGTAGGTATAATGTCGACAACATACTCAACTAAGCATAGGTAGGTTTCTAGCAATACATTAAAGAATATAGGTACTCATATAACAGAACCATGTAATATATGGCAAAATTATCTACACAAATAACAATATATTTTTAGAATTTTCCATTAATTCATGGGGAGGGAATAAACTAGATGCCACATACCATATGTTAAATTCTATACTACTACACAGCAGTCCAACGGAAGTCTCACTAAAAGTTGACCTTGAAATTTGAAAAACACAGAAAAGAGCTCACAAATTTTTTTTGCTTTTAGTTTTCCACTTGGGACTTTAGGGAATTTGGGACCCATGAAATTCAAAGAAGCCTTCAAAAAAATAATAAAATCTAATTTTTCCTAACTTTATCTGTATTGTTTGTAAGTTTGGGAGTGTCGAGTGTAAACAAGACAGAGATACAAGACCAAAACAAAAACAAAGACAAGGCATTAGTACAAGAAGGCTTCCATTTTGAATTAGAAATAAAACTCCAGAACAAAAGGAAGCATTCAATTTCAACAAGCTGTCATCAGCACCCGCTTGAGAGTCCTCGCAAAAATACTTATGTAAGGGGCGCAAGGTACACATAAATAGAACTACAAAAACACACCAGAATAAGATGAGTATACACATAAACTATAAAGTCTAATAAAAAAGAGGCGCAGGAGAATATGCAACTTCCACACAGTCGAGACAGTATATAGTTTAGCAGTAGTATACGTAGTACTATAGGAGTAAATGGGAAAACCAAAGCCGAAGAAAACCAAGGAAAGTCATAATATACACACAAAAATCCGAAAAAGTAATAGTAAAACTGTATGTGTCTTATAACATTACTACACTACCGATGTGGCCGACGCCGACACTGACACCGTGCTGTGAGCATTTTACATTTTTGGCAGTCGCCCGTGTGTCTGTTCTGTGTGGATGTGGAGGAGATGGCATAATATTTCCAACATTTTGTGGAGAATAAAATACCCATCTCATCCGGTGCCAGTTCCAGGACCAGCACCAGCACCAGTTTGAGTTACACAATACAAACTCAGCCTCTCCTGTCATTTCAATGGTATTTACATTAGGAGCCAATGAATTTTGTCCCCATCAAAAGAAGAATGTAATCTATAATGGGGGAAAACCGGATCTTGAGATCCAACAAGAGAAGAAAAAAAAAGAGTGAAAAGAAAAGCGGCGAGGGACTGAAAAATATAACAAAAAGTACTGAGCACACACACCACACACACAACACTCGACTCCGATTCCGACTTCGACGTCATCTCAAGATGAAGAGATGACGATGTCGATGTCGACGAGGATACGGATACGATACGATCATTTTTTCCCTTTAAAAAAAATCCTTAAATAGAATTGTGTTCCTCTTCCTATATATTATACTAGCTAATAAGACTTCAGTTTCCATAGTTTTTCCTTTTTTCCATGGAGCTGAGGAGAGTTAAGAAAGGAAGAAATTCGTTCGTCGCCGCAGCTCCTGTTTCAAACATCCAATCCGGACAATCCACATCCACATGACGGTAGGATGATATTAACTCGTATGAGAGTTAAAAAAAAAGAATTCGGATTCAACTTTGCGAAGGCTTGCACATGCAGCTTCTTAGCAATGCCATACCCTACCATACAATGATGGCAAGCAAGCGTGCGGGCATAGACGATAGCGTAGAATAGGCAATGAACCTATGCTTACAGACAGAGCCATTGTCATTCTAGGTCGGTAGTTATTTCCTTTTATTATCCTTTCAACTTGGACTAACTACGTATGGGCATACATACTGTAGCCGAATCTATAGTCTAAAGGATTGTGAGAGTTTGAATTCGAACCCGGTTCTGAATCCAAACTATACGAATGAAAGATAGATCCTGACTATAGTGAGACGGAGGAGACCGGTGCGGTGGTCCCGTACTATAAGATTGTAACCACTCCACCGAGACCGAGAATTTCCCTGTAAAATTAATGTAAGAATTTTATACAGCTGTAATATCCGGTCCCGGTTTCTCCTCATCTCATTTAATCAGATATTTTGCGTCCAAGAAAACAGCTTGGAGTGTTTAGAAACAAGGAAATACTTTGACAAAAGGAGGAAACTTTAGGAAAATCATAAAAAGACGAGCGCTGACTACTACCTACGAGGAGCAATTTTCCCCAAAGCACTGACAGTAGTAGTAGAGTAGTAGTAGTGGTAGTGGTTAAAAAGTAGTAAAGGAAGAAACACTGTCTCTCTTTCTCGTCTTTCCTTTCCGTCTTTCTCCTCACACTGCACAGAGTCCACCTTTCGGATCCAACCGGGTTCAGTCTTATTCCGGTTTCAAGAAGAGTGGAGCTCTTCATCACTTTCCTTTGCGTCTGCTTCTTCAGTATTATTCCTGTAGAATAGTTCGTACACAGACAGAGATATTTTAATTTTAGTTAGAAAGTAATTTTTTCCTTTGTTCGTATATGTTCGTCGGTTCTAACCTAATATTTTTCATATGGTAATTTTAATTGTAACATGTTTATTTACGTGTTACATTTATACGTGTACTTATGTTATGCACTATTTTCTAACAAATTCCATAAACTTGTGATGTAAAAATTAAAAACCAAATTAATATACCTACTTGGGAGTTGGGAGAGATCCTTGTAGGTTTTGAAGATGAACTCTTTTGAATTTAAAAATTACTACACTACACTTTCAAAAAGTAATTTTTAAGGTGACATCCGGACGCGGATATTAAATTTCGGATATTAAAAATTACCGAGCACATACCTAAAGATACAGATATTACTGTTATCTTCAATAAATATCTATGTACAAAACTACCTACGCCTACGCTATACGTACACAGTATGTTGTTGTATTTCAAAACTCACTCATATAAATGAAATCAAATTATAGAGATAAGAGATGAGACCCTATTTAAACATTTTATGAATTAATTAAATTTCAACTTGGCTTCAGTCATGTTAAAATTATTGCTTTTATACTTTCATAAGAAATTCAAGCCGAAAGGCAAAATTACAATAGAAATACAATATGCAGCAGATGTCCCAAATTTTAGCAGCAAAGTTTTGAGTTTTGTACTAAAAATCCAAAATAAAATGGTCTGAACTCCTCATGTGAATCTATACGCATGAAAGCCAAATAATATTCTTCACAATGTATTTGAATTGATGAGTTAAATATAATATGTTAGAAATAATGAAATTGAAAATTATGGTAAAATCATGAAAACCACAATAGAGAATGTAAACTTTGGAAATCACTCCCGTTTGATGTAAGATTCTGTATGAGTCTGATGATGACAAGATAATATATAGTTGAAATCTGAGTTTTACTGGATAGAACGCCGGAACCTCACATCACCTCAAGCTCAACCCTAAAGTTACATTCATTCGAAATCCCATCAATTCAACAAGGACATGAACCACGAGATGGGTAGAGCAAAACTGAAATCCAGACCAGAATTGTGTACTCAAGCCTCCGTTAAATCAGTACATAAACTCTGAAGTGGAGAGCTCGATTCAGTTTCATTTAAAAGTGAGGAATTTTTGTGACATGGCCGCAGCCTTTGCAAGGCAGAGACACTCAATAACTAGGACATTAACATTAAAATCAAAGGACTGTGTCCAAACACACACTTTATGAAAGGAAGGCTGAATTTTGAGAGGAGATGGGTCAAAACAAACAAGTGAATGACGTGACCACCCTACTACTATTACTATTTATGACATTATGACCAAACTACTTGCATCCAAACCCAAACTGATTGTAATGACTTGCTGCTGCTGCTTATGATGATGGTGGCGCCACCAAAAAACTGTGTTGTCATCTTACACACCGAAAATACTTTGAGATTTTTCATTAATAGCTTGAATGTAGAAATATTGCTGCGATTCTATAAGTACAAGGAACTTCTTGAATATTAATTATTACAATATGTCATGTCAAGACAACTGAAATTCCATTAATATAATATGAATATTAATATGGAAAAATGGTGGCATAAAGAGCCTACAAACTGTGAATGTACTCACCTGAGTTTGAGTGGTCAAGAATACGCTCCACTTACGCAAGTAATCTTTCCTTCAGACTCACTCAGATAAGTCTGACTGACACGCTTTGGGTTATGAGGTTTCTCCATAGATGTTGGTTCTCACCCCAACTTTTACTCCAGACCTGGAGACCACGGCCCAAAAACTACATAGTGGCATAGGAAAAAACTGGATGGATGGGCTATTTCCTTCACCACTACATATACGTGCTACACGATATTTCACCTATTTTATCCTCTTGGCATCACGAAACGTATTTCCGGGTGGGTGAACTTTTCACTTATATAACTGTTATAGTCCACTCCTCCAAGGAAAAAAAGATTTGTTACATGTTTAAGTATATAGTGTACGTACAGGACTGTAGGATTATACGTAAATACCTACCTAGACGGGAACAATGCATACATATAATAGAATTGTTTGAAATTATGGTAACCGGGCAAACGTCACTTTTGAATGACAACCGTAATTGAAATGATGCAAGGCCATCCGGGAAACTTACTTGTCGACAGTGAGAATATCGATTAAGGAACAAAACTTATTCTAAACTAGCAGCCGATACAATCTGATGAACTATTCCAATTATATATCTCATGAATTACATTGAAATCCAAAAATAAATTGGAAACAAAAGCGAAGCCCCGGAATTGAGTATTAGATTTGTACAAGTCTGATATCTCTGTGTGTATATATGTGCATACATTTTGTACTCCACAACAATTCTATTTATATATGTAGTTGTACAATCGTATAATGAATATAGAAAGAAACTAAATTTCGAATCGTGTCTAATTTAATATTAATCATTATTATTAATGTGGTCTATGTCAAATAAACGTGAAGGAACATGATATGAACAAAATCTACTTTCCATCAATGACTATAAACTGATACTAAAGAACTAAACGAACACATCCACACAATAAAACAAACCTCAACGTGAAAAAATAACTAAATAGAACCCTTCACAATGTCTACAAACTTCAGACAACGTACAAGAACCCGCTACAGATATCTACCTGTCACCCTGAAACCGGCAAGTGAAAACGTTTTTATCCTTAATCTTTTAATTTTTAATTAGTTACCATACCATAGTATTATATGTGCTCTGTTCAAATTTTTATATAGTTAATCTCTTGCCTAAAATAGTCGTAGGTTTGCTTTTATAATTTATTCTCGGCCATCTTATGAAATTGATGAGTACCGCAAATGACAGAATAAGTGCCGGAGCTCAAATCGGCGCCGGGCTGTCAGTCGAAAAAATTTAATAAGCGCCGGGAGTTCAAATAAGCACTGGGGTCAAATAGGCGCCAGGTTAAAAATGACTCCTATCAGAAGTATTGTAGGACATGCCTGAAATAGCTCAATGATAATAAAATCACAATATGGACAAACGTACTCTCTAATTAACATTATTTTGTGAAATTTAGCAAACAAAACACAAAAACTGTGGGTTTGGACATAATTTTAAATGGATAAGTTTAATTTGTGGACCATAAGCTTTAAAAATAAACAAGGGCCTGGCGCAAATAAGCTCCGTGCTGCCAGGCTAAAACATTTAATAGGAGGCTCTTATTAGGTCATTTACGGTGTACATATTAAATTATAAGTTATTACTTTGTAATTCGTACTTCAGAGGAAACTAAAAGCTTCGAATTCCTAACACCAGACCAGAATACGCATACACTGGCGTAGTAGTACAGTTGAAATTGCCGGCAGCATCTCTGATCATTGATCACCAATATATTCATCCACGCTGACTGCGAAACAACGGTTGACGGTGACGAAGAATAAGGGTAAGCTATCATAATCATCCGTCCATGTTAGTGTACATCGTGTTTGTATAACCTACAAATTCACTACCTACCTAAATAAATTACGAAACCGATTCAAAGATCTAAAATCAAAATCGATTTAATTAAAACTACCAATATATCACATATCATATTAATTAGTATACATTCATCCAAAGTGCAATCATTCCGTGTAAATCGAAGCTACTCACAACTTCAACTTCATACTAAAACTTCACAGCACTATCAAACTACCAATCAAAGATAGATATTTTTCCATGTCATCATCACGGGGTACAGTTTCAGTTGATCATTGATGGATTCTCTGGGCAGTTGGCAGTTCTAGTAGGCTTGGTAGTAGTAGGAAAACTACCAGAAAATTCTCTAAAGAAAAGAGTGAGCCATCCAATTAAAAGTTTGTGGAAAGTCACAGAACTCGATTTGACTATTCAACGATGTCAAGAGCTGAAAAGAAAGATAATAAAAAACATCGTTATTGATTTGATTATGATGATAAGGCTGTCGCATATTCTATACATAAAATAATTTGTTCAACCAACAACCCAAGCCAAAAGCGAAAGCTATAAAAGTAAAATGATAATATAATATTATTAGAGAGAGACTTTGTCTCAAATATATCCTTTAAGATTCTTTTTCCTGGAAGCTTTTATTATTATTTCTTGGTAATATACATAATAAAGTAATAATAACATGCAGTGTGGTAGACACAAGTCCGTTACTACGTAAGTTTGACTGCTCTTAGTTCTTACCTATACGTTAGTTGGAGGTTAATTGTTGTTAGTTTCTTGTCACATTTCATTAAAAAATAAGTATGTACTCCAGCAAGTCAGTGCCACTTGTGACTTGGTTCATTAAGGAGGTGGGTAGTATATTTGTAATTACTAATAACACCCGCACACGCAGCAAGACAAGGCCAAGCAAACAGCTGAAAATAATGTAGGTACTTACATAGCTTTACATTTTACAACCACATTACAGCTACTGAGCACCCGCACCGACAACCAAACGACAACGAGAAGAGTCAAGTGAGAATGGGGACAACGGGTACAGCGGTAAACGGTAAGAAAAAGGACATGATGATACTTTTCCCCGCTCTCCTGCAATAATTTCCGGGAGCAAATTTTTAATTAAGTTCTTACTTTGAAGTTGGTGGTTTCATTTCTGATCTCGAGAAGATCAAAGATGTCAAACAAACACTTTTGGAAGTTGACATTCTAATCAAAAGTGAAGGAACTGGCGTTCCAGGCGGTGGGTCCGTGATTCCTTCAAAGTTTCTCCACACAATTCGTAGATGGCGACATGGCCCCCATTTCCGATCCAATCACTGCCATCCACCAAAAAGAAAAACACACACACCGAGAAAACCGTCAAACCAGAACGAAACCGAACCGAAACCGAGAAAGTTGGTTGTCATTTGTGTCTTTCCCTGGGCCTAGGCCTAGAGTCTGGGTGTGTGTCTTCTGAGGGAACTTTTCTCCTGTTGTTAGTTTCTCAGCAGTGTTTTTGATTCTGATTCGGACTGACAAATCTGTCCAACATAACACACTACAGAGAATTGAACACTGACTGAACACGGAACTGAACTGGATGAAGGAAATATATTTATTTAAGGGAGAATGAAACCGTATAAACGGTAACTGTGTAGCGGTAAAAACTAAGAGTACTGCTGTAGCTGTAGTAGGAACGAACGATGTAGGACTCACTATGGGTTTTGGTGGAAAACCTGTCACAGGGCCCTGGTTCTCCTCGTTCGTACTGGTAACTGGTGATTGTCGATGCATAAAGCTGAACGGTAGTAAACGGACGAATTGCATTGAAATGCAATGCTTAAATCGTTTCGTTAAATTGCTGGACTACTGCTTCGAGCGAGATGCTTCATGCTTTAGTAGGCGGCGGGAAGACAGCTAATAAATTACAAAGGGACTTGTGCAGTTTTTCGAATTAAATTATTTCCGTTATAAATATCTTTCTCTCCATCTCTTTTGTCTTCTCTCCCTCCGACTGCCACCATGTTTTCTTTAGTGTTTCATGTTTACTATTTTACATTATTTATTCTTCTTCAATCCTCCCTTCGCATTTCTTTAACTTAAGAAATTTCATTTACACAAAATTTTGCTAATCACTTAGGATTAGTGAGTTGTATTCTTTAACTTTAGTGTGTAACTCCATGTGCATTATTTAAGGACTATGCACGAAGATACTAAAATTGCAAGTAACTATAGTGAGTGCACACGTATGACGTATAATAATGTTAACAACGAAGAAATCTGCGGACTTTTTACAAACAAGAATGGAGAAATAGGTTACATTATAAATTATATGAGATTTCACCAACTAATTAAATGCTTAAATTAAGTACCTACCTATATGTACAACCTAATTAAATTATAATCCAATCCTTCGCCGGCTTCGCCCTGTTAAAAACTATATAACATGATGGATTCTGCGCTGGCTCTCCATGTATAATATGCATGAGGCAATGCGGATATCTTCTCATTACTGATGACTGAACGTGACATTGATGAAGATATTCGCATCGAAGTGGAGACTCTCCCTCATTTCCGTTTCAGATTACAGATGATGTTAATGGTCTGTACAGTGTATAATATGCAGTATAGGTCAGCAAATCCGTTGATATGGCTTATTCATATAATACTGCTATGCAAAGTGGCAAATAAATTTTGTCAGTTTCTGCTCCTGTATTGTCATGAGTTAATGTTTAACGATTAGTTATGTTAATTTGATAAATTATTTAATTAAATTTGTAGCAGTATAGCTTTGAAGCCAGCCTATTGAGCAGCACAAATGATCATAATAAATATTTATGAATGTCGTACTTGCTTTGCCTTTTGATGATCGATGCTTATGAAACGAAAAGTTTTGAAAAGCATAATATCGTATAACTTGTGACGGACAGCCGGAGCCGGAGCCGGTACCGGAACCGGTACCGCTATGCAGCTTTATATAAGTTCGAAGTTATCAGTTAAGTAGATCAATGTTTTATTTTCTTGTGTGTGAAGCAATTTTCCTGACTGGTCCGCATAGGATTCAGGTCATTTCATTCAGTTCAATTGAAGTATCAATGACTACTGTATCTGTTATCTATCCCCGAAAGTCCGTGTGTTAAGATTCTTCCTGACAAGGAAGATCGGTTCGTTTTATTCGTATGGGGGATCGAGTCGGAGTGAGTAAGGGGCATTCTGTATGTGGATTGAGAATTGAAAGTAAGTAGTGTAGATATTTTCGAAATAGAGTAGAGGATATATTCTGAGTATTGCATTTCATTCTACTATATTATTGAATTGTGTGAAAATTTTTGCCAGGTCAAAATCCAAAAAGTTTTTGGTTTCCAAGTTTCGATGAACGTGTATACGCTTACATAGTACATATATATCTTGTATAGAAACAATTTTATTTTTCATTTTCAGATAGAGAGAGAGAGAGGTTAAGGGGGGAAAATGGTATATATTCTTACAAGACGAATTTGATTAACCTTACGCTTGCGTCAGCTCCGTCTCTCTCTCTCTCACTTGTCCCAAAGATCTAGAGAGTCTGTTGTTGACCAAAGAAGAGAGTTTGGGATGCTGTGCGAGGTTTCGTTTAGTTAGTTGAAATCTGGTGAGTCTAAGCAGTTGGAGGAGATGCGGATGATGCCGTATCACAAATCGTCCAAGTATTTTACTCTTCATCTTTTCCTTACGATTACGATTACGACTCTACCTCGACAGAGAGTCTCTCTGTCTTTATCTCTGTCTGGTCCTGGTCTGGGTCTCTGGTTCTAGTCCTCGTCCTCATCTGGTCCGGGTCTCTCTCTCTCTCTCTCTGCATATTCACAAGTCCTGTATAAACCATTAACAGTTCTCATCTCTCTCTCTGTCGTGTGTTGTCTTTCCACAGAAATAACATAACGACGAAGGAGAGTTAGGAGAGTAGGAAAATATAACGAAATGGAGTCAGAGCCAGAGCGAGGTTGAAGCTGAAATTGAAGACATCAAAACTTCAAGCTCAAAAACCGATTGTTGTTGCTACAGTAAACTAATCGTAAAAGCTAACTAACCAGTAACCATTAATCAGTAAACACTGCCCATGGATATATCCAATATCCAGATCCAGAGCTATGTGGTGGAGTCTACCCAGTTCCAGTTCCAGTCCAAGTCAATGGAGTGAACAAACGGAGAGTCAAAGTTGAATTCCAAAATCTACGTGTTTCTATATCTGCAGAAATATACACGAAGAAAAATAAAAAAAAAATAAAGAAAAACTAGAGAGAGAGAGCAAGGAAAGAATAAGAAAAGAAGGAATTCAATCCATTCGTTGAGTCCAGGAGGAGCAGAGATCTGGAGAAGCGTAAACTGACGTTTTCTTATGAGAGTCTCTCTCAGTAAATAGCTTCAACATTCCCCAATATCAGAGTCCTGAACTCTTCGCAATTTCAATTCGATCCACCTAACCTACACACAACAGGACTGACGGACGGAGTTTCCCTATTTGGTATTCGTCTCTTCCTCTCTACTACTACTACTACTACTACTACTACTACTAACAACAACACTTTTCTCAACTTCCTCAAAAATTCTTCTTCCTCAAAAATAAAAATCGTCTTTTTTTATATATATATTTCGTGTGTGTTCTCCTTTTGTTTCCCCAAAGTATATACTCATTCCACAAGAAGGACTGCCGAATTGAAGTGGAGGAGGGCCTATATACTTATAAACGAATATCCATATAATATCCGTACTCACCACGGACTCGCGGAATACTTTTAAATCTTGATGCTCCTCAACAACTCGACTAAACTCCTATCTTTCCTTGTTTATTCTTGTATTTGTTTTCCCTCTACTACTCATAAAAGGGAAATATATAGAGGAGAATGAATAATTGACGACACTACAATAGTAACTACAATGGAAAATTCATCAAAGAAACCCTCGTCCTCGAGACGACTCTCTCAGTGAAACTCTGCTGAATGAGCCCATTTTGTGTGAATGTGAAATTTAGAGCTCTCCTGTCTTGTGTCTCTCTCGTTCTCGTTCTTGTTCTGGTTCTGTATGTAAAATAAGAAGAGGAGCATATAAATATAAATGAGTAATATATCCTAAGTATACACTCAAGTTTTTGGTTAGACTCTAGTATTAAACACTCTCCTCAACCAAGGGGAAAACAGGAGACCTTTTCAATATATCAGAGACTCAATTCCAAAACAGACTATACCTACTACTATATAGCGATTTACTCAACAACAAAAATGCTGTCTTAATTCAAATATCAGCACCGACACCACGACTTACAACAACTTACATAATAAATATAAATAAAAAATACATAAATTGAAGTTGTGTGAAGCATTCGTCGGGATAATCAGCCAAAAATACAACCCAAGAACTGAAAAGTGAAAACGGAACCGAAACCAAACCACATCGAACATAAATTTAAGTGGCTCTTTAAAGAAAAAAGAAACCAAAATCCAACCCAAAATATATATTGAAACCAAAGTAATACCAAATAAAAACCACCATTGAGACATGGTCAGTACCAGTACCAGTACCAGGATTTGGTGTATGGTTGTTTGAATTTGTGTGTGTGTGTGAAAAGACTTTTATTTCCTCTATGTACCACATCATCATCTCTCTCCACTTTGGTTTGACGGTTTGAGTAGCTCATTCGAATTTTCTATATTGAAATTGAATAGAAAACTTTCATCGGCTCTCTTTGGACGAGTCAGTCTCTCTTTCCCCTCTAGATACGATGGAGCTCTAAAAGATAACAAGGGGAGGAAGAAGGCACACAAGATGTGTAGTAGATGCTCTGGAGATTCTATAAAAATATCCGTTTCTTCTGCTCTTTGAAGAAGGTGAAGAAGCTTTGAGAGCTTTGATGAAGATGTGTGGAGAAATGATAATAATAATATAATATTTACTCTCTCCCTCTCTCTCTCTGAATATCAGTCATCAACTGTTCCAACTTCATCTTCATCTCTCAATACTTTCCACACATTTGAAAAACTACTACGAAACGCTCTATTATATAGTTTTATTATTATATCTCGTCTTCTCTCTGTAAATTCTGTGTACTCAGAAAACACAACGCGAGCCAGCAGTACGAGGGCCAATAACCAGTACCAGAACCAGGAACCATATAGGTTTTGGCCAAGGAGCGAAAATATTTAATAATAATATCTGTTCGAAAAAGATTTTTACAAACCTACTTATATAGAAAAATAAAATTACGAATATAATTAAATAATTCATCCAGGCTGTTCGACTCATTAGCTGAGTGCAAGTGTGTACATAAATGAATGAATCCCACTATTAATAGGTTTCCTACACTTATATAAGTGTGTATATATGGTTAGTATTATTTATATACAAGTGAGGAGCTCTTCAACTCAATCATAATTGATTCCAGCTTTGTTCCCTCGTCTCTCTTCATATCTTTAACTCAACAGACAGACCGACTCCTGAACTACGGAAACGGACAACGCACACTAGACACCGACATAACCGAAATAAGGAAAACCGACACCCGACGCCACAACCCACACACACAGGGACAAAAGGAGACGGAGGAAGAAGTGGTAGTAAATGGAGAGTTGAAAATGGGAAATAGGAAATACTCTTGTAAATAATATGAAACAAAATATTATATGATTCTATGGAAACTTCGTACCTACCTATATACTCACACGTAATAAGGGAAGGAAAATGTATATATTGTGCCCTTGCAGTTTGACTTGAACTTCCTAATGACTTTCATTCATCAAAAAGTGATTAAGTGCTTCATTAAATTCAATTTGTTCTTTGTTTACAATAAGTCAGACGACTTCTGGTTGTTATATTCTCTGTCTGTCTCTGTCTCTCCGAGAAACTCTCTTTGAATTCCCCAGTTCGTTCACACACTACAGTACACAGTCACAGACCAAATGAATTGACTTGGTCGGTCGCTCCGTCCCTTGTCGCCGTCAGTCTCATCTTCAGTCACCTTCGTCTTCGTCTTCGTCGTCGACTTTGGTTTGGTATGGTATGAAATAGTTTCAGTTTTAGTTGGTGCAACGAGAAGGACTTAAACTTACTTAAAGCAACACAGTTACCTTATGCACAATTCTTGCAAACCAAAAAATTGAGATCTTATTTCTCATGTTTTTCCGTATTTTTGTTGATGTTACTATATGTCCATTAATTTTGTCATGATTTTCTAACTTTTTGGCCAAGTGTAGCCGTAAAAATCTGTAAAATAATTATTTTAAATGGAAATGTAGAACGTCTCAATAATCATGAATAATTGTTTTTTTGAATTTTGAAATTATTACTGAATTTAATGATATACTGATAACTTAAAAAAAAATTATAAAAAGATAAATCAAACAAGATAAAACGGATACCAAAATATGACATGAAAGGGAAGGATAGTGAATGTGAATATTTGCCCTGTGCCAAAAACAAACGAACATCCATGTACAACACATGTAAAAAGATCGTAAATCGTAAATCGGAGTGAGTACAAGTTCTACAACAACTACAACTACATAGTGATACACGGAATTTATCGAAATCGATTTTATGGAAATCTATATATGTTACAAGTTACTACTACGACTACAACTACAAGGGAAAGTATTAGAAATAATAAAAAATAAAGTAATAAAAAAATAGAGAGGGAGAAAGTGAAGCTCGGATGATATAAGGATTTATGTGGAAAGTCAAAAATCCGAATCAAAATAATAACAATGTACGGACGTAGTAGAACATGCTCTCATAAAAATTGATGATTGTAGTAGTGTGTGTGTAACTGTCCAGGGATACAAAAAAAAATAATATGGAGAGATATGTCGTTTGACTCTCGTCATCTCTTCTTCTTCTTCTTCTACTACTACTTCTACTAACATCATCTCTCTCTCTCTCTCTTTCTATCTCCGGGGATTTTTGGTTTCTCTCTCTGGGTTTGGTTTTTGTCCATATATAAAACATATATAGTATTTTTGGGCTTTTGGAAAGAAAAACAAGGTGGACTTTTGTTTAGCCGCCTTCGGTTGTGATGAAATAACTCTTGAGCTCTCTCTGCGTTAATAATTTTGGGAAATAACCCTGGATTATTCCAAGGTTTACGATTACTCCAGGAGAGACAGGGCGCAGATGAGCAAAATATGGACTGTGGGTGATGATATTGACTATTTCAATTTGGACAATGTCTACGTAAGTCTTCTTCTGTCTATCTTCTATTTTCCATTGTGTTTCGCACACACTTTTTTTAAAAAAAATTTGTAGTTTTATTGTTACAGATGCAACTTGGTAGGTCCAAGTTGTACTGTGCACATACATTTACATTCCGTGAAAATAATTACCTATAAAAGTATGTATGAAATATATTTATTTTTTACTGTGTTTTTCCGCTAATTGTAATACAACAATAATATCGACACATATTATGTGTTTTTGGGTTCTTATTGAATATTCTTCTCATCAGTAAGAAATATTCATTTTCACCAGTTCATTATGATCTATTTAACAGCCACAAATTCATTTCATTTTTCATTACAAATTAATTTATTTGTTGTTAGTTGATTCTGATAGATTGATAGACAGATAGACTGATTCTTGATTCATTGAAAATGCAACTTCATGTTCTCCTATACAGGGCCGAATAATGCTGCCAGCGCAGGCAGCCCCTACCCCGCTGCTTAAATTTTTTCAAAACATATAGATGGGACATTTTGCACTTTTCAAAAATATATGTTAAAAGAATATTTTTACTTTTAAAACCATGCAAAAAAAATATTTTTGTACATTTCAAAAATATGGAAATAAAACATTTTCCCCTTTTCTCAAACCATGTAAGTAGAGCATTTTGTACTTTTGTGAATCAAGTAAAAAGGAACATTTTAAACTTTTCTAAAACTTTTAAATACAACATTTTGCTTTACCAAAAAAAAACATCAATAAAATGAAAATGTGGTTTTTGTATAGAAACAAATTGCTGACTAAAAGCAATTCCTTTGTCCGGCTCCGGCCCTGCTCCTATATTATCCCACCTTTGTATGGAAATTCCATTGCAATAACCTTCAAATATAACTTTCCAATTAGCAGCATAATATAGCATTAACTACAGGTTTTTACTTTGTCACTCATATTTTTTTAAATACTATTCTTGGAATGAAATTATTTAATTTAGTTGAAAACTATTAGTTTTTGGAGCTGACAAATTATGTAATACTCTGACACTGACAAAAAGAGTTTACTCAAAAAACATTAATGAGAGATATTTTAGCCAATCTCGTATATGGTACCTGTGACCTTATAACTACCGAAATCGTTTTTACAGATGGTTTCACGGTTGCACCTATACCTATACCTACGCACTTACTTAAGAGAGGTAGTTACTACCATGCTGGTTAGTACTAGCAAAATACATATAAATTTCGATGATCTGTCCTGTGTTCTCTATTCTGCTTCTGGTACTGAGAACTGAAACTGAAACTGATCCGCGGGTCCTCGTATTCGTCTGGTTTCTCTATATAGTTCTGATGCAGGAACGAATGTATAGATTTATTTTTAGGATCGGTTAACATTACAGACATTAGCCAATTTCCATCTTCACATCCACTATTTGGATTTGGAATTTGGACGGAGAATGACCCTATCGGTTGTAGTCCAGATGATTTTCTCGTATATCGGCTTCGACATTGGCATCGGCACACGCAGTATTCTTATGAACGTATGGCACTTTTGCAATTGAAATTGAGGGGAAAATCGTATGAGCTACTATAAAATCATTGAACCCTAGTCTCTTAAAGCTATATCATCTTCTACAATTTGCAAGGAGATCAGGTTCTCACTACCATGTTACCGTTATCGTTCCAAATTCTAGTGTAATATGCTGTGTTTTAATTTTCTGTGTTGGATATAGGCTGTTGAAAAGCAAAACTAAAAAACCTATAAATTAAAAAAAAATTAGTACTAGACAAAAGGATTAAAAATTCTGTAAGAAAAAAGAATCTGATAATTTTTACCCCTTAAGGTAGGAATATTCCGAATATGTGAGTTAAAAAAGTGAGTATGTCTACATCTCTTTTTTTTTCTCTCTCTCTTTCTATCTCTCTTGAAGATGTGATTTTAATCAATTCACAAAATCCCTGTCAAGTTTCATTTTAATAGAGTTTGACTTTGACTTGAGGAGGATGGGAGGAAGCTCATCGTCTTCCCATGAATACATTTTGATTTCAAAGGAGACTCACTACTGACTATATATGCGGAAGTTATTCAAAATGTTTGTTGTGGTGATGAAACAGTAGTTGTAATTTGTAATTTGTTTTCTGTAAGTTGTAAAAGGAGTAAAGCAGTATGTAGTTGTTCCTGTTTCTCTCGTTGATGTTCATGTTCGCCGAGTCTGTAGTCTGTGTTCTTGAAGTTGTTGTAAGCTCTGTGGAATTCTCTCTCTCTCTCTCATTCGCTTTCACATTCACATCGTCTTCCTCCTCCCGTCACTTCCCGTGACCGTGACTTTTTTTTTTGTTAGAAGCAAGTGGAAGTTTTCGCGCTCGTGTTCGTCTCAGCTCCGTGTGTGTTCGTCTCCTTCTTTAAATACTGACTGAATTCGAAATTCGAATTGCTGACTGAGTGAGAGTGGTGTTGATGTTGTTGATGTTCTTGTGTTTGTTTGTGTTATGTAGGGGAGCTATGACACAACACACTGTGCCTCTGTAGCTGTAGTGATATAGCTATTTTGCATATGATTATGATTAGGATGTAGCAAAGAAGTCGTATAGGTTGTATATTTAAGTAGTTGAAGCTCTTTCCCTCTCCCTGTATTTCACTTTCCTCAGTAGAATCAAGTTTGATTACATCAACTTGTCAAAGAATTTACTTATTTTTCTCAGAGAGCACAACACGTTCAGACAGACAGACGGACAGACAGACAGGGAGGCAGATTCGTATTTGAATGCTGAATGTATAGGATGAAGATGTGTACTGTGTGAACGACGTGACTTCTTGAAGAATATTTTGAGAATGTGTGGAACACAAGATGTTTTAAAGTACCGACGAAACAAATTATTGTGTACACATCGTATGTACTTACATGTACTACTTACGATGAGATTATCACATATAGAAATTATACTAGTACACAAGTAAGCCCGTCCGCCGGACGGCGCACTTACTAAAGTTAAAAGCTATATTCCGAAATTTCAAAAAAAAATGTATAGTTTACCATTCTGGTATCTGGTTTTGTCGTTTTTTGGAACTATATAAGTTTTAACCAGTCTATTTATTAGGAATTAGGAATATTTCACTGGAAAGATACTGTAATTTTTATTAGCTTGCATTTATATTCATGGTTTTATCTCTTTCGTAAGTAGGTCCCCCCAAAAATAAATATAGTAAACAAAAATGAATGCAAATTCGCTGACTGACAACTTTCCAACAACAATATTTTGAGATCGATATGGACATGTATGGGTTTACTTGATGGGAACGGCTGGAAGTTTCCCTGTTAAGAGTGACGATATCTCACGAACTTACCAACTTACGGTCAACGTACATTAGAGATGTGTAATTTTTTTTCCTCAAAATGTGCTGCGATTGCGGTTGGATTTAGACTTATCGTTATATATAGAGGCTTGGAAAAGTTAACACCATAATATGCAGTAGCCGAGTGAGGGACTGAAATAGCATAGGGCAAGTCGGCAAGTTTTGTAGAAATCATAGGTTGGTAGTGCACACCTAGATTTTTGTATTTTATTATTATGATGACAGTTCTCTCAGATAGGAAAAGGAAAATGGATGAAAAAAAAATGAAACTTGACATTTCACATGTATTTTTATTACACTGCACTCTGCACTTTAAAGTGAAAATTGACTTGATTCTAATAATAATATTTTATTACATGTTTTTGGCGAACAAAGTTTTTTTTACGTTTTAATTAAATTCTTTATTTAAGTCTTGCTTTTTGGTTTATTGTGCAAGATTCCAGTACATTTCCTTTACTTTATGTGAAGCTTGGGTAGGAAGGCACTTTATTTCGCCTGTACTGGTAATTGTAGCACGTGGAATAGACAAAAAAACAATTTTATCTTGTAAGCTGATTAACTGATTAAAATTGAATGTTTTACCCGTAGCAGGAGTTTCCAAACTATTTTTTAATTTCCTGTGGTCAAAGTGGAAGTGGAAATTGATGTAAGGAAAATTGTTAAAAATAAATTCATGGTAATAAAGCTGTTTTTATAAATGTTGGAATTTTTGTATGCATCCAAGTAGAAATGGTAGTAGTATGTACAATGGAATGATTAGCTAAGCTTTGTAATGTAAAAAGACAGAAAATGGAACATGATTTCGGAGAGTAGTAAGAGTAATAGTGGAGTCAAGATCATATAATTAGCCACTGAGTAGTGAGAGTCTCTCAGAGTTGAAGTTCTAAAGTTCTAAAAAGAGAGCAGTAGTAGTAGTAGTAGTGGAAGATATAGAGTGTTTATTTTTTACTATGCTATAATTTTACCTCTTTAATCGTATAAGTAACTGTATCTCTTCTGCCTACATAGAAACATAGATATTTCTATTGCACGTTCTGGACTTTGTACGTGAGTACTTAGGGTGAGATCATAATATTTCAAACCAATGGAAAAGTTGTTGTATTATAATTCTATGTATTTAACTACGCTACCAAAAGCACTAGCTAACGGCGCTAACGCCAGTGCTTGTACCGGTACCGGTACCGTTACCCACCAAATCCAGAAGAGTACATGAAATACTATAGGCTAAACTTTGAAACAAAGTGAGGGAAATCTAGACCTTGGAGTCATATCTAGTTTTTTGATCCGTCTACGTGCTTTCATTGAGAAAATTGCTGTGTTTATGGTTGGCTCACCCCGCGGAATGCCTCTTTCCTCAAGATTAAGATTATACATACTTTTTAATCTCATGAAAGTGAATGCATATATAAGGACTATTTACACAGACTCCTTATGAGCTTCTCCTCAGACTGAATATCTACCCAGGACCCAAACAGATCCTGATCCTGTAACTGTATATAGTCCTATATAGTCATACCTTTTTTCAACTTTCGACGCCTAAAGTATTAAAGTTCCCTACCAACCGAGGTACATATATCCCTGTATGTAATACAATGTATTCAGAATCAAAACGTACATACCGAAACCGAGGTAGGTAGGTAGTTACGCAGTTCAAAATTTTCCTATTTAACAAGAACAAATAATATATAATTTCATTGTACAGATTTCCATGGTTTATAGTTGATGGGTAACACCGTATTCTTGAGCCCATAGGTACTCCTATAAACGCCTTTATAAAAGGATAATAAAAGGTACCCATGAGAAGAGCTTCTTAGCAAAACGGGATAAGTCCATTTCGTTAGTGGAAAATCAAAACGACCCATATCCTTTTTCCACTAAAAGTAATGTTTACTATCTACAAAAATATTGAAATATGTCTTGAAAGCATTTAAATAGAATATTTTACACATTTAAAAAATTTGTAAATAGCACACTTTGCACTTTTCAAAAACACGTAAATGGAAAATTTTACGCTTTTCAAAAACATGTAAATAGCTCATTTTGCACTTCCAAAAAATATGTAAATTAAAGCACTTTTCAAAAACTCCTAATTAACATTTTACACATGGTTCTGACTTTGTTTTTATGACATAGCTCATTTTGATTCTAGCTAAAACTGGATATAGGTCAATTTGGTTCTTTACAGACGATTTGTTTTTCAAAAATGACATTATTTGCGTTACATGTACTATTCAACTAGATACGTTACTGTGTTGCATGGTAAAGGCCAAATTTTACCCAGCGCAGTTTTTTCTAAAATAGTCAAAATTTCGATTTTTTTTTGTGGCAAAACAGGATAAGTCCATGTAAAACATATGCATTTCTGATTTAATTTTGGTTTTAAAATGTTTATAGTTTTGTAGAAGACAATTTACCATACGTAACTTTTTATGCAAGAGAAAGTTTTTACAAGTAAAAAAAAGTTTGGTTTCACTCAATACGATTAAAATTTCATATCACAGACTTTTTTTAATTCATGTTAAGTTGTTGATTTTGAGGTTAAACGGGTTTTCACAAAATTCTGATTTTAAAATATTCGTAAAAAGTTTAAATACTGCTATAGATTTAAGCCACTACTTGTGATGCTGTTTCATGAGAAACAGTTCCTACGGGGGGAAAATATGACAATACAAAAAACCATCCAGTCACCTTCTATTTATAATTTGCTTTGATGGATAAGACCCTTTTTGCCAGAAACCTCTTCATGTGTGTAGCCTGTAGCAACTATAACTGTAGCTGAGTTTCTGGTTTCTGCAAAGTAAAAGTACAAATACCAACTACGAACGAAGAACGACGACGGTGTAATGTATAGTGAGAAGGGAGTAGGTAGCTCCTGTTAAATTCATAATGCTCTATATGCTTCTCCTAGTTTCTGGTCTCTGCTCTTTATGATAAGATATATAGGAGTGTGGAGAAAGTGGGGAGATGGGGGAGATAGTGGAATCCCAATAGTACCTCTTATGAGATTTAGATGTACACTTGAATTCCAGGGTGGAGACTTAAACACGACATTTCAAGTTTAACTTATTTCTTTTGAACATTCTCATAGTCTCTTGAGCAGAGCTGGAATCTGGAGTTTCTGGAGATGCACTGTACAGAGTGAAGGTGCCTTAGGCCTTAGGTACTCCTTGTACTTTTGCTTTTACTTGTAGTTGGTCTGTGTGTGTGGGAGGGCACTGGGGCTGTCTATAATATCGTCTGTGAAGAACCAAAATGACCCATATCCATTTGGAGCTGAAAACAATATCCACTATCTACACAAATATTGAAACATGTCTTGGAAGTATTTAAATAGAATATTTTGCACTTTTCAAAAATATGAAAATAAAACATTTTAAATTTTTCACAAACTTGTAAACAGAACATTTTGCACGTTTCAAAAACATGTTAATAGAAAATTTTGACCTTTTTAAAAGTCATGTGAATAGAACATTCACACTTTTCAAAAACTTGTAAATAGAACATTTTGCACTTTACAAAAATCGTAATTAACATTTTACGCATGTTTCTTATTTTGTTTTTATGACATAGCTTATTTTGATTCCAGCTAAAATGGATATAGGTCATTTTGGTCCTTCATCGACGATATGTACCCTACAATTTCACTCCTGCTCTGCACTTACTTAATGTTAGTTAGGTATGTGTGAGTGAGTATCTTAGCGTGAATAGACTTCGCCGTCCGTCTCTTTTCTGTTTTCTTACGGAGCCTATAGTAGTGCCCATAGGCACCACATAAAGAGAGGGAAAGGAGGAGAGGAAAGACCATAAAAGGAGAGGGAGATTCTCATGGCAGATAGATGTATTACAATTAGAGGAAAAGTTCTTCCATTTAATTAATTCCTGTGAGTTTGAGTTGGTTCGTTAGTTGGGAGCTTTGACGGGGCTCCTTGTTGTTGGTCCATTGCCCAAGTCTACGGAGAGACACCCGGAGCACGGAGACCGGGTCGAAGTAGGAACAGGGACAGTGATCATGTATATACTATACGTGGGTATATTTTACACTAATAGTATTTAGTAGGGTCATATCAATTGAGGAGCTCATATAATTGGGAGGCATTAATCGGGGCCAGTGCGCGGTCTTCCCCCAAATCACCATGTTCCAACTTTCCAAGTCAGTCAGGGAGAGTGAATGTATAACCATAATAGAACCAGGGTCAATTGGCCGTGGACAGAGAGGGACGTCGGATGGCCACGAGACCATGTAGTGTGATTCAATGTAATTTAATTGGTACGGCAAAACAAGGGCGGATCCAGGGGATGTGGGGCTCGGTTTCGAAATGATTGCTTATTGTATTCGGCATTCGGCAGATTAGCAAAGAAACTATAAAAGAACCCCTCCCCCCTTTAAACAATTTCTGGAGCCGCCACTGCAGTGACACATAGTGTCTATATGGATAGACAGTATTGCAAGCCAGGGCCGGACGAAGGAATTGTTTTTAGGCAGCAATTTGTTTCCCTACAAAAACCACCATTTTGATTTTATTCATAGTTTTCTTTGTAAAGCAAAATGTTGTATTTGCATGTTTTAGAAAAGTTTAAAATGTTCTTTTTACTTGACTCAAAAAATTGCAAAATGTTCTATTTAAATGTTTTGGGAAAATTGGAAAATGTTTTATTTTCATGTTTTTGAAATGCACAAAAACTTTTACTTGCATGTTTTTAAAAAGTCAAAATATTCTTTTTACATATTTTTGAAAAGTGCAAAATGTTCCATTTACATGTTTTGAGAAATTTCAAGCAGCGGGGGCTGCCTGTGCTGGTCGCATTATCCGGCCCTGTAGCAAGTCTGTAAAGTAGTTAAGTCCAGTTCAAGTAAATGCCAGTAATATGTTACGCACCTTACATTGTTTTTGTTTATTTCATTTCCATGGATTTACTACTCTTACACTGTGTGAGGCAGTATAGACCTGCTGGATTTTTGGATCTAGATTCTTGATTTTAAGCAGGATTATTTAATCTGCCCTTCTTTTTGTTTTATTGTACTTTGGGATTTCTCTTTTCGTTTTCCTCCCTGTTCTACATAAATAACTACAGGGCAGTGTGTAGGTGGTGGTAGTTAGGGTGGATTTTCCATTGTACCACTCTGCTAAACACACGGGTAATATTTTAACCGATCTGGTGTCTGGTCTACCTTCCCCCTTATATCTCCATCCGTAGCAAGGTTCTTACTTAACTCCGCTATCATGTCTTTATGTACAATTGAAGGATTAAAATATTAGTTATATCCGCAATCTTCTTCTTGGAAAACATTCGCATCGAGTATGAAGTGGGCCCAACGGGGCAAAATTTACACAACTCAAGGAATTATGAATTATGAATAAGAATTTAGGCTTGGGTTTGTGTGTGTACATTATAAATGCTTTGTACACATTGCCGTATAATACATTATTTCACGTACTATAACCCTATGACCCTATGTAATGTTATATTTAGCAACTTAAATCAGTAACTGTTGCTATGAGTTCATGCTTTCAAACTCTGGATCCTTTCTTCCATTATTTTTGTTTGCCTTCGAATTTATTTGAATTTCAATTCGGGGGGAAGGAAGCCTATGCATAGCTCTGGCTCTGGCTCTGGCAAAAAGGTAAACAATATTTATATTATGTTAACGTTGTCACGTTCTAAAGTTGGACTGGCCTTGGGGAATAAAATTCATATGCGAGATATAGCGGGGAACGACTATATCGTCTGTGAAGAACCAAAATGATCCATATCCATTTTTACCTAAAAACAGTATCCACCATTTACAAAAATATTGAAGTATCTCTTGTAAGAATTTAAATGGAACATTATGCAAATTTCAAAAATATGAAAATTTTGAAATTTTCAAAAACATAACAATAGAACATTTTACACTTTTTTAAAACATGTAAATAGAACATTTTACACTTTTTTAAAACATGTAAATAGAACATTTTACACTTTTTTTAAAACATGTAAATAGAACATTTTACGTTTTTCAAAAACATACAAATGGAACATTTTACACTTTTTTAAAACTCCTAATTAACATTTTACTAATGTTTCTTATTTTTTTATTATAACATAGTTCATTTTGATTATAGCTTAAATTGGATATGGGTCATTTTGATTCTTCACAGATGATATGTATGTACATTTTAGTAGGAACTTATAAAAAAAAATCCTCATATTTCATATACGATCAGCACTTTGCTTTTTAATATAAAGGTCCTAGCCAAGTGGCCAAGTCCTACCTGTTAAACTTGTGATATAAAAACTCGTCAGTACCTACACTAATAGTAATTAAAAAAAGTAGAATCTAAAATTAAAATCAAAAATTTAATTTGAAGGACACGTCTATACAAATTAAACTCTGTGCATAATGTTGTAACCAACTTACTAATCCTTCATCAGCTAGGCTTTCAATTTTCTTATTAAAAGTCCTGCCAGAAGAAACACATTGAGATGGACGTTAGTTGTGTTGTGACTATAAGCAGTGAAAGTAGATGGGTGAAAGTTGGACAGGAGGAGAAATTGGTAGCAGACGGGGACAGGGAGCATAAGGCTCAGCGAGTTCATTTAGTACTATTGGCATTGTTAATGTTAATGTTTCTTTGGATCAGGATCCTTCTGGCCTTCCTGGAAAGCTATATTATAGGATTTGATTGAGAAAGTTTGACCCAGGAAATGAAATGATGGACCACTGGGGATGAGTTTATATTGTACTTTCTTCCCCTTAGACATTATATTATTTCCATTATTTGAGCCTCCCTGTCGTTTCTCCGAGTCCGATTCCTATGTGAGGAGAACATTATTCCAAGGTGCTACTATGGTTTTTATGGTCTCACTACCTCAACGTACTCCCCTTGTAATGTATATACACCTCTGATACAATCTCTTCTATCTAGCTTGTTTTAATTTGAATTGTGAATCTCTATCCTCCTCACTCACATAATTACATATCTGGATGGTTTGTAATTTACTTAGCAATGAGCTAGTAGGAATTCTACGGTATAATACAAAGACATACCGTCAGCTAAGAACCAAAATGACCCATATCCTTTTTTAGCTAAAAACAATATCAACTATCTACACACATATTCTAATATGTCTTGAGAGCATTTAAATTGAACATTTTGCAATTTTTAAAAATATGTAAATACAACATTTTACACTTTTCAAACAGATGGAATTAGAACATTTTGCACCTTTTCAAAAACATTGAATTAGAATATTTTGCACCTTTTCAAAAACATGGAATTAGAACATTTTGCATCTTTTCTAAAACATGAAATCGGAACATTTTGCACCTTTTCAAAAACATGGAATTAGAACATTTTGCACCTTTTCAAAAACATGGAATTAGAACATTTTGCATCTTTTCTAAAACATGAAATCGGAACATTTTGCACCTTTTCAAAAACATGGAATTAGAACATTTTGCACCTTTTCAAAAACATGGAATTAGAACATTTTGCACCTTTTCAAAAAGATGGAATTAGAACATTTTGCACCTTTTCAAAAACATGGAATTAGAACATTTTGCACCTTTTCAAAAAGATGGAATTAGAACATTTTGCACCTTTTCAAAAACATGGAATTAGAACATTTTGCACCTTTTCAAAAACACGGAATTAGAACATTTTGCACCTTTTCAAAAACATGGAATTAGAACATTTTGCACCTTTTCAAAAAGATGGAATTAGAACATTTTGCACCTTTTCAAAAACATGGAATTAGAACATTTTGCACCTTTTCAAAAAGATGGAATTAGAACATTTTGCATCTTTTCTAAAACATGAAATCGGAACATTTTGCACCTTTTCAAAAACATGGAATTAGAACATTTTGCACCTTTTCAAAAACATGGAATTAGAACATTTTGCACCTTTTCAAAAAGATGGAATTAGAACATTTTGCACCTTTTCAAAAACATGGAATTAGAACATTTTGCACCTTTTCAAAAAGATGGAATTAGAACATTTTGCACCTTTTCAAAAACATGGAATTAGAACATTTTGCACCTTTTCAAAAACACGGAATTAGAACATTTTGCACCTTTTCAAAAACATGGAATTAGAACATTTTGCACCTTTTCAAAAAGATGGAATTAGAACATTTTGCACCTTTTCAAAAACATGGAATTAGAACATTTTGCACCTTTTCAAAAAGATGGAATTAGAACATTTTGCACCTTTTCAAAATCATGGAATTAGCAAATTTTGCACCTTTATGGGTATGACATTTTACGTTGTTGAAAAGCATGGAATTAGAGCATCTTACGCTTTTCAAAAACTCCTAATTAACATTTTACACATGTTTCTTATTTTGTTTTCATGACATAACTCGATTTGATTCTAGTTCAAATTTGATATGGGTCATTTTGGTTTTTCACTAACGATACGCTAAAAAACATTTCTTTCATTTTTTCGGGCGTGCATCCCTCTATCTGTAATGCCTGTAGGTATTTAATGTTTGATTTTCCATTACTATTGAAGGCACACATTTATTTACAAAAACCTACGAATTCTACAGGGAATTAGGGAATTGAACGTATCTGCATTGCACCCACTTGATTGTACCCTATCTTTAGAGCGATTTGAGACTTGGTGTAAAAGTATACAGATGACTTTCTTTTCCAAATGTCCTTATTCGACGGTGAGAATTTAGGGGTCGGCTCGTGGCCGTAACGAGAATCTTAGCTTTTTCTTTGGCCTGATTCCCCTGATGCATTTCATCTGCCAATATCTTTTTTTCTTCTTCTTCCTACAATGTGTTTTTCATACGAGTTTGCTTTCACTTTCATAGTCGTGTATTCGAATTGCAAATCACATTCAAATCAAATTGTCAAAGAAACGAGGGTAGGAAACTATAGGTAGGGGCAGGCATAGCTGGTAAATTAGCATTTATTGAACAAAGGCCAGGAATAATTAGCTATATGCTTTCTCTCTATATGTACGTGCATGTAGTTCTCGTCCTTGGAGAAAGCCATCGTTTGTTGTTGTTTTTTTGGTTGTTCTTGATTTCTATCGAGTATTTTTTTTCTGTCTGTCTTCTCTTTTCTTTCCTTTCCACAGGAGGGGCAAGCAGTGTATACGATGGCAATTTATTTCGTGGATTTAATTGAAATTGAATGCATTTCAATGAAATTGAAATTGAGAGAGGACATGTCGTTCTATTTTCTGTTTTCTTATTTTCTATGGGTGGCGGTGGTGGTAGTGGTGGTGGTGTCTATGAGGTGGTAGAGGGACATGTATGTACAACTAGACTCCGTCTCAAGAAGCTTAAAGGATAAGTAGGATCGTATATATGTAACTATGCTATAAATCAGTATATATAAAATACAAGGGGGCTGCATACACATGGAGTATATATAGCAGAGGAGTCTATTGCCATGTGTAATAAAGCAACAGAATCGCGAAGCTGCTTCCCTGTCGTGTCAAGCGGACTGTCTAGTGTCTAGTGCGAGCGTTGTCTACGAGCTGAGCTGGGATCGAGATCGACACCGACACCGACATGGAGACCAGACCCAGTTCGCTTTCTCTCCCTCCTTGTCCTTCTCAAGACTCCAAGACGAAGACGAAGACATGTAGGCAATTGTCAGCATCCTTCACTAATGGATGTTATGTTACACTGAGAATGCAATAATAGTTTGAGTGAAAGTAGGATGCGAGCCCACGGAGAGAGCGTTGCAGGAGAGACAGGGAGGAAGGGGATAGACCAATAAGTTAAGAGGAAAGTGCAATTCTACATTCTACATAGTTTTATATGAACATAAATAAACGCATATATAGTCACAGACGGAGCGAGGACGGGAACGACTTTCACTGTAGCCGGTGACGGTAACTGTAACTCTCTCTTTCTCTCTCTCCTTTTCTCTATCTAGACCTTAGAACTGTAGAAATGTAGAAATTTTGCCGAACTCTGTTTTGTAAAGAGACTCAGTCCTGAATTCACTCGATCTTCCGTCTGGATTCTGGATTCTGGATTTTTTTTGTGGATAGTGTGAAGAAAGTGAGAAGTGTAGTCGAGGAAATTTGCAAGTGAGAGAGAAAGTAGTGAGACTATTGCTTCCTCCTTTTTGAAATAATCCAATTCTTCAGGTTCATGAAGCGCCTAAAATTTCCCACTTAACTCAGAGTTAGAGCTTCTACTTCTACTTCTTCAGATCTACACCGTCGAAGTCTACGCACACCCTCTCTCTCTTTCTTCATAATGCCATACATGTCTACTTTCTCCAGATCTCATCCACATCACACCATATCATATAGGGCCCTGCTACGTGGTTAGCCGGTTCTGGCTCTGGCTCTGGCTCATAGCCTCAGCTCCTACAGTACCTCTTTAACATGGGAGAAAGTGTTCGCTGCACTGTTCCTATTATGTGATGTCACCTATGTACATCCAGAGAGTGTACAAGAGAGTCACAGTCTTGAGGAAGACCGAAGCCGAATAGCTAGAAGAAGACGAAGAAGATGAAGATGAAGAAGAAAGTCCCACGATATGATGTGATGTAACTTTACACTTTGTCAGAATTTGGGAGAAAGAACGGCGGCGGTAGAAATTCACAATTTGAGCAGGAGGACGAGTACCGGGAGAAAGAGAGAGAAAGGCGGAGGAGGGGGTTAGAAGCTTAGAATCTAGAGAATTGGAACAGAGCCGGAGCCGACGCGGATTTCAGTATTTTAGGCCCAGTCAGCCTGAGTCTCAGAGAAGAGTTACAGAGACTAGAAATAAAAGACAAAGGCAATCGCTCTTTGTATTTTGTATCATGTACATACAAGTAATAGATTTTGTTCCATGAGTAAAGTTTTCAAACTTTTCTTTTTGTAGGAGCAGGAGTATCACTACTACGTTTTTATTTTCAGTCTTGAGTAGTAGACACAGTAGAATGGTGAATGTGTGGAGGGTACCTATGGCTATCTGGGAATCTGGGCTTAGCTGACAGTTGGATGTAGGTATGTAGGTATGTACGTGCGTGGGTTGTAGGTACATATGTAGGTAGGTACATCCAGACCGAGTTCGAGTTTGAGATCGACCTTGGTCCTTCCTTCCTTCTTCCCTCTCACAAAGTCAGCATCTTAGAGAGGGACAGAGAAGGAAGGAAGGGAGAGAGATAGGGAGAAAGTAAAATAAAATAACGTATGCATAAGAAAACAATAGTAAAGGATAAAGGGACAAGAGGACGTGGGATAGAGGAAAGGCGGAGGAGTCAAAGCCCGAGAGATTGAGACTAAGAGATAGATAGATAGAGACCCACAACGGAAGTATCAACATCAACAGCAGACAATCCAAAGGATAGACAGATGTACATAGTCGAATCCAAAAATACGAATTCGAATTCCATAGCTTCACTTTCACTCCCATCCCACTGCCACTGTGCCTCACAGTCAGTGTCGGAGTCAGAAGAATCTTGAGGAATCTCTCCTTTGCTTCGCTCTTGGTTTGCACTGGCACTGGCACTGGTCTGGATGTAGATCTCGAGTCTGGGCCTGGGCCTGGGAGCCTATGGGACTCCTTTAACTGTCAAACTTAAAATGAAAAGAGAAGCACGGAAGGAAAAGGAGTAGAGCGCTTTAAGGCCTATACCCTTGTAGAGGTAGAGGTCCTACGTTAGGTTGACTGCATCTATATAGACCTGATTGCATCATATCGTCAGTGAAGAACCAAAATGACCCATATCTATTTGTAGCTAAAAACAATATCCACTATCTACAAAAATATTCAAATATGTCTTGAAAGCATTTAAATAGAATATTTTGCACTTTTCAAAAATATGGGAATAGAACAATTTCCGCTTTTCAAACACATGTAAATAGAACATTTTGAAACTTTTCAAACATATGTAAGTAGAATATTTTACGCTTTTCAAAAATATGTAAATAGAACATTTTTCATTTTTCAAAAACATGTGAATAGAAGATTTTACACTTTTCTAAAACATGTATATAGAACATTTTGCAATCTTCAAAAACATGAAAATGAACCATTTTGCAATCTTCAAAAACATGAAAATAAAACATTTTGCAATCTTCAAAAACATGAAAATGAACCATTTTGCAATCTTCAAAAACATGAAAATAAAACATTTTGCAATCTTCAAAAACATGAAAATAGAACATTTTACACTTTTCAAAAACATGTAAATAGAACATTTTACGCTTTTTAAAAATTCCTAATTAACATTTTACGCGTGTTTCTCATGGTGTTTTTATGACATAGCTCGATTTGATTGTAGTTTAAATTGGATATGGGTCATTTTGGTTCTTCACAGACGATATGGGTCGGTTTTGTTCCTTTTTTTTTATTTTCGCTTTCGTTTATTTTTTTGCTTGAAGAGGTGTGTGTGTGTATGTGTGTGTGTCAAATAAAAGTATACGAATGGATCACACTTGGCCATATATAATTATTCACTGTGCTGTGCTTTATGTCTGTCGAGTAAAGAGTTCCAAGTTACAGTTCCATAGACATACTTTCCGGTTACGGTTACAGTATGTACACTTTATTAAGTGTGTTCGGTCCAAACACAATTTCAACTCACAATCGGAGTAGTCGGAGACAGAGTCGGAATCGAAATCGGGCAGCGGTGCTATGGAGCTCATAGTCAGTCAGTAAAAAAAAACGTGACGAAAAAATGGAATGAAAAATGTGAAATGCATCTCCATGTGTACATATATGTATGTAGGGAGAGCAAGGAGACAGATAACTTGAACAGTCTCTTCCCTTTCCCATGATTAAGTGCGGCAAAATAGTAACTATACAGTCAGCAGTGCATTGCGGGAAGAAATGTTGCAACGGTTTCAGAAGCAGCAGCCACAGAAGCTGATGCTCATCGTCAGCAGCCTTTTTCTCGTTTTGCTATTATGACAGCAATAGTAACAGTGGCATCAACCAGTGACGCTCTCTGTAATCGTATTAGTATAATATCCTAGGGACTATCGGGTAAAAATGTATATATTTTGAGTGAAGAACCAAAATGGTCCATTTTCAATTTAAGGCACAATAAAAAGGAGTTATGTCACCAAATACTAAATGATTTAGATGCAAAAAATAAGAATTACAAGTTAAAAAAAAGTGTCTTATTTTCAACCTTTTTAAAAGCGTAAAATTTTCTACTTACATGTTTTTGAAACGTGGAAAATGTTCTGCTTACATGTTTTTAAAACGTGCAAAATGTTCTGCTTACATGTTTTTAAAGCGTGCAAAATGTTCGATTTACATGTTTTTGAAACGCCCAAAATGTTCTATTCACATGTTTTTGAAACGCCCAAAATGTTCTATTCACATGTTTTTGAAAAGTGTAAAATGCTCTATTTACAAGTTTTTGAAACGTGCAAAATGTCCTATTTACATTTTTCCGAAACGAACAAAATTTTCGATTTACTTGTTTTAAAAATTGCAAAATATTCTAGTTACATGTCTCAAGGATCATTAATTTATTTTTGTAGATACTGAATTTAGTTTCTAGCTAAATATAGAAATTGGTCATTTGGCTTCTTCACTGACGATGTGTACTGAAGTAGGTACTGAAATATGAATAGTGTGTACAGTATTATAGGTATAGGTATGTATGTACCTAGGTTGGTTCGGTTGGTGTTTGGGTGGAAGTCTGGAGGTAGGTACAAAGAAAGCGAAGCTGAGTGAGTAAACAACAACAAAAGCAGTCAACAACTTTGTTCAGCACTTGAGGCCTTGTGGGAGGTTTGTAGGGTGCAGGAAATTTTATATTTTTTATGAGGTGTTATAAATATTAATAATATTAATTAAATGGGCAATGCAAATGTCTATTATATCTCTACTACAGGTATACCATGTCATACTAGTATGAATTACTGGAAAATACTATTTAAATTTTGAATGTTGACTGCGACTGCACGGATAGTTTATATATGTATTATGTACTTGCTTGTGGTGAAAGGCGGAGGTGGAATGAATTTCTATTGATGTACCTTCATATATTATGTACCGGATATGAATTATGAGAGGAGAAAAAGAGGGGTGGGAGCATGGTGACATTTTTATGACATTTTTCCATAAAGCCTCAAATTTATACTATTAATATGTTTTTGAATAGTGCAATACATCATAGTGTATATGTTCATAGTGTAAAAAGTCGACATTTTTTATTTTTTCTAAAGTTTTTATACAAACAGTAAAGTACCAAGGTAGGTAGGTGGATAATTTTTTTTTAAATTTCAAAATGTTCTAATATTAAATTTCTTCAAAACATTGATTTTTTCTATTTACTTATTCAATCTATAAAAATTAATGATTCTAAAATTAATTGCAGATTTTTAAATTGCACTTTATTTAAATAAAAGGTAATACAAATTAAGTTTAAGAAATTTTTAGAAAAATTGATATTATTTTTATTTAGATTTCCTTTGTGATTAAATTGCGCTCTAATTAAATAATATGTCGTTACATGCTTTTGAAAAGGTGCAAATTTGTTATTATACATTTTATATACGATTTTTTTAACTAAAAAATTTTCATATTATGTGTTTTTTAAAATTGCAAAATGTTTAATTTATGTGTTTTTTAAATTTTCAATTTATCTATTTTAGTGTTTTTTAAAAGTGCAAAAAATAGTTATCTACAAGTTTTTTAAAATAGCCAGTTTTACCTATTTTAGTATTTTTTTAAAAGGACAAAATCTTGTAAATTGCAATGTTTTTATAAAACCAACAATATATATCTAATTGAGAGTTTTTTACAAGTAGTGCAAAAAACCCTGTAAATGAAAATTCTTTCAAAGAACTCAATCCAATTTAATGTTTAAAACGTGTGTTTAAAAATGTCAAGAAGGTATCCTGTCTGTGCATACTAATAGAAAATTCAAAAACAAAATTGTAAAATATTCTTTAGAAAATTCAATGTATTATTATTACATCCAGCTTGTTAAAAATAAATAAAAAAAATACACTTTTTTTTATTACTCCTTAAAATATACTACATTCATTTAATACAACCAACGTGAAAGCGAAACATTTGTAAAAGATGTGTTTTTAAAGAATGTAGAATCTAGTATATATATATAGGTGCATAGATAAGACATTTACATTTTTGGGATTCTTGGCCCTTGAGGGAAGGGATGATTGACGATATGAGATACACACTGCCGATGTGGAATGTAAGATTACTACGCGAGGCTCTCCACACAGTCAGCGACAGTGTTTGTCCTCGAAATTTTGATAAAATATATGATCTACTTGACGTACTAAAAAAAATGGTCTCCTTTCATTTACTCACGTTGGTTTTGAACCTCTGCCTGCTGCGAGTACAAAAGACAGAGAGCCTCGTCATCACGCTATAATCAGACTTGACATCCGAATTTATAAATCAACCGGAGTAAACACACTCTATATAACTATAGGACAACATATCACGACTATTCTTCTTCTATAGCTCTATAGTCTAAAGCGGTTTCACAGAATTATTCAGAAGGAGCAGAATACAAATAAAAAAATGATGAGTTGTTTGGGAAAACACGATAAGTCCATTCGTTTCAATAAATGAGATTATTTGCGTTACGTGTACTATTTTACCAGTACCAGATACGTTACTATGCTGAATGGTCATAGTTCAGTCACAGTAATTCTTCAAAAAATTGTCAAAGTTTTGTTTTTAGTTCGTTTTTAGTCAAAGTTTTATTCATTATTCGTTGTTCCTGTGTACAATTTTGCTTTGATGAACTTGGCCCGTTTTGCCCAAAAACTCTCCAATTACACGGACGGGATAGAGTATATGTGCCGAGTGTAGAGAATTGGGCACCTTTTACAAAAGATGAACTTTCTAGTTTAATTTTCTTTACAATTCTTCTTCTGAAGTCTCTACACACACACAAATAAAATACAAATAAAATAAATTAAACTTCTATCAAAATTCCAAAACTTGTGTGTACCTACATAGGTACCTACCCCTACTTTCCCCGTGCCCTTTAAAAATACAAATAAATCTACAGCAACATAGTATATAAGTTTGTATACTTTCTCCTATACAACTATACACAAAGTTGCATAATATTTGAACAAATAAGCATCTCTCTTCCAGCTTTCATTTTGAAATTAGAACATCTTTGAGATTATTTCCATGTCAAAAGGAGAATAATCATGTTCCAGTTCCAGCTGAACTGATTATGATTCTAGCTGCGCGCCGCTCACTGACGAACCTCCTCAAAACTAGAAACTGTCTTCAAAATGTATTACACAATCACTACTGCACTGCGTGCCATAATGTGTACAATAATTATTAACATTAATTTGGTTTAAGTGAATTATTATAATTATTGACGAGTGTGAGAAACACAGAATATCTGAAGAAATTTAAAAAAAATTAAAACGCTCTATCTTTTCCTCTTGTTCCGGTCCAGGTCCTGGTCCTGGTCCCGATCTCTATCTTTTAAGTCCAAACCATAGAGCAGTTTCTCTCTCCCCGTCTGTCTCCAATCGTTCTTTTGGTTTGGTTTTTGTTTTCGTGTGTTTTGTTTAAGATTCACTATACAGGGAGTTGTAGCCGCAAGTTGTAAGTTTGTAGAAGTAATTTAACAAGTTTTATTTTTTTATCTCAATTGAATTTGTTTTTGACTTTTTTGAGGGGGAAATCTTGGGACTTTGAGCTTCCTTTTTGTCTCCATTCTGCATAGATATCCCGTGTTTTTGTGTGTATTGCTCAGCAGGTTCATTGTCGTCGTCGTTCACCAGGTACAGAGTTTCAAGTGAGGGATTTTGTTTTTGTTTTATACGAGAAGGAGTGCTGTAGCTTGATAAAGACTCTTTCTGTTTTCTTGAACAAAAGTCAACATTACTCTGTGTTGTTCACTGAATGTGCAAAAAAAATGGGATTTTTATTTGTATACTTCTACTACTACTACTACCTATTTCACATAATATAATTATCATGTTCCTGCAGAAGGAATGTCCCTATATATCGTCTGTGAAGAACCAAAATGACCCATATACATTTTTAGCTAAACGCAATGTCAACTATCTACAAAAATATTCAAATATGTCTTGAAAGCATTTAAATAGAACATTTTGCACTTTTCAAAAATATCTAAATAGAACATTTTGCAATTTTCAAAAATATCTAAATAGAACATTTTGCACTTTTCAAAAACATGTAAATAGAACAATTTGCACCTTTTCAAAAACATGGTCTTAGAACATTTTGCACCTTTTCAAAAACATGGAATTAGAACATTTTGCACCTTTTCAAAAACATGGAATTAGAATATTTTGCACCTTTTCAAAAACATGTAAATAGGACATTTTATGCTTTTCAAAAACTTATAATTAACATTTTACGATTTTTTTCATTTTGTTTTTTATGACATAGCTCTTTTTGATTATAGCTTAAATTGGATACGGGTCATTTTGGTTCTTCACAGACGATATTATCCTTATTATTGAAGAAAAAATATTGTAATACCTTTGATATATGCCATACCGCACCAATTGCAGTTGTACTGGCAAAAAAAAATGAATGGGGCAATGTAGCATATATACGGCGAGCAGAGGCCATACAAAATTCAAAGAAATGAAAATGATTTATTTCCTTTTAAATTTTCTCTAATTACATAACTATGAATTATGTTTTTTAATCTTAAAAAAACTAATTATTGTAAATATGTACAACGTGTTGTCGTTTACTGTTTACGAGACCATGCAGTTGGAGCATTACATATTATGTAGTAATAAATTATTGCGAGAGACCATTTTTCTTGCGGTTCCAGTATTTTAGAAATTATGAATGGCTTGTATTACCTTGTCAGTTGTCAAATACAGGTATGGAATTTAATCCTGTGTGAATTACAGGTAGTGTGAATGTATTGTATAGGTGTACATAGATCTCGCTCGTCCTTTGTGACTCTTACATGAGACACGGTATTAGATTTACAAGGGAACAAAGGCAGAGGATATTTTAGCAAGTAGCAGTGCCAAACCAAATCTAACTATGTACATGTACCCGTATTGGTCTATATACCACACACCACTAGTTGGGTTACCAGATATCCTTGTGAATAATTTGGTTGTTAGGATGCTATATATTGGACGGTGTAAGTAGTTCGCCAGGTCCGGGTCCGGCTCCGGGTCTTTACCCACATGTCGAGCCCGTCCGTATGTGCCAAAGCCTTTGAATCCTATTATATGTTACAGCTCTACAAGAAAAAGGTAGTTTACGGCAGAGGACCTGGACATGGAATTTTTCTTTTGGCTCTGTTATTCGGATTCGCGGATATAGTTGCTTTCATTTTAGTTTTCGTTTCATTTGGTTTCTTATGTGGACTCCCCGACTCGGCTGCTATATGGCTTGTTTTTTTTCTTTTGGTGTCTTAACTAAACTGTTTCGTCTCTCGCCGCGTTAGCTCCCGTTCCCATTCCCGTGTCCGTGTAACCGTGTTACCCAAGCCGAAGCCGAAACCGAACCATTCCTGTAGTGTGTTGTCCTATGTCTTTTCTGTCGTTGTTTCCCGCTCGGCTTGGTGTTGGTGTCGGTGTCGGTGTCGGCTCCCTTGCCTTTTACAGATACAGATAGAATTTAAGCTATATAGTGGAATGGGAGGGCAAAAAAGAGAAAGTCAGATAAACCTAAGTCCTCCATGATATATTTATGACACTCTCTTTCCCTCTCTCTCTCCTTCCCCTTTCCATAAGATCAATTCTCCTCCGCCGACAGCCGAGTGTGTGGAATGTGTGGAACTTTGGCAGGAAAAATACAGGAGAAAAGGAAGAACTACAGACTACAGACTGGGAGCTAGGAAGAGACTCACTCTCTCAATCCCAATCCAAAGCAACACGACGAGAGAAAAAAAACACGGAGACAAGAAAATACGAGGAGAGAAGAGGCATTTCTAGGATCCAGTTATGTTGTCATAATGGGCACTTTCATGTAGAATCTACTTTGGGCTTTTTAAGCTTGTCTTTTTTTTATGTGTATAGATAGACTTGAGACAATATTTTCCATTATAGAGCTAAGGCTATGCTACGGCCTATAGGTAGTCGGTGTCGGTGTCGGTATAGGATCCTAAAGGTACTTTCCTCTCCCCAGCGTCCGACTTCTTGCAATATCCCATCCACCAGATAGAGAGAGAGAGTGTGAGAGAATTCGGATTCTTGGATTCCGCGCGTCGTCCAAGTAGTTGAGTTTTTCTTGGTATTACTTAGCTCCGTTTACAGTACGTTCCTTCTTCTCTCAGGGCCGGACGAAGGAATTACTTTTAGGCAGCAATTCGTTTCCATACAAAACCCACCATTTTGATCGGATTTTATTGATGGTTTTCTTTCGTAAAGCAAAATGTTGTATTTACATGTTTTAGAAAAGTGCAAAATGTTCTTTTTACTTGATTCAGAAAAGTACAAAATGTTCTATTTACATGTTTTGAGAAAAGTGGAAAATGTTTTATTTCCATGTTTTTGAAATGTACACAAAAATTTATTCGCATGTTTTTGAAAAGTCAAAATATTCTTTTTTACATATTTTGACATATATTGAAAAGTGCAAAATGTTCCGTTTGCATGTTTTCTGAAAATTCAAGCAGCGGGGGCTGGCTGCGCTGGCGGGTTTATCCGGCCCTGCTTTTTCTTGCAATTTCAGACGAGATATGCAGCTTAGAGTTTTTGAGACCGAAATACATATAGGGAAGAGAGAAGGTGCATTTGTATTATTATGTTTTTTTGGGGGAGATAGAAAAAAGTTCATAGGTTCAAATATAGACCTAAAACATTTTGTTACTTTTTCAAGCCTCATACATTTCCGCCGTTTCCATGTACTACAAACTACACACAGCTCCAGAGTACAAAGTACAAAGTATAGATATTACTCAGTAAATATATTTTTGTCAAATCTGTTACGACAAAAAGGAGAGGAGAGTGATAGGAGGCTCATCTTTATTTTATACCTTCTTCTATAGTCACTCCTGACTCAACTATATGTATGCTCGGACATCTGCATAGCGGTATAGCGGTTATCTGCTTAGGTATATCTGTACAGTCTTTAGATTACAGATGTTCATACAGTGAGTAGTGGTACTGGTACACCGTTTCCTTTCCACGCGTTCAGACGTTCCACACGCGGAATACGGAAAAGTGTTGAAGGACACGAAAGGAAAGGGAGAAGAATCTATTCCTCGTCCTCACTAACTTGATGGCATGGTTTTGATCTTCCTTTTTTGGGGGGGTATTTCAGCTGTTTTTGTTTTGCTCTTCCCTATATAATATTGTGTCTTGGCTCATGTGCCTGCCTCCCTGTCTTATTTGTGTGTCTGAGCTGGTGTGAGTTGTGGTTGTAAAATAGGCAAATCTTCAATTTTCCACAGTGTATATCATGAAATAATGGTAATGGTTCTTTCTTGGCGTCGAAATCGGTATTGGGAGCAGGAAGGGAGACAGAGAACGTACTATATATAGTCCTTTATTCTCCATTTTATTTTTATTTCTTTTTGTTGTTGTTGTTGTTGTGGAATTGCCCAAAAAAAAGTAAAACAAAGAAATTTTTTCTTTTGTGTTTGTTGTCGTCTCTACTGGAACTGGAACTGGATGAGACTAAAAAGGAGGTTTTGAGAGAAAATTGAGAGACAAAAATAAATTTGGAGCTTGTTTCGTTTGTTTCGCCTGGAATATTGTGGAATTGTAGATTTGAAAATAAAAATGTTATATACATTTTATTTTTTTTATATTTCGATTGTAGAAATATTGTTGTTTATTTATTGGAAATTCAAATCTCACAATATTTGAGTTGAAAGTTGAAGAAACTAAATCGGAGAGTTTTGAATTCAAATTGTTTTGGCGGGTCCTAAACATAAGTACCTACACATGTACAAGTATAGTAGAAATTAAAAGTGCTGCTCAAACTACTGATATATACATACTACTACTGTATATAAGGAAAAAACCACATTGCTAATATTATATCATCAGCAACTATATGTATGTATCTATGTAGATATAGGTAGGTGTAGGTTATAAAACATAAACAAATATCTTTTTCAAAAATCAGTGAAGATACTATATAGGCTCCGACTATACACTAGGGGGAGAATATATGTATGCATATAGGTGGAAAAAGTTGGTAAGATTTTCAAAGGATATCTATATGGATTGGACTCATAAAAGTCGATCAGATAAAATAGGAGAAGAGGAAACAACTCGTGCGTTTAGTTCTTCCAAGATTCTCGTCGATTCTCTCTCTCTCTCTCTCTCTCTCTACTCTCCCTCCAAGAAGCACAGTTAACTAACTTGTGACTTCCCAATTAATCTTGTTTAAGTAGTGTAAACTACAACTATGGTGTTACATATGTAGACATATACAGACTCAAAAAACCCTTTCGGCCATTAACCATTACATTTCCTCGTTCCCGCCGCATCAGTTCCCAGGAATCACATATCACATATCAAATACATACTGTAATAGTTGTAATACTGCACTACGGCTGACCTCATGAATCCTCCTCATGTCTTCTTGTCTCCAATGCTAGAGCAACACACACACACACACAAATAAAGAAACGACTCCCGAAAAGTTTGAACGTTCAAATTAAGAAAGGCGGCAAATATTAAATCAACCTACCTACATATATCTTCCTTTATTGATAAATCCTACATCTATATAGATATGCCTAAACATACATATTTATCCGATTGTAATCATTTCACTCTATCCGCTCCCGTTCCTGTTCCCGTTCTGGTTCTGGTCCTGGTTGTCGTTGTCGGGAGTATGGAAACCCAAAAGGTTCTATCTAAACCTTTGTGCTGTTCTTTTTTTGAATTCATGTATTTCTTAAAAGGATTTCTTATTTTTATTTTTTTATAATTCTATGTTCACCGCAGATTTCAGTTCGGATTTTGGTTTTAAAAGTTAATTCACGTTCCACTTGCAGTAGGAGTCATATAGGAGGTGAGGTACGTAGGCACTTTATACTTTGTAGGTAGGTAGGTAGGTAGGTACTTTGTATTTTGAGAGCCAAGTCGCAGTGTTTTAAGAAGAAGAAGAAAATGGGTCGAGATTAAGATTGAGAATTGGATGACATGACGCGGGGTTTTTGAAGTTGATATATGTTTGAAGTTATTAGTGAGAGGGAGTTGCAATGAATTTAAATTATTCTCTCGTCTACTTCTCTCCTACTATTAATATTTATTGCATTGCAATAATGGTTTGCGTTCGCGCTGAGCTCTTCCTCACTCCTCCCGTTCACTTCTCGCATAGGGGCTATGCTACCGTAAAAATTCAAATAGAGCACCCTCACCTGACCCAGGACCGGCTAATGCGACCAGCGCAGGCAGTCCCTGCTGCGTAAATCGTCAAAAAACATGTAAATGGAACATTTTGCACTTTTAAAAAATATGTAAAAATAATATTTTGACTTTTTAAAAACATGCAAAATAAATTGTTTTGTACATTTCAAAAACATGTAAGTAAAACATTTTCCAATTTTCTAAAAACATGTAAAAAGAACATTTTGCACTTTTCTAAAACTTGTAAATACAACATTTTACTTGGCAAAGAAAACCATCAATAAAATCAAAATGGTGGTTTTTGTATGGAAACAAATTGCTGCCTAAAAACGATTCCTTCGTCCGGCCCTGACCCGACCCGTCGTTTAAAACAAACCAAAACATACATTTTATCCCATGGCCTATCAGTATATTAAATAGCGTTTTTGAAAAATGTGAATGTGGATTGGCTATTTACATGACCAATGGGAGTTTGACGGTACTTATATAGGTATTTTAGTACTGGTAAAGCGACGAGTTTCGTTGGTGAGACGGCCTTTCATTTGACCTGGTCTGTCTGAAGTCTGACGATCTCTTCCATTCCGTGTCGTGTGTTTCCATGCGATGTCAATGGCGATCCTCGCTTTCACTTTTTGGCTCCGAGCACTCGAACGACTTCATTGGACTGACACTATATACTATGGCAACTGGCCTATTTGTCTTTGCTATTAATTTTTATGAAAGTCAATGATTATGATTATTCCGTGTGGATATCATAATAATAAATTTACAAGTATTTCTGTATATATATATTTCTTTAATAATTGTTTTAATTCCCTATAGAAAATTACCTATATACTATAGTCATAATATCAAATGTCATAATGAGGAGAATGCAAGGGAATTTTGAATGACCGATGCCGATAATGTTATTAAAGCCAACATAAACAGGCTAAATCTAGTGCCAAATGCCCAAATGAAAATACCTAGGCTAGGTAGGTACGTAGGTGTGTATATGTAGTAAGTTCAGAATATTATAGGGTATATGTATTATTGTGTTATACTTCCTGAAGGAAAAGGGAAAGAAATATTGAGTACATATTATTTTGGAGAGAAAGTGGAAGTAGGCCAGGCATATCTTTATTTTTATTATCTTCCCTTTCACTGTATTCTATATGTATATATCTATAGGGAGTAGCAGTCCACCACGTATGTTAGCACAATACCTTCTGAACGACGATAGAAATTCGAAAAAAAAGGAATGAAGACATAATAATAGTTTTCTGCAGGTTCATCAAGCTGTGTAAACAGGATATTTGGGTGAAAATTGGGCTCACACAAGAAGTGTCGTGTCATGGGAATCGTTCCAATATCAGGGTATATGCGACGGTACCGGTACCGGCACCGGGAACAGGAAAGGTGGCCTAGGGTATACCAAACACATACATAAATTGTGTACAATTAGGAGAAAAATTCTGAAAACTATGGAGCTGACTTGTGTCTTGGGATGACTGAGGAGGCTAAAGAGAAAAGGAAAATGTGGTCGTTTGTGTGAAGAGTTTATCCACTTGATATTTTCTCAGGCGTAATATTTTTCCTAATGTTCTTTCTTCAGTGTCGTTCATCAATAGGGACTCAGGCGTATAATTTCAACATGAAAGCTTCTTTAAGTGTTAATTCCTTTAAGTCAAAATGACTGTATGTGTGTGTGTATATTTCTCTGGGACCTTGGAACCTATGGAGCTACTCCACTATTATGACTAGATGTGTAGCTAAATGTATGAAGCTATATACACGGGGATGGGAGGGGAGGCAATTTGCTCCGGCGGCTTCTGGATCTTTAACTATACTAGAAAATTTCTCCCATTTTGTGAGGAAATGGTTGGAAATAATTTAATGTGTGTGGTCTGTTTCTGCCTCCCTGCGATGGTCTCCGTCCTCGTCCTCTATATTAATAGGAGTGCATATAGTATAGTGCGGATTATGGAATTATGACCGGAGGTATACTTTTAGGTATGTAGAAGGTATTATGCTATTTTATTTTTATTACAATAACACTTATAGTCATGACGAGAGTATCTGAGGATACAGGGAGACACAGGCACAGGGCGCTATGGACTTTTTAAATGGGGCTATTAGTGAAATAATTTCATCCCCCTTTGTTTTCTATTTCCCTCAATTAAATTTATACGAATGAACAAATGAACTTGAACCCTTGATATTTCTCTGCAATATCTTCCCACTTTGAAGAGTCCTCGCTCCTATTGTTCACAGGGAGGGAATTTAAGAAACAATCAAATTCTCTGTAAGAATCAAAAGGCTGCTGGATGGAAATGGAATTTTGTAATCAAAATTCAAGAATAAAATTTTGCATTGTATGGAGTTGTATATGGGAGGAGGGTGTGGGTGATATAATTGTTTAGTCTAAAATTATTTAATTATTTAATTTGATATAAACCTTTACTCCATGGCTTCTTCATAAGAATATATAGTACGTGCCAATAGTAATAGTAATAATTATTTCATAAGACCAAGACTTAATTAAAGTTCCTATATGCAATGTTACCTATGATATAATATAGTTACCGTATTTCCTGTAATAGTACACGCGCGCCTACAAGTCAAATTCCAATACCTTCTAGACCCATAGCTATAATGAGTGTACGGATGAGCACCTTGGAACTCAATACCGGTCACCGTCACCGTCACCGTTACCGGTCCAGGAAAGTTTCATCAGAGATCTAAAATGTGCTAACCTGTAAGAGAAGGAAATCCACTCTTCTGCTGTTTTCATATCGTCTGTGAAGAACCAAAATGACCTATTTCCATTTTTAGCTAAAAACAATACCAACAATCTACAATAATATTCAAATATGTCTTGACAGCATTTAAATAGAACAGTTTGCACTTTTCAAAAATATGTAAATACAACATTTTACACTTTTCAAACACATGAAATTAGAACATATTGCACCTTTTCAAAAAGATGGAATTAGGACATTTTGCAATTTTCAAAAACATGCAAATAGAACATTTTACACTTTTCAAAAACTCCTAATTAACATTTTACGCATGTTTCTCATTTTGTTTTTATGACATAGCTCATTTTGATTGTATCTTTAAATTGGATATGGGTCATTTTGGTTCTTCACAGACGATATACCTCCTGGTATTGGTCCGGCCTCATTATGGTTGAAATGTGAGACGTTAGTAAATACTGTGACATGGACCTCCACTTTTATGTAGGTAGGTGCCTAGGTAGGTTCATATAACGTGAGTGAGTACAGGGCAGCGAACAAAGTTAAGTGTGAAAGCCAATGCGGAGTTACCGGTACCGGTACCGGTACACTGCCGGTGCAGGTGCGGGTGCCATTAGTGTTGTTGAACTGTCCAAGTTGAAGTGGATTTTGATATGGATCTTGGGCAGCGACAGAATCAGCTCAGTATCGCATTACTTCGGGAATTCGGGAGAACAGCTTCACAATCCGAATCCGAGTCCCAGTGCATTAACTACAGAGAGGTACATACTACATGAGATCTGCTTTCATCTGTAGAGGTTCTCATCTTGCTTGGACGGGCACAAAACTGAGCTTAGCATAGCATATAGGGAACTTGACTGGTCTGACTCTGTCTGACTCTGGCACTGGCACTGGCACTGGCCTGGCGAGTCCATCGTGGCGTAGTTTCGGTTTTCGGTTTTCGGCTCCGTTCTTTTGATAATGGAAATGAAGCGGAAAGGGAGTAAGTGAAAGGAAGAGGAAATATTACTCGGAAATTGTTGAGGGACATTCGTACACAAATTGGAGGTTGAAACTTGGGTCCTTCATCTCGTGGTCTATTATGGTCCCGGTGGTCTGGTCTGGAACACTGGAACCTGCTGGAACTGACCCTTTTTCCATCTCCAGCCGAATGTTGACGCGGGAATTGGCATTGGTTTTAGACTTAAAGCGTTGACTCTCTGGCATTATGACGTTGTTGGTTGGCGTAACAAGTGTATTATGAGAGTGAGACACTTACTTATGTTCTTATGTAGAAAGTAGAAACTAAGACTAAATATATATGGAATCTAAAACTGTGTCTTTCAATACGCTTACGCCTATCTTTCCTCCCTCCCTCCTCTCCCTCCACTTACAAGGGAATGGTTTTACATGGTACGCGCCGATTTCAAAAAGTCATATCTACAAAAATCAGGCTACTTTTAAATAGTAGGGATCCAAAGTAACTCGATTGCATTTTGCTTCGTTTGGTCACAGTAGCCCGCCAAAGTTTGAAAAAATTCAAATTTTAATATTTTGCCGCCCTGTAACTTCTACAGTTCTTATCCGATTTTGACGAAATTTGATTTTTTTGAACGTTTATACTCTTTTCTAAAAAGTAATTTCAGGATTTTTCAAAATTCGAAAATTTTCATTTTTTCGGCAAATTTTTGAAAAAACATTGTTTTTAAGGCCTACTTTTGTCTATAAATTTAGGCCCTAAAAACAATGTTTTTTCAAAAATTTGCCGAAAAAATGAAAATTTTCGAATTTTGAAAAATCCTGAAATTACTTTTTAGAAAAGAGTATAAACGTTCAAAAAAATCAAATTTCGTCAAAATCGGATAAGAACTGTAGAAGTTACAGGGCGCCAAAATATTAAAATTTGAATTTTTTTAAACTTTGGCGGGCTACTGTGACCAAACAAAGCAAAATGCAATCGAGTTACTTTGGATCCCAACTATTTAAAAGTAGCCTGATTTTTGTAGATATGACTTTTTGAAATCGGCGCGTACCATGTAAAACCATTCCCTTGTTAGAGAGGAATTTCTTTGTTTTTTTTCTGCTGACGTCGCATCTCTTTCTCTGCCTCTGCTTGTCTCTCTTCGATTGAACATTGAACATTACATTACAGATTACAGTGCATTTTTTCGACTAAAGTGGTTCATTGTATTATATATATTTTTTGTGTGGCAATCACAATCGGTTTTACTACTGCATAGGACTCCGATTTCATACCCACAAACTCCTATACTAGAGAGGTACGATGTAGAATGTAAGTAGGTAGGTACATATATTATTATTACTATTACGGGCTTTGATTTGTATGTACGACATGCATTTTTACGAAATTGCACTTCTATTTCTATATTGCTTCTGTTCTGCTCTCGTATTCGTTTTCGTTGTAGTTTACGTTTTAAGTCCATTTTGCTTTCGCTCTGGGCTTCCAAAATGTGTCCGTCTTCGCATTCTTCTTGCTTCGTGTCGGATCGTGAGGCCAAATTCCTGATTTCGAAATTGCAAAGTCTTAAAGTCGACATCGACGGGGACGTGGACATCGAAATGGAACTCGACAGCAACAACAAAAACAAAAACTAAAACGAAACGAATGCAGAATCTCCTCCATTCCATAAGACAGACTGTGTAGTAGAATCAGAATCTAGAAATAAATTGAAAAAAAAGGATTTGGAGAGTTTTTATAGGTTGTGTGGGTTGTTGCGAAATCTCCTCGAAAACAGTGTCGTATGAGGGGAAGACCATTGAAATCGAAATTGAGATCGAGACTCAGACCCGCAGGCTGAGACACACGGAAAAATAACAAAGAAAAAAAAGAGATGGTTGGTTTTGGTTTTGGTTATGGGAGATATTTTGGGAAGAAAAGCCGAGTGACAGCTTAGAGTAAATGCACGTCTGTTTTCTTGAGGGAAGATTTCCGGGTTGACACATGAAATTGACATTAATCGCCGTCTTGAAGTCTTGACTATATAACATGCCAGGTGTGTTGTTAGGATCATTCAATATCCTCAAGGTATGTCTATACTAATACTAGACTCTCGCCTTTCCCCTTCCCGTCACCCACATGGCGTGTTTGAAGATGAGAAGCACGGGAACCTGGAGCGGGACCGGACCTGGTACCGGTAGGTTGAGATGGCGACGGTGACGGTGACGCGACGGTGTGACGCTAAACGTATATTTTGTAAGCATTTTATTTCCCAAAGTAAATCTCCTCCTTGTAAGATGGGCTTAACACACGGAGAAAACTGTAAAAAAATCAATCTTTTAGGATTTACAAATAAGTAAGTGGAACACAATGACATGATATGATACGACTGTCTGACTGACTGAGTTGACTTGACATGCTGCTGCTCTGACTTACTTGGCACACGGTCAATCCAGAAAAAAAACGAGTCCGAATAGAGAAGCCATGCATATGTATATATGTATGTAGTCATAATATTTTTGTTCTTACATTGTTGGCTTGTTGGTGCGAATGACAGTTTGACGGATGTGACACCTGAATGTTATTTTTGTAAAATATACAGATTTATGTGTACGTACATACAGTAATTTGAAAAATTGATTAGGTAAGCTTCAAAATTTACCAATATATTGACTTAAGGCATATCGTCTGTGAAGAACGAAAATGACCCATTTCCATTTTTAGCTTAAACCAATATCCACTATCTACAAAAATATTCAAATATATCTTGAGAGCATTTAAATAGAACATTTTGCACTTTTCAAAAACATGTAAATAGAATGTTTTGCATTTTTTAAAAACGTGTAAATAGAACATTTTGCAATCTTCAAAAACATGTAAATAGAACATTTTGAAATTTTAGAAAACATGAAAACACAACATTTTACACTTTTCAAAAAAATGTAAATACAACATTTTGCACTTTTCAAAAACTCTTAACATTTTACGCATGTTTCTCATTTTGCTTTTATGACATAGCTCAATTTGATTCTACTTTAAATTGGATATGGGTCATTTTGGTTCTGCACAGACGATATGTAATATTCCCATGCAAAAATTCCATTGGGATTTTCTGCTTGTTGGCACTGGCATAACAGAAGACAGTATAATAGGCTTATATATTGTGTACACCTGATTGTACATTATGTTTAATACAGTGTGTCTCAAAACGTTAAACTCACCCCCGTTTATGGGGTTTATTTCCCTCTAAGAAGGAATTACGGTGAGTTGCATACCGCTGAGCCCATTCCATCGACTCTTCGTAATGTCCAATCCCGGACTTCTCGTGACCCCGAGTGACCTGAGTAATGACTTACGCTGTTTTGTAGAGAATTTAATTGTGCTTATGGACAGTTTCTTTAAATTCTAATCGGTTGAAATTTGCGCATGTACATAGGAATTTAGTGGTGCAAGTCGTGATTTTCCCATGTTATCAAACGGGGGAAAAAGTTGACATGAGGTTGACCCACCTTCTTCAACACTACCAGTGCTACAGTGACCCGATGATCAAAGTTAATAATTTTATTCATAGGTAACAAAAACAAATGTGAGAGTACGCATAATAATTTTCACATTTTTGCGTTGACTTAGCCGGGAGATATTGCTTTTTGAATTTAAAAAACCGTGAAGTGAGTTTAACGTTTTGAGACACCCCATTTTTGGTTTTTAATTATTTACATGAGAACTACTTGACCCCTGGGGGTCAATCAAAGTTAAATCCTACTTACTAGTGAGTTGTCATCTAAAAATAAATATGTCGCCTGAAAATTCCTTCTTAGAGGGAAGTAAACCCCATAAACGGGAGTGAGTTTAACGTTTTGAGACACACTGTAGTTTTGGAGTTTTATATGTAGCTATATATATGTAGACTGATTTATTTGGGACAAATGGATTTACGATGTACTACATATTCATAACGTAAGGATGTAGCCACTATTGTATGTAATACTCCAACTATTCATTCCCACGCGAACTCAATTTATTGACTGGGTCAATCATTTACAGAATTTACACTTGAGTGTATACATGTATTTAAAGGGACTTTGGGCGTGGCTTGCATGGTTGCATATTGAGCTCATGACATTTGAACTCTCCGTCGATATTTACAAACTTGAAATTTAATTTAGTAGACGGGTTTGGGAGGTCAGGGTTTAAACTGGAGTAGACAGGGTTCACTATTGCAGGAAGTACGGTAGTCTCCTTTGTTTGGTTGTTTGCATTATTGTAGAGGCATTGTGCTATTTATTAGGCTGGGAATTTCAAAATTATTGCTTTTAGAAGTAACTCTGATTTCTCTAACACGGAACCGCTGACAAGCACATTGACTTATCTCTATACTATATATACTGTATTATCTGTGAAGAACCAAAATGACATATATCCAATTTAAGCTACAATCAAAATGAGCTATGTCAAAAGAAAACATGCGTAAAATGTTAATTCCGAGTTTTTGAAAAGTGTAAAATGTTCTATTTACATGTTTTTTGAAAAGTGTAAAATGTTCTATTCGCATGTTTTTGAAAAGTGTAAAATATTCTATTTGCATATTTTTTTAAAGTGCAAAATATTCTATTTAAATGCTTTCAACACATATTTCATTAGTTTTGATGATAGTGGATATCTTTTTTAGCTAAAAATGGATATGGGTCATTTCGGTTCTTCACAGACGATATGTTGATAATTACACATGATTTTTTAATAAAAAAGAGAATCGTAATGGCGATGGTAATGGTAATATTTCAATATTTGTGGTACTGGTACTACTGACTCTTGCTCTGGTACTCGTATAAATTAAATCCCAATAAGTTTAGCCGTTCCACCCTTCGTTTGACGTCCATCCATTCAAAAATAGGTATACAAATCCTGTATAAACGATATTGATTGAGCTTTTATCTGTCTGTCTTAAACAGATCAGAATCAGATTTGAAAAGTTTACTCTTCCCCGTTGGAATGGTCCCACGTCCGAAAAAAAAAAGATAAAAAGGAAACAAATGGCTCGGGGGAAAGGGAAAAGTAGCCCAGGACCTGGATTCTGGATCAGAACCATTTCTTTTTCTCCTTCTTCGTCTTTGACTTAAAAACAAAGTTTTTATTGGGGCTATGCTTGCTGCGTTCCAACTGTTCAAAGGGAGATACCTACTCTTGGGATTGTTTTTAGACGGGTGTGGTGCGAGAGGCGGCTGGCTACATTACATTAGATTGCATTGGCTCAATGCATTTCAAATACGCATATTGTACATGTGTACATCTATGGCTTGTATTATACTGGCATGAAGTGGTTTTGATACCTTTCTATATTTTTTCCCGGGAGCTATACAGTAGTAGTAGAGATGGAGATCCCGGGTGCCGGGACCAGGACCGGAACCAGGACCGGGGAAAAATGAAGATGGGATTTAAAGACATATTTGACTTGTTTGGGAGCCTTAGGGCATTTAGTAGTGGATGGTGGTGGTGGAGCTCCGCGCTTTCTCTCCAAGTCACTCACACCCAACAACTCGAGACTTTGATTCTGATTTTGAGATTCACTCTCACAATCAGACAGACGCTTTAGCTTTAGGAGGAGATTGAGAGCGTCAGAAAGAAATCCAAAGTGAAAATCCACTCATTTCCTTTTACTTACTGTCATTCGTTCCTCAATAAATGTCAGTTTGAAGATTCCCTCTTCTTTTTTTATGTGTGTGCGCTCTCGACAACTCGTCTTTTTTCATCTCTCCTTTTCTGGCTCTGACCGCCTTATTTCTTTTGCTTTCTTTTTCATACATACTTTAGTTTTTACGTTGGTATTGGCTATTTTTTTGTATTCGATACAGGGTGGGATAATTTGGCCAGCACAGCAGCCAAAAAATATGTAATTGAACCATTTGACACTTTTCAGAAACATGTAAAATATAGAAAGTTTTGGCTTTTCAAAACCATGCAAATAAAAAGTTTTGCAAATTTCAAAATCATGCAAATTAAGCATTTAACACCTTTCAAAAAACATGTAAAAGGAACATTTTGCATTTTTTAGAATCAAGCAAATAGAATATTTTGCACTTTTTAGAATCAAGCAAATAGAATATTTTGCACTTTTTAGAATCAAGCATATAGAATATTTTGCACTTTTTAGAATCAAGCAAATAGAATATTTTGCACTTTTTAGAATCAAGTTAATAGAATATTTTGTACTTTTCTAAAATATGTAAATGGAAAAGTTTTGTTTACCAAAGAAAACCATCAATAAAATCAAAATGGTGGTTTTTATATGGTAACAAATTGCTGCCTAAAATTAATTCCTTTTGTCCGGCCCTATGATTCGATATTCCAATATACTAAAAGAAGGAATGTCCAAAAATGTGCAAGTACAATAATAAGAATAAGAACTTACTTGGTGTACAGGTATAGACAAAATGATAAGGAAGTCAGTTTTTGTGTGTGTCATATTATGCATGTAGGGGAATGCTACTGATATTGCCAGATATATCAATTGTGTCCACATTAATATTTTACTTGAGCTTTGAGCCCCGGTCTAGCATATAATTCCAGAAATAAAATGCCCAAGTTGAAGCTGACTGCTGTAAAAAAAATCAACAAGCAGTGATATATACGCAGCCCTTTGATAGTAGCAGCTAAATTTCTTATACTTTCCCTCAATTACTATACACTTTCATTTCCTTTCAAAACTTGCATATATAAAGGTTGAATAGGAATTATTAATCTTTTTATTTGACTCGTACTACCTGGATGCATGAAGCCCGCATTTCCTTTTTTTGTCTGAATAAAATGAAAACCACTTACTTTTAGCCTTTGCCTCCGATTCGGATAATATCTCCAAGTTTTTATTCACGTTCTTAAAATCGTTCAAAAAAGCAGAAGAATAAAAAAAAGATGATGATGACAACGTGCATATAGCTGAATAGCTGCATAGATAAGAAAATGTGATAGAAAGTGTCTCACTCTGATTATTAGGGAAACTACCGATGCATATTGTACATATTATGGTTACGATTACAGTATAATAGACTCTGTATGCGATGGATTGTAAAACTCAATTATATAGCTTTGAGTTGGGAGACACTTGAAAATTTGGGACATGGTTTTTGATGATTTTTTTAAATTTATTAAAAATATCTCTGAGAAGTTGGTTTAAAAACATGTATAAAAATAAATCAAAACTTATTTTATTGTTGATTTGATTTGGATTGAAGATGAGGTTTTTTATACTCACACGAAGTACGTGTATACACCTCATTATCTTGAGTTCCTTGTGAAAGCAAATGCTTTCATTTTTATTTGCTTTTTAGTTGCATATGGTTGTTAATATAATTATTTACACTTGATTTATTGATACTCTCTACAACCAAAATACCTACGTAGTTTCTGATAGGAAATCAGGAAGTTTGATCAATATACATCTCGAGTAAATACATATCACACCTCCCACTTTAACTTGACAGTCTATACATTCCGCATTAGATTCCTAAGAATGATTGTAATTTTCTGTCTAATGGTCTGCTTTTACTCTGCTTTCACTCTGCTTTCTCCCAGTCCCAGTACCAGTACCAGTCACGGCCACGCCAGTCAGTCATAAGGTTTTGAAAGTTTATGCAATAAATTGTTCAAGGAATATCTTACCTATAGTATGTAGGTAGGTGCCTCCATTAAAATAGACATACTCTTGATTTACTTGATTTTGATTTAGAGATCACTTTGTATTCACGAGGCTTACCCAAAATCCTGTAGTTAATCAAGTTAATCAGATTGTCATATGAAAGTGTCATCGTTTCATTCGTCTTGCATGTGCCTGGGCACTTGGAGGTGTCTGACTCTGTCTGATTGCTCTTTCTGCGGTGAGAGCTGCGTGAAGAAGCACGAGAGGACGCCAGAAAACAGACAGTCAACTGTAAATTACATCATTACATGCATGACGGTCTCTCTCTCTCAATTTTCATGTCTATTTCATATGCAAATCTTGTGTTGAATTCAAATTTAAATTCGAATTTACACATTTTTATTTATTTTCTTCCCAATTTGATTTAAAAAACATAACTGTAGGTGTATAGCTTCTCTACGCTCAAACTCTCAATCATGTACGTAATTAGAACAACATGCGGAGAAGGGAGAATCATATAGAATTACATACGTAATCCAGCCAAAGCTGCAGTGAAGTTTTTCTTGTATTTTGGTCTTCGTTACTTAGCCTTACATTAATCTGATAATAAATATCGTCAGTGAAGAATCAAAATCAGCCATATAAGAAATAAATGCATTATCTACAAAAGTGTTAAAGTACCATTATCTTGAAATTGTGTAAATTGAACATATTACACTTTTTTTAAAATACACAAATAGAACATTTTACACTTTTCAAAAAATATGTAAATACAACATTTTACACTTTTCAAAAAATATGTAAATGGGATATTTTAAAATTTTCAAAAATATGTAAATAGATCATGTTATACTTTTTAAAAAACATGCAAATAGAACATTTTACACTTTTTAAAAAACATGCAAATAGAAAATTTTACACTTTTCAAAAAGCATGCAAATAAAACATGCTGCATTTTTTAAAAGCTCATAGTTATTATTTTGCGCATCTATCTCGTTTAAAGCTTTTTCTGCATAGCTCATTTTAATTCTTGCTTAAAATGAATATAGGGATACTATTTATTCTTCTCTCACCATGTAGTATAGCTATAGCTCATATGAAAATAAAAGTGGAAGGGGCGGGAAATGCGGAACCAAAACCGACGCTGAATTCCAAGAGCCGAATTCCACTCTAAAAGTATTACGAAATATGAACATAATATCAAAGGAGGTTCCAAAAATTATTTGTCAGATGTCGGATGTCGGATTCGGATGTTGATGTCGGGCTCTCGCTCTATGGATGGATTGTCAAGGAGACACACACACAAATAGGAGAGAAGTGAAATGTCTAGAATCTAGAACCCACAAACTTAATAATAGAAAGAAATAGTGTATATTATATAAAAGTAGAAGTAGACAAGTACAAGTGCATAGCGGGGTGAAGTTGCTCGTAATAGTGGGAGTAATTGTAAAATAATATCTGTATAGCTAGTACAAACTAGAATGCAGGAGCATATCTCACATCTTACAGCTACTACCCCGTCGCCCTTATTCTCTTCACTACGTGTATAGTTCTTCCCTCAAACCTTTCAGGCATGAGTCATTACTCCTGCTTGGTTTGATCTATGTTTGAGCTATGGCACTATGATGCTGCTTTGGTTTGATTTGGTTTGGTTTAGTTTGCTGGATGGAAAAGCTCTTTTTCTCTTTCCTCTCACAAAGGAACTACATATTGCCATATTGCATTGACAGTACCATGGAGACTGTAGAAAAAAAAGAATAGGAGAAAGTTGAAGGAGAAAGTAGACTTTTCGGAACGTAACGTGGAGCTCAGGACCAATACCAATCCAGCATACGGGAGCAAGTAACGCATATAGTAGAACTGGACTTTGGAAATATGGAATTGTAGAAAATGCTCCTAGGAAAGCTGGTTTTCTGCTAGACTGTAGATGAAATGAACCACTCTGACTCTGAATAATATGTGATGGGAAGAATGGGAGACGTTGCGACTGTGAGTGAGTGAGTGAAAGTGTAGGTCGAGGATATGAGCACTTGAACGTTAGAGTAGAAATCCTCTGGAGAATTAAGTAAGCATGTTCGAGAAGAAGCATATTTGATCAGTGAATGAGTTGAACGTTATCAAGTGGATCAAGGCTCAAGACTTAAGACTAACTTCAAAATTTGTAACACACAGTAGTTTTTGTCAGAATATGTGGAAACTGTGGAGCACAGGACTACAGTAGGAAAAAAACCTTCAGTCTGCTTCCACTCTACCGTCCTGGTCCTGGTCCTGGTCCTGGTCCCGGTCCCAGACCCGATCCGTCCACAACGTACGTGAAGCTACATACATTTATAGATTATTTTTAACCACACCACACAGAGAGAGAGAAAGAGTAGAGAATTTAGAGAAGGGGAAAGGAGGGAGACAGAAGAGTGAAAGTACTCACTCAGTCACTCACCCACTCCCGTCCTCTTTGTCCCTCTCCCAACATTCCCACATCCGCAGTTTTCATTGAGCTTGAGCTCAGGTTAAAATGAGTGAAACTCCCATAAAAACAACTCAGGACACGTACAATCAAAATTGTTTCTGTCTGTGTGCTTGAGCTGGCTGTACATATGGAGGAGCAAAGTGGGAATTAGCGTAGAGCTGTGTAGAACACTGTAGAATTGTGGAATTTATCTCAAGAGTAGGGCGCAGGCAGAAGGAGAAAGTAGGTATAGGGAAAGTCAGGAAGAAAGCTGAGGGCTGAGGCTGACGGGAGAAAGAGAGCGAAAATTTGAGCGTCCTTTGCTATTGCAAGACGAGCAGAGAGTTGAAACGCCTCTTCTTACAGACGTGTGTCTGTATATATATAGTTGAGACTCATTCCATATCTTCTTATGTACATAACACGTAGTAATGAGGAACATAAATCTTGATGTGAAAACAACTTACTTTCACTTTCACTACTCATCCTCGCTTTCCCTTTCCTTTTCGTTCTCATCCTTGTCAGTCGTCCTCGTCGTCGTCGGGAGTCGGGAGTGTTTATCTCTTTTCTCTCAAAATTTGATCATATGATTCCAGATAGAAGTTCAAGGACCAAAAGTGTGAGTAGGCTATGTTATGTTATGCATATGCTATATGCTATATGCAAGTCCATTTGAAAAAATTCCGAGTTCATTATGTAATTACCTATGTATGAGTACGAGTACTCACCTACTCGTAATGGCTGTGCCGTTCCATTGAGTGCCTAGAGTAGGAAATGGGACTCAATTGTGGATGTCAGTCAGTGTCAGTAGTGTAGTATAATTTAATGCACAGCAATTTCGATTAGTATCCCTATATCTGCTCTACGCATCTATGGCTGGCTGGTTCTATTTTCTATTCATATAGAAAGATTTTTTACTGTGATGTGACACAAATTTTTATAAAGAAGTGAAAGTTGAAATATCTTTAATGACATGTAAAAGGCGGTAAAATACATTTTTAGTTTTAGTTTTTTTCTTTTTGCATATATGACAAAATGTTAAAACTTTACAGATTTAGTTTGAGCTTTAGTTGCATCTTGTATCTACTTGTACTGTAGTCTGTAGTACCTTTTTAGTTAAGTAGATTAGGGTGGTGGGTGCGGTGAGATACTTTAGTTTTCTTGGCCTTGTACAGAAGGCGAGAGATGATTTGAACACTGCATGAAATGAAGGATTTCATGTTTCAAGTAAATGGAGAGTGTATTTTATTTTACAGTCAATTTCCCTTTGCTTTAGAGAAATGAAATAGAAAAGTGGAGAAAGTACACTGCCCCAGATTGAGACCATTTTTAACTTTATGTCTTCAGGCCACCAATAAAGAACCAAGGGCAGATCGAAGGACAGGAAATGAACTCACACACAACCATATAGTAGCCAATCTTATTTTTTTCTGTACACCTTTTTGTGTATTGATAAGGTGTTGGAAGGATTGTAATATTTTAGAATATTGCGTTGATCTAAGTTTTTTTGGTAGTTTAATAGTTCGTTGTGGGTTGTAGGTGCAGAGCTTTTTTCCATTACCTTTTGTTGATGATATTAGTTTTCAATTTAAATCAAAGTTGTGTTTTCGCGCGCGTTATTACTAGTGGTAGCGGTAGTGGTCCTGTTATGTTGTTGTGTGTTTTCATTGTTGTTCAGTTCCGGCTTGGATTTTTGAACCGGTTCGAGAACTTAATTTGAACTGGTTGGATAAAAGTGTCGGGGTGAAAGTGGTTGTAGTAAAAAATATAGTTTGCTGTTTGTTTTTGTAGACCTTTATAGGTGTAGGCGTTGGACTGTAATGCTGTATATATATTCTAGATTCTATAGTATTCTAGACTGTGGGTTGTGTTGTGTTCTTATATGGAATATGGAACTGTGTACGTGTAGTTCCCACGTTGAGACACTTCAAAGTAAAAGTAAGTAAAGTTGTTCAGTGCTCAGGGAATTCATCTGTACAGGGAAAGAAGGTTAAAAAGGGAACGAGAACCAGAAGGTGTTTGTGATTGTTTTCCGTTGAACTTGCTCTCAACTCTCAACATTATTAGGGTGGAATGGAGGTAGCGAGTCTCTGCTCTGTGGAAGCAAAAAAAGTGTCGTTGAAGAAATGATACTGACAATTCAAGTAAAATTTCTAAATGTTGCAAAATAAAGTGTAGTATGGCCAAGGAACAACTACATAAATGACGGATACAATTTAAAAGAAAATAATTGAAAATTAAAACTTTCATTTTGTGTAGAAAACTGTCCTAAATAATTTCTTATGTTTTAAGACACTGTTGAAAATTGCATAATAATATTGCATATGTCTGATTGCACAACTTCAAAAATACGCACTACATACTGTGCCTTGGATATTTGAAAGGACAAAAAATGAGGGGAAAGCATCCAAAATACATGAGAGAAAGCGTAAAACAAAAAACAAATGGGGATTGAAAATAAATAAAATTTGAAATTCTCAATAAGTTTTTGTAGGATCCATCCCACCACCGCACCGCCTGCCACCACCACCAGTACCGGTACCAGTACATGGACCATGTTGGACGTATACATTCTTATATATGCCAATCCGTTTTAGGCGTACCTTTTTTGGAACGCCTAATACGACGTCATATAGTTTTATAGATGGTTTAGAATTTGAATTTGAATGTGAGGAAATGTGATTATAATGTTGTGTCGTACAATTTTTCTCTCTCGCTCCATCCAGCATATTGTTCTCTCCTCTCCTCTTCCACCTCCTTTTCCTTGTCTTCCATTGTACAGGCAAATACTCTGCCGTCTGTCTATAGAAATCCAAATGGAAGTAGAAGTAAGTAGGAGAAAGTGAAAGTCTGTACTGAAGCATTTGGAAATAATGTGACAAAAGTTCCGCTCTATTCTCTCATCCATCGCTGAGCTCAGCATGAATTCTTATTGAGAGAAAACTATAAGGAAAGTACAAAAGTGTGGATTTTTGTATTTCTGTGTGTGTGTGTGTGTGTGTGTGTACGAGTGTAGGTAGAATCCAGAGTCCACAGTAGCTAAACCACGCCATCATATATAATCCCAAATTCCTATATAGGCTAAAGCCAAAATCTATAAATATGAACACGAACTTACGCCTTTGGTACTTATATTACATATATATGTATATAGGAAAGTTACCTACACAAGAACTGATAATAACCCAAAAAAATAGAAGATAAAATGATGTTGAACCCAAATGGCTTACAGTTAACATGAAATAGTAAAGTCAAATAAAAAAACCAGGAGAGGAAATGACAAAGAAAGCTCAGGATTTTTTTGGCAATGGTATGGTGTTTAGGTTTTGGCTTTGACATTGGCAATGTGTATAGTACGAATTATCTAAATTATAAATCATATAGAACTTCATAGTTTCTTTTGAATTTTCTCTTCCCATCATTTGTTTTAAATTGCTGTGTACATTTTATTGTAATTAAATAATTTTAGATTACGTTTTACTCATCTTTGTAACTGTTATTACTGTTATGTTGTATGTATGTATATGTGTAAGACATTTTTGTTGCAATTTTAATACCTTATATTATATTTTTTAATATAGCATATAATTTCAAATTTTGTGAAAGTTGAAACTTTGAAAATTTTAAAAACAATTACAAAAACAAATAAATTTTTGATCGAAAGTTAGTAAAAAATTATTAGGTAGTCTACACTTATCAAAAATATTATATTACTACCCATTTTTATTTTTCAAAACTATATGTACATAATTAGAAAATTTTGAAATTTCCACACATTTGTATGTTAATAATAATTATTATAGTTTTCTTAATTAGGCAATACTTCAACTTTCAAAAATATTTTTTGAAGACATTTTTGCACCTTTTCAAAAATTCGTATTTAAAAGATTTTGCATCTTTTTTTAATTTCATGATTAGAAAATTCTGTACCTTTTTGAAAGTATGTAATCAGAAAATTCTCCACCTTTTCAGAAGCACGTAATTACAAAATTCTTCATCTTTTAAAAAGCCATAGTAAATATAAGTTAGTGTTTGTTAGAAACTCAAAAATGTGTACTTTCACTTATTACCGTAAAGCGTATGCTTCCGCATACGCATCTACTTTGGTGGTGGGCTGAATGACTGGATGTTAAATCAGATTAAGAGCTACTCGTGTACCGGAGAGTTACCCACCTCCTTTTTTTTTACATCTGTACATTTTTACACACAATACAGTTTTTCTGTTCAATTTCAATTCCCATGAGATCTCTTTCAACAACTCACGAAGCTACTACTGCCTCACAATCGAATCGAACATGACGTTATTCACTTGCACAAATCCACTTTCTCCTTATACTTATACTTACTCTACCTAACTAAGCTCAAGTAACCTACATATCTAATTGTATTCATACCTGTGCGTGCATATCCCCCTAGCTACCCTTTTTTGCATGCATATATCGCATATTATATGGGACCATTACTTTCCATCCTCACACAACAGGCACAACCCTCCTTTTTAACAGGCATATTTTCACATTGTATTCTGATAGTGGTGAAGTAAACGGTCTTAAGAAAGTATCTATATTACCTTTTCCAAGTTGCTTCTTTTCCCTTTCATCTTTCTTGGACAAAAAAATTTTTTTTGAATATTTGAAAAAATTAAATTAAAGTATTGCATATTCATGATTTAGATTTTATTTTTAGTTCCCTTCTAAGACGTGACCTCTCTAATAATTATATTTACGTAAATTACAAGGGGATCCGGAAGCCGGAAAGTTGAAGGCTCTATTATTATTTGATTATTATATATAAAGGAAAATCAAATCAATTTTAGAGTTCAAAGTCAATATACAGAGAAATTGAATGAGTTGAATAAATGAATACAAATTTCAAATGTGCAGCAGAACAGACCAGACAATCACAATGCAGTCCCAAATTTGATGCAATCTCCGCGCTTTTGAGATCTAATGGGTGGGATGGTTCCGAGAAAAATAATAGTAGTATTAATAGTTATGTAGAATTTAATATCTTGAGGCACTATTTAAATATCCTTGACTGCCTTTTGCCGTGCCGTGCCATTATAACTATATAGCCGAGTGTCTAGAATCAGAATCCGTCCCGAGACCTATAGACTGAAAATTATCTATTTATACATTTTGCTATATTTATTTTGTATCTTTTTAAGTATGCATCGATTAATTCATTAATTTTACTTGGTATCCCACAAAAAAAACGTAGTACGATGCTGTTTTGAATTTGCTGACTAAAGCCTATATCGTCGATGAAGAACCAAAATGACCCATTTCCAATTTATGCTAGAATTAAAATGAGATATGTAAAACAAACACAGTAAATAAGATACATGCTTACAATGCTAATCACGAGTTTCTAAAATGAGCAAATTGTTCTATTTACATGTTTTTGAAAAGGTCAAAATGTTCTATTTACATGTTTTTGAAAAGGTCAGAATGTTCTATTTACATACTTTTGAAAAGGTCAGAATGTTCTATTTACGTGTTTTTTTTAAGTGTAAAATGTCGTATTTACGTGTTTTTCAAAATTGCAAAATGTCCTATTTACATGCTTTTGAAAATTTCAAATTGTTCTACTTAAGTGTTTTTGAAAAGTGTAAAAAAAAATCCTGTGTACTTGTTTTTTAAAAAATGCACAAGGTTCTATATTTACATTATTTCATGAACATGTAATTTAATTTTTTTCTGTAGTTAGTGCATTTGGTTATTTTGGTTTTCGACTAAAAATCGATATAGGTCATTTTGGTTCTTCAAAGACGATATACTACCTACTATAGTTCCTACCTACCTACGTAGATTTCGTTTTCAAATAATATTATGAGATTTGTCCGTGGGTGTTTACCCAACTGTCAGATGTTCGATTTTCTATTTACATATATACCTAACCGCAGGTACATATGGCTCTCATATGAACGCATAGAATGAAATAGAATTTGAATCAGATTACGTTTTAGTCTCAAGGTTTTTAGGTAGGGCCAGGGCATTCATAAAGGATATAGAATTCATACGCGGAATTGATGCTCTTTTATTTCATTGTTATACTATCATATTTGATGCCGCTTATATTCCTGCATCGTTATATAGATATAGCTATACAGTAGGGGCATATCATGTTAGGTGGTGTATAAATTTGAACAAGAAAGTCCCATATTTTGGTTTGTGCCTGTTCAAAGTTCAAAAAGGGGCTGCGATAATGACCGTGGGATTTGAAATTTGAAACCATCATCCAGCCCCTACACAAAATTTAGAAAGATCCTTTTCACATCTTTCGGATCTTCCCCATTTGTTTTTGAATCTTAATTTACTTGAATTTGAATTATCCTTTTAGATTTATATACAAAATACATAATACCTACACTAATTATTATTAGAAAGCAAATTCTCCTTGGAAATACTCTAAAGCCCACGAATTCTAACGATAAGAAGCACTTTCACTTAAAAGTCAAAAGCCGAAAGATTTCTGTACAAGTTTATTAGTTACAATTTTAGGGATAGATATTATAATAATTGGAAGCCATCTCTGTTACAGCATTTCCATTGACCGAACAACTTTGTTTGGTTTTTTCTTTTCTTTAGTCCTCTGTAATAAGTGAGTTAATTATTTTGTGTCTATTTTCCTTTATAATAAAATGTTCAGGTATTTTTGTATCATATTGTAGCAGCTTAGACTATGGGGTTGAGAACAACACAGTTTCTGCTGTAGTTTCTTTATTTGCTGTAATTGGAGTTGTAGGAAGGAAGATATAAGATTGTGACTGTAGGAATTCTAGGAATCTTGTGTTTGTGTGTGTGTGTGATTGTTTGTGTTAGTATGAGACTGAGAAAATTACAATGAGACTTTGTGAAGTAACTTTTGTTTTGGTTTTGTTTGTTCAAGAAATTAAAGTAGGATTAAGGTATACAGTATTCAAATTAGAATGGCGAACGCACGGAATGAACTGTCTCAAATCCTGTTTCTCTCCAATGTGTCCCTCACTGGTTTTTCTCACGAGAACTAGAGGAGGAGAAAGAAAGTGCTCGAGGATGAGACTCGTATTCGTGCCACTCGTATATAGGATATTATTATGCATACGAAAGTTACCTGTGTATTTGAGTCTGTCTAATAAATTTTAGCAACCACTATTGACGCGAGAGCAGGGCCGGACGAAGGAATTGCTTTTAGGCAGCAATTTGTTTCAAAAAAAAAACGCCATTTTGATTTCATTGATGATTTTCTTTGGTAAACCAAATTGTTTTTGTATTTAAATGTTTTTAGAAAAGTTCAAAATGTTCTTTTAATATGTTTTTAAATGAGTTCAAAATGTTCTTTTAATATGTTTTTAGATGAGTTCAAAATGTTCTTTTAACATGTTTTTAGAAAAGTTCAAAATGTTCTTTTAACATGTTTTTAGAAAAGTTCAAAATGTTCTTTTAACATGTTTTTAGAAAAGTTCAAAATTTTCTTTTTACATGTTTTTAGAAAAGTACAAAATGTTCTTTTAACATGTTTTTAGAAAAGTTCAAAATGTTCTTTTAACATGTTTTTAGAAAAGTTCAAAATGTTCTTTTAACATGTTTTTAGAAAAGTTCAAAATGTTCTCTTAACATGTTTTTAGAAAAGTTCAAAATTTTCTGTTTACATGTTTTAGAAAAGTTCAAAATGTTCTTTTAATATGTTTTTAGATGAGTTCAAAATGTTCTTTTAATGTTTTTAGATGAGTTCGAAATGTTCTTTGAACATGTTTTTAGAAAATTTCAAAATGTTCTTTTAACATGTTTTTAGAAAAGTTCAAAATGTTCTTTTAACATGTTTTTAGAAAAGTTCAAAATGTTCTCTTAACATGTTTTTAGAAAAGTTCAAAATTTTCTGTTTACATGTTTTAGAAAAGTTCAAAATGTTCTTTTAATATGTTTTTAGATGAGTTCAAAATGTTCTTTTAATGTTTTTAGATGAGTTCGAAATGTTCTTTTAACATGTTTTTAGAAAATTTCAAAATGTTCTTTTAACATGTTTTTAGAAAAGTTCAAAATGTTCTTTTAACATGTTTTTAGAAAAGTTCAAAATGTTCTTTTAACATGTTTTTAGAAAAGTTCAAAATTTTCTGTTTACATGTTTTAGAAAAGTGCAAAATTTTCTATTTACATGCTTTTTTAAAAGTGTTAAATGTTTTATTTCCATGTTTTTGAAATGTACAAAAAGATTTATTTGCCTGTTTTTAAAACGTCAAAATATTCTATTTGCATGTTTTTGAAAATTCAAACAGCGGGGGCTGCCTACGCTGGTCACAATATCCGGCCCTGTGCGAGAGACTATACGGTTACGTATATAATTACGGAAGCCTATATCAGAGCTTACGATCAGTATAGCGTTAAATGTGTGAACGGGGAAGAATATAGGTTGGCTTGTTTTAATTCTTCATCTCTGGAATATACGAGTTTGTACTGTACAGAGTTACAGACAGGTCACAGGTACTCTCACGTATTCTCCGATTTACACAGTAGTTGTATGAATCGATCTAAAACCTTGGCGAGAGATACTAAACGGAGAAAGTACTACGGAAAGAGAGTAACTACATTTACCAGGACCAGTCAGTAGTCAGTACTATATGTACAGTCATATATCGACGCATGTAGCAAGTCCTATATATTTCCATAGTGAATATGTAGTAGCATTAAGTTGGGCCATTTACCCCTCTAGCCTATTTACTCTTACTCAGGTCTCAGGTATTTGAGAGAAATAGTGAGAAGGGGAAAAAAACTTTTCCAACGAAAACGAGAACGACTCCATAGCTAAAAACTCCCTCCATGTCTTTATAATTTAGCATCTACTACGTTCTACACACTTTTTTTAGGTAATAGATACAAAGATATCGCTGTGAAGAACCAAAATTACCCATTTCTAATTTAAGCTACAATCAAAATAAGGTTTGTCATAAAAACAAAATGAAAAACATGCGTAAAACTCTATTTCCATGTTTTTAAAAAGTGCAAAATGTTCTAATTCCATGTTTTTGAAAAGGTGCAAAATGTTCTAATTCCATGTTTTTGAAAAGGTGCTCAATGTTCTAATTCCATGTTTTTGAAAAGGTGCAAAATGTTCTAATTCCATGTTTTTTAAAAGGTGCAAAATGTTCTAATTCCATGTTTTTTAAAAGGTGCTCAATGTTCTAATTCCATGTTTTTGAAAAGGTGCAAAATGTTCTAATTCCATGTTTTTTAAAAGGTGCAAAATGTTCTAATTCCATGTTTTTTAAAAGGTGCAAAATGTTCTAATTCCATGTTTTCGAAAAGGTGCAAAATATTCTAATTCCATGTTTTTTAAAAGGTGCAAAATGTTCTAATTCCATGTTTATTAAAAGGTGCAAAATGTTCTAATTCCATGTTTATTAAAAGGTGCGAAATGTTCTAATTCCATGTTATTGAAAAGTGCAATATGGTCTATTTAAATGCTTTCAAGACATATTTCAATATTTTTGTAAATAGTAAATATTATTTTTAGCTAAAAATGGAAATGGGTCATTTTGGTTCTTCACAGACGATATGCGTCTTGTGCATAGTAATATCATACTTTACATACTATACTTGTGTACGAGACACACTGTGTCTTCTTAGGCTTTCACCAAAATGCAATGCAACTACCGAGACCGTCACTGACGCCGACACCGACAGTCCACAAAGTTTCTTCAAAAGTTTTTCTTTCTCTCCTCTAAATACAAATAAGATTAAGATAATTTCTGAGGGTTGCGAGTTTTTTTTCTTGTATATTATACAGTAGAGATTTTCATTGGTGTAAAATAAAATTACTTCAAGACAAATTCCAATTCAAGATTGTAAATAAACTCGTGTTTTTTTCCCGTATTACTTACATAAAATTCGAATTTATGTCCTCACAATGCAATGCGAGCCAATCCAATGGAAGGACAGGAACATTTTTAACCTGAAGATTTCAGTAGTATAGAAAGTAGATGGAATTTACACACGTTTTATTTTTGAAATGGAAAATTTGTAAAGTTTCCAAAGGTTATATTCTGTGTGTGATTAAGCTATATATAGTTTTGAATTCGATTGGCTCGGAGGCTCGGAGGAAGTTCTCATAAGTTTTCATTAGTTTTATTTGTTTTTTTTTGAAAGGAGGTGATACGCATTTTTTTAAAGATTGGTTGCTGTAGTTGCGAGGGACTTTCAATAAGTTTTTTGTTGTTTTTGTTATTTTATTTTAAGCTTAATGTATTTTGTAAAAGCGTTCAAAATACAAACTTAGGTTCTATCGCTGTCATGCGTATTTGAGTTCATAGAGTTAAAATGAAGGTTTTTCTTTATCTATGTAAGTTTAATACTAATTTTTCCCCGTCGTCCCCATGTTTGTGAGTCAGGCTCAAATAGATATCGATTTTCTATTACAAATTTAAAATAACTAAAGTTGCTATTTAAGTAGGTACCTAAAGGTATTTTATATGCTCAGATGACGATGACACACATACACAAAAGCACACAGAGAGGAAACATCGTGATCCGATCATAATATAGGAGGTAGAGTTGGAGATATAGGTAGAGTTGTGAGCAATGTTGTAGAGCTTTATACAGTGCACCTCAAAAGTTTGGGGCCACCCTCGTTATATATGACTTTTACCTATAACAAATTTTAACAACTGGCGCATTTGAATTTCCCGGTAAATCTAAAAATATAAATTTTCAAATATGAACCAAAACCGAGTACTGCAAAATTGAATAACTATAGATAGACATATCGTGTGTGAAGAACCAAAATTAGCCATATCCAATTTAAGCTACAATCGAAATAAGATGTCATAGAAACAAAAGGAGAAAATGTTAATAATTAAGAGTTTTTGAAAAGTGTATAATTTTCTATTTTTATGTTTTTGGAAAGTTTAAAATGTTCTATTTTCATGTTTTTGAAAAGTGCAAAATGTTCTATTTTCATGTTTTTGAAAAGTGCAAAATGTTCTATTTTCATGTTTTTGAAAAGTGCAAAATTTTCTATTTACATGATTTTGAAAAGTGCAAAATATTCTATTTAAATGTTTTTGAAACACATTTGAATATTTTTGTAGATAGTGGATATTGTGTTTAGCTACAAATGGATATGGGTCATTTTGGTTCTTCACAGACGATACTATTCCCAAATTAAAACAGAAAAAGAGTGGGAAAAAATTGGGTTTAAAATTTTTGGGACATACTGTATGTGCAGTTCTTTGCCCCGCCCCACCTGAACATTAGGAAGATCATAGTCATGAAATGTGCGTAAAGTACTTGAAGAAGGAAATTAAAATACTCAAGGAAAGAAGTAAAAGAGAGTAGGAGGGAGTGAAGCTATTCAAGCTAAATACTAAATGCTATCAGTCAAGTGAACGTTTTTTCGTTCTTTTGCCCTGTTTACACCCCATACGACCACATCACCGGTTACCGGTTACCGGCTCTGGCCCCGGGTCCGGTACCGGTACCGGTCCCGGTCCTCGTACTAGTTTTCCTGAATGACGTTAAAATTTGCAATAAAGAAGACTCTTCCTTGGCGGAGGGGGACGTTGATGGTCTTGGGGTTCTGTCTTTGAGCTTTCTCCTAACCGTCAACCGTGGCCGTGTCCTTAAAGCCGGATTGTATTGAAAAGAGTAGTGTGTAGTACACTAAACACTGTTCAGGACAACTTTTTATATGCTCTGGAACTCTATGGAACTCTCTCTCTCTCTCGACTTCGACTTTGGCGGTGTACAGCACCACTCACGATGGTTTCATTTTGTACGGAAAATTTGCATAAATTTATGAATTTTCATGGTCGTTCTCGGAAGTCATGAAGTCATCAAGTATTCATATGCAAAGAGTAAAGGGAGAAATGGGAGAGATGGTGGAGCTACGAGTCTCCGAGTTAATCGTATGGAAATACCTATATTATGGTCTCTGCTCTGTCTTTAAATGCCGCTCCGGGTCCCGGTATTTGAGGGTCATAGGGTGGCGTGGCGATGGCGGTGGAGAGTGTAGATAGGAGATTTAGGCATTTAGGTATTCACAGAAGGTAATGGGATGTCTATGTATAGGCTGTAGTAATATTCATTTAGTAGTGCATTTGCCGCCCTCATATATGCATTTTGAGATAGTCTGTAATTTCTGTACAGTATTATTATTTCATACTTTGCGTATGAACCTGCCTACCACTACCACGGTCTGTCTCTAGGTCCCTAAGTACGTAGGTAGCGGCACCAGTACCGGTACCGGTACCTTACTGGTGGCGTGTACATATTACATAATATGTAAGTTCAAAATTTGTCGGATGTTGTAGGTTGAGCAATTTGTCCTTTATTGTAAAGTTGGGAGAGGGAATTGGGAATGGGAGCGCTAATGCTAAAGTCTAATAATGTGACCGCGACCACGACGAGTTCTTGTTCGTATCTCTGTCTCGGTTTCGCCGTTTTGGTTTCGGCGTATGTACGTACCTAGTACACAGCCTATGCCTACATATGTATAGTCTCTTCTATCTTTCAGCGTCGTCCTTCTTCTTTCATTAAACACTGAAAATCCTGCTTCGTTTATTATCGTTATCGTTCCGCTCTTTCCATGTCCATGACTTTCCAGTTTCTCGACTCTATTTTAAATCTTAATATTGTTATTAAGGCCTAACTAGGAGTAGGAATAGACTAGAATAGACTAGACTAGATAGAACGAGGACTGCATGGACATGGGCACAAGCTGTATCGTCTGGGAAGGACCAAAATGACCCATATCCAATTTAAGCTACAGTCAAATCGAGCTATGTCATAAAAAAAATGAGAAACATGCGTTAAATGTTAATTAGGAGTTTTTGAAAAACGTAAAATGCCCGATTTAAATGTTTTTGAAAAGGTGCAAAATGTTCCATTTAGACATTTTGGAAAGGTGCAAAATGTTCCATTTAGACGTTTTTGAAAAGTGCAAAATATTCTATTACTATGTTTTCTGAAAAGTGCAAAATGTTCTATTTACATATTTTTGAAAAGTGCAAAATGTTCTATTTACATATTTTTGAAAAGTGTAAAATGTTCTATTTACATGTTTTTAAAAAGTGCAAAATGTTCTATTTAAATGCTTTCAATTTCAATGAATATTTCAATATTTTTGTAGATAGTGGATATTGTTTTTAACTGCAAATGGATATGGGTCATTTTGGTTCTTCACAGGCGATATGATATTTTCTAATTCGCAAATTTATATAAGCAGGTATTTTAACTCACTCGCATTTTCAACTGTCTGCTGATAAATTAAAATAGTATTTTTACAGTTTTTAAAATCCGCGTGGATTGTAGATTACAAAATATCAGTAGTTCAGTTCACTGAATGGTAAAAAGAAGGTATATACATAGATCCACATGTAATTATGTAGAAGCTTTTAAACTTGCTCACAGACCATAAGTAACACCATTGCACTAAACTAAATGGCGAGAGGGAGGAAAAAGTAGAGCATATTTCCGAATCCAAATTCCATGGGACTAATAATCTAATGGACAGAAATAATCAAGTGTGGACATGGGAGTAAAGTAACTTGTTCTCTCTGTGTGCCTACATTCTATAATGACTTTCTGGAACAAACACAGGGAATCTGAGAGTTGGATTTGAATTTGTTCAAAACTGTGTTGATGGGGCGGGAAGGGGAACGGGGGAATTCAAAAGTTTCTTCATAGAAATGCAAATGGACGGGATGAGTGTATGAGTGGAGATGTGATGCAATTTACTAGTTTACTAAATGAAAAGGGGAGACATACTGCTGCTCTCATGATTTGAGGATGGTGGTGGTGGTTGGTGGTAGTGATCGTGATCTAAACTATTAGCAAGGGATTATTATGGAATGAATGGGATTAGGTGGTTGGAGGTCAAAAGTTATCAGCGGACCTTCATTAAGCTACAATCGAACTCGAACTAGACCTCGGCAGTTCGGTCTCGGTGGACTTTGGACTTCATTTACTTCTTACAAACAAAGCCAATTGTCTCTTCTTTATTGATTTAGTTTAATCTGACTCAGAGTCAGATACGTTTCCATTTGATCATTAGATGGACGGCTGGTACTGGTGCTGCTCTAATTTAGCTGTAAAATCATTGACTTCAACTTCGACTCTGACTTCCATTTGGTTTAGAAAAGATCTCTAAAAATAATTCCGCCAAAATTCTGGTCCGGCGTTATTGGCTCGGGCTAATTTTTAGATTGTTTTCTAAAAAGTATACCATTGATTTAGAAAATGTTTTAGAAAAATTGTTTTTTTTGTTGGAAAAATTCCAAAAATTATATATTTTTGAGGCACCATATTTTATGGAATTTTGATCCACTTTTTGAACTTGAGCAGAGACAAAAATTATCGTGCATTAGATATTTAGACTGTTGGAGTAGTTAAAATTTCCGTTGATACTGTTAATTATTTTTGATGAGTTCACAACGTGTAAATTTCATTTTTTAAGAAACATGCGTTAAATGTTAATTATTAGGAGTTTTTGAAAATCATAAAATGTTCTATTTACACGTTTTAAAAAATTGTAAAATGTTATATTTACACGTTTTAAAAAACTGTAAAATTTTCGATTTATATGTTTTGAAACGTGTCTAAATTTTGCATTTACATGTTTTTGAAATGTGAAAAATATTTCATTTGCATGTTTTCAAAATGTTCAAAATGTTCTATTTACAAGTTTTGAAAAAAGTTTAAAATTTTCGATTTACATAATTTTGAAAATTGCACAATGTTCTATTTAAATGCTTGCAAGACACGTACATTTCAGTACTTTGTAGATAGTGGATATTGTTATTAGCTAAAAATGAATATGGGTCATTTTGGTTCTTCACCGACGATATCTGCGATAATTTCCCCTGATTTGATGGTGCTTTTTTAAAGATTGCAAATACATAACATTTTATTTATCTACTTTTTAAAAAATAGATTGGATTGTAATGCTTTCGTCGAAACGGAAACTATGTATATGTACTTACCTACCAAAGTTTTCTGCCTGCCTTTCATATATGATGTGGAGCATATATTGCATATAGGTATAGTATAAAATTATTGCAAGAAGGTGTGAGTACAATTGTGCAGTCCTCTCACTCACTCACGATCAGTGAAGTGTTGACATTTGAAATACACAACAGGTTCATCATATCAAACGAACGCCCACAGCTCCCATCTCCCATCTTCCATATAGTGCTTCATAGTCGAAGACTCTACACGCACCATGGACACTCCATTCTTTCATTGATATTCCCACCGTGTTTATGAATTCTTTCCCCCAAATTTTTTCTCTGTTTCTCCCATCGTCTCTCATAATTCTCACGATTCATACACGTCTCCCGTCAGTGAGGTCTGACTATGTTCTTGAGTCAATAATATAAAAAAAATATTTTGCACAGTACACAGAGTAAACAGACACACGCTTGGTTAGGTTAGGTTTGCTTCTTGGTCTGTGGTCTTTGGCTATGCTGGAACTGGAACTGTGGATTCTGGGTAGAGCTTTAGTTAAATGAGATGAGCTGATGATTCTCAGCCTCAGCAGATTCTTCCTCTCTCTCTCTCCCATTTTCGACTTCGCCTTTTTTTATGATGTGGAACTGAAGAAAGCTTCATTGGTCTCTTGGTTTCTTCCGCTCTCACCTTTGTTTTGTCTTCCATGTGGTTTCCCTCAGTGTTGAGTCATATACATAATATAAAATACAAATGAATATAAAATATTCATGAGAGACTCGTAGCATACTATGCAATGTTGGTTGGCTCGTAGACTACAACTATGGAAATCCAAAATTTCAACCCAAATAATATAAACTTGTGAGTTGTGTGTGTGTGTGTATGTGTGAATGTACAAATATCCTAAACTTCTCAAATACAGTCAGTATAGTAATGCTTGAAACTCGTGCCCGTTTTCATTTTTTTGGTCTTCATAGGTTTTGGCTTTTTGGTGGTGGGAGTGTTGACTGCTGACGTAGATTGTTTGAAATACTTGAATGTTTTCTTCTGAGGTCATATTCTGTCTGGATGAGGTTTCTGCTACATAATATATCTTACCATCTTTGGCAGGGCCGGATAATGCGGCCAGTGCAGGCTGCTTAAATTTTCTCAAAACATGTAAATGGAACATTTGACAGTTTTCAAAAATATATGTGTAAAGAATATTTTGAATTTTTAAAAACATGCAAAATAAATATTTTTGTACATTTCAAAAACATGGAAATAAAAATTTTTCCACCTTTCAAAAAACATGTAAATAGAACATTGAGCACTTTTCTGAATCAAGTAAAGAGATGATTATAAACTTTTCTAAAACATGCGAATACAATATTTTGCTTTGCCAAAGAAAACCATCAGTAAAATCAAAAATGGTGGTTTTTGTATGGAAACAAATTGCTGCCTAAAAGAAATTTATTCGTCCGGCCCTGATCTTTGGGTTTGGAACATGAGTACAAGTCCTCCAGTTCCAGTTCTTCAGTTGTTAAAAATGCTCTGCAAAGAAGATCTCTCCTCTATTCTATCCTCTATAAAATTGTTACTAAAATGATGGTCAGGTTTTTTAAGTTTCCTTCTTACTTAGAGAATCATTTGAGTACTATATGAAAGCGGGAAAGGAATTAAATATTTGAAAATGCATTTACTTGGTTGGTTAGTTGATACGTACTGGGCTGGGACTCCATGTAAATAATAGACTTATTATATTATGTAACCTAATAATATCATGATATAAAATATGATATGAATAATGTTATAAATTAGGAATTTTTGAAGGCATAATAATGCTATCATTGTGTATTTACAACATTCATCCCGATATAAGTAAAACTCCAGTCCATGCAAAACTGACGTGTGTAGGTTATTATAATTTTAAAAAAACTGAACGCGCTGAGTGTTGCGTTGACTGCCCTAAATACAAGCAGGTATTGACGCTCCACGTTCACACACGAGATGTATGCTTTCAACAAAGTAATGTGAGGGAAATCCATAAAAATACATAAAAAGTCAGTCCTGTGGAGTCATAAAAAAGGATGGTTATTGTTTATGAATGTAAAAAATACTCCCTCGAGATGTTGTGTATGGGAGGATGACATACTGGAAAATGGAAGCAGTATGCAGTGCTACATGCTACTGCTTTCGAATTTCGACGGATTCCAAACGGATCCTGAGTTATTATACAGATATTGTTTAAGGAGTTTATAGCTATATAACACATAATAAATTAGTATTTTTTTTTATGAATACGAAAAATATAGGTGGATAATTATATTTACAACTTTGAATATTAAATAACGTAGAGTATTTTTTTGTATGACTAATTCCAGGTGGAGGAGATAGAAGGGAAAGGATCACCAAGTGAGAATCCGGACTCTCCCAATGAGAACAGCTCTCAAGGACAGAGCGGATTGGGGGGAGGAGGAGGAGGAGGTCAGAGTCGAAGTCATGTTATGGGTGATCATCTCCGACGAAGTAGTGGCGGGGCTCATGAGGAGTCCTCCAGGAACACGAGCGTCTCAAGTCATTCGGACGCTCAGCCTGATCGTCACAGTGACTCCACTGCCAAGACCCATGACTCATCTCGCTCTCCCTCTGACAGTCCCGCTCATCGGTACGGGTATGTCACAAACAATAATTTTTTTCTGTCAAAATATGCACAAAATACTAATAATTATTTCATTTCTATACAAATATAATGTAATTATTTCCAGTTCAATATAATTTCCGAAATTTACTTTTTGTACCAAGTCATATATTTGTACGAGTTTCATAGGCTACGAACGGTTTTTCTACGAATGATATGCGTACGAAAGTCAAAATTTTTTGGACTGGACGAAATGAATAGTTTGTTATTTTTTCTACGAAAATTAAAAATTGCACACAAAAGAAAACATGTCATGCATTCAAGTTTCGTACGGGAGTTTACGGGACATATTTCGTAGCCAACGCCTTTCGAACAGATATTCGTTGCAAATTAAATTCAGACAATGAACGTACATACAGGACCATATAATTACGTTCCCCATCATAATAATAGTCATTCTGCTGAATTCATGTCAATATAAATTATCTATACATTGTGGTAAAATTTCCCAGTATTTTTTTAAATTTATTAGTAGGGATTTGATATTATGCCAGCCACACACTATACTGAGCACTGACACTATATTATGCGGTTAAAAAATCATCTGCAAAGTAAAAGCAAAATTTTATACCTGTACATATACAAACTTCAAAGATGGTACTACAAATAATAAAATAATTATAATTTACCATACATTACTCTCCGGGTCTCTAATATAATTACCTGTACTACTACTACTCTCTCTCTCATATTCTACGAGTCTCTGTAGAGTTTTTTAATGGGAGTTGCAACAAAAAATAATTCTATTTTAGATCCATTTTCATTTGGACTTTACATTGTTATTGTTCACTTCCATCCTACCGTGTGTCCATCCATAATATATTTTTGTTTTTGGGAATGAATTACTGACTGATTGTGAGTGAAAGTTTGAGTTCGAGTTTTTGAACAATAATTATTATTTTTCATTTATTATGTATCTCTCTATAGGTACGTTCAATTCTCTGGTTGACATTTTGTATCAGTTCCCGTTGAGTCGTATTTATTATTTAGGTCATAGGGGATATACTTCGTCCTTTGTCGTATAACACTCTTGTGAATAGCATCTCGGTTTCGGTGTCGTCACATGAACTTGTACATATTGTGTAGGAAAAAGTAAAAAGTAAAACCAAAATGGGAATGAAATAAAAGTTAGAACGCTCGTTGTTGGGGATGTTTCCAAGTTTCGATGTTGTGGATGGACATGTAACATGGAAATGAAAATGGTCTATTACGAAATGATTTTGTTGTATTTTAGATACATGAACCGGATATATATTATGTAATGACCTGCTGCATCGGGGTACATCATGTGCGTATACGGCTACAATACAATTACTATGAGAATTAGTGTACAACTTATAATCATGTTTTAATGCATTATTAAATTTTGGTCTGTCTGTTCTATACAGTAGACCATGCGTATGAGTAAGTAGTATTTTTATGATATCGTCTGTGAAGAGCCAAAATGACCCATATCCTTTTGTAGCTAAAAAGAATATCCACTATCAACAAAAATATTGTAAATAGAGCATTTTGCACTTTTAAAAAACATGTAACTAGAACATTTTGAGCTTTTAAAAAACGTGTAAATAGAACATTTTACACTTTTCAAAAACATGAAAATAGAACATTTCAAACTTTTCAAAAACTCATAATTAACATTTGACGCATGTTCCTCATTTTTTTGTTATGATATAGCTCATTTTGATTTTAGTTTAAATTGGATATGGGTCATTTTGGTTCTTCATAGACGATATGCATTACCTTTTAGGAAGGAGATTTAGACTTTGGGACTGAATGTAAAATGGAACTGGTTGAATGGAGAAGATATGCTAAATGCTAAACTCATTTCCAACCATGATAATATAATTAATTTGGGAGTGTGTGTGTGTGTGTGTGTGGTGTGAGACTGTGACTGTGACTGTGAGGAGAAGAGAGTGGACGCCCCTTTGGCAAAGGCAAAGTAGGAGAATTACTATATGTAGCTATGTATGTAGGTAGTAGTAGAAGGTACATATGAAAATAACTAGCGACCTCCCGCTGCGAATGGAAATTGGACTTAGGCCTTTTTCTTTCTTTCTTTTTTTTTTGAGGGGGCGTCCAACAATTTCTTCATGGTGTGAAAAAGTAAAATATTTTTTGACGAGTGAGACTCCTGCCTTATTTTATGTACAGTGATGCTAACCTATATGGACCTACCTTGACGTGATTGTGGGAAGCTCCCTAAAATTCATGTACGGTTGCCTATAGCAATTACATAAATGCTATCTGTGGGTCGTGGGTAGTACAGTATATGTAGGTAGCTATAGAAAGTTCAATTAGATAGGTATAGCATATATGGTGATGAGGTTGGGTTAATTATTATATATTTTACAAGTTTAGTATTGCTTACAAGAATTAACATTATATATAACACATATTATTATGTAATATCATACAAATGTCATAGTATGTAGTGTCGTATTTATTTGTAATATACTCCAAGGGATTCTAGATTCCACAGTAATAGGCAAAAGAGAAAACTAGTGCTATACACTATTACATTACTATTAATGCTAATGCTATTTACCAATACTTACATTTAGATTTGAGAGACAATATTACAGATTACAGATATATCGACCGGTACCGGTACCGGTGTAGTAACAACTCATATCCTATACTCTATATGTACTGTGTTATAATCCTATATAGTGTGAAATGTAGATCAAATGGAGTTGTTTGGAGTTTGGAGTTTTGGAGCATTTGTATTTGTAGTGCAGTTTGTAAGTAAAGTCAAGCCATCCGACGCCGATTCCGATTCCGAATCCGATTCCGAATCCGATCCTCATAGTGGATATAGTGTGTGTGTGTACTGCCCTCGTAGAATGTTTGGGTATGACGCGAGAGATTCATAAGAAGGTATAGTAATACCTCCGTATAGGTACCTACCTATATAATTTGGTCTATAATTATGTAGAGTGGAGACAGTTGGATGTGTGGATGTGGACGGGGACGTGGTCTATCTATATCTGTACGGCCGGAGATCCTGTGTGTGTGTATTCCGTGAGGTGGGTATATCCGTCTACTATCTGTATGTGTACATATTTATTGCACAGAGAACATATAGACATATACTTTTGTTCATGCTCATGATTAGTCGTCCTCATGGCTGCTATCTCTCATGTGTTTTACAACGGTATCTCCATAGAGCCAATTATTTATCATCCTGTTTCCTCCTAATGGCCCCTAAGTTTTTCTCGCTAGTCATAGTAGTGGGTCGTATGAGGATGGTGATGGTGTGGTGGTGGTGGCAGTGGTGGTGGTGGTGGTGGTGGTGGTGACGGGAGTGGAAGTGGTCTGGTCTGGTGGTGGTTTCATTTGGTCTCGTTCTGATGCGAGTGTGAGTTTCTCTGTAATTCTCTGTGTATATTATATGATACTCGTCGACTTTTACTGTGTAATATACAGCGTGTACCAACCAACAGAGCCAGAGCCAGAACCAGATAATATCTCTGTAGTAGTGGTAGTAAAGGGAAAGCCATAGGCTATAATGTTGTTCGTCTGGATATATGCGAATAATATGAGAAGCTTCCGTAGGTATGTATGTATATGACACGCTCACCGTCTCCAATGCATTTCATGGTAGTGCATTCATGTTGACAGCTCGCGGCGGTCAACACTCCTCGGCGTGCTTTCTATTAAATCTACTACTCTCTGTCGACAGACAGGAAAAAGAAAGGGAGAGAGATAGAGAGACAGAAAGCAGAGAGGAGAGAGAGAGTGAAAAAAAAACCGCTAAGCTGAAGCTTGTATTCATAGTTCTGGTCCCGTTTTTCGGCTTCGGTTTTGCCTTCGGTTTCGGCTTCGGCTTCAGTTTTGGCTTGAGTTTGTATGGACGTGGACCAAGACTCAAGAGACTCAAGAGTGAAAGTGAGCCATTCATATGGTAGGTAGGTATAGACGGTTTTCGTAGGTTTGAGGTTTTTTTTAACACATATACACAGGCACAGAGAGAGAGAGAGAGACAAAAGGAGAGACTGAATATCAGAAGTAGTGTGTTAGTGTGTGTGTGTGTCTGTCTCTGTGTGTGTGTGTGTGATACTAAGGGGCGAAACCTCACAAATGAAAATTTCGTTTCATTTCTCGTTTCTTTTCCTTTTGGAACTGTCTCATGCGCTCCCAGTCTACATTTTGCCCTCTCCGAATAACCAGTCAAAAATTTTACACAGACACCGTAGAACCAGAACCAGAAACAACAGAGAGAGAAAAAAATCTGTAAAGCCTTTTAAACAAATATCACATATAGTCAGTTCACTGTTAATCAAATTACTATTATTAAAAATTAATTAATAATACAATTTGTATTATTCCAATTATTTCGTACTTATTACTTTTGGATTTTATTTTTAGCGCTGCTGCTCCTTTTTAGGAGTTTCTCGCGCAGCCAGCTTATTTAATTCCAGTTTTACGTGTTAAAATAGTATTACTATTAAATATTTAAGGGAAAATTCCAACCTTCTATTTATTTATTTAGGAAAGCACACGATCTACATAATATAATGTAAAAATTACATTAAGCTTTCGATTTTTAAGTCATTAAAAAATGTGAATGTAAATTAAAAGATTAAAATAGGTAGGTATATTATTATATAGAAAATATACAATATTGTGCTGTGGTAAGCTTAAGTATAGGGAATATCAGTAAGGCTGCCTACGCTCTGTTACAATGATAAGATTTTCGGATTCAAATTTAAATTTAATTCTGCAAAGAAAAAAATATGTAGTAGTAGCATTACTATGAAACTATTGTGGTGGTGGTGGTGGTGATGGTGGTGGTGGTGAAAGTCATCACGGAAATTTCCTAATACATAAGTAGTGGTAGTATAGTTGTAGAATGAAAGGAGTGGTGCTGGCTGTTTGGCTACGGCTACAGCTACGGCTACGGCTGCAGAGATAATAAAAAGCTACACCTTTTGTGAACTCACAATGTCGTGGAGTTGTTGGAGAGTTGTCTTATATATGGGATTATGGCGTTGGCATTGGATTGTTCCTGTTCCTGGACGTGACACTCTTCTTCTCCAACAACTGGAATTTTATTGTTTTAAATAAAAAGAAAAACTTGTACTTTTTTCAAGTTATGTGAGCCCACGACGGCTGTTACTACTACTACTATACTACAGCTGTGACTGTGACGACTGTGCTCCTGCCTCCCTGACTCAGACTCAGGGGAAACGAACCGAATTACATTTGCAAAAATGTACTAATGTGAGTTTGAGAATTTGACAAGCGGATTGTTAGTTTTTGGTCCCGGGGTGGACGACGGGGGATTACTCAAGCCTTCGGGCTACTCATTTCACGTGGAAGGTATGTATAGAATGGTCAGTTTTAAATTTAAATAGATCATAAAATAACTTGGCAATTTCTATTTTATAGTACCTTCTTGTTTCTACTTCTACTCTGGTATAGGGGAGAATTTTAAAAATGAAGAGAAAAACCTTTATGACTTATAAAGTAAATTGCTCAGTGATTTATTCATAATATCATTATTAGTATTTAAATCTGTTATAGTAGTAGCAATATTTTTCAGTATGTATGGATTAAATTACCATTTAATCTCTGCTGGTGGCAAAATAAAAGTTGTAGTGAAGCACCCACCACCAGGAGTGAGCCAGGTCCAAAAGTCAAAAAGGGAAATGCACCCCTTTACACTACTCCAGCAGAGAGCCAAAGCAAGTGTGGATTAAAATTCCATTTGAGTATAATTGCAAAATTACAATCACCATCATCACACCAGGGGATAGATGATCTAATATTGGGAAATATTTGTTACCCTTATGATTCCTCCCTACTTGTTCCTTTTATTAGGGAATCGTAGGTACCAACTTTCGTTTATGACATTCTAAAACTTTTTAACTGCTGATATTTTGTACTTTTAGGATTATGTGGGTACCTAATTATTGTGTTGTCAAATTTTCGAACAATGTAAGCTACTTAAAAGAATGAACCCCACTACATAGTAATAATGTTGGATTCCGTGTAGCATGTAAAATTTTTAATGTTTTGTAGCATTTAAAATTTTAAATGTTTCATATCTTCTGTGAAGAGCCAAAATGCCCCATATCCAATTTACCTAAGCTACAATCAAAATGAGCTATGTCATAAAAACAAAATGAGAAACATGAGTAAAATGTTAATTGGAAGTTTTTGAAAAAAGTAATATGTTCTATTTTCATGTTTTTCAACAATGTAAAATGTCCTATTTACATGTTTTTAAAAAGGTGCAAAATTTTCTAATTCCATGTTTTCGAAAAGTGTAAAAGGTTTTTAACTACAAATGGATACTGGTAATTTTGGTTCTTCACAGACGATATGCGGTTTTATATAAGGAAATATATTGATAAAAAGCTGCACTTCTTCTGAGTTAGACAATGTAGTGTAAATACGAAATACTTTTAACTACTGTTAAGTTAAAACATGATTCATGTGCTAAAAAACCCACAGGGTATTTTAATAATCGAAAATAATACAATTTTATAAACCCGGATTAACAACATACTTTTGTCCAAGTTGTAATGTAATTCACTTGTACTTATTTAAAATACTAATAATTGCTGGTGGTTGTGATTTAGTACTCCCCCATGGCAGCTGCCTAGAACGTGTCCAAATGTTTCCACTTTTTCATACCATTTCTTACAGAGTAAATTTCTTAATACTTAAAATGAAGTAGCACCAGTACCAGTACCAATACAAGCAGAATTAGTACAGAATTTGCTTTCATTTTGATTACTGTAATAATCTTTACTTTGGGGAAAGCACGTGCATTGTCTCCTTTTAAGTTATAAATTTTAACATTTGTTTTGAATAATTGTGGAATATTAATCTCTCTAGTCAATCGTTAATCGGATTAAAAGTGTTCCCGCTCGGATTAGTAAAATAGTTTATTTTGTGGAGTTTACATATTTCTCCAATTCCAATAGCACAATGTATTACGAGCTCGAATTAGTAACAACGTAGGTACTTACGGTAAAACTGCTGTAATTTGTACTGCGTTAAAAACAACAAAAGTGTCGCCCAAACAAACGTCGAAGCCAACACCGACAATCTCTCTGGCTTTTAGACTTTTAGATTGTAAAATCAAAAAATGACAATGACTGAGTGAGTAAAATAAAATCTCGATATTTTCTTTATTTCTCCCATTTATTCATTCCCTCATTAAGAAAATGAACAGTCAATTTTATTATGACTAGAAAATCTAAACATGTTCATGTTAATATTTAAAAATAAAATTGATTGACTGACTCGGGAGTCGTCGTGAGCTACGAAACTTGAATTTACTATACCTAATCATGTGATAGGAAATTGTTATCAAAATCCGTCGGGCACCACTATATAAGTACCACTTCCAGACGCCCACACTAAAAATGTACACTCGCTACACTCCTATTATAATAATTATTATGCATTTATCGTACCCCTCAGAATTTCCCTAATCGCTCCGCTCATTCTCCCTCCTCGCACTCCTACTTCCTTGATCTGAATACGGATTACGGATTACGATTACGGATTTAGGAATTAGGGATTTTCAAAACTACGTAAGAGGAAACGTACATGTACAGGTGCTACATTGTAATGCAATGTAAAGCCAAAATCCGGAGAAAGCAAGTCACATCCAGTTGCATTGTTATGAGTACACCATCTCCAAAATACAAACTTCTACGTAATAGGTAGATCTCCCTTTTCCCGTAACCGTAGCCGTATCCACATGAAGACTTCAAGAACCAAAACTGGCAAACGAATTGTAGAGCCCATGGTTTGCTTTTTCTCTATGTGTGTATGGATTGGACGGAACTCGGATTCCGTTGTGCTTTCCCTCTGTTCTAATTTCTTCTGCTTGGGCAGAGAAATAGACAGACATTGTTGCCATTGTTTAAAGGTGAACGTAACATTTTGTACGTTGAATAGTAGGATACAGAATATGGAGCGGGATGGTGCGTGTGTTTATCTCTATCTCTCTCTCAATTCGATGTGTCCGACTCGTTCTCGGTCTCGGTTAGGTTCGCTCTTGCATTTCAAGTGTATGGTTGCTGGTATGTATTTTAAGTAATTGTGTTATTTGCATAGAAATAGGCGGCAAATGGACGAGTGGCTCTGGATTTGGTACTGTAGTACCGCTATAGTTTTTTTAGTAGAGTTGGAATTGAAATTGGAATTGGGACTGACTGAGGCTGGGCTGCGGCTGAGGCTGAAGCTGGAGCGAGAGAGAAAGTTAAAGTACTACAAAGTATGCCTAATGTCCCCTGTACAGTCCACAGATACAATCTCCAGTGGAAATGTCTCTTATTTCGGCTTCTGTACAAACAAAATATATATGTGTAGATATATAAGATATCTGTCAATGGATCTACCTACCTACCTCCATTCCACACCCTCTGTATATTCTACACACTACATAGGTAGACCACCTACCTACCTACCTACCTAGGTTATATGTAGAAGGTGGGTCCGCACTGTACTTACGTACAAGTGGTACATCATCATACAGGAGAAAGTATTTTGACTTTCTCTTTGGTTTTCCTCCAATGAAACGGAATGACGGAATGAAATGAGAGTAATCGTGTGGGAGAGGAACTCAAGTTGAAGGGAAAGGACTCCAAGGATCAACATAGCGCGACAGAGCTCTGTATACCAATGAACTGCATTGTAACTCAATACAGCCTTTGTGGGAGAGATTGAGGGTGAAAGGTAGACACTAAACTGGATAGTGGCTTAGGAATTTACATGTGGGTGTACATGATAATATTAGGTAAGTGATGGAAATTTAAAATCGGATCGGATTCTGTATTGCACTGCATTGCATTGTATTGTTGTGATGACGAACGTCTGTATAGACCGGAGAAAGCGTTAAGAAAATTACTTTTCACTATGCTGACTCACTGATACCGATATGGCTAACATGGTACTGTAAACTGGAAAATGTAAAATTCTATAGGCACCTACATTCTTGTAGGAAGTTTGACTTGATTTCATGCTTGAACTCCTTCAACTCTCTATGTATATGCGCTCGAATTTTCACCACCTGCATAGCGTTTTTTATTTTACTGATATCTACTTTCTCCTCCGTTTTTTTTTGGGTGGCTGACTGACTAGTTAGCTATATGTATTTTTCCAGCTCTACAGTGCTACACAGTATACAAATCCAGCATATACAGTTTGTTAGTTACTTTCTATGTGAAAGTGTAGGTGTGTGGGTGTGTTTCGCAATGACACGTGTAAATGACTGCTAAAGGATTAGTTCCCATTGAAAGTAGAAAACAAGTTTAGGCTTAATATAAGCACAGGTTCTGCTATACACAATACAGTAATCGTAGCCGTGCCGTACCGTTACCGTTACCGTGCGATGACACATTATGTAGGAAGATACATGAAGAGATTAGCATGGACTCTGACTGTGTGTGCGGTAATTATAGATGGATACTATACGATACTACAACTATATGTACATGTATGTATACCGGTTAACACAAAGACACTTTTCTATACACTTTTCATTTAATTGTTTCCTGGCTTAGGATAAAAACAGATGACAGAAAAACAGATGGTGCAGTCTTCTGTGACTGTGTCTGTGGTGTGATGTGGTTCTTTACTTTATAGTTAGGGTTGTGGTCCATGGTTCGAGTAGTGCATTATTTGGTTGAGACAACATGCTTTTCATTATATGAGGAAGTCAGGTGGTCTTTTTGTGACGACGACGACAACGACGAAGCTCCATGACTGACAAGAAAAATAACAAAGACAAAAACGACATACTTGCGCAATACATTAAAACAAAATATAGGACTTACCGCATGTTGTATACCATGGGCAGTTCAAATATAAAGTAGAAAACAAGGTTATAATCAACTCTATGGGGAGGGAATAAGGGAACTGGGATTGTGGTAAAGAGAAAGTTTTACGTAGTTGATATGTACGTACATTGCAGTAGGCAGTGTAGGTACTTTTGCACTTTGCTTTGGTTTTGGTTTGGTTTGGTTATAGGTTTGGTTCCGGAAATGGAAATCGAATTGGAATTCTATTCTAACATTTGGACCGTTATGGAAGTTAGAGTTTGGAATTATTGGGCACTTGAATTTTTATAGGGATTTTATTGGGTAGTGCACTGAGCTTCATATCTCATCTCCAGTCGTTTAATGACTTCCAGAGAGATGCAATAATTTTAATAGTAATTCTTTTCAAACTTTCCTATATTTAATTCACTACCACCGACTACTGAGAGCACCAGGACCAGGACCAGCCTAGAGACAGAGACAAAGACTCTTTTCAGTTTGTAACTGTATATTAAAAAACTACATATTTTAATTTTTAGTGAGTGTCTCTAAAAAGACTTTTAGTTAAATTCTGTGTAAATTTTAAAATGTGAATTCTAAGAGTAATAATAATTTTCAAATTAATTCACTTGTGTTTCTTAAAATCATGTAAGATACTATACGAAGTATTATAATTTTTTGCTTCGCCAAAAAATATTTTTTCACATTTACAACGTTTAGGACTGTAACTGCATCTACGTAGGAATTTTTGCAATTTTTGCAGTAGATAACATTTTGACTGCCATAGGGATTTTGTCTCCTTAAATTTGTCTCTTTCTTGTATAGTAACTTTAGTAAGTTTTTAAAATGACCAAAATTATAGAACCCATTACTTTTATTTGTTTTCTTTTTTGTATTTTATTATCGATGACGCTCACCATTACCATTACCATGACCACGGCTATTTGTATTGCTGCTCAAATTTTGTCTGTTTTATTGCATTTTGCTTCATACTTGGTAGTAATATGAGGGAAGATGGTCCACATTCGTAGTAGTATACTATTACTTTCACCCTACACCTAACCAAAACCAACCAACTGTCTTTTACTTCCTCCTAGTGTTGCCGTTGCCACGAAAGTTATATAGCTATCCACTGGGACTGAGGGGAAAGCGAGTGCAGCATGAGTAGTAGGTGCATATAGTGATCCAAGATTTGGACATCTCCAAAAAGTATTACATGTGCTTCTGGGATGGAGGGAATGAGGAGGAGGAGGGAGCTTCATAAAAGAGTCTGAGTCAACGTGCTACTTTTACGAGTACTATTACGATGACGATGACTATTTTTCTGGCTACTGTCTTCATTTTTTATGCTCATTTTAATAACTGCTCCAACCACCAAGAAAGAGAGGAACTAAATAGCTTGGAAAGTTACCCCGAGTTTTAAGCGTGTATATAGGAGGAGATCCTTTCTCTTTTCTAGTAGCTAGTTGTAATTTTGGTGGAATTTTGTGGAGAGGTACACTGTGATGCATATTCTCACGGTTGCGCGTAGGTCTGTAGGTCTGTAGGTAGGTGCCTCATGTTAATGTTGCAGAATTGTTACTTGAGAACTTGAGAGACTTTTACTACTGCAGCCTATAGCCTCAAGTCTCAAGTAATGCATAAATTGATGAATGAGAGATAATGATAATAATATCTTGAGTTTAGTACGAGATGACTGAGTAGACATTAGACAGAAGACTATATACGGCAGCATTGCTATGGCTCCTCATAGTGCATCTACTGTGGCACTCAAAAAACAAATGACGAGTCAAGGGAAAGTCAGGTTTTCGGTTCGTTTTTTTTTAGGGAAGAACCTGGAATCCCGTAGAACTTTACTTTTTTATTACATATATCTCTTTTTACATATATATAGTATTTTTATATGCATAATAGAAATGTGAGGTACAGTAGGTAAATGGGATTCATTCTTCTACTATTTCTGCTCGAATTCTGCCTCTCTCCCTTTAACTCTGACCTGGTCCTATCTTATGGTTTGACTTGACTTTGTGAAGGCTTTTTGTTTCGAACCCGTTTCCGTCTCGTCGGTTCGTCCCATCACTTTATCACGGACATAAAAGATTAGATTTATAAGTTGCCCACAAAGCCCAAACTGAGTTCCCGTGATGAGAATAATGAAAGTCAGTGGGGATGACAGACAGGGCCCATCCTTCTCATCAGTATTTTTTTTGTTTTTGGGAGGGGGAATGCAAAAAATGGTATTTTAACTTTAAATATCAAAGAGAGCGATTACCATTAGCATAAATGCAGATATGACTATTTTAGAATAGTGTCAACTTTTGCTTTTACCACGTGTGTGTTGCTTATCGATTTCGTTATAGAATAGCATAGGAGAAAGTAATGAGATAATTAAAATTTAAAATGGAAGAAGCGGGAACATAGGAAGTCCAAGTGCAAGGGCAGCATAAGGACAGGGACAGGGTCGCCATTTCATGGTTCTGTGAGTATAGTATACGTGCTTGTCGTTTCTTTAGCTTTTCCATAATATATATATAGTATGTAATAATAATAATAGTCATTAAAATTTTAATCAAACGATGAGGTACTATTCGATGTGGAAATAAGAAATTAGCAATTGTAATTTTCACACCTATTTTCAAGACAGAGACAGGGAAGGTATTTGACATTCGTTCCCGATCAAATAAGTGGAGTGAAGGAAAGCATATCGTCGGTGAAGAGTCATTCTGTCGTAAGTCCAGTGCACGGCTAAAATCATGTCGCAAGTCCATACGATTCTTAAAGTCATTCTGTCGCAAGTCCATTCCATTGGTAGCTGCTGTCGAGGTCAATTCCGCGTTGTACTTTGCATTAGGTGGGGGTGGTATGTTACTGACTTTATTGTACTCATGACGTACACTTAGAGATCGTCCACAAAAGACGTAATAAAAATTCCATTTCTAACACTTTTTTAAAAGTGCAAAATTTTCTATTTTCATGTTTTTGAAAAGTGTAAAATGTTCTATTTACATTTTTTTTCAAAAGTGTAAAATGTTCTATTTACATGTTTTTCAAAAGTGTGAAATGTTCTAATTAGGTACCTACATGTTTTTCAAAAGTGTAAAATGTTCTATTTACAAGATTTTGAAAAGTGTAAAATGTTCTATTTACATGAGTTTGGAAATGTCAAAATTTTCTATTTACATGCTTTATGAAAAGTGTAAAATGTTCTATTTACATGCTTTTTGAATAGCGCAAAATGTTCTAGAAATGGAATTTTTATTAGGTCTTTTGTGGACGACCTCTAACAATAAGTGTACGTCATAAATACAATACAGTCAGTAACATACCACCCCCACCTAATGCAAAGTACAACGCGGAAGCGACCTCGACAGTAGCTATCAATTGAATGGACTTACGACAGAATGATTCTTCACCGACGATATAGGGATGAGGGTGTAGAGTCGTGTAGGTGGATGTAATAATATTTGGAATTTTTGGAAAGTTGGTCGTTTACTCCTCAATAATTTGACTATAGCATCCCGATCATCGCTGCCGTTATCGTTCTCGCCTCATTCTCATCCTTTCGTCTTTCGTTTCATGTCTATGTAAAATGTAAATTTTCGTGGGTGGAAGTGGAGACAGCGTGGAATTGGACGTAATCGTAATCGTGGGGGTCATATATGTTTTATATGTACACTGTACTTACACAGTATGTACACACTGTGATAAATGAGGAAACGCCTTTGAGTGAAAGGAAATGGAAATTATGTTTTTTATATCGTCTCTTTAGTTAAGATTTCCTATCCTTCCCCTTCTTCGTTTTCGTTTTCCTTCTCGATCTCTTCCTTCATCGTCTTTTGGCCCAATGTTTTAGATTTAAATGGGGAAAGTGTGTGGAAGTGAGAGAGAGAGAGAGAGAAAGTTGTTTGCTCATCCATGACGATGAGACGATGGGGCTTTTCAAACTCTCTCAAACCTACACCAAAAGTCTGAAGTCGCGCTAAGAAGCCAAAAAGGAAGTTCTTGGAAGACGAACTGCTGCCTCTGCAGTCTACCCGTCCGTCTACCGGTACCGTCTGTTTTCCTCCCACTGTACATAACTATGCATATTATTAGTGGATATATGGCACTTTGGTTTTGGTCTTTGGTCCTGTTCCTCGTTCTCTTGCTCTGGCTCTGGCAACTTACCGTCTTAAGTATGAAATGGTAGTGGAGGTGGAAACCGGGAAGATTATGATTGGGACCGGCATCACCAGAACCAGACGAGACCAGACCAGACCATAAGCTATAAAGTCGGATTCGGAAGGAAACCAAACCAAAACTCAGGGAAAAGTAAGAGTAGACCCCCACCGCCAAAAAGTGTGGATAACTTTTTGTTATTTTTTCGTCTTGGTATATTTACACCATCGACCATCGCATACCGCACCAAAGAATTTGACTTGTGTAGGAAGCTCCAGGGATATGTACGGTAACTGTAGACGAGCTGACTACACACACCTACGTCTTATATGAGTAGACCCCCCTATCCTACCCATTTATCTGAGTGGATACATATAGGTGAAAGTAATAATATTGTCTTTGTCTCCCAGGATAAATGTGCGTGGGTTGATGTTGATTTTGATATTGGTTTTTGGTATTTGTGGGAAGTACTGTCGTAGATTCCAATTTGTAATTGGTAGGTACATATCTACACGGACGGGGAGGGCGTAGGGAAATTGGGAAAGTGGAGAGGTAGCCAACAACTTTTCCTCTTACTTTCTCCATTACATCGTTTCTGTATACCTAGTCATTACCATGGGTGTACAAATTCCAGGAGCGTACCTACTCCGCCGTATTAGGTTGGTGATGGTAGTCTAGGTGTGTGTCTTACTCCAACCTTTGCCCGTGTGCTCTGGTGCACTATGAAGTTCGGCAATGGCTATAACAAGCAGGAATAACAATACATGTTGGTACGTACCTACATGTTTTTTTGACCTATAGTTTTTTTTCGACTAGCTATAATATGTAGAAGGGAAAGGTATACGGAGAAATCTAGTTGAGAAATTCAGAGTGATCGAGAGGCAGCTTAGACTTCAAGTCAATATGTGTCTGTTGGCTGGGATGGGACCGGGACTGGGACAATACCTATAAATATGGCTATATGGCTATATATGACAGAGAGGCACACTATAGAAAATGAGATAATGCGATAACCTTTTTAAGTCAATCAATGTTCACGTTCACCATTCACATTACGTTACATTACATTATGGAACCGTTAGCCTGGCTATGGCGGAGCTATGGTCGGAGCCGTCCTGTTCTCCAGTCCGCAACAACTGCACTGTAGGCAGCAAGTTCAAATTAGCTACCTACGTATGTGAACTGTAGCTAGTAGAAAATTCCAATGTTGGAGTAGGTAGTATATAGACTGTATTTAGATGAGAGGCCCAGAAAGGAAAGCAGCGTCTTTCTCGTCCACCGTCTCGTCGTACCTCTTTGAGGAACTCTCTTGTCTTTGAATCCGGAATCTTGTGAGGTCTTGAGAGTTGTGTAGGTAAGTTGTTACATTTGGGAAACTTTGACTTTCCCTTCTGATCCGTCTGAGCTCCTTTTCAGGTGGAGTACATAATACGCATCTACAGTACAAATACATATAGGCTTTACATATGTGTAAGTAGGTAGGAATGGGCGTGTAGGGTATATACCTACGGGATACGCTAACGGTACCGGTACCGGTACGGGTGCCAGTGACGGGAACAGGAACGGCTTGGCTCGCTCTCCGGGCCTCAGTTCCTCAGTACTTGTGACCACGCTCTCATCTCTTTGAGTCTCGAGGATTGAGGGAGGAATGTTGTAGCAAGAGCATTCTTGACATGACAAGACAAAGTCAGATGAATGAAAGGCTCTTTTCTCTCATGATAAGCATTCAAAATTGAGCATTGGTTTGGTTTGATTTGGGGCTCAATTTCCAATGTAGTATTTTTTATATATATATCATCGCATTTCATTTTTTTTATCTCGTCTCTTGCTTTACTGGCTCTTCATGCTGCCGGGTTTGAAGCCGTGACTTTGATTATCGTATCATGTGATATTATGCAAATAGTAAAAAAAAATCAATCAATTTGTGCACTGTACATCGTACATACATACAAGCAAATATATACCGTATGCCTATGACAGTGTATTTTAATATCGGAATTTTGGGAATCCGGCAGTAATTCTAATTATAGAGATTTCCAAATCATTTTCAGTATGACTGTCATCTAAAAGTAGTGTAAATAATTTGTATCCATGTGACTTTTGTACTTAAAATATAGAAATTCTAACTTCATGTATAAACTGTTAACTTTCAAGTTAATAATTATATAAAGGATGTATTATACTAGTATAAGGATTTTGAAAATCTGCATTTCGGCTTGTAGGCAGGTAGGGTACTGAATTTTTATGTGAAGAATATGAAAGTTTCTTTTTTGCCAAAATAAATGTAGATATGCATCTATGTAGCTAGTCTTTATATCCTTCCCAGCTTCTAGTACCGTACCGTATCGCGTATACTATTTTTTTATATTTAAAATCAATGAAATTGTATGATACCTCTACACGGGAAAAAATGTAGGTAGCCGAGCCAGGCAGATAGGACTATATTATATCCTGTACCACTCCCCAGTCCCCAGTATTATTTCGTTCTGGATCACCAGCTTGCTCGCTCGCTTCTTAATAATGTTAAAATAGTTCAAGAGAGTAGATGTAAAATGTAGATAATGGAGGGCTATGGGAGCGCAGTGGCATGATAGGATATGAGATGGGAGTCAAATTTGGTATGGAATTCGGAACCGGCTTCAGAAAGAGCCTATGAGCTGTGGCTGACGTTGACGTTGACAATGAGAGTAATTATAATATGATTAGACAGGAAGTTTGGAGAGACGAAGGCGAAGGGGGGGGGAGACATGTAATATGTAAGCGTGTCTAATCAATTAGTTTGTTAAAATGGCACGCGAGGTGGTTAAAATAATGGGTGTAGTATGAGTGGATTTTATTGTAGTATTTAATACGCCTCCCTGGATTATGATGATATGAGACTCTGGCTCCTGGCTTGTAGTACTCACTGATGGGAGATGTGGTAGTAAGGCACCAGTACCGGTACCCGCACCGAAACCGAAACCGACAGTAATATCCCCAGTTGGTCTTGGTATTACTTTTAGTTAGTATAGTGCATAAAAAAAGTGAGATATTCTACAGCTTCAACATGGACTTTCCCTCCATCTCTCTTGCACCAAAAGTACAGCAGACAGAAATTAGATGGTCATTGCCATGGTTATGGTATGGTTGGTTTTGACTGTACATTACATTCTACACAATGTATTTTGACTTGACATTTAGCTTGGGCCATCGTTTTCGTTTTCGTTTTTCGTTTTCGTTAGGGCTGTCATGGAAATGTTCCATCAAGGATACATTGAGCTTATTATGGGGGTCTTTTATGCGATGGCATGACTTATCCATGATGACTGCTCTCCCTGCCTCCCTTTTCCCTTCATATCGCATATCGCTTTCATTCCTTTTCCTATTTTCCTGGTTTGGGTTGTCTCCATTGACTTCCTACGACTACGACTACGACGGCACGTCTCCGTCCGACGGAGAAGTTTCAAGTTGAAGGGAAAGTCGAAAGTGGAAGTGAAAGTCGATGAGGATGTGGAGCGCTCTACTGATATAGCATAGCGTCAGAGACTGTGTGCGGAATGGAGGAGAGTAGGAGAGTGGTGGTCTTGGTCGTTCCTATGGGTTAGTTGTTAGTATTGTGTATGTAGCTGAGTGGAGTAGTCACTTATTGATTAACATAATGAATGCGTTGAACAAACAGAGAGGGAAGGAGCGCGAGGAGTCGTGAGACGGAGGCGGAGGGAGTGAGTGAAAGAGTGAGAGCCGGAAGTAATCAAGAGGGAGAGAGAAATTGGTGAAGAAGCGAGGGAGCGAGTCAGCACAGCTTGTACAACTCATTGTGAAAGGATCAGAGTTTGTGGCTAATATTATTATACACAGACAAGACAGATGAGCTCTTCTAAAAACAGAATTTTCGATTTTACGAGAGAATCCAACGCATACATGTATAATTACATCTACTCTTCTATGTAAGGGAGATTTCAGAGTTATATAGGGAATTGTTATAGACTTTGAACTTTGGACCTTAGCGAGAGCTATAATATAAAGATGTATGTAGAGACTCGAATGGTAACGGTATTGGCACCGGCACCGGTAGCCTTAACGGTACTCCTCATATTCATTCATATCATAAGGCTGCTGGAGCCATGGAATTATAAATTTGTAGACAGGATTTGAGACTTCGACAGAGGGAACAGAGAGAAAACAGTGTCCGTGAGCCATAGGGAGTATAGGACTATATACAGGACTAGGACTAGCGATATAAGGAAACTATACAAGGATGCTATACTAGTATCCATATAATTATACAGCCCCTGTTTTTATGTTTCTAGCCCATCTCATTCCCATTCTCATGCTATTAGCACATGATCAACTCTGAACTCCAAACTCCACGCACACCCTTCAAATCCCCCCTGACATTTCATTAATTACATCATCAGTCATCATCTTTTTTTTAAAGAATTTGCATAATGACCTATATACCTGTGTTTCTGTTTCTAGCTACCTTTACTATAGTACTGTGTGAATATATCTGTGTAATCCCTTGATCTGCCTATAGATTGTACGTTATTACAAAGGTAGCATGGAAATATTTCTTGGTTTCGGACTATGGTAAAGGCTTTTAGGTGTCGGCCCGGCCGGCTTAAGAGTTAAAACCATTCTATGGGTCTCTCTCTAGCATGTTGATCCACATAAATAAAATTTTGGAAAAAGTAAAGGTAGGTACCCAGGGCCGGATAATGCGGCCAGCGCAGGCAGCCCCCGCTACTTGAATTTTCTCAAAACATGAACATTTTCCAGTTTTGAAAACTATGTAAAAACCATATTTTAACTTTTAAAAATCATTCAAAATAATTATTTTTGTACATTTCAAAAGCATGGAATTAAAACATTTTCCAATTTTCTCAAAACACGTAAATAGAACATTTTGCAAATTTTTTGAATCAAGTAAAAAGTACATTTTGCATTTTTCAGAAACATGTAAATACAACATTTTGCTTTACCATAGAAAACCATCAATAAAATCAAACTGGTGGTTTTTTATGGAAACAAATTACTGCCTAAAAGTAATTCCTTCGTCCGGCCCTATAGGTACCTACTTACTATTGTAAAGATTTTAGGGATTATTTCAGATGGGGAAGTTTATCGTTATCCATGGGTATAGGGTAAATGTGCAATTATTGGTAGGATTTGAAAATTTAAATACGCTTGTTTTTGATTGACATTTGTAAGTTTAGCAGTTTTGGTAATTGGAGCTTCTGATAATTTTAAAAATTCAATTTACTAAAATTTAAAATAGTTTACGGGAAACTAATCGGTATATGGAGCTCTCTTTACACGAACGTAGATTTGCAATTTATCTCTGTTGATCTTTTAATAATGTACATAGCAGGTTTTAGAGCCACTACTGTGCACATTGTATAGTTTAAATGCCGATGGCAGTATGTCAATATTTGCATGATATTCAAGTTTGATTACATAAACCTATATATGTGCGTACGTACTAGGAAATGAGTCATGGATTCTATGGGAGTATGCACATTGTGTAAAATTAGGCAGACACTTCCGATTCCGACATTTCCTTCCTTCCGTTTCTAATGAGCTGGACTTACAAAGTTGATTGGGTTGGAAATGAGAAATATATAGGAAGTTCAACGAGATGTAATTAATGAACGAGTCAAACTAACTTGACTCTATAATATAATTGCCATTGCGCTTTTATATGAAAGTATGTAAGTAATTTATATTTATGGCTATACATATATATTTATGGTATATCGGGTACTATGAACATTTTGCAAATCTAAATGGATGCAGAATGACCTAAAGTTCAATTACTATTAAATGAAATTATACCCATAACGTAATAATAATTGTCTGATTCATTTTAATAGAGAGAAAGCAGGAGAAAGTAAATATTGCAAATAACACTAAAGATACTGTATTTTTATTGTTATTATATGACATCATTACTATAAGTTAAGAATCAAATATTTAGCCTTGAATCCACAGGGTGCCATTTAATACACAATACAATAATTGCAATTAGACTCATAATAAATGGGAAATACTGAAAGCGTGTGCAAGTGTGTGTGTGGCTGGACGTAAATAGGACAAAACACTACAATTTTACTTTTATTTTGAAAAATTATTATGATGGTTTATCTTCGACGGCAGTTATAGGAAAGGGTTCCAACATTTTTAAATCATGGTAAACTGTACATTTAAGACACAATGAAATATGTAATTTATTAAAATGTCATTTTATTTCAGGTTCACAATTTTATTTTTGAAGCTATATATATATATAAAAGTAACTAACTAATAAAATAATAACTCAGAGTACGTACGGTGACGGTACGGACCTGAAAATATTCTGTACAGTGTATAGCTACAGAATCCGCAGCATCCGCAGCTTAATTAACCCATGTCTAAAAAAAAACAAAAAAAGAGGCCGAAAAGTACAACAAAAAAACCAAAGTGTACTTTTTTGGTTTGAATTTTGGTTTTTGGTTGGTTGATTTACTTGTGAAAAAAAAATATAAGAATATGTGACTAATTTTGTATATTGTATAATACGGAACGTATGACTTGTTTAATGAATTTATTGGACACGCTATTTGTTATATATTTTGGTTTTTTTGGTTTTTTTTTGAAGAAGAAAAAAAATAAAACAACAAGCAAGTTGATTTATTACGAGTCATTATATTTCAGACCTGAGAGGAGATCTAGATCAAAAAGTGTCGGTGAGCAACAATGGACAAATCTTCGAGCTGTAATGGCTTGGTATTCTCGACTTAGGAGGATTAAGAGGTATTTACTGTCTCATCTCATGTCCACACAAGACTTATCCTCTTATCTTGCAATCTGTCTGTACCTTCTTCAGTCCCAACTGCTCTCTGTACACAAATCTACTTATATACAATATATCGTTAATGTTATTATCTTTCCAATGATTACATATAGATATTTTACATATATGAGTCTAAATCTTCTCTTTTTTCTGTCATTTTAATTCTTGATTTATTCACGTAATAATATTAGTGTTCGGTCCGGTCCGGTATTGGTCTGATCCGGTTCGTAGAAACACAACGTTAGTTTTTTTAATTTTTTTAAAAAAAGATTTCTATCAAACCGATTCGGTTAGTGGACCAATGACCGGACCGGACCGAGCCAGACCGGCCCGACTACGAAATTGTACTCTTGTTCTTAACTGTTACATATTCTATATCATAGATTGGTTGTTATCATCTTTTTAAAGTTGCTCTCTTCTAAATTTCTAATTTCTTCTTTTGAATTACTTCCCTATGCTATATTGTATGATTTTATTATTTACAAATTTTATTTTTCAGTTGTAATATACAAAGCTTAAATATCTTGTTGACGTGTACATTACTAAAACTTAAACAGTTATATCGCTCCATACAAACCACTCAAATAATAAAATAATGCTCGTGTTTTTTGCTGGAAAAATATTTGTCTAAAAATTACATCACTATGCTTTACAGTAATTAAAATACATGTACCTTTTATGTACTTACCCAACTCACACGTTTTTGTTAAATTTAAAAAAATTCACTTGAACTAAAGCTTTATTATTATTAACCATTAAAATCACTTTGAAACTTATGACTTTTAGTTAAAGTTTTAAATTTTGAAAGCATCTATCTTAATCTAGCGCCATGATTTTCATTAACAGATGTTTGTTTTTTTGTACTGTTTTATAATAATTAATTATTAAGATGCTTATGAATAATTTGACAAAAGGACTTGCATATATCTCGTTTTTTTTTGCACTGTGTGAGCCCATAATTTTAAGTAAAAATACCCCCATAGATTTCAGTATACGAGCAGACCAAATCCCAGACCAGACCAGTCCGCTTTTAATATTACATTTCCTTATGTATATATAATGTATTACCTTCACACATGTATGTAAACAACATCAGCTTTAGCAAAGACACACAGCTTCTATTTATCCCCAATTAATCCTTTATCCCAGTATAAAAGTCAAAAGCCCTGCCTACTTCTGACCTTTCTGTTTTTCTTTCTGACACTTCCACTTGCCGACTCCGACTCGTACAACAGTACTAATACTCAATACAGTAACCATCGGACGTCTGTCAAGTATAATAATCTCATGGGTAATCACAGAGCCCACCTGTCTATATATCTATAATCTAATACGTACATGACTAACTGACTTGTGGTGTGGTGTGGTAATTACCTATATATATAATTATATATACCTCTGTCTCTCCAATGTCTAACTCTTAACTCTGCTGCAGTGTGCAAATTCAAAAGTCCGTGACCGTCTCTGTATATACTATACATATTAAATCCATGAATCCATCCATCCAAATTATACCCGCCACACACAAACCCTCACGTAATCATCTGTACTCTGTAATACCGTTACCGTTACCGTTTACCATTTACCATTTACACTTTCCCCCCATCTTGTGTCTATTGTCTGCCCTGTGTACATATGCTACGGCTCCGTGCCCAGGACCAGGACCAGCGCAGACATTTACACACTCTATATGTCATTATTTACATGCCGGGGAAGAATCATTTTGTTATAAGTCCATGCGAATTTTGTGGTGACTTAAGCTAAAATGATTCTTCACCGAGGATATAATAATATTTTATAAATAACTCTTACACCTCTACTGACTGCCCCGCAGTCAAATGACTCTCAAATCTAATAATAATTATAACTATGTGTGTCTAATATACCTACTAACATGTAAGTATGTACGTAAACTACCCTTTATTATCATTATATACGTCAGCATTCTACATTATGTTATACACATGCCTATGTGTCAGTGTGTGTATTGTTACATTGTTAATGTTAATACTGCCGTTGACCCATTGAACTGCCCTCCTCGTGGCTCTATGGTATATTTTGTGATTTTGTCTTCCCCTTTTTGCCTATACCAGTATACACTCAGTTTGTCAGTTTGATGGATATGTATTTATGTGCAAAAATAACCACTTATAATTTAGATGACGCTCAGTTGTGAGTCTGTTTCGTTTTAACGTCCCTACTTAACCTATTGTTAAACACCAAGTATATGACTAATACGTATCGTAATCATAAACGTAACCATATCCATAAATCCTCCAGTGGTGTTGGTATTGGTGTTGATAGCCATGGCTCAGGACTGGGATTGAATAGACTACATACTAAAGTAATGACAGCAATCATATCAGTAGTAGCTTTCACATTAACCATTGTGTAATTTACCTACCTACCTACTTTTTTTAGGAAAAAGTGTAGCGCAAAAAAAGCTTAAGTCACATAATTCATGTAGGTTTGAAATTGTGTAGGAATGACCCCACCCCTTCGTGGTACCGCCTCTTTATGTTTGTGAGTCGGTATTTTTTGTGTATAATTATTTTGTGATTTATTACAAATCCTAATTGCGCCTGCTTCTGTTCGAGAAGTTACATACTAATTATGGATAAACTTTCCATTCAACTGTCTGCTTAGTTTGTGTGCTTAGCTTCTTGGAAATATATCGTATGTGAAGAACCCAAATGACCCATATCCAATTTAAGCTAGAATCAAAATGAGCCATGTCATAAAAACAAAATAAGAAACATGCGTAAACTGTTAATTAGAGGTTTTTAAAAAGTGTAAAAGGTTGTATTTACAAATTTTTGAAAAGCGTAAAATTTTCCATTTACAAGTTTTTGCAAGTTGCAAAATCTTTTATTTACATGTTTTTTAAAAGTGTCAAATGTTTTATTTGGATGTTTTTTGAAAAGTGTAAAATGTTCTATTTACAAGTTTTTTGAAAAGCGCAAAATGTTCTATTTGTATGTTTTTTGAAAAGCGTAAAATGTTCTGGAATATGATAACTGGTGTAAGTTACCACAAAAAGGACAAGGTGTAATTCAATTTCAAGAATGTCCGTATGCTAATAAGTGGGTTCATTCCAAAAATGGACTTTCTTCATCGGAATGGACCACTGCAATTAAGATGGTTGGAAATGTATTACCAGTGAACGCAATTCCTCAACCTGACCAAGGATCCCTTTACTGCCGTCATGGCTGCAAAGAGATTGAAACGATAGGACATATCCTTGGAAGGTGCCCGCGTGGAGAGCTGATTCGTAATAACCGACATCATGCAGTTCGCCGGTTACTTGCTGAAGCAATGCAAAAACTAGGATGGAAAGTTCTTCAGGAAGTCGAATGTACTGGAGACGGTTCAAGGCGTGTGGATATTATTGCTTACAATTTAGCAACTAAGATAGGAATTATACTCGATCCTACTGTTCGTATGGAACAGAACGACATCAATCAATCTGAGGCTGTAAATCAAGAAAAAAAGAGCATCTATGACCCGTGCATTCCATACTTCAAACAGAAATTGGGACTTTCTGAAATTCAAGTGTTAGGGCTGTATATTGGGGCACGAGGAACAATTTCTAAATTTTTCCTCAACTTTATGAAAACTCAATGTCTTCCTTCCACGTTAATTGAAGACATCGTTATTTCCGTTTTGAAGAAATCAGTTCAAATCTGTGTGCATCATTTATTTTCTTCTTTACCAACTGATTAATTTCTAAACTACATTTTTAATTATAATAACATCCATGGATTATACATCACAAAATTATGTAACGTATACTGAGTCATTTGGGCTATCGTCGTTGGACGACAGTGTCAAGTTTATCTTAATAAATTTGTCTTTCTCTCTGTATGTTTTTTGAAAACTGTAAAATGTTTTATTTCAATATTCTTTAAAATTGCAAAATATTCTATTTAAATGGTTTCAAGACATGTTTCAATATTTTTGTAGACAGTGGACATTGTTTTTAGCTACAAATGGATATGGGTCATTTTGGTTCTTCACAGACGATATGTATAAAAAACGTGTGCTCGAGCCGTTTTTGCTAAAATGTATAGATACGATCGTCGTCGTAATTATTATCGATATTGAAATTCTGCTGGCAAACTTATTACAACAATGACAGGGCTAATTGTATTTTTTTTGTTGTGAAATTGCCATTGGGAATTGCTACAGCTCATGTGTTATTTTTGGTTTTGGAGTGAGTGTTGATTAGTAATTATATTTTCATGACAGAAATGGGACTTAATTTGTTTGTTTTGAATGACTATATTATTGTAGCACCAGAAATAGGAATGAAATTTTTCCTGGAACTGGAAGAAAGAAGGGGGTTCTTTTAATTGCTGTGTCATTCGTTTTGTTTGTGATAATAATAATATCATCTAGAGCTTTCTGATTTTGATCGATCTTCCAGTAGTACTCTAGTTTCAGTCCTTTCAAAGGAATATGAATGAGCTCACTCGCAATCAATGTTACATGCCATATTATTTGTAACATTTCCAGTGAAGGCTTATCATTTTTACCTATGAAGTTTTTAGAGGCAGTTTTGATTTTAAACATTTTTGGAAAGACGTAGATTTGCTTCTTCACCGACGATATGACATACAAATTGATGAATTGACTGCAAACTGAAAATCTGTAAATGGAAATGCTGACTGCTTTTTTATTTTACATTTTGGATCTTGGATGTACGCAGTTGTAGTGCAGAGTTGATACAGAGCACACTACAACTGACGAGAGAAATATTCTTGGATGTTCCACACCCACGCCGAGATAGTGCGGTTGACGGTAAGGGTCGATGTTCCTCGTATCTCATCTGCACTGCACTGGGCTCGCAGTGCGCTATGTAATACTACGGGAGAGCGCCAGACTGTAGACTGTGTGAAGTGAAGAGAGCTCAAGTGCCTAGTTTAATATTCAAATATATAGAAATAATACTATAAATTAGACTGGAGAGATTCAGAGAAATCGATAATTCTCGAGGTTTTAGATTTCATGTGATTTTCATCCTTCAGGAGGATGGGGAAATGTATTTATTTGAGGAAAACATTTAGATTTTGCATGTGACCGACGTCGACGTCTTTCTCTCTCCCTCTTAACGTCTGCGGTAATCATCCCATTTCGATATATAATTACGTACATGCTTCCCTCCGTTCCTTCCCTATCGTTACCATTACCGCTACCCTTACGCCCTTACGCCCGGTATCCTGCACTTTTATTTTCAGATATCCTGCTCATCCTTTCTCCTACCTCCATTTCCATTGCTTTCTCTATAGTTCCAAGCTCAACTCACGAAACATTTTATGGGCGGGTTTTCATTTTATCAAATTCAAATGGCTATATGTATACTCTAGAAATAACTTGTTATCTTGAGACATAAGACATAAGACATAATCAAAAACCTTACTCACTTCGCTCTACTACATATAAGCTGTGTAGCGTATGTGCTATACTAGCAGTCAGGCTTTACCTCCTGATATATAGTACGCAAGGTTCTTCAAACAATCCACACGCCTATATGACCTCCCATGAAATTCGAAAATTTCGCCATAATGTGCAATATAAGCACAGAGAGGTATAGGATGTTCCTACGGGAGTTTATAGATACAGCTCAATTTGTATCTGTATCTGTATTTTCTATTTCGTATTTTCTGTCTCTGCCTGTCTATCTGGAGCAGGCAGAGAGAGGTTGGTGCTATGGAATTCGAATTTGAATTTTTGTGTCTGGATTTTGAATCAGTGGAATGAGACTGACTGTGTGACTAGGCCTGGGTCTGGGACTGGGAGTCATTTTAGTTGTGGGTGTCGGGACGGGTATAGGTAACGCGTCTAGGATGTGAGAGACTACGGGGCTGGCAATGGCACTACTCTAGAAGTAGCTCTATCACCAAACTGACGAACTCAAACTGTTGGTAAGGATAGCTGATTGTGAGCTCTAGAAAGAAGTGACAGAGAGATGAATAAAGGAAACCTCAACTTGGGTGTACATATCACTATCAGAGAGACAACGTCGACAGTCGACAGCGACAGAATAGACTGGAAAAAAGGGGAGACGAGAAACAGAGAGAAGAAGGGAGCCGACGAGGCCGGGATCGAATCCAGTACCCGCACCGACACCGGGATCCGATTCGAGCCAAAGCCGAAACTGAAACCCAAGTGGAACATTGCAAAATGCTCGAAAGTAAAATAGGAAAGCAAAATCCAAGTTGGCAAAGCGTAGAAATGCTTTCTAAGGAGATTACATGAAAGACCTAGGCTCTCTCTCTCGATTACACTTTGGGACTACTCTTTTTTGGGCTTGCTTGGATGTGTACTGAGGGCTCAAGACTGGCACTAGAACTCTGGAACTGGAGAGGTGGGTGTGTGGGTCTCTGTGGTGTGGTGGAAATAGGAGCAGTAGTCGCATTATAAATAGCAGCATGAGGCGGAGGCGGGTAGTTCAGTCCTCGTCCTCTCCCTCTCCTTCTTCCTCTCATAAAGTATAAGAGGGGGAAAAGGTTTCACTTTCAGATTAGAGCAAAAGGGCTTGAGAGAGAAACCTATAGCAAGTTATCGGCTCCTTCCCTTCTTCTTCTTCTCTCTCTTCATCTTCTTTTTTTTTATTTCTTCTCTCCGTTGAAAAGAAATCAATACATCTGATTGTCACTCTTGATTTTGCACGCTCTTCTCCACTCTATAACTTGAGCTATATATCCAGCTAGAGCTCCACATTTTAGCTATCTAGATCCAGCTCCAGTCCCGTTTGTTTATTTCACCACTTTCACTCCTTCAAAATACGCACACAAATATCGGTATCGGCTATCAATGTCGAATATCGAAATACTTTCACTTTAAAAAAAATATGCATATATATGATGTGTATGGATAGACTTTGAGATATGTAACTACGTCAGTCGTCTGTCTTCTTTATTTGATTTTGATTCCGTCAGAGGAAGCGGAGAAAGAGAAGTGAAGGATGGTGGGGAAGGGAAGGGGGGAAAACAAAAACAGGAGTTGAGTGTTCAGTTACAGTTGCAGTCTCATTGTTTGTCGTCTGGGTCAATTTACCCGTACCCATAGCCGTAGCGTTGTTAGGGTGAGTCGAGTGGACATAAAGCGTTAATTAGTAAGTTAATTAAAGGAGAAAGTTACAAATTTTACATTGTAATGAATGAACCTCAGATGGTGTGTACAATGATGATATGAAATTAGTATAAAATCAGTATTACATCATAACTTACGAAACAGGCTCTATACTGTGTACAGCAGCTCGTTGTAAATTAAAGGTTAATTTAAACGTGTGTAAATCATAATTTACATAGGTAACTTTTAATTAAAATTTTGTATGGGTGTCTGTTTCCTAATTCAAGCTTACCCCTTTATAGCCCATCATTGCAAGTGTGGTTAAGTGTACGAATTTTTTGAAATACATAATATCGTCATAAAGAAATTCTGAAAGTTCAATTCAGAAAGTATGGTCCATATTTTCACACTTCTGCTAAAATCTCAAATCTAAATGGTTTATATTAAATAAAAATAATCAGAAGTTTGAAGCGAAATAAATATTTTGTTTTATTTTTCGTTTCTCCTTGTTTAAAAAAAATTGAATAGAAAGCAAAGAGAAAGTAAAAAGAAAGCAAAGAGAAAGCAAAAACTAGCTATCGTTATAGAATTAAAATTGTAGTAGTAATTGTTCATCTTTTTTATAGATAGGCAAAATTCGAAGCCCTAGTTTTCCTTTCCCACACCGCACCGTCATCTTTCTCTCGCAGTTTTAGTTTCATATAGGTAGTATTTGAAGTTAAAAGGGCATATAGTAATATAGTCTCACACGATAAGATTCATCAGTACCTGTAATGTCACCATCTCATATACATTTTGTTATATATATGTATAAGTATAGGGAATTTCAGGGACAGAATGAAATATCTGTAAGATTTAGAAAACATAGAATCAAATAGAATGGAGAAAGATAGAATCTACATTGCGTAGAAAGGATGCGGGATTCACAATTTGTAAGGCAAATGGGTTGCCTCCAAGTTTGAAAGCCAAATTCGGGAAGGGAAGATAATTATGTAATAACTTATTTTAAGTCTTGTTCTCCAATGAGAAGAAAAACCATGAATTTAACGAGAGAGCGACTAAAGTAAAATGCTCTTCTCCCATATAGTCTATATAGTATAGTTTTCTGTAGTGGTGTGTGTATATAGCATCTCCCTCCTCCCAAACATCTGTCTTCCTCTATGATCTATATACACATTGTAGAATAGTGCACAGTAATAATTAAAAACTTGTTTTAAAACTACTCTGTGTAGTAGTAGAGATATACGTCTTTTTATAGACATTAAAAGTGGTCATTTAACACTTTTGTCTTGTGTCTCTTTCAAAGAGCTGTATAGTTTTTTTTATTATTATTTTTATTATATTTTATTTATTTTTTGAAATATTTCCTACTCCTTTCATTTAGCGGGAAAAGAAACTATAACCGACCGTATAATATTTTGTATCATCAGTTTGCGTACACGTAGAGTGTGAGCGCAAAGCACCCTTATATCACACAAGTATTTTTCAATCTTTCACCATTTTTTTTATCTTTTGACAGCTGTAGGGATGGGAAGGAATTATAATGCTATTAACTAATATTTTCTCTTCTTTATTTTTTTTTTGTTTGAATTTTGTCAAGCGTAATAATTCATCACACAGTTTCCTTATAAAGACCAACATTATTTTTGTCTCCAAATTATTTTACTTTCTAATTATGTACGCCCTTCAGCCTGGTTTCATTGTTGCTAGGGTTTCTTAATGTTATTTTAGAGCTTTGAAGACTTTACGCGGAGAAATTGAGAGAGAACTATAGTAGGAGAAAGTTAAAGTATAAAACTAATGACTCGTAGAGAAAGTAAACAAAAGACAGGGATAGTTCTATAGGAAGTGAAAGTAGAGGGAAAGGTTCCGGTTTTTGGCTGAAATTTCTTCAGATTCCCGCCGCATAAAAATCCTAGAACTATCGTACAAACAAAGTCGCACAAGTTTGTGTATTTATACCTATATAACATGGCTTTGACTTTTACTTTTAGTCTTTAGTTTTAGTTTGACGTGTACACAGTGACAGTAGCAAAGGAACTTCATATATCACTATTTTATTGTAAAGTGTGTGTGTATGTGTGTAGTTTGGTTGCCGCTCTACCGGTACTAGTACGATTACCGGGACCGGCACTGAAGACAACCAGACCATGTCATGTCCACGGCTTAAGAGAATGCTTTTAAACTGTGAACAACTTTGAAAATTTATTGTGCGGTCCAACTTTCACCTAAATAAAATATTTGAGAAAAAATATATCATCCTTCTTATTTTTGTCTACGTTTTTTTTAAATTGTACCTCTAAAATCTAAAGATATAATTATTTACTATCTTTTTGGTTGGGATCATAGCATATATAATATAATAGAGTTTCTAATTTTGTGTCTGGCTCCGGAGATATATTACATATATGTAAAATTACGAATATAAGTGTTTCCTCTACAGTGTTTCAATTTTCTTATTTTTGTTCTGTACCTATGATCACAAAGAGAAAATTGATTAGTTCCACTCTCATTTTTTTATGAGAAGCTTTTAATTTTTGGATGAATAAAACTTGAGTATTTATTATAGGTAAAAATATTGCGACTATGCTATAGTTGCCGGCAATGGTATTTGGTAACCGGCTGCTGGCTCCTACATAGTTAAAAAAATGTTTCCTCTATTTATGTAATTACATTTAATATAGGGATACATTATGGGAGTGTGAGCTTTAATTTTTGAGAAGATCGATGTCCTATTCAGAAAAAATGTGAGAGAGTAGGTACACGTATAGTCAAGTCTGCCTGCGTGTGGATAATAGAATGAGTAGAACTTACGTTGTAGGAAGGCTATTTATTACTTTTTTTTGGAACTAACTAAAAATACGTAGACGAAGGTAGGTGCACATACATATGTGTAAGTCATTTACTTACGTACAGGATGAACACATAGCTACTTTCGTACTTTGTTCTCTGTATGTACGCAGTACAAAACTGGGGAAAGCCAAAGTAATGTATGGTCTCTATGGTTGGCGGTTGGTGGCTGATTCTCAGGTTGTGTACATTGTACATCTCGTAGTAGTACGTTGCAGGAGCACACCGAGTAAAAGCTGATGAGGAAAGAAAATAGATGGGAAATCTTAGTGAAAAAATAAGGTAATGAAACAATTAATCGTCTCTACGAGGTTTTAATCGTCAGTTAAAGGGCGACAAAAGAAACATAGTGGTTGAATTTTATCATTTATTCTCACAGCGTGAGAAACACACAAATAGGAGTACTAGTAGTAGGTGGATGTACTGTACTGCACTGTGTGCTATGTGTTGTGAGTGAGAGCAGGAAGGAAGAAAAAATGTGAAAGTGCCAATGCTGCCACAATATATATTAATAGTGTATAGTGCTACATGTTACATATATAAAATATCACAGACACATTTTCACCCACTATTATTACAACTACAACAGGATGCCTCTACGATTGGTAGCGGACAGGGTGATGATACAAAAAAAAGCTCAAGCGGTCAAGATACAAGTTTTTCCTAAACCTATATAGGTACTTATACCTATCGTACCGTCGTATTGTACCGTCGTACTCCTATACTGCTTATGAATTTTCTTGCTCAAAATAAAAACGAAAAAAAAAACGTGAAAAAAAATATTTTTTTTAAGAAAAGAGAAAGCATACAGTTCAAAGTCTACAATCAACGCAATACAATTGCGATGAAGAAACCAAAGGATATGGACGCTCCCATATGGTTCTTGAAATCACTTTCCTCTTCCTTTTGTACCCTCTTATTTTTACTACTTTTACTATTATCTCAATGACTTCCTAAAACCATAACGGGAGATACATTGAAGATTCCAGACACTTTTCTCCCACTTTCTCCGCCTTTCACTCCTCAAACACATGCACATCATCTCAACCATCCACCCACCCACCCAGTGAGAGCACCGCAGACTATGCTTATATGTATATCAATTTTATTTGTATAGTGTATTTTTTATTCGAAAAAAGACTTTTTAAATAGAAGAATATTTGCAGAGTGCATAATTTGGGAAATGTTGTTGTGGTTCTATATTGACTCTCACTACGCAACAGTGCAGGAGCGGTTTTTGAATTTCCGAGCGAGGGTAACGATGCCGATATCTAAATTAGTTCTGAAATAAAGTTTTGAAATAGGAAAAATGTTTCTGGAATTCCAGAAATTGTTTAGTGTCTCCGAGAGAGAGAGAGAGAGAGAGAGAGAGAGAGAGAGAGAGAGAGAAAGCGTGCTGTGCGGTGGCAGTGAGGTACGTGGAGAGGATTTGAACCCAAACCGAACCGAGTAGACATGGCAGACGTGTGGGAGGGCAAAACATTAGTAGTTAAGCACCAAAGCAACACACAAAAGTTTCACAATTTGAATTGATATATTGAATGAAGAGGGGCGCTATATAGGAAATAGTTGAGAAATAAAAAAGGTATAGGATTTTTTTATAAATAAAAATAAATATAGTGAACAGTGTGGGAATGGAATTTAGTACACACATAATTCTTGATGTTATAGTTTCCTTGTTGTAGGTTCTTTGTATTTAATTATTTTAGTAGTAGGTTTTACCTTTGCATAGCTAGTTTTCTTCACACAAACCACGTCTTGAGCTTTGTAGACTGAATTTTTGTTTGGTCGTCGTCGTCGTCGGTGGAGAGTGTATATGAGTATTAAGTATGATATATAATATGATAGCGTTTTATTTCATGCTCTTTTCTGACTGAACGTGCTTAAGCCCATGGCAGCCTGCTTATGGAAATTGAACTCTATAGTTTCATCCAGGTCCAGGGTCGATCGGGTCGGTGGTGTGGGCATATTTATTGCTATTGCTATGATCGGTATCCCCTTCGATATCGATACCACTTACATACAACCCGGGCGATGAGGTTACAGGGCTGTTAAATATACGCGTATAGTCTTACTATTTATTTAAGGGGTTTCGGTCTCGGGCCTTCCTTAGTGCTTCCTTGGTTTGCCGTAACAATAAAGTTAGCTGTCATTTTATGGAATGGAACCGTAGCCCAGTGGCATCAGTCATCAGGGATATTCACGTTATTTGTTTGTGTGTTTTGCAGAGTTTAAAAAAAATCGTTATTTAAATCACTGGCAAAACTTTCGTCTAGGTGTAACTAGTAGAACCATTTATGTCAAAACTGCATCTATAGAGATTTATAACTTCAATTTAAAACTTAACAAGTTTTGAAGAAAAAAAGCGAAAAAAAATGGGTAAATTAAAAACAATAAATTTTGAAATGATGTATCGCATGTCCTATTATTTCGTTCAGTGCAGAATTGCAAAAGCTTGCAAAATTCCATGTATATTGGCAGAAACAATAGATAATATAGAAAATTCCTTGGTTTGTAGATGCCATACATCAGGTTTATTAATTCTATGCAGACTTGAGACTATCAATACATGTCGACGGGAGTCTCACTTGAGTTACTTCAGCTATACGTTTACAGCGTTCATCATGTGTCATATCGTCTGTCAAGAACCAAAATGACCCATTTTCATTTGTAGCTAAAAAATATCCTTGTATCTACAAAAATATTGAAACATGTCTTGAAAGAATTTAAATAGAACATTTTACAATTTTCAAAAACATGTAAGTAGAATATCTTACACTTTTTAAAAAGATATAAAAATAAAACATTTTGCAATTTTCAAAAACATGGAAATAGACAACCGCGGATCCAGAGGGGGGGGGGGCTAGGGGGCTTTAGCCCCCCCCCCCAGAAGGAGATTTTTTAACATTACAGGGATACAAGCGGCCATTTTCAATATGGCGGCTTAATATTGTTAGCCCCCCCAGGAGGTCATTAGCCCCCCCCCAGAAAAAAATCCTGGATCCGCCACTGGAAATAGAACATTTCACACTTTTCAAAAACATGTAAAAAGAACATTTCACACTTTTAAAAAACATGTAAATAGAACATTTTACACTTTTAAAAACATGTAAATAGAACATTTCACACTTTTAAAAAACATGTAAATAGAACATTTCACACTTTTCAAAAACTCCTAATTTCCATTTGACGCATGTTTCTCATTTTGGTTTTATGACATAGCTCATTTGGATTCTAGCTTAAATTGGATATGGGTCATTTTGGTTCTTCAGACGATATGTGAGTGTGGAATCCAGAGTTGAGTAGTTACGTCATGCAGCTAATGAGTGCTTCTCAGTTTCTTGTGTCTATCTGTGTGGACTGGAGTTCTATGGCCTGGTCCTGGTCCTGAAGAAAGTAGACTGTATTAGAATATACACTAGTATTATGGAGAGCCTGGAGAGAATTAAAGGTTTCGAGTGTGATTTGATTTAAGTGGAAAATGTCAAATACGTCCTTGTGAGTTATGTCAATGTTCAGAGTTGCATAAGAAAAATCTATTTGTCAGTGTCGTATTTTCCATTGTCTTGTGTATGTACCTAGCTATATTATTATGTGCTATTGATGTACCCGCCCGCACCTTATTTTTCTGGGTTTGTATTTTGTATTTACTTATTTAGTAGGCTACAGTTTATTGACTGTTCTACTCCTGTTCTGCTGGGCACGTTATTCACAACAAAAAACCTCCTGTATATGAGTTTATAAGCATCTCATCTCGTGGTATATACTACAGCCTGGAGCTATTGCGCCTATGGCATGTTATAGTATAGGACTCATAGACATAACAACGATGCCGATATAGCTATACCTACTATACCTAGAAAGTATTGGGTTTAAGCGTTAGGGGAATTGAAGAAATCTCAAGGGTTCTTTGTACTTTGTAGTTTGGTTCATAATCTATAGTTTCGATTTCGATTTTGAGTTAAATTTCAAACAAAAACAGCCACTCAATTCCCACAACCGAAACCAATACTAATAGTAACAAAGGGAACATCTCTCAAAACAGTCAAAACTATGGAGATAAATTAGTGGCATACCGCTCCCATTACTGTTACCGTTACCGTTACCGTATTCCCTACAGTAGTGTTCTGGCCTACCCTATTCTTCAACATGTAACATAATTTTTGGCGTCATAGGGGTCACAACGTTGCTATTCGTAATTAAGGGGGTATCCATAAAACATGTGGTGACGGTATGAAAGCATTAGCGGAGTAGGTAGGTAGGTACTTTCCTAATAAGAATGGTAATAATCGAATCATACGCGTTAAACACTGAGCGTCCTTTTCTTTGTAATCAATAGTAATTAATAATAACATTGAGTAATAATGCGTTAATACTACTAGACTACCTCTATTCGTGGGCTATGGACCCATTGCCTATTGGTAGTATCTTACGTTAGATTATATATTAGGGAACAACTATTTTATGTAGGTACATATTATGTACATATAGACATCTGCACACGATCGATAAAATTATAATTAGAAATTTTCCACATTTTCTTGTTCACGCAGTTGTACTACTGATGACTGAGTAATGAGTTTTAGTTTCCCTTTTTAATACATATTTCTATACACGCTTAGTATTTTTGGTATGTATTTTAGTAACTATTCCTATCCTAAATATTCATAGGGAGATAATAAAATGCGCATTCTTTAATATAGGTTTACAAGCATAATTAATACGTAATGTGTGATGGGCCATTATCAAATTTTTGAGCTACATATTTTTGAAATGACATATTATGAACGATATTAGACCGAGACAGTTGGCAGTTATGTGACCGAATTTTTCTATTATGGAAATTACTATGTAAATGTTTCAAATTTGTGTGAGTTTTTTCAGAATTGTGTACGTATAATGTGGACTCTTTATATTTAACTAATTAATCAACTAATTAATTAATTTGCATATAAATGTCAGTGTATACTATCTCCATACATGTTCATCATTGATGTTGGTTTAGGTGTTTAAATTAGTATAAATATTGTTCCAATATTTTATTTTTCTATTTTTTTTAAATTACTCTTTTATTATGCGACGCTCTGCTCAATAAGTTTTATGTTTAAAATGTGTGGTATTTTTTTCAAATTCTTAAAATTGTCCCAACCCGCTGCTATAGCTATATACATACTATACTCTAACTGTCTCTGAGTGTCAATGGACTTTTTAAACGTGATAATTAATTAATGATATTATTAACAATAGCGTGTAATTTGACTGGATCAATGTGGTGGTGTGTAAATAATGTTGGAAAGTACTACGTTTACCGTTACCGTGACCGTTACCGCTACCGTTACCGTTAAGTTAAGTCTTTTTGAAGTGGAATATTTAAATGTCAAATATATAAAATTGTTGAAAATGTAATGTGTTTAATCCATATAATATTCTAATCTCATAATATATAACCCCCTGGTGAACCAACCGTTGAACTCTGTTGAATGATGATTGTTAATATTACTAAATATTAGTGACTATATTGAATAATTGTTGAGTTGTTGACTATTACTATGTCGGGTTTTAATTGTTTTGTTGTTGTTTCATCATCAAAACATATAATGACTCTGTACCTATTGTGTACCTCATAACCTTCACTGTACAAAAACAAACTACATACTATATATATGTATACCTAATACTCTACACTCATGAGTGTTCACAAATTTACAGATGATTTTGTTGTAAAATCTGTTATGTTGTTGCTCCAAGTTTTTGGATATTTTTTTTTGTGTGAGGAAAAAGAAAGAAAATTAATTCCTGGATTTTTTTTTCTTTTCTATTTGACAAATTTATTGTCAACTAATTGCAGGTCAAAGAGCAACCAGCGTTGGATGAAGTTGAGAACTACAGTGCAATTATCCGGGGCAATCTCGTCGACGATCCAGAAAAAACCTCCTTTGAAGCGGGAAGATTCTTTTCTCAAGAGATTCTCTACTCGTCAAATTCCAGAATCCCAGGCAAGAATTAACTTTGTTTGTTTTTGTTATTCATACATTTTTTAGCCTATATTTTCTCTTATAGAAGCCGGGTCTCTCAAATAAATAGGCAGGCTATTTTGATTTTTAAAACACGATTCAAATTATATTGATCGGAATTTCATACCGTCAGAAAACATCGAAAAAGTTAGAAATACAAATTTCCAAAAACAAAAGAAGTGAAAAGTGGTGTAGTATTCAATTTAGTATTAGTCTTAAATGTGATTAAGTAGGTACCGTTACCTGATATCAGTACGTACATATTGTAGTCATTTTAGATAAAAAACATAATATTGTATGTGAAGAACCAAAATGACCCATATCCATTTCTATCTAAAAACAAAATCCACTATCTACAAAAATATTGAAACATGTCTTGAAAGCATTTAAATAGAACATTTTATACTTTATAGAAATATGTAAATAGAGCATGTTACACACATTTTTAAAGCAAGCAAATACACCATTTTGTTCCTTTCAGAAACATGTAAGTAAAATATTTTACCAATTTCAAAAACAATTAAATACACTATTTTGCACCTTTCAGAAACATGTAAATAAAACATTTTGCCAATTTCAAAAACAATTAAATACACTATTTTGCACCTTTCAGAAACATGTAAATAAAACATTTTGCCAATTTCAAAAACAATTAAATACACTATTTTGCACCTTTCAGAAACATGTAAATAAAACATTTTGCCAATTTCAAAAACAATTAAATACAATATTGTGCACCTTTCAAAAACATGTAAATAAAACGTTTTGCCAATTTCGAAAACAATTAAATACAATATTGTGCACCTTTCAAAAACATGTAAATAAAACGTTTTGCCAATTTCGAAAACAATTAAACACATTATTTGGCAACTTTTAAAAACATGTAAATAAAAACAATTTTACAACTTTTATAAAACAAATAAATAGAATATTTGACACCTTTCAAAAACATTGTGCTAATATTTAACGTATTAAATTCCAATCAGTTTATTGAGTAAATATTTTGAAATTTGACATAGCTCCTTTTACCTCTAGCTCAAATTGGAATTGGATATGGGTGATTTTGTTTCTTCACTTACGATATATTGAAAATATTTTTATAAAGAAATATTTTCGAAATTCCAAAAACTAAAAAAAAAATGACAAAAAAGACAATGTCTGATGGGCATTTGTAAAAGAAAGGGGAGTGACAAGATTCACAAGTTGTCCAAACGATCGATGTCTAGACATAAAATACTAATAAAAGTCGACAGTCGACTTGGACCATATTTTTATCCTGTTTTTTTCTCTTCTACTTTCTTTCTTTCTCTTCCTTCGTTCGTTCATCGTTCCAGTCCAGTCCACTCAACTATCCGACTCACTCAAGACATATAATATTTTTTCTTACGCTGTCCATGTCCATCTTTCCTTTTTCTTCTTCGTCTTCGTCTTCTTCATCTTAGTTTCGTTTTTTCTTTTTTTTGAGAAACTTCTCTTTCTATAATATGGACATATGGACGTTGATGACGGCGATGGCATGGACTATATAGACATGAACACAGTAGAATGAAAAGTGAGATGGTTCTTATTGTGAACATGGTCAGCATCACTCATGAGCCTCTGAGACTCCAAAAACTTCTTGTTGTGTGTCGTCCTTTAGGATGGTCCATAAATAATATTATCTAAATTATCTCTCTCTTTTTTTACCCACCCACCCCTACTACATAATTTGTGATCTATTTAATATTTGACGTGAACCACTATTTTTAAAAAGGCATGTCATCAAACGCACCCCCCTTATACTGATGCGGATGACATCATTTATGGACGGTCCCTTTCCATATCCATTAGTAAGTTTATATGCAGCAGCTCTATGATACACCACTACATATACATGGATATAATATAATAATTCGTATAACGGGTATTTTTTCGTATTTTGTTTAGTGGTCTACTATTTCCTATGACTTATTAATTATTTACCAGAACCGATACCGGTACCAGTACCGGTACCGGTACTCATGATCAGTAGGACACGATACCAATAAATTGAATCTGAGAGATGAGAACGTCTTCGGGTAGAACTTAATGTATTGCCGTTTGAGAAAGAAAGCATAACTTTCGCCGTGCATTGATATCCTTGGTAAAATTAAAATATTTTATTTGTAAATGTATTGGCGATTACACACGTCAAAAATCATAAGATGTGATGAGACGTCCTTGAATGCGAAAACTGTGTATGTAATATATTTTCATATTTTTAAAAGTCAAACAATTTAATGATTTCACGTTTTTTAAAGTGGGAAATGCCATATTTATACACAATTTAAAAATGGTAAAATGTGATATCTACTTTTGAAATTTAAGATACAAATTACTTTATTTCCGAATTTTTGAATGTGCAAAATGCAGTAAATATAATTTCTTGAACTGGTAAAATACGCTATTAACACGTTTTTAAAAATCCTAAATGCGCAAAAGTGAACTATTTTCACGATTTTGAGCGTGCAAAATACGATAATTGCACAACTTTTTAAACAGGCATAATACACTATTTTTACTCGTTTTTTTTTAAATCAAAATGTACTATGTTTCCGTTTTACGAATTACAAAGCGGAAATAGTAAATCAAATCATTGATTATAATGTAATAGGATGTTGCAGGTGTAATAAAATATATAATACAATTATATATAGATATAAATAGATATATATAGATATAGAGTTGTTCATTGCTTTTGCCATGTTGCCAGAATTGAACTATTTCTACTTCGTATACGTCCCTTGGGAAAACCATGAAAACTATATTAAGGCGGTGTGATAATACAAGAAATATACTAGCGATATATAATTTGTATAACTTATTATTAAAGATTTAAAAGAAATACAAAAATATCAAAACCCTAAAATATCCTGAAAGGAGAAAGTAAAAAGTAAAGATATAGTTTTTTCCCAACTAAAAAGTGCAAGTTGAATTTAGACTTTGGACTTTTTTTATATTTCGGTTCCATATGAACACATCTATCCAGAACACAAAATCTCCAGTGAAAAAAAAACATTACACACAACAAAACGAAAAACGAAACTTTTGAAACTATATATTATACATAGTCACAATACTACAACAACAACAACCAAAAAGGCGAGGGAAAGGATCCAAAATCTAAATCCAAGAAATAGGCTTTTGAGAATGCTATGGATGGATTTAGGTCTGGATCTGCTGGACATGGAATTTCATTTTTCTTGTCAACTAAACTTTAAGGGCAAGGAGGGCTCTCAAGGATATTACGTTGTTTATATATATAGAAATACGAACCAGGACTTGCTATACTAGAAACGTATGTAAGTGTAACAAGTATTTATGACGCTGTTTAAACACAATATGCACGACACTAATCGTAAATGCGATAAACTCTGCAAACAAATGATCCCCATACAGTGAACTGTACAATTATTACATTATACATATAAGCGTAAGAATTTGAGCAGTAGTTACAGTACTATAGTTTTCTCGTTTTTTTGGAGGGGAGGGGGGGGGGGGGGGGCAGGGGGATTTTTTTCGCTGGTGAAAATGAAAAGAAGGAAAAAAACGAAAAAGAAAAACTTTTCTCATATCCTTTAATCCGGATGAAAGATTCGTGTATTAGCTAAAGCAATTATCTGTAGCAACTACATGCATATATAGAATGTTGAGAACGTAGGCTAGATATGGATATAGCACATACATTGACTATAGACTATAGACTAGTCAACAAGGTTTCTATTCACTTCCTAGATCGTGTGCCCTATATACCGTGTACCGGTACCGGTACCGTGTGTAAGAATCGGAGTCGGCTGAGATAGAAAACTTGAAATTTGAGAAAAATACATAGCGATCCTAGTCGTGAGCTCATTTTCCCACCCACTGAATAATAATCAGAATAAGAAAGGAATTCCTCCCACATCATGTCAACATCAGATCAGTGTCAACAGGAAACATGGCAGGCGAATTCTAGTGCTTATTGAGTTCTATATATGGGAAACACGAATGGCGAATTGGTTTTCTATTAAAAAATGCATTATAATATATCGCTATACAGATGTACCTACCTACCTACAAACGGGAAACCTTAACAGTGGGTATATATAGGCACACATTTTAATATTTTAAAAAGAGCATGTACTATTTTTCAATTGTTATATGTCTGGAGCTGAGAGAGTTGGTCGCATTTTAATAATGCAGAATGAAGCACTAATTAAAAATTATTAAAGTAATTTTAAGAAATTCCCAACTTTTCTTAAAACATGAGACAGTTCACACTTAAACAAACCACAAAAATAAAGGGAACTGCCACATCCGGCAGGACCAACGAGAACGAGAACGACCAACACATCTATATAGTTACACAGTATCCATTACTTCGTGTCCATTTTTGGAAACAAGACTATAATGAAGATTGAGAATGGTAATCGAAAGTTCTTTGAAGGAATTTCTTGGTAGCCTTTGTGTATTTAATTGTTTCCAAGTAAATTGGAGGGAATGGTGTGTGGTAATTTTGCTCTTATTTTTACTTGAAATTTATTGGTGAATTAGAATGGTGTAGGATATAGGAAGCTGAAGAAAGATGGATGAGTCTGGTTTTATACTGTACACATTAAACGCAAGTCACTCCGTTTCGGTTTTGGTTTCGGCTTCGGTTTCGGTTTCGGGCCGTGATTATTCCCATCTACGTACATACATCAGCGTCCCTCTCCCGGTCCCGACTCCCGCTATAACGATGACGTTCGTTTTTAGACTCGGTTTTAGCTTTGGTTTTTTGGTATTGACACAGAGGAATTAGCATTGACACGTTTGGATTTGGAGGGAATTCGTCAGGTGTTTATAATTTCGGGGAGTTTCTAAGTGAACGGTGACGGTGGTGACTGCTAAAGGAAAGTCATGTAATCCTCAGTTTTGGTTTTGGTTTTCTGCTCTGTGTATATCTATCTATATAATTTCACTGCCTAAAGGAAAGGGATGGAAAATGCATTAATCTTATAGGGGGAAAACGGAGCTATCTCTCTCTCTCTTTCTCTGTAACTCTGTGGTTTCTTATCTGTATTTTCCGGCAGCGCTCCAGTTCGAATTTAAATTAGACTTTGAAGATAGGAGAAGAGAGTAAATATGCATTGGATTTAGATACGACAGACATACCGAAAGAAATGTAGACGTACCGTCTTTCCTGTGAATGTGCACGGCCTCATATGACTTTACCGCGGCTGGTGTGTAATAGTACACGGGGTTTGAGAGGTATAGGACGTATATAAATTAAAATAGTACACACGATTATATGGCTGCACACGGGCCTACTGATACGATAGTACACGGGTCTGAAAGGTCCGAGTCGGAATTCAAATTTGTACTCGGGTGTACTAATTACATGAAATACGGTATAGCATACATGTTATATTTGCTTTAACTTGCGTCCAATCACGTGCTTGTTGTGTACTATTTAGGTATAGGTAGTTAGGTTACCTGAGGTACATAGTCGTACCGTTTAGGTAGAAATAAAAGTGCCTAAGTCATTACATGGTTTTATTGCAAACTTTTAAAAACAAACCTATCTGAGTCTTACGTTTAGTAGAGATCAGCTTTTTAAATGGCATATTTTAAGCGTTTTTGAAATTCATACGTTGCTAAAATACAATAATATTTTTAATGTTTTTAAATGGAAAATAAATGCTATTAAGGTTCATGTGAAAATGCAAAATAGACGATTTTTGAAAATTTTTGAAGATGTAAAACACACTTTTTACAGAATGTTTTGAAATGCAAAATAATATGCTATTTACATACTTTTGAAAATGCAAAATAAGCTATTTTTGCATTTTTGAAAGTGTAAAACACACTATTTAAACCCTTTTTTGAAATGAAAAATAATATGCTATTTACATATTTTTTAAAATGCAGAATAAGCTATTTTTGCATTTTTGAAAAAAGTGTGTAAAACACACTATTTACGCCATTTTTTAAATTTAAAATAATACGCTATTTTTTTATTTTTAAAAATGTAATAAATACAGTATTTACGCCATTTTTTAAATGTAAAGTATGCTATTAATTTACGTATTTTTGAAAATGCAAGCCAGACTATTTACACATACGCATTTAAAAAAATTCAAATCAAACTATATTCGAACATTTTTGAGAGTGAATAAAATGTGGTATTTACTCTTTAAATAGAAGAATTTTCATAGAAGCTATACAATTTATATAACTTTCAAAAACTACTTATTCGTTTTGAAACTACGCATTTCTAGTGTGATTGCTTCAACAAGCGATTTACGATTTTATGCGTTGACTTGTCTTATCGTTATGTTAACGTGTAAAGTATCTAGCCGAATGAGGAACTGGGAAGAAAGCATCTCACTTTCAGTTGAGATATCTGTTCGGGCTATGCATAGTAGTAGTAGACGTGATGAATCCATGTTAATTCTTGGGAGTCCAGTCCGACATCCGAATCCGAATCCGAACCCAACTCCAACAGTCAAGTGTATCAGTTCCTCACCGTTCCTCCTATCTATACGTACTCCAAAGCTACTAGAGTTCGTCTCCACAGTCTCCTTAAAAGAACTTGAGCACATGAGACTCTTGGGACGGTTTGAGAAAAGTTTAGAGAAACACACACACACACACATTTTTTCCCCCATAGAAGTCAACTAACAATTCTCACTTTCACTTTCACGTTCTTTCCCTCCATATCCACAAAGTAGAATTGTAAAATGGAGAAGTAGACAAAGTTGCATCCCCTCCCCCCTTACCCCCCTCTTTTAGAATTCATGCAGATCTTTATCCTTTTCCTCAATTCCAAAGTCGAAGCCCAAGCTTTGAGATATCCTTATATGGATGGTGGGCATTTACCCCGTTTCCATATAGTTTCCATATAGCTATGTGCAGATTTACACAGTATCTGTATTAAAAATTCCCAGTTAAGGTCCTATGGTCCTCGTAGAACTTTAGGCATTACATCTTTCATTGTTCTCGCTAGAAGCTAGAAGCTAGCTACTCTCGCACCTCGTTCCTTATGTCCTTCCTGGCTGGATTCGTTTTTATTTCCAATTCGAATGTAAAAAGTATTACTTACCGTGCATATTTCCAGTGAAGACTCAAAATGGCCCATATCCACTTTTAGCTAACACAAAAATGTGGTATTTAGTAAACAACTGTAACTAAAATATTTTTCACGTTTTAAAAATTTCCAAGAAAAACATTTTACACATTTGAAAAAGCATGTAAATAGAACATGTTTTACACATTTTAAAAACTTGCTAATGAAACATATTTTGCACTTTTCAAAAACATGCAAATAGAACTTTCTGCACTTTTCAAAAAACATGCAAACAAAACTTTCTGCACTTTTAAAAAAACATGCAAATAAAACTTTCTGCACTTTTCAAAAACATGTAAATATAACTTTCTGCACTTTTCGAAAAACATGCAAATAAAACTTTCTGCACTTTTCAAAAACATGCAAATATAACTTTCTGCACTTTTCAAAAACATGCAAATAAAATTTTTTGAAACTTTTCAAAACATACAAAATAAAACATTCGACACATTTCAGAAACTCGTAATTTACGCATTAATCTCATGTAGTATTTTTTTAAATGGCTCATTTTAATTCTAGTTTAAATTGGATACATAAGCTGTGTTGATTATTCACTCGCAATATGTTACTCAAGTATAGCTCACGCGGGCCGAAGAAATTCAATATCAACTGACTGTAAAATTCTGGAAATCCTGGGGAAAGAAATTATGGGGCAGGGACAGGGATAAAGAAATATCATTTGGCATTTCGTATCAACAAAGTGGCTCACAAAGTATTATGTATGTATATTTCTATATGTCCGACCCGACCGTGGTGTGAGTGTGGCTGTGGCCGTGTGGCTCTGAGAAAAAAAATAGTTTTAGAAATCCGCCTTTCTTCAGCAGCAGCGTGCGGCTTAATTTTGAGGAGAAAGTCCTCTTCAAGTGATAGAAAAAGTGGCGGAGGAAGTTGACTGAGCTACTACTACTACTACTATATTCTGTATGCATGGGGAAGATTGTAGATTGTGGAGTGTAGCTTACCTTTCTATATGTATACAGGCTTGGTATTTTTCGACTTGGGGAACGTGCATGAATTACGTGGGAGAAAAATCGGAAATGTTTTGGGGATTACACCCCCTATTGTTTGGTATATGCGCCCTTGTAAATAAAATAAATAAATAAATAAATATTCATTAAGTCGATATAACCAAAGTTCTTACAACCAGGCCCATGTAAAAGGATAGGCAGCTTGAACCCCTGTCCATCCCCCCCCCCCCGCTGTCAAAATGTACCACGCCATTTATGCACGCTCTCTTTGAGGTTCATATCCGTATGTACTATGAAGAGGAGAGAGAGAGGAACAGACTTTTTGAGAGAGAAAAAAACATTTCCATTCAAATTTTACGTGAGGTGAAAACATGAGGATATGCCTCCTTACCACATTCTATAATGTATCATGACTACTTTACTTTCACTCCTTTCTTTCCTAGTTGAGACACGGAGACAAATGCGCCCTCCCCAGTTTTTACATTTATACTTTGAGGAGAGAGCTTTGAGATTATTTCTATTTTAATTCTTGTCACTACCACACAACTATATGGGTTCGTGAAGAAGAGAAAGTAGCGGGGTAGTGGGGAAATCGATAGAACTACTTTGAAAAAATAGAGGCGTACGAGTAATTTGTAAATTTGTAAATTTGTTTGGACTTTTTTCATGTTTATACAAATGACATTTACATAACATGGTTCACGGGTTGGAGGTGAGACTTTGGAGTGCATGTTAAATATATGTGTACATAGTTTGAAATGCCATGCATATTTTTCTTTTTTTAAATACAATATTATGGTACACCATGCAAGACATTTATAAAATAGGAAAATATGCATTGGGTAGTTCTTTCAAATAATGTTTAATAGGATACTTAAAATGTTTTTAAACTACAACATTCCCTGTTCAAACATTCAAAATGTGCTATTTAGAAATTTTTTAACTTATTGGCCTCCAAACTCTAAAATTGTAGGGGATTTTCTGGTTAACAGTAATAGCTGTAAAAGTTTATGGACAAACCCTAAATCACTCGTAATAAAAAGAATGAATTTGTATTATTTAGAACTTTTTGAAAGCACACAAAACATTTATTACCATTTTTTTTAAAATGAATTATATGGAATTTACAACTTTTAAAAAATATAGAATATTATATATTGACAACTTTTTAAAAAATGCGTAAAATGATATTTACAACTTTTTAAAACTGTTAAACTTGTAAATATTTCCGCCGTTTAAAAAATTCAAACTGTGCTATTTACTATACTTTTTTCAAACACAAAATAAATCATGTAGTCCCTTTAAAAAATGCAAATATACTTTCTACTTATATTTAGATCTTATTTAAATTGCCCAATATGTAGATAAATTATCTGTGTCTTTATGATACTTACGCTTTTGAAAATGTTAATACTGTGCTAAAAAGATGTAGCTGTTTTGATTGGCTTATATATTTTTAAACACTTGCAGTCAAATCTACAATCTACAGTACTGGTAATACCTGTGGGTTGTAAGGGCATCCTGTATTTGGCCATTGTACTGGTCTGAGAGGTCCAATTTTGAATAGTACGCGGGGCGTGTACTATTAAAAGATATACGGTATCTACCTACCATATAGAATTTGTGGAAGCTGTTCGTTCATCGTGAGAGGGAACTTAAAAGGATTGTGATTGTCATTTGGAGGGAAATTTATGTAGCGTGGTGGGATCATTTCCTTAAATTTGTTATGACTTGATTATTATCTTATGGAAGTTAACTTGTGAGAGTGTATGTGTGTGTTAGGGTGTTGCGCTGCCGTCATTGTGGTGGTGGTCGCTATGTTCGCCTCTTGTTCAAAGTTGAGGACTAAAACTTGGAGTGTTATTTCGTTATTTGTCTTCTGGGTGTACTCACCCAATGTTCTCATGGTCCTTCCGCTCCTCCGGGTAGATTCTAATATTCTATACAGTTTAGTTGTAAGTATTAATTATTTAAAGAATCCTTTTAGTCTTCTTTTAATCCACGACTTTTTTTTTCTCTGGAGGGATTATTTTTTATAATTGATTTTACACTATATGCTTTACAATTTTTTTTAACCATGCCATGAACTCCTGTTGGTCTTGGTCTCTTGGTTGAGGGAAGATAGATACAGAAAACGGCGGAAAGAAAGACGTCATCCAATGGACCATCACGCTGACGCTGATTGTACCTGCACCACGATTGTCTCGCCTGTGTTTCCATTACATAAAGATCAGTAATATGCTTTGGGAAGTAGTATTAAAATTCTGGTCAGGCTCACTCGGTATCGGTCACGCTCTCGGTCTTGGTCTTAGCTCACTGCTGCCTTTTGATTACACTGGCAGTTGAAAAAAACGTTGTTTTTATAGTAGAGCTATCTATGACATCTTAAATATTTGAAACATTTCCATACATTTCAGAAACAGTGATAATTTAGCATTAAACACATTGACTATTTCTTGAAAAAATGTACCCAGCAATAGATACGTCTCCCATTTTTGTGTGTACACTTTATACCTTCTTTTTTTTTAAATTGTAAATAATTGTAAAGTCTTTCCATTTTTTGACCATTTCACCAATTTCACGACGACAAGAAAGTGTTAACATAACATTTAGGTATTTTATGATGCTTAAAATTGAAAGAACTTTCTCTTCCCTTTCCCCTTCCCATCCCCATGAGCAACACACACACATAGATAAAAAAGAAAGAAGAAAGTAGATAGAATACTTTGATCCGAATTCGGTCGGGCTTCGGCTTTGGCTTCCGCCGCGCGACGATATGTTCATGGTTCATGGTGGAATAGATTTAAGTGACATTTTAAAAAGAATGTGAACTCTTCGACAAAGTGACATGAATGATTTTTCAAAGGGAATCCAATTCTTTTGGCAAGGGAGAGAAAGAGAGAGAGAGGGGGAGAGAGATGGTTGGTTACATTGGTCTGGTCACACGTGTTGACAACCAGAACCATAGAACCAGCCCGAGAGAGAGAAAAAAAACATAGTCATAGATGCCAACACCAATGCTGCCAATCCCAATCCCAATGCCGACGACATAACGACAAAACTCAAGACGAAAAACTAAGTAATTCCCGGGCCTCTTGTTCCTTTCTTTTAGATATGTACGGTCACGGTATATAATATGTATGTAATTTTTTTTGTGTTGAAAACACAAGCCTTCCACTTGTTCAGTTTCGGTCTCGGTCCTCCTTCATCTCGTCCCTTCCTTTTCCTCGTATTTTTTTTATTTCCGTTCTGCCTCCGTAGTTTTTTCATCCTGTCTTCATTCTTTCTCTCTCTCTCTCTGTGGGTTGTGGACGAGGATGAAGGTCCCACTGTACTAGGTACATTCAGAGGAATGATGGCCACTAGGTCTCGTGAAGAATAATAATGTGGAACAAAATATGGGCTTTTGTTTTCCATCCAAATAACGTACATGAGAAATAATTTAACACTATAATATAGACTTTCTCCCCTCTTCCACACCGTGCCGTCGTCATCTCTACCGTGTAACTGGAACTGGAGTGAGTCTCTATGTGTCAGGGTGTGTTCGTGGGGCAAGTCTCACTATTTTTTCAAAATTTATTTTCCTATTTTTAATGTATGCGGCGGGACCTTACGTAGCGTAGGTCGTCGATAGGTCTGGTCTGGTTCGTTATATTGTAGGTACCTATAATATTGCAATTTGCTGATAGTGCAATTTGATTTTTCTAAAATTATTTTGTATTCAAAATTTAATCCTTTATTTGTTTAGAATTTAAGTAAGAATTTTAGTGCTTTTTTTACTACAATATAGTGGCGATATTTTAAATCCCTTTAATATCATAGGCTCATCAAATAAATTTAAATGTAGTAGAGACATGTTTATACCTAGATAGAATGTAGCATATTTTTTGTCATATAAATTTCTGGGGAAAGTTGTAGAAATTAGGAATAGGAATAGGACGGCGACTCGAAAGGAAAAAGAGTTATTATGACTACAAGTGTTTTTTATTCATTTTTAAGAATTTCAACAATTTATTTTTCACAGTCGATATTGCATAATATCATATAGGTATAGAGAGGCCGGAATACCTAGGAAAAGATGGAAACTTGAAACTCGAGAGTGGAATAATTTTTAAAAAATGAATCGTCCCCCTTTTTTTTCTCTGACTGTCCATACAACTATGTAGGTACTATACGTTGAGAGAGACGCTTGGTTCTCAATTCAATCGGGTTGTAATCGTTATCGTTATAGAAGTATCTGCGCTGTCAGTAGTGTGGTAGTGGTAGGAATAGTAGTTGTAACTAAAATGCCCATTGTCTATTCTGATAATGTGGGAGAGACTACCATGTCTGCGCCTGGATAAAGAATCTACTTGAAAAATTTTTTTAAAGGGGTACATAGGGAGTTATTCTTCTAAAAATAAACTGTTTGTGTGAATTGTTACATTGCTCACATCTCACCATATTTCCACAGGACTGCGTTCTGCATTCTATGAGTTTTATAGTTTCCACACTCGCACTCTCGCTCCGCATTTGTTCCGTGTTACGTGGACGGAGACGGAGAAAGTCATTTCTGTGTGTGTGTCTGTGTGTGACTGTATTAATGGAGAATGTAGAACAAAAGGTTGGGTGATAGTGTGGGTTTAGCGTTGGAATGGTTGTAAATATATATGTGTAGGTGGGTTTTTGTGGCGCATATATATACGCAATATTTTAGGAATTCTTTTTAGTATATATATGCGTACACTTTTGACTTTTTGAAGGATGAATACAAGCTGTGTGCGTTATTATTACTTTTTTGGGAGTCAAATGTACAAAAGCGAATATATTTTAGTTTTTTTTAATGTTTAAATATATTATTCGTTTACGAATATTGCAATTTTCATTTTGTAAATATTTTTAAATATCATATTTTGCATTTTTTAAAATTATTTTTGAAAAATTTACAAATACTTTATTTTATATTTTCAAAATTTTCAAAATGCATTTTTCACTTTCGAAAAATTGCAAGAAGCCTAGGTATATATTTTGCTATTTTTTAAAGGCATGCAAATATATGCGTTTAACACTGTTTTAAAATTGTAAATAATTGTATAAATTGTGTATGTGTTTTTCATTTGCAAAATAGTATGTGTAAATAGTGCATTTCAAACGTTCTATGAAAAATGCGTACGTAACTACAAATTATGTATGTATAATGACTATCATACTTTAAAAAATTTTGGAAATATCCAGCATTCTTTTGATCTTTCAAACTTTCTCAAAATAGATAGGTAGTATGCTTTTAATATGAGACATTCGCCCCGACATCGTTAAAAAATTTTATTAAATTAGTTCAATTTCTTCTTCAACTGCACCTATATAGGACACAAAACGCATTTCATTCAACCTGAATAAAAACTAACACTATGAGGCGTGTTTTCCTTCTACAATTTAAACCTTGGAGCGTACGATTATATCATATGTGGGATATATATATAATAGGAATATAGGTACTTATGGAATATGCAAAATTGCGTGCGTGATAAGCTCCCGTTTCTCTTGGTGATTTTCAAAGGGAAAGCATATCTAATTTGAAAAGGACTGACAGGGAGAGAGATGTATATATATAGAAAGGCGGGGGGACTGGAGGGAATGCATCCACTTTCACTATCTCTACTTTCTCTCTCAGTCTTTCTTCTAACTCGAGACGAGACACTAGACGTTGAGTGTAGGATGTAGCAACCATCATCGCCACTTCTACTCCTCTCACACTAAACCGTGGGTGGGACCGACCGGTAGACCGGTACCGGTACCGGTGACTGGGACTGGGACGACGTGGGACGTTGAGGGACATATATAGCAACTTGTCACTCGTCTCCTCTCGACGAACTCCTCTGGTGGCTATTACGCTGTACATACAATCTATTTCTCTCAATGACACGCAACGTCCATGTTTTAACTTTGAAACTGGGCTAAAATTCCTTCGTTCTGCCCTATTACATATACAAATACATTTATCTATGTATCCATATAGTTTCGCAAAAGATATGAAATGAAATAATACAAAATTGGACTCTATTGCCTCCATATTCCATATTACACATCGAATCTGCTACTAATTATATCGCCAGTGAAGACTCAAATATACCTATACACATTTTCTTCAGCTAAAAAAATGTGCTATCTACAAAAACAAGACAAATCTTGATCCTATAAGCATATCAAAAAAATGTTTTGCACTTTTCAAAAACATGCCAAAAAAAGTTTTTTGCACTTTTCAAAAACAAAATGTTTTACACTTTTCAAAAGGATGTAAATGGAATATTTTGCAAAAACGTATATAGAAGATTTTGCCCTTTTTTAAAACAGGAAGATAGAATGTTTTCACTTTTCAAAAAGAAATACTAATACAGTAATCTGTACTTGTAAAAGGTAAATAGAATGTTTTGTACTTTTAAAATGTGTAAATAGAATATTTTTCAATTTTCAAAAGCAGGCAAACAAAAACCATTCTGAGCTTTTCAAAAAGCTCGTAAGTAGCATTCAACATGCATTGCATTCTATCCCATTTAGTGTTAACATAACATGTTTTAAATCTAGTAGTTTAACTTGGATATAGGGGTCATTTTGACTCTTCACTCACCACGATATTCTACTGTATGCTGTCTACTACAGCTAAAATTTTTGAGCCTCGTTTTTTTGGAGGGTTCACCAGTCCCAGTCACCATAAGATATCAATGTAATAGTAAAACGTAACTCGTGAAACTTTCTATTTTCCATGGATTACCCAATGTCTTTACATTTTACATAGACCAGTTTACCAAGACCAAGGACCAATTACGACGCGGATTCACATACCATTCACAATCCACATTTTCAAAATTTTTATCGTGGGCGTTTGCTTTTTATTGATCATATAGGGTTCCCTCACCTCCATACTTCCTGCGTATAGGTCGTATTCATCGGGTGAGTAGTCAGTATTATGGAAAACAGAAAGTAGATATTTAGTTGAAAAGTTTATTAAATTATTTTTATAATTTAAGAGTAGGTACTGCCCTCATTAGCAAATATTTGTTGCATAAGTACGTAGATGCATGGAGCATTTAATTAATATTAAATAAATGTCATTTCAAAAAATTTTTTGCTAAAAACATTCATAAACTATTCCGTTGATATTTCGTCTCGGTCTCGGTAGTCGTATTCTTTCGGCGTTCAAAGTTCAACCAATGCCATTTTTAAAAATAGTCAAAATTTCGACTTATGGCAAAACGGGAAAAGTTCATTAAAAGATATTGGGCAAAATGAGTTATAAGCCAACCTAAAAAATGCATTTTAGGCTCAAATTTGCATTTTTAATTTTTTCGTAGTTTGTAGAAGGCAATTGCCGTGCTTAAATTATTTCATGCAAGAAAAAGTTTAAAAGTTTAAAAAAAATTTGTTTCACTCAATACGATTAAATTTTCATCTCCGGACTTTGGACACCACGTTAAGTTATTGATTTTGAGGCAAAACGGAAAAAGTCTACAAATTAAAAGTTTTGAAAATGTTTTAAAAATTTCCAGAGTCAGTCTAGATTTATGAAACTGCTAGTTATAACTCTTCCCCAGTTACGGTGCCTGTAGACAAAAATTTTGATTTAAAAAAACTTGATCCTTTCACTTTTTATCCATTATTCGTTGTTTCTGTAAAATTTTCTTTGATGGACATGGCCCGTTTTGGCAAAAACCTCTTCATAAATGTAGACGTTGAGGCTCGTGACTTCAATACTCTAAATACAAAATGGAAAAGTAAAAATAGTCATGGACTATAGAATGACTTTTTTTTTTCACACACACGGGAGAAAACTCAACTTGGGTAAAGCACCTACATAGGTGTACACATAAGGAAGGAGCGTAAACCACCAGATTGAGTTGGCGTTGGAAATTGAAATCCCACAGTAGCTTAATCTTCATCTCTATCTGGAAACTGCTGAACTGGAGGCTGGAGTTTGGATACTTTTGTTGTATTTTATATAAATACAAAAGCTATAACCAATCCAATAATACAACGTCTGTCTACAATATTAAATAAAAATACATACTCTACGAATTAAAGACATTTCATTTCTTTCTCTTTTTTTAAACAAAAATTACTTTTTAATAAATTGGATTTATTTATTGATTTATTGATTTTTATTTTGCTACTGATTTAAAACAGATTCTGCATGTGTCTTTTATAAATAAACTTATCACAGTAGTTCCTATACTACTACACAGTAATAGGCCGTTCCCGTTTTCTACTTCTTAGGCAATATTAAGTAAAATATACCTCAAAATATCAAAAGTCAAATATCCGGTAAATAGAATGTTTTATGCATAATAAAAAAAAGATTCGATTATTTATGCAGGGATTATTGGGATGGGATGGGAAATCAAAAGTCTAAATAATCTACATATACCTACATAGTATAAAAGTACCGACCGACGTGGAAGTGTTATAGTTTTTTTGACTGTTGATTCCATCGTTTTATTGCAACTTCGAGTCCGGTTTTTGACTGAAAATACTCACTATTTGATTTGTCTAAACACATAGATACATAGGTAATTGTATTGGTTAATACTTTGGATGAATTCGAATTCGAAGTTTTGCGTGAGGCGGAGTGAAAGTCCGAGTGAAAATAGTGCTAAACTTTTCCGTTGTCTGTGTCCATTTGGTCCGACGTGATGTTGACGTTTCTTTTTCGCTTCTCGTTTTTATCTTCTTCTCGGCGAGGCCTCAATCCCAAGCGCTGCTGTTCAGCGTTCAAGTGAATTCGAAAGGAACGAGGAGGAAATGCAATGCAATGGAAGGGAAACTTGTTTGTTGTAGTTAATGCAGTGAAAGTTGTTGTCGACCAAGACGCCAATCCCAGATTCCGAGATGCAGACGACTCGCAGCAGAGTCAGGCCTAGATCATTCGCATCCCAGTACCAGTACCAGGACCAGGACCAGTCCGAATAAGAAGAGAACCATTCATTATGTGAGCATAGTACATACATATGTATGTACTCTGTACTATGGTAGTTATATGGTAGAGTTGTTGAGGGGAAAAAAGAGCCTTTTAAGCACTTTAAAAGTCACCAAAGACCTATTTATTTCCCAGCACAGATTTATTTATTTATTTCCTCACCCCATATAACTTAAGTAGGAAATAGGGACATAGGATCGGAGCGTGTATTATAATGTAATAAGTAGGTATCTGGGGACAGACCTGAGGGGGTCTCCATTCCAGTTTACAGTTTACACTACGATCATCAAGTTTATTTTATGACTATTATTACCTTCTACTGCATTATACAGTGTGTCCGTCACGACTTTCTCCACGACCGACCGACCCACCGATTTTCTCCTTTCTTCCTATGTTGTGACTTTTTTTCTTTATTTTCTCGACTTTCTCTCTCCCATTCAAAAGAAAATAACTATGTATCGCTTTCGTGGAGCTCGGTTCGGTTTTTCTTTTCATGGTTGGGCTACTCGATCGTATGTTTGGCCATATTTTTGTATTGGTTCCACTCAGTCACTTTCATCTCAATTCTCAGTACATTGCAGCAATGATCCTTATTGAATGCATTTTATTTTGCACAGGACTCTATATGTATAGATTTTTAAACTGCTGTGTGTTTATTCCATTGCACTGTGTAGTAGTATGACTGTTATTGTTACTGGTACTGGTTGAGCTTTTTTTTCGTCTCGAAATTTTCTGAGCTTTTTTTCTTTAAAGATTTTCGGTTTCCATAATGTGTGTGTGTGTTTGATGTGTATGGCGGCGAGTCAATAATGTCAATGTCGATTACATTCAATCGTTAAGTGAAAGTTGAAGAAAGTCAAAGTCGACCAAGCTTGAATTTTAACCGTTTAAACGGCTTTCTTTTTTAGTGTATTTTCCTTTTCATGGATTATTCGATTATTCCTGTTGTCGTTATGTTGCTTCTGTTTGTCTGGATTTCTAGATGATTTATATCGCCAAAGTGAAGAATCAAAATTATCCATCTCTATATATAGTTAAATCTAGAATTAAACCAAGCTATTTAAGGCAAATTATTCACTAAATGGGATAGAAATTGAATGCGTAATTTTTATTGCAAGTTTTTGTTAAAATGTAGAATGTTTTCTTTATGTGTCTTTTTAAATATGCAATGTGATCTATTTATATAATTTTTAAATATGCAAAATTTTCTATTTTTTTGAATATGCAAAATGTTTTATTTACATAATTTTTAAAAGTGTAAAACGTTCTATTTGCATGTTTTTTGAAATGTGTACAATATTCTATTTAGATCGTTTTAAAAAGTTTAAAGTATTTGATTTTTATGTTATTTTTTAAGTTCAAAATATTTAATTTTCGTGTTTTTTTTAAGTGCAAAATATTTATTTGACATGTTTTTTATAGAATGAAGATATTTTAATTTTTTGTAGATTATGTATTCTGTTTTTAGTGGAAAATTAATAAAGGACATTTTGAGTCTTCACTGGCACTGGTGATCTATATGACACCATGACTACAGTATTGCTTTGAATTTTAATGATCTGCAGTATTAAAATGTAGAAAACCCGGAACCGATTTGATGAAGTTATTTCAATGTTTATTGCTACAATTTGTGACATAACAATAAGTAGGTAGCATTAAAATAAATAGTCATTTCAATAGTATAAAATTGCTTGGATATTTTTAATCAATGATCAATCATAAGGATAAAATCCATGCAATGCATGAACATGGGCGGCCCGTAATGCTTATTAATAAAATTGCCTAATGTTGGCTATGCCAATTGAAATTGTAAGAGATTGGCGTTGAATTTTACCACTCCCTCTTTTTTAAACTAACGACAAGATGTGGTTCTTATTTCCATAATAAATTAGATCTTTTGGCAGTGACGGTGACGGAGACACGGTATTTGAACGAATGTGAATTAGTCCGGTTTTTAATAACAGCAACGTTTTTTAAGTAGGTAGGTAGGTACTTGTTCGGTTTCTGATCTAAGAGTGAAAGTCCCTACATTTTTAGTATTATAAATTATATGCTTCAGGTATATGTGTATGTAATGTTCAAAACTAATGTGGGTGTGAAGTCAGTTTCGTAATCGGCAATTTGTTTTATACACTTTAACGGATATATGTATATAGCAGGAGATGAGATAGAAAATATAGTGAGATAAAAGAAAGCATGGTAAAGTATGGGGAAACGGCTTTAAAAAATGAGGTTGAGAATTACCAAGTGAAAAACCTCTAAATGTGAAGACATACTAAATACTAGTATTTTTTAAAGAGGCAAAGTCAAATAGTCAGATATCCGTTGGCAAGTACAAAATATAGTTTGTAATAGTAGATATTATGAAAAGACGAGTGAGGCTATGGAGCTGGAGATCATCTTGTATTTGCATAGATGATTTATACCATGACAAGAGCTCACACTTTTCACATACTTTACAAATAAAGACAGTCTAGACATATTTATACGCTGCTTTTGGCTCCAAATTCCCCTTTAATATCAACTTAAGACTTGAGCTCCATTTTTTTGGCATTTTTGATCTGGATTTTCCATATTCATTTTTTTTCTCTTTACTTTTCCTTAAGACTAAATATAGCTATAGTCTAAATGAAAAAAACGCACATCTTTTTTTTTACATAATACAATTTTTTAGTTAATGCTTATAGATATTTACAGTTGTATTTTACAAGTATTTTTTATTTGTAAATATTTTTTCGTATATATAGCTACAGCCACATGCTATACAGGCATATACCCTGTTGCTATTACAGAATATGATATTGTTATGCGGCCAGTGGGTCGCATTGCATTGTATTGCATTATGGCATGGTGGACCGCTCATGATATATTGTGCCTACAAGAAAAATGCGAGCGTCTGCAGTATATATATAGGTATATTATATTGGTACCTACATATTATGTAGCTACCTACAGTCACGGTAACGGTAACAGTCCTAAGTACGGTAACTGGGGAAGTCTAAAATATGAAAAGAAATAAAGTCTATCTCCTAAATAAAGTTGGAATATGGTATACTACATATATATATATGTAATTGTACTGTGTTCTGGCTTGTGAGCCAGAGTCTGTTCTGCTTATTCCATCCATACGCTTCCATTCAAAAGATTATTTCGTTCTCGTTCCCTTTCTCCCATTCCCTTCTTATTTCTTCCCCTTGTCAGAGTCATCGTGGAAGAACATGTGTTGAGGGGATGTTCTGGTTCGGCGAAAATAGGACTGGGAAAAAATGAGGCTGTCTTGACTGTGCTGTAATGTATAACTGGCTACGCTTCTTCCCATGTATTTGTTTTCCTTTGGGTTTCTTCTCGTACTTGGTGGTTTCACCACTTTCTCCTTCGGCTTTCTTCCCTATATTCTGCAGATAATATTATTATTGTCTTGTGCCGGGATTCGGGTTTCAGTTTCGGTTGGATTTCTTAGTTGTATGTATGTACATATCGTAAGTGAAGACTCAAAATGGCCAATATCTTATTTTTAGCTACAAAAATTAAATTCACTGCGAGTATTACGATCGTGAAAGTATATGTAATTAGAACATATTACACATTTTAAAAATGTGAAAATAGAATAATTTTCATTTTTTAAAATCATGTAAATAGAAAATTTTGTGCATTTTTGAAAACACGTATGGGAAATATTTTAACCATATTAAAAACGTGTATATACATTATTTTGCGCATTTCAAAAACATGCAAATAGAACATTTTGTACATTTTTGAACACATGTATGGAAAATATTTTGAACAATTTCAAATACGTGTAAAACGAATGTTTTTTAAATTTCAAAAACATGTCAATAGAACATTTTGAACTTTTTAAAAACCTTCAATTACAACATTTTGTACATTTTTAAAAACATGTAATTGGAAAATTCTGTATCTTTCCAAGAAATACGTATCTAAAACATTTTACACTGTTAAAAAAATCGTAATTACTACTTTACACGTCTGCCTCATTTACCGTTTTTTACAAAGCTCATCTTGCTCGTAACTAATATTGAGTACGGAAATTTTGATTCTTCACTCAGGAAATGTATGTAGTAACACAATATGTTTGTCATGACACAGTTTCCTCATCTCCGTAGTCGTAGTATTTGTTCTTATAATATTTTTATTATAAATGCTGCATTGCATTTTATCCTCGGTTGTACATGACCATATGTAGGCAGCAGGCCTTGTGCCGAGGGAGAAAGTGGGTGAAAGTTTTGCCAGAAAATGTGGAGAACGTACGAAAGGAGAGCGATAGACAGACTACAGACTGCTCCTGTTGTGAGACGGCAGTGAGAGAGCGAGAGAGAGAGGGAAATAGTATATTACATTACAATGGCCTTCCTTCCACATAAATAATATCTAATAGTTTTAATTCTGATGACCATCCTGCTCCAGCTTGTACATCCATTCATAGTTTATTCCAGCCTTGTTTTTTTATCCTTTTTTGTTTCGCTCTGTAGTATGTAAAGTATGTGTGTATATGCAGAATGCACAATGGAGTGATATGATGTGTGTGCAATAGTAGTAAATGTCTGTTCCTGTACAGATACGAGGACGGGGACGGAGACTCTGCCACGGTGGCCAAAAGCCCTATGTGACAAAAGCAAAAAGTCATTATGTTTCATTTGTATTCTCAATATATGATGTTCCACTCTAATAATTATTATCTATAATCTGAATGTATATACACCCCGTCGCACGAGCTAATCCTATCATCATATAACTTATGAATATATTTCCACACTCACAGAGTCAGTCAGTCACACACACACATACACAACTCGGAGGCATTAAAGTCATTCGAGTGCCCTCCGACGACGTTTCTGCCTCCTGCATATTGTCAGTGAAGAATCATAATGACTCATATCCATATTTGGAGTAAAAAACAATATTTGCTATCTACAAAAACATTAAAATGTCATGATTGTAAAAGTATGTAAATAGAATACATTGCACTTTTCAAAAACATGTAAATAAATTACTTTCCACTTTTCAAAATCGCGTAATAAAATTATTTTGCACATTTAAAAAAAGTGAAAGTACAACGGTTTTCTCTTTTCAAAAACATGTAAATAGAATGCTCTGCACTTTTCAGAAAAGTGTAAATAGAACATGTAGCCCTTAAAAAACATACTAATAACAGTTTTTTGCACTTTTCAAAAACTCGTAGCTACTTAGCAATTTACGAATACATATCTCTCATTTAATTTTTTTTTTGACATATAGCTCATTTTAATTCTAGCTAAAAATGGATTTGGATCATTTTGATTCTTCACTTGCAATATAATTCCGTTAAATGCATACTATAATCCCTACTACCCTATATATATATACATCCTTTATGCTGGCATTGCTAGCGCTGCTGGCAAGATTATGACTATGCAACGGTAACGGTTATGATGCGATGTAATTTGAATTAATGTCGAATTTATACTCTATATAGAAATGTCTATGCTAAATTAGATTAAGCCATACTGACGGGACTATATATATAACGTCTAAGCGGCAATTCTAGTTCTGTATAGCAAACCGTACATAGGAGCATATGCGACGTAATATATTTGGACTATTTTAGTATGTCTTTTCCAGTTTTTATCCCAGTAGAGACAGAGACAACAAATAGACTAATCGTAAGAGCACCGAGACAGACACCAAAATCGAAGTAGTTAAATTGCAGTCAAATGGAAAATAGAGAGAGAAAGAGAGAGATTAAAATAAAATAAATAATGAAACAATTATAGCTATACTTTTAAATAGGATTAGCTTAAAATTGTTACGAAAATTGTGCAACTCAAAACTGACTGCGAAATGCATCTGGTGTCCGGAGATAAAACTCTCAAACATTTATTTATAGTTACATTAAAAATTATTGTTGAAAATAAAACAACATATGTAAAATGGCTTACTTATTTAGTATGTATTGTACATTGGATTTAAATTTTTAATTTTGACTGTATTTTTGTTTTTGGATTGACAGGAAACATTTGAAATTAATGAGGATGATGGGACGGGAATAGGGGGAGGTCCTTCAAAAACCACGAGGAGAAGAAAACGAGGTCTTCCAAGGACGGTAGTGAATCCGGATGGAAACTTTTACTTCTACTGGCTCATGCTGCTCACTTTCTGTGTTCTTTATAATCTCTGGACTCTCATTGTTCGACAAAGCTTTCCAGAGCTTCAGGTCTGCATTAATTTTTTTTTCTGTTTTATTTTACATATAGCTATTTTACATTATCCTTATATCCCAGCCCCAGCTGCTATTTTGAATTTTGTTATACGGATTTTTCACTTAGGGAAATATCAAGGATTAAAAAATGTAAAAACTGTTTTTAATTTTTACTCTATAAGATGCACACAGACAAAATATGCACACAATTAAAAACAGTTTTGGTATTGGTACCGTAAAACTTCTAATACAGTCCATGTGTGGATTCCTTTTTTTATAAAGTATTATAGTGTATTTTTTTTATAAACTGAAAAGATTTTAGTGTATTATTTTACTGTTTTAGTCCTATGCTATGAATTGAACAGATGACAAAAACAGAGTTTTACAGAGTTTCTTTTTCTTGAAGTGAAAGTACGCGCGGCGGGACAGGGAAATGTTTCCCCTAAATCCAAAACACCCAGTCCTTCACTTTATTCCTTCGTTTTATTCACAAGAGATCGACGCATTGCATAGTACAAGATGTAACTAGGTGCTTTGGGGTATTAAGTGTGTATACATAGGTAATTAGATATGACGTATGTAACTTCCGTGTTCGAGATGAGGTCCTGCCTATGCCTATAACTATACCTATACTAACATATCTATATAGTTTTAGACGACTTGGATTTTTGACTCTACTACTTTTGTTGTTCATATCAGTAGTCGGCTTGGTTTTTTCTGAAGGAGAAAATGAGAAAGAAAGCGAAAGACTATTTACCCCTCCGCTCTTTTACTTTATGATAATGACTTTGCTTAAAAGCTTCTAAGTTAGTCATAAGTGCCTCCGTGAGTTATTTTCAAGTGTATGGAAGAACTACTACAGAGAAACCTTTGTGTCCCTGGGTTCGTCTTATATACAGATATATATATGTATCAGCTATTTATATGAGTAATGAAATTGTGCCCATCCGGCTCCGGCTCCGGCTCCGACATGTGCCATATGCTGTGTACTCCATCCATAGGAAATCGAAGACGAAAACTAAAACCAACCTCAAAACCAAAGCTGAAGCAGAGGCCGGCACGGGACGAGAAGAACATTTTATGATGTAATATCGAGTAGATTTGAACAGAAAATAGAACAGAATTAGATGGAGAGCATGAGGCTTTGAAATGTTTTTTTTATTTTGCAATACATTACATTTACAATACACTACTACAAAGTGCATACGGCACAGTGTACAAGAGAAAGTAGAAAGTAAAGCTTGCTGTACTTTTGGTTTAATTTTTGTCTTTTACTTTCTTATTGCCTTAAATTATTATGATTATGATGTTTCCAGTTACATAGCATAGGTAGGTAGGTACATACAATGTAATATTACAGTAACTATTTAGTGCAATGCTACAAATTGCCAGTGAGGGTTCAAAATGGTCTATATGCAATTTAACGTAGAATTAAATTGAGCTATTTCAGAAAATACTAAATGGGATTAATGCGTAAAAGATTAATTACGAGTTTTTGAAATGTGTCAAATGTTTTATTTGTAAGTTTTAGAAAGGTTCAAAAAGTTTTATTTACATGTTTTTGAAACTTGCAAAAAGTTCTATTTACATGTTTTTGAAAAGTGCAAAATTTTCTACTTACATGTTTTTGAAAACTGCAAAAAGCCCTATTTGTATATTTTTGAAAATTGCAAAAAAATTTCATTAGCAAGTTTTTAAAATGTGTAAAAAATTATTTTTAAGTTTATTATTTTAATTAGGAGTTTTGATACACTGAAAAAAAGTGAATAGAGAGAATTAATTTTTTAATTTGTGTGGGTGTGTGAGACTAGACGAGATCTTCACCATAACTAGACAAAATTTAAGCGAAATTTTTACTTTTTACTATGTACTATGTAGGCACTTAAGATTGCTCAAATTGTGTATAATTTATGTAGGACCCACTTATTGCTTCCAAAGTATGTCTACCTACACAGTCTACGAATTTTAATAAGTTTATTCAAGTTGAAAGTTGTTAGTAGGCGATCCGCCTGTACACGCTTAATCATCAAGTCAAGTCAAAGTTTTGTCAAGTTTTATTTACAGAGGTGTGCATATTAAGCGTGGGTATACGTTTTGTGGGGTGTCTAGTCTTTGTATGGTGCTGGTATACAGTGCGTATGTAGGTGTGGGTGGGTAAATATGTAGGTAGGACTTCTGTGATGTGGGAAGCAGTAGATAGTTCCACGAATGGGTGACCAATGTATAAGCATTAAAAAAACATAACTTTGATTTAATTTAGTTTTAATTACTTTATTTTAAATCATAATGTGATGTTGTTGAAGGTGAAAGTTGGTAAAGTTTTAAAACATAACAATTATTTTCAACACGTTTTTCGCTTGTTTCCACTGTCACTTTCACATTCCACATTACTATACCTAAATGGCAGATGAGACAGATTAAATTTTTCATGAAATTTAAAATTTAATATTTGGAATTTCTTTTTTTGTGAGCGTATTCCACAAGCAATTTTTAGCAGCTTAAACTACAGTGATAATTAATAAAAAGCCAGTTTTTTAAAAAACCATTCTCCTAAAATGTGTTGCATTTGGATCGGAAGTCAAAACAAAAAGAATTTTTTGTATTTTTAAAATGATATATCACTGGTTGAAATCGGCCAAGTATTTCAATTTCATGGTAAATTATGTATATAGGTTATAGCAAAAAAGTGAATAAATCAAAATGTGTTATAAGTGATCCAGTGCTAAAAATTTATTTTTGTGGCTCTGACCAATGTAGAAGTTTTAAGAATGCCAAATGGAGGAGAGCGAAGTAGAGAGAGAGAGAGAAAGTTGTCAGATAAAATTATTAAATTCAAGTATTTGTAATTTAAAACTTTTATTGATCTCTTTGTATTTATACATAGACACATAGACATGTACAGGAGCAGTAACAGTAACAGTAACACAGTGGCTTGCCCAAATAGTTATAGGCTTACAGGAGCCATCATATAATTACGTATATACTCTTGATGATTACGTTATATAGAATATAAAGTGCGCCAATCTTTATATACTTACTGCGAGATACTCCTATTCCCTAGTACTGGTACTGGTACTCGTACTGATAGACTGGCTGGTGACTTGACGATTGCCAATGTGATCGGCGGATGATGCGGATCTGCCGATTGGCTTAAGAGATTGAGGGAATTCATTTATTTCCGATGAAGACTTGGATTAAGCTGTAAAAAGATTATTTAAGAATTTATTGGAGGAGAAAGGAGATGTTTGTATGTTTGTCTGTGTATGCTCTAAAAAAAGTCGAGAGAGGAACTCATGGGACTAAAAAAAGGAACAATGTTAAAATTTGAGTGTAAGGATAAATGAAGGAGGGTGATGGTCGTCCCATGCTTTATAAATGCGAATCCGAAAACTCGAATCCAAATGCGATTTGGACTATATCCATAATTAATACATATAATTATAGCAAAAGTCTCTGTGTCAACATATAGTATGTGCAGAGAGATTTTTTTCCTCCTGCGCCACACTACTCTCACTGTCTGTCTAATTTTTTTTCCTTAAAAAAAATCTCACTTACATTTTTTCCCCTTTCTTTCTTTCTTTCTTTAGACGGAGGTTCGGATCTTTTGGATAGTCACGGATGCTTTCAGCGACCTCGTTTTTGTTCTCGATATCGCCGTCCAATTTCGTACCGGCTACTTAGAGCAGGGACTCATGGTCTACAAAACGAAGAAATTGTCCAAGCACTATATAGGCTCGAGGCCATTCTATTTAGACTGCTCTTCTCTAGTACCCACCGACCTCCTTCAGATGTACTTTGGAACGAATCCTATGCTCAGGTTAGTCCACCATACTCCTCCGTCTCTCTCTCTCTCTATATTTTATTTTCTTGCTTCTTTACCAATAAAATGTGTATCTATGTACCTACGTTTGAACTGCCTTGTACGGAGTTGTATAAGTTCCTGCTGGAAACTGTACAGTGTATAGTGGTCTGATCCTGATGGTGACCGTGGGAGGGAAACATATGCAGATAGTTACTTTCACTCTCGTCCACAGTTTCCACCTACAACTCGTCAAGTTTACGCAACACGATTTTCCCTTTATGTTTTTACTTTGTTTGTACAACTAAAAAGTGCTGTACAGTTGGGTCTCCTTCTTTCCCTTTGGCTGGGAGCGGCTCTTTAGCATTGCGTTTACATCCCTATGTTCTTATTCCGTATTATTTGCTCAATTTATTCAACGGTGAATAATTGTTGAGATGAAAGCGGACGGCCGAAAATCTCTGTCAACTTTCCCATAATATTTCATGTTTTTCTCAGCAACTTTCTCCCCGTCTGTTTGTTCAAGTATTTATTTTTTTTATAAATTTCTGAATAAAATCTTTCTTAAATTCGAGTGAAAAGCAAATGTGTAAACGAACCCTTTTCTTCTGCTAAATAATTTTTGAAATTAAAACGGATTTTTTTTAAATGTAATTTTTAATAATTTCAACGCTGGTTTCTATTTTATTACTAAATTGAAAAATTTTGAGATATCGTTATAGAAGGTATACTTCATGATTTTTAGGTACTTTTGACCTATACCTATGCTTTAAGATGCCTATATGCGTATACTGAATATAATAGTGCACCGTATATAGCAGTAAAAACTCTTTTAATTACAATGAAACGAAACTGAAACTAAAGCCTGCTAATCCTAAAAACCGAGACCTAAATGAATCAAATGAAAAAATGGCGGCGGCGACATTCATTTGTGGATATTGGTCTCCATAGTCTGTCTGTGGCATATAGAAAATGGAGAAAGTAACGCATACACAAAAAATGGAGACATTACTTAGTAAGGAGACAGGAGGAAATGATGGGGATCCAGTAGGAACATGGAAGATATCCATAATGTAATAAATCTACTGGTCGAGAGTTCAAACTCAATTGTACACCGTAGGCCTGGGAGTCCATGCTCGGAGAGTTGACTCTTCACTTTTCAACATTCAGTGTTGATCTTATCAGTTTAAGTTTGAGTTTGAGAGAAAATCGCTTTCTCCCTCTCTCATGCTATACACCAGTACCACTCGACCTTTACGACGTGTATAAATTGAGAGAGAGAGACTTTTTGAAGAGACAAGGACGACAAGATTTGTGAGGTCAGCCGTATGCTGCTGCTGCTCCTGCTGTTGTTGCCGTGCTAAAGCTATGGAACTGTGAGAAATACGGAGCACAATTATGCATAGAAACGGGAAAATATTGTATGCAGAGTCAGTGCATTTATGCACTAAAAACTTTTTCCCCCTCAACAAAACTCAAACTCAAATCATCCAAATCTATAACTTGCTCAACGTTCAACTCCACAAAAAAAAGTGTAACTTTTTTGGGACACACACACACACCAAAAATAGGTAATAAAGTTTGAGAGAGACATGAAAAAAAGGGAAAGCATTTGCGAAAAAGGAAAATGAAAGTTGTCGTTACGGTTGAGGCGTTGTCAAGAAAAAATGCGTGAGAGAGTCATGAGGATAAGGGATAAGTATTTCATGTTTCAAAAGCTTGAGTCATTAATACCATATCTTGATTGTCTCAAATGTCAAACTCTTCTGTTTTTCTTCCCACAATTATCAGCAGTTCAAATATAATTTCATTTCCTTCCATAAACACATAGCTTCCCCTTCCCTTTTTTTCGAAGCTTCTTAATCACAATATCTCTATCCCTATGTAAACCTATGTACATACTGTCTCCACTACGGGGCTTTCTTACTAACGGGAAAAATTGCTAGTTTTAGAAATAGGATGCTCTGCGAGCGCAAGGACTTTCACTATAAAATTGGTTCATTTTTATTTAGTTTGAAAAATATTATAATGCTTCTAAAAGAATTTAGCTATTTTAATTTTAATTCTTTTGTTTTTTTTTCAAAGCAGTTTTATAAACAAGGTATTTAAAAAAAATGTATGTGCTTTAGAAGGCAAAATATGGAATGTTGGTTTTCTGCATTCAAAAATTGGGCGCGGCTGCGGTGTCATTTTCGGTTCGGTTCGGCCTCAGTTTCAGCTTCAGTTTCAGTTCATGTTGTCTCGATTTTTGTGCGTGCACTAATACTGATTGCTAGGGTTAATGATGAATGTAGAAAGTATTTTGTACAATACTGATGTATATATATATTACATAAACATAGGTACCTTTATAGACTTTCACTCAAATCATCAGTTACATTATAACTTGTTAGTTTTTATACGAAATTGACGGAATATATGTAGACGAATATTTATCTTTTTGTTCAGTCTCAGTCTCAGTTCTTCGGGGAGAGCATAGCAGTACAAAGGATTTTCAGCATCTACACTACTACAAGATTTTTATTTTATTGCAAAAAGCTTTCGGGAAAAAATCCTTCCAGATATTATTCTAATGTTTATTTGACTGGAGCCAAATGGCTGGAACTGGAACTGGAACTGGACATGTTTTCATCTTTTCCATTTTGTCCGTCTCTCATTTCTTCATTTCTTGTTATTAGTTTCACTTTTGACTTGATGGAATGGAGACGGTGTAGACGGTATATGCATATATAGTATAGCAGTTTTTAACGCTATATTTGTATACACAGCATTCACACATATTTATAAAATGTGTAATGGTATCAGTACGGAAAGTGTGATATACTCCCGGTTTCGGTTTCTATATGCTCAAACTTTCCCTTTGAAATTATGCGTAGCTATTTACCATAGTACCTAGTTTGAACTTTTTCCCTTCAATTTAAAGTCGAAAGAAAGACGTTATAATTTTTATAAAGGTATACATAGGCACGGTAGTGTCTTCGGTGCGTTTGTTTGAGTTTGAAATGGCTATTCCACATATGGTGAAATGTTAGTGTTACGGCTATCAACATTGTGAGCAGTTATGAGTTTGAACTTTGAACTTTTTTTGACTCATCATGTATGCGTATGCGTTTAGTATGTGTTTACTATTTATAAATTATATATTTAATAACTATATCGCTTACGTACAACCCATATTGATATCCTATGGCTTTTTTTGCCGACATGGAAAACACTATAGGGTTTTTGACTTTCACAATATGCACGTATGTACAGTATAAAAATACGTATAAAAATGTAGATAAGAGCTAAATACTACTACTACAAGGATAAAACATCGCCCAATGGAAGACGGGAGACCGAACGAGAATATATATTTAAAAAACAACTGCGTCTAAAAAATTGAATAATTTTGCCCGGAGTTCCAAAATCCAATACGGCATTTCAATCGGGACCCACGACAAGGCTAAATACAAGGTTACATGTTGAGAGACAAAAAACGGGCGGAAAATTGGAGTGGAGTCTTAAGTTAAGCTAAATGATGAGATTCGGATTTGGAATTAGGCAATTGAATCTGTACACACGGAGACGGCGAGATACAAAAAAAGAATAAAATATAATCCCAGCCAAAAAGACAGAAGAAGTCCGGCTATTTTACTTAGCTGACACAGATACAGAAGACAAACAAAAAATTATACAGTGAATACAAAAAATCGGATCAGTTTAGCCTTGTTTCTATTCATGTATATGTATGTGACATTCCATTCCTCCTACTTGTACTTGGACGGATACATTATCTATAATATAAAGAAACGACCGATAAAACGGTTTTTCTATTTGTATTTGAAACACTTGAGGCATGGAGGCCGCGGTATTCAAAGGAAGGTGTCAAAAGACGCAGAATGATGATTAAAACATAAGGATTGAAGACACTTTCAATTTCGTCAAATAAAACAAGCAAACTTCGTAATCAATGCATTTATATTGCATGCATATAAAACAATTCTGCGTCTTTTGACGCCCGCCTTTGCACGCAACCTCACAGCTTGGGTGTAACGCTTTTAATGGAGACAATTATAGAAAACTGTTCGAAAATTCTGGTGTTTGTAAGGAAAATTATATTGGATCTTATACATATTCTTAAGACACAGATAAAGTTGAATTATAAGCGTTTGAAATGGAATGCTATTTGGAGGATATGCCCTGCCGTAGACGGAGTGTTAAATTCCAGTAGGTACATTTGGCTTAGAAAAATAGTTCTATTGAGCTGGATTGGATTGGCCTACGCCTAAGAGTTGGCTGTGTGTTAATTTGTATACATGTAAATATCTTAGAGCAGAGACATGTATGCATGTATGTACGTAGATGCCTATCTTATCACTAGAAAAAGTGTCATCTCCACTTTTTCTTTTTCTCCCTGATTAGCTTCCAGATTCGCATAGGCATTTATTTTGTTAGCATTAGTTGCTTGGAAAAGTGGAAAAATCAGTCGAAATAAAACTGAAACAAATTGAGATGCTTATTTTTTCAGGATATCTTGCGTCTTAGACGGCTGCATAAAACAACAAGAAAACAACATTATAACAAGAGCGTTATTTATTAGTTTAAATATTTTCCGATAGCTTGCACACTATTTAGTTAGCTTAGTGGACATGGCAGAGGATATTAAATTGACACTGGAAAAGACATGGGCATTACTAATATTTGATAATTGAATAAATTGGGGCAGATGAGACGAAAAACAAAGGGAGGGGGGGGGCGTTATGACCCATTGGTAAAATTCAATTAAAGATGTAGTAATAATTTTAAAAGGTTTTGTTTTTTCGCTGTAGTTTTTTAATATTTCATTGTGTGTGTTATATTATATAGTTTGTCTTATACACGTGTCTTATTTTGATTTTTTGTTCTGCAGGTTTCCTCGATTTTTGAAGGTGTACCGTATTTACAACTACTATTATATGGTGGAGTCAAGGACAGTGTATCCAAATGTTTGGCGGGTGGTAAACCTGATTCATATTCTCCTATTACTTGCTCACTGGTTTGGTTGTTTCTACTATTTGTTGTCAGAGGCGGAAGGTTTTATAGGGCCCTGGGTCTATCCTAATCCTGATGATAATGGAAACTTTTCTTCACTCACACGAAAGTACCTTGGTTCTCTCTACTGGTCCACACTCACTCTGACGACAATCGGTGATCTCCCCACACCTTACTCCAACTGGCAGTAAGTCTTTCTCTCTCTCTCAGAAAATTATTACTCTCTCTTGTCTATCCATAATCCATATTCCATACCTTGGCTCACATTTAGGGAATTCGTTTATTGTTTTTACTTTCTTTTTTTTATAATATCTCCATATTCCATTATTCCATTATTCTCCATTTAAAACAACTACTCTGATGACTATACTCTCACGCTCGTATATTATTTTCCTTTCAAAAACACGTTTTTTTTTGCATCTGTATAAAAATGCTACGCACAATATTAGCCTATAATATTCATCATTCTCATACATAGACAGATCCGTTTAAAAATTCTATTTCGATGTAGAAAAAAAATAATTATGGAATTATAAATGCATATTAAATTACTTAATTAATACTAAAGAAGAAATTACTCAATTTACCTACACGTTTTCTTTTGAGCTACACACAAAGAAGACGAAAGCCTCGAAGTGCCAAGTTTCGTGTAAACTTGGGAATTTGAGTATTTTTTTGTATGTATATTAGACACGTAAACAGTGTGCGTTTGACTGTAATTATATACAGTTATAATTAATTAATTAATGCTAGTCGAGGACTAAATGAATCTTCGAGTGGGATTATCTATAGGGATATGAGAACCGTTACCGTTACTTTTAATGTGTTACCGAGACCGTTGCCGTTGCCATTGACGTTCGAGTTCAAAAATTCAAGAAATAAAAAAAAAACAAGCCTATACAAAAAAAGTCAAAAGTCAATCTATTAAAAATTTAGGAGTGGATCTACGATTCCGACGGAAATATGAGGAAATCAAAGGAAACAGCTTACATCTTGAGTAAATAATGAATAAGATTATGTGGAAACAATACATCTTACAATTTTCTCTGTTATATTAGTCTTTTAAAAATATCAAGTGAAAGTTGGAAGTTTTCAATTTCTACATTCTACACGTCTTCTTCTTCTTCTTTAGTTTCAGTAGTGTACTCAAGTTTAAATTCATTTACGAGACGGGAACGGGAAAAACTATTATGTCTCGTCATGTATTTTATACGCAATAACAATAAAACTTTCAGATGATGATTTATTTACTTTCACTCAATTTTCCATGTCACGCACTGTCGTTGTCGTTTCAAATCTGGAACTTGAATCGAGTCCAAGTCACGTTCATTTAACTTGACAGGGACGAAGGACATAATGGCATCATCGATTCGTATTCGTGTGATCACCTCTTCTTTTTTTTTTCGTCACTACTCTTGCAATTGTTTTAAAAGTTTCAACAAATCTGACAGAATCCATAGCCGAGTTCTTTTCTCATATTTTAATCAATAACAATCAATTTTACGAGAACGTTTTTGTTTTTTTCCTTTTTTTTGTCTTTTCTTCGTCCCTTTTTTTCTTTTAGTAACTGTTAAATTGGGATTTAAAATCCTAATGGATTTTCTTCATTCTATTTTTTTTTAGTGTATTTTGTATGTAGTTGTAATTTATTTACATTTTGAACTATGCATCTTTCGGGGTTCTTAAAATTAAGGATTTCCTTGTTTCAACTCGTAATAGTTTCTAAGCCTGTACTACGATTACGAACTACGCATACAAAAATAGGACGTAGCTCTGTAAGAAGTCAGAATGAACCCTAATGAGCTGACTAATTCGACAGGAATTAATAAAAATTAAGAGGATCAATATAATACTCACTCATTGTCAGCTAAATATTCTGCGACCTTAATTTATGGCGCATGTCATGATAAATAAGGAGAAAGTTGAAAATTTTCATGTGTATAATAAATTCACAAGCGTTGAGAAATATATTGAAAGCTGATGATAAAATTCATTATTGTACTTGAATATCTTTCTGGGAGTGGTGGTGGTGGTAGTGGTGGTGGGGGACTGTCAAGAATTTGTTTTATTCCGTATTTAATTGATGAGGGCGTCATACATTATGAATGATGAACTACTTCTGAGCTGACTACTGACTCATATTGCGTGCGATTACGAATTACACTGCAGTACAGTTGCACTAGTCGCTTTTTCTCTCGTGAAACTTTCAATTTTGTAAATTCAATTTATGTATAACATTTAGAATTAGCTGAAAGTACTGTATATTATGGTGTTGGTTTGGTGCGTCTTGGTGTGGGAAATTAGTCAAAGTCACCAGAGTCACACAGTCCCAATAGTTGTCGCAGTCTCATCTGCCCCAGTGCCAGTAACCAGTCTCCCGATTTTAGTGTAAATGCTGCAGAGTTTATAGGTTACACAGAGATTCGGTTTGGTTCTGCTGGGCGGGCTGCGGGATGATGAGGAAATCAACTGACAAGGCCCAGGCGGGGAATTTGAGTGGGAGTGGAGTGACTATAACGCAGTACACACTGCCTGTGCTATGCTCCGTTTTCTCTGTTGATATCACTTTTTACTTTTTATATTGTGTACATAAACTCTGGTTGATTTGTTTTCAATAAGCTTTTCCTATTTCCTCTGAGGCTCCCATTAGTTTGGTTGGGTGACGTTGACAAGTTGTGAGGCTGAGTAAAAAACTTGGTTCATTAATCATAATCAGTTGATGTAAGTATGTAAGTGAAGAAATACTGAAAATACATTGTACAATAACTTTGGAGTGTGGGACAAAAGTCACAATCTGAAACACACTCAAAAAACTTAAAAACTTGAAAGTTCAAAATATCAATTCAAATATCGTCTGTCAAGGACCAAAATGACCCACATCCAATTTAAGCTACAATGAGCTATGTCATAAAAAAGAAATGAGAAACATCAGTAAAATGTTAATTCAGAGCTTTGGAAAAGTGCAAATTGTTCTACTTACATGTTTTTGAAAAGTGTAAAATGTTCTATTTACATGTTTTTGAAAAGTATAAAAGGTTCTATTTACATGTTTTTTGAAAAGTGTAAAATGTTCTATTTACATGTTTTTGAAAAGTGTAAAATGTTCTATTTACATATTTTTTGAAAAGTATAAAATGTTCTATTTACATGTTTTTTGAAAAGTGTAAAATTTTCTATTTACATGTTTTTTGAAAAGTGTAAAATTTTCTATTTACATGTTTTTTGAAAAGTGTAAAATTTTCTATTTACATGTTTTTTGAAAAGTGTAAAATGTTCTATTTACATGTTTAAGAAAAGTGCAAAATATTCTATTTACACATTTTTGAAAAGTAAAAAAGCGTGTGGCTATTTATTGGGGAGGGACGTTAACATACCTATTAAGGCAAATAATAATAATGTCATAATAATTAATAATAATAATTAATTTAATTAATACATTAGTATTTATTTATGGAAGGCGGGAGTGTTGGCTGACTGAGAGCATGGTCAAAGTCGCACTTGTAAACTACCACTGCAAATGCTGCAGTAAGTAGTATCAAGTTTGACCTCCTCAACTTTCACCCTAAAAAAACTGGTAATTTAAGTAAGTGTAACTGTAAAAATTACAAGGACCTAACAAGCACTGACAGAAATATGTCTCTGTCCCAAATTCCGCTTTGAGTAATTTACAACTAAAGTGATGAGTGTAGAAAAGTTTAAAAAGTATTTGGTCGACATTTTTTTTTTCGGAGAAAACTGCAATACTGCAGAGCAGAGCTTAGAATTTAATTTATGGAATGGAACGGCGCTATTGTTTTAACAACATTAGCCAAGTTTAAAAGGATGTTATGGGGAAAGTTACACATTGCTACAAGAGTACATATGGGACAAAGTACCCACTTAGGTACATGCATCACATGACATAAGGTTAAAGTACTTGACTTGGTCCACTGATCCTGAGTGAGCAAAAGCTGTGTAGTGCGTCTAGTAAATAAGGTAATAGAGTTGAAAGTTGAATGCATACAGTAGGCGTTTGTAGAAAAAGAAACAGAATGTGAAAGTGGAATATAGGGTTTATCAATTTAGAGAAATAGACATCTAAAAAAAACTTGTAAAAAACCTGGACTCGTGATGTTTTTTCTACTTTCACTTTCAACTTTCCCTACAGTGCAGTATAGTACACCGCCGTGAAAACTCCTTGACAGACCGTTTACCAAAGCTAACATTTCGAGGACCTTATCCCTCCCTTGTTAGCTGACTAAAACGTTTTTTTAGTTGAAGGTAAACGAAAAGTATCTTGCATCTCGGCCTCAGCATTCCGCGTACCGGTGCCGGTACTACATATTTGATAAGATTTGGGACATGGGATTTGACGTTCTAAACTTGTACTTGGTCCCCGCGTTCACTCCTCTCTCTCTCTCTCTCCCTTTGGTTTGAGGGAGTCACAGGGGATTACCTGTGTAATGAATTATGCATGATCCCATTGCTCAGAGTCGGAATGAACGGGGATGCTGGACGTAGACCCAAAGTAGACCAGGGGGGATTTAGCCACACTGCAATAGTTAAACTGTTACACGCTCTGAGTAGTTTGGAAATTGGAGAAAAAGTCTCTTCGTCTTCATGCTCATTGCACTCCAAAATGCAGTGTCATGTCATTTGAGGTGGACTCACAGTAGAGAGGGCACGAACAACCATGTAATTAGAGGAAAGTCAGCAGCGGTTACATATTCTTTAAGCTGATAACAGACATGGCTACACACAATGACTCACAATGAGTGACGAGGATGACGTCAACAAAGTATCAAGTGCCTACCTTTCCAAACCTATGGGGGCATATCGTCTGTGAGGACCAAAATTATCCATATCCATTTGTAACTAAAAACAATATCCACTATCTACAAAAATATTGTTAGTCCTGTCTTGAACGCATTTGAGTAGCATATTTTGCACTTTTAAAAAACATGTAAATAAAAAATTTTCCAATTTTCAAAAACATGGAATTAGAACATTTTGCACTTTTCAAAAACATGAAAATTTAACATTTTGCACCTTTTCAAAAACATGCAAATAGAACATTTTGCACCTTTCAAAAACTCTTAATTAACATTTTACGCATGTTTTTCATTTTTTTATGACATAGCTCATTTTGATTCCAGCTTAAATTGGAAATGGGTCATTTTGGTTCTTCACAGACGGTATCTAAGTTGGCAGTTATAATGCATTTATACAAATACAAAAGATAATGTATCTATGCTACTACAGTAAAGATCAAGTCAAAGGTGACAAAGGCGTAGTTTTTAGAAGGTGTGAAAAGATCAAAATTTCGAGAGATGGGATTAAAGGAATGGCAACATTCTCATCATGCAAATTAAAATGCAACTTTTAGCAGTTTATCATTAGTATACACGCTCAAAGAAACGTACATTTATTGCCAATATTTTGTGAGTGCTTGAATGAAACTTGTCTTTCTCATGATTTGTGCCTATACTTTTTTACGTAGCATAGGATCTCTTACAGAGACAGATCGAGTCACTGCTCCTACTCCTAACGATAAGCCAAAGGCCGAAGCCAAAGGCGCCTAAAGCTAAAATGCCGCCGCGCAAGCTTTATTACACGGAAAAACTCTACAATTCTAAAAATGAAAAATGATTTGTAAATCATTACAAGTTATCAAAAAAATGTGTAAGGATATATACATAAAAAACCGCAAAGCTCGTGGGCCGTGGGTCTTATCTCATATTTTAGGATTCCAAGGAATATATTTGTGCGTTATTTGGTCTTGGTCTCCGTCCCAACTCCCAATCCCGTTCCCGGTCCCGGTGCCGGTCCCTGTCCCGGGTGTTGTAATAAAAATACATGGAAGCTCTCTTGCTCACAGTTTAAATACTTGCTTGTGTATAGGTACTTGATGCCGGGATTTTTTGGAATTCAAAGGAACTTATCAGATAGATAGCTTTTGATACATAAGTTGAGTCGAAGTCACAGTCACCCGAATACAGGAGTACATAAGTGTGCATAGTCGTTCCTATGCTAATACCTTTCACCAGCAACTAGTACCAGTACCAACACCAGCCACCATAGCAGCCCCTTATGCATTTATAAACTCTCAGAGCCTCTCAGTTTATATTACTTTCTTCTCACACGAAGATCCATATAGAAATGAGAAACGAAGATTTTTTTAAAAAGTGAAGTAAGACAGGCAAAAAATATACAAGTATCTACATATATAGTAAGGGACTAAGAAACGGGAATCCAGCCAAAAGAGAAAGCAAGGGAGACGAGGCTTGGTTTTGCTTATAGGCCAAAGAAAGTCAAAAGGCTTGAGGGAAAGTAAAGTAAAAAAAAAAGTAAAATAATGTGGAAAACTTGGGTGTATGTGGTGTAGTAGAGCTGTAGGAACAGTACCTACACCGAACGTACAGGAGACTGTTGAGTGTATAGTTTTAGCGTGCAGGGAAGGGGGAGAGAAAGACTGTGAGTGAGTGGCATGCTTTCAAGAGGTCATACACTTTTCCCTCCTTCGTCTTATTTTTTCCTGTTTTCTTCTTCTTCTTCTTCGTCTGCTCCACACACACTGTAATTCTTCGCCCTATATGCTTTCTCCAGGCTCTTTTCTACTACACACTGTACACACTCCATAATATTCTGTAAGCGGGGAAAATGAAGACAGGGAAAAAATGTGTGGTTCTTTTAGATCAAGATCAAGTCATATAGGAAACTACAGACACACCAAGAGACTCAAGACTCAAATGATGTTAGGAATTTGAACTCTTAACACGGAAGTTGTTGCTTCAGCGGAAATATCTGGCGCTCCCACTACTTCTCCTTGCCAATCCCGCAATCCAAAAAGGCGAGTCCCGCCATAGTGTACAGATATAGTGCCATAGGCCTCCATCATCGTCATCGGCATCGGCATCATGCAACTCTTAAGCATTTAGTTACAGTTTCTAACGACGCTGCAACACAATATGACGTGACTGTATCTCTGACTGCAGGGCCTAGGGCTAAACTGTGCCGATACCGATAGTATAGAGATTTCCCACGTTCTCCATTTAGCTTCCCTACGCTCTGTAAGTTCCGTAAAGTTTCCTCAAGTAGACAGTGTTGTACATATAGAAAAGAATGAAGGTTAAAAAAGGAAGTGTTGACAGTTGCCTAAGACTGAAAAACATAAACTATTTCCATCAAATCCTATTTATCCGCCCATATCGCCCATCTGTCTCCACTAAAACTTTCTACTTCCTACACATATTATAAACTATTTTCCTTTTTTTTGGTTCCCTATCTTTAAGTATTGGATTTTTTCTATAAAAAAGTAGAAACCTAATCGTAAGATATTGGTAGGTACGTTCACAATGGTGATCGAGGAGTCGTGGGGGATCCTTTGTGAAAAGCTGTATAGGAAATATTATTACGAAATTTGAAGACACTGCCTTACAGCACAGTGTTAAGTTGTTAAGCACGAGCCACAAAAATTTACCACTAAACTTTGAGCTATGTTGGAAGTAAGTGAATTAGTAGTAGTGGAGATACTGTAGTAATAGGTATAGATAGGATAATATAGGATGTGGTAACGGTTGGTTGTGTTGTGAGTCACGTGCCATAACATTGAGAGAGTTCTATGGTCCGTTTACTAAATTACACCTCACACCAAACAAACCCATAATACTCCAAGGATCTCTTGGAAATACAGGAAGAGGGACAGTGAAGTTGTAATGAAGACGAAGTCCACTAGGGATCGTCCATAAATGATTTAATCGGTAAGGTGGGTGGATGCCATGTTAAAAATAGCCGTGTAAGTAGTGTTAAAGTGACAGCATGGGGCGGGTCTCCAAAATCTATTATCTCCAAAAAATGGAGATAATTTGGTGACATAATATATGGGCCACCCTTTACTATAAGTATAATATATATCATGACTTTTGACTTTTGTACATAAATTGTGTCTCTGCGTGTCTTATTATGAGGCTCTATTGGGAGGCCCTGTCATGTGATGTCATATGAATCTCATGAAGAAGCATTGCATGTGTGGGACGCGACATATTTGTAAGCCTTTTTTAAAGACTGCAGACAGAGAGAAGGATGAGAGTGGGAATATTTTTTGTTTGTTGATCTTGACTTGAGCGCCTATATACGGGACGGTAACGGTTTCGGTTCGGCTTTGGTTTCGGTTTCGGTTTTATCGTGTCGGCTTTAGTATTAAAATCCAGATTGCAGATATTTTATAATAATGAATAAAAATCTTTTGAGACTATAATGTTAATGTTTAAAAAAAATATTTGTGTAAGGCTTGGAGATAAAAAGACGCCATTTAATCCCAAAGAAAACGTGGGTTTCCGGTCTCAAGCTCATAAGTCACGTCTTTTGCACATTTCCAGCAACGTCGGGTTAGTAACCTACCTCACATGTGACATAATATGTATGTTCATATATAAATATCTACACTATGTAATTCCACGCTCCTTCCACAAACTGTGTTCTTTCTCTCAACAAGTCAAGTCGTACCATATACATCCTTGGTAATTTTGCGCGCAATCTTAATTTTTAAAGGGCGGGAATTTTAAAAATTGATCTTGTTGAGACGAAAGAACGCTGTTTAAATAAAAGGCACTTAAAGGGTGAGACCACTGAAATTTTGGACAATATATCCATAAATTAAAAGTATAACTGTGTTCCAAAAAGTAAAGGATAGGGAAGCCTGTGCTGTGCAGTTCCCAAAATGAGTTCTTAAAACAAAAATCCTAAATATGTGATTCTCATATTATGGAAAAATGGTGAACGTGAAAATATTGTATACTACATTATTATACTTCATATATATTTTGAACTAAATTTATATTGTTGGAGGCTGTTCGTTTGCTCACTCGCACTTCAAAACACGCATCCCAAACAAACAAACAAAAAAACTGTGTAATATATTTATTGCTGCTGAAACCCCCACAGTTGCTGGAAATGTGACAGCTTGTTGAAGGAATGAAGGTAAAATAATTTTCTGGACATGGAAAACAAACGATGATTTATAAATTTCTGGTTTTTTCTCTCTTTTGATTTTTTTTTCACTCCACACACGAGAGAGTGTGGGTGGAAATCAGTGGTAACTTGGAAGTTTTCATTTAAACTCGCCCAAGCCCCATTGGGAATGAAATGACTGAGAGTATAAAATATTACTACTGGTTGTCTTCAAGAGAGTCGAGTCTTCAATTTCAATTTCTCCAAAAACAAGTCAAAAAGCACAGAGTAGTGTACTTTCTCCTTTTTTTTCTTTTTTTTTTCTGTTTTGTTAAAAATCATTGCTGTTCAAATACGTGAGGGTATGGAGTGGTATGAAATTTTCATCTGTTAGATTTTCTTCGAAATATATAGAAACACTCACGAAAAAGAATTTTGGTTTCTTAAAAGAAATTCTTTGAGAAAAATACTCCTACGCTCGTGCTGCTGCACTGTGTGGATTCATACGTTGGAAATTAAGTTACACACACACAGAGACTGTGTTGCCAACTGACTGACTGAGAGTGAGCCATGTTGTTGAGATTGAAAGGGAATATACTAAAATAAAATTTTTTTGTGAAATAGAAAATAATTGAGTTGAGAATAGTGTAGTAGTAGGACATCAAAAAAAAATAAGCTGGAATCTCAAGAGAGAGGAAGAGAAATTTGAGTGACCTAAAAGCTTTCGAACAGCCTTCAATTCTCCATATATAATATTTGAATATTTCCATGTCGTCCTGTTTTATATAATGCATGGACTTGCTGGATCCAGATCTGTGAGGTCGGATTCAGTCAGATGTGATGCATTTTGAATTTTGATGCAGTCTCAAAAAATATGCAAAGAACATATATCAACAGATTAAAAATTACTGAGAGATAATGTGTTGTTGCTATTGCAGAATCAGAATATTGAATGTTTCCATAATCTATTTGTCTATTTTATCCCATGTTATTCCTGTAGCTGTATGCACAGGGCTGGGAAGGGGGGGGGGGGGGTGACAACATGATCAGGTTTAAATAGACGTTATGGATGTACGGGTTTGTAGATATGAAGAAAACATTTTGGATTTTTTTTGTGCTATACTTGTCAAATGTCTATATATTTCGCCGGCACTTTCGACGAAATTTGGTTAAAGGGTCGAATATGCTATCTGTTCGAAAGCTTCAATGGTCTCACTCTTTTTCACACTGATTCTATAGTAATTTTGTGATCCACTTTGTGTGTTTAATAATGTACAAACTTTTTTGATTATTTAATTTAAATATCGACAGCGGAGACTCAAAATTGACTCATTTCCATTTTTAGCTAAAGAAAACTTTTAAAAAACATATAAATAAAACATTTTGCACTTTTCAAAAACATGTAAATAAAAAATTTTGCATGTTTCAAAAACACGTTAATTGAACATTTTGCACATTTCAAAAACATGTAAATAAAACATTTTGAACTTTTCAAAAACACGGAAATAGAACATTATGCAACTTTCAAAAAGGTGTAAATAGAAAATTTTTACACTTTTCAATAAATGGAAATAAATACTTTTGCACTTTTTATACAAACTCGTAACTAAATTTTGCACATCTACCTCATTGAGTATGTTTTTCGACATAGCTCATTTTAATTCTAGCTTAAATTGGATTTGAGTCCTTTGCATTCTTCACTCACGATATATTATGTACAAATTAAAAATACAAATATTATTTAACAAATATGTGATATCTCCTTTGACGAGGTGTTGCCTATTTAGCATTAGGCATAGTTAAATTTAAATTTTAAATAAGTGAAAAATGAGGGAAATTGGTAAAAGAATTGAAAATCATTACAGCGGCGTCATTATACTCGTCATTGTCATTTTGGCTAACACGGTTATCCCGCAAATCTATTACGCGGTTAATTCACATGGTGTTATATAGTAAGCTTAAATTTAAATTCGTATTCTTAATCTAGCACAGTCAGATGCTAGTAAAATACACGTAAGTACCTATATACATATACTATGCTGACACTTTGTGCTGGGTGCTATGTAAGTAAAAGACTTTTGGTAATTGGATTAGTCGCGATTAGAATATGCAGATTTTAAAATTTAGATTCAAATCCAGGATGGCTTAAGCTTAAATACTACTTCATATAGTGTACAGTATTTAAATTGGTAAGGTTTTATACTTACGGATTTTTAATTGACTCAAGATTCCAGTTTTAATTTAGTGCCAAGTACCAACCTAGGTATTGCAATGCTGTACAGCTTCTGTTACGCGGTTGGCATTTATAGCCAACGAAAAAACCTGCAAAAAAATAGTTAAAAAAGTATAAACCGTGAGACAGTAAAACAGGTTTCAGCCATAACATACTGTATAAATTGATTCCCCTATAAATATATTCCCTTCAACTTAAATCTAACTAAATCCACTTACCTAAATTGCAATTTACTTTGTAGTCCATGAAAATATTGAAAAATCCTGAGAAATTTCTGACAAGTTATCGTTCCGTGGAGCGGTTGCCGTGTTGGCTGTTGGCGGGGGAAGAGAGTGTTAGATTTTGTAAATCAAAACTATTTGTAAATCACGTTACTGTTACTGTTACTGTTATGATGGGACATGGGAATGGCTCCGGCTCCGGTACCGGCTCCGGTACCGGCTCCGGCCACGCGGTATATGTATTGGTTGTATTTAAACCCGGGACTTGTCTCCTTCTCCCTCCATTTGGATTTTGAGTTTGACATTCATAAGCTTCTCCCAATAAAATGACATGTCCTGAATTTTAATACATTAGCCAGCCATAGATACAAATAGAAATGGGGAGCCAGAGCCAGGGAAATGCCTTATTCCAAATGGAATGAATAGGAAACGAAATAGAAATCCGGACAGCAATGGAGCAATGTGCTCTGGAACTCTGGACTGTGGAACTATATCGTCTGTGAAGAACCAAAATGACCGATATCCATTTTTAGCTAAAAAAAAATATCAACTATCTACACAAATATTCTAATATGTCTTGAGAGCATTTAAATAGAAGATTTTGCAATTTTCAAAAATAAGTAAATACAACATTTTACACTTTTCAAACAGATGGAATTAGAACATTTTGCACCTTTTCAAAAACATGGAATTAGAACATTTTGCACTTTTTCAAAAACATGGAATTAGAACATTTTTCACCTTTTCAAAAAACATGGAATTAGAACATTTTGCACCTTTATGGGGATGACATTTTACTTTGTTGAAAAACATGGAATTAGAACATCTTACGTTTTTCAAAAACTCCTAATTAACATTTTACGCATGTTGCTTATTTTGTTTTTATGACATAGCTCATTTTGATTCCAGCTTAAATTGGATATGGGTCATTTTAGTTCTTCACAGACAACATGGGAGACGGAGAATGCATGGAGTCAATAGGGTAGTAGGATTTGGGATGTTGATAGAAGTTGAAGTTTAGACGAGAGGACGCGAGGACGGGATCGAGGGATGCAGAAAAGAATAGAAGGGGAAAAAATATATCTTTTTTTTAAGCATATAGATTCCAGTCATGTGCGAGAAGCTTAAACTGCAGTGAAAATGACAGGACTTTCTCTCTGATATAAATGTTCTACAAAATCACAGAGTCGCGTGGTGGTGGTGGTGGTGGTGGCAGTGGTTGTTACCCGCTCGCCCGCTAGCTAGTAAAGTAAAGGTACTACGTACGGGTACTGCTATACAGCTACGGGAAACCGGGACCGGGACCGGTTCTCCCGGTACCGGTACCGATACGGCCTAGAGGCAGTAGCTCACGTCAAATCTGTCCTAATAAAATACATGGGGCCGTCTCCCCATTATTACTATTAGTACATTTTCCGTGTTCGTCCTCAGTCATGTAGAATTGGCGGGTGTATTTATGGATCTATGTACGTAAATAGGCTACAGGTTTATAAATGGGATTGCCATTGCCATTGCCAATATAGGCGCAAAAATGGTACGTGAGTCATAGGTATATGGCTAATAGGAGGCCCATTATTGCTATACTACACTGTAACTCTAGCTAGATACATATGTCATGACATGGCTGGCAAATTAATATGCATAGATGACTGTCAAGCGACACGGTCTTTTATACTGGGGAGAGAAGCGGCGGACGTTAATGGATTTTCGAGTTCATAACCACAAGTCCGTCCGGAAACCATGTAGCAGAACGAGAGGCGGAGGAAAGATATGTAATAGGCTCACAGTGGCTCAGTTCTCTCCTCAATACATACTTTTTGCGGCGCGCACAAAATGGAAGTAAGGACACGTCGTTGGAATCCCCCCCCCCTCCCCCTCTCCCCCCTACTGCCTCCTGGAAACATCCAGTTTTGAGTTTACACTCTCAAAATTCAAACACAAAGACTTGAAGTTGGCCTAAATTGGTTAAATATGTACTCTCCTCACTCCATGTCATGTACTACATATTTCAATATTGTTCGGACGTGAACCACATTTTCAATGAGATGTAGTATTTATATACATGTGTATATTATGATCCACGGGAACCCCCATTTTCCCCGTATAATTAGTATATAGCTAGAACATAGTAAATCCTAGGAAAACCATAAGGATATATGCTATACTGACTCCTCCTAGACGACTGCTACAATTGTAATTTTTGAATTACAACACACAATAAGCTCTTTTATGAGTAGTTAAGAGAATTTTCCATTTGCTGATAAAACCAGAAACAGGCTCCCTATGTATGTATTTTATTGTCCACTGCCATGTTAAATCAACCCACTTTGGTATTTCACACTATTGTATTGTTATTTATGGGGTTTTGGGAGAGAACAATGACCTGACTGGCGACTGGGTAGGTAGGTATGAAAAGGTATATTTAAATACATAAGGCTTCTATAATCACTTTTTGTTTGGTTTTGGTTTGGTTTTTGCTTGGGTCGCTCCTTTTAATTTATAGAACAATCAATTTATTTATTCATAGGACCATTGACATTGAGCTTCTTAATATTCATTAGAAATTCATCGCATTTATTTAGACACATTTACTGGTCGGTAGCCCGCCCGTAGGTAAAGGTACCTGACGTTTTCTCACTTTGATTATTTAGAATCAACATCAACTATTAATGTAATTATATTATCATACCTTCATTTTCAGTTGGGTGTTTACATGAGACAGTGATTTTCGCCGGGGTTGAGGCCTGCCCGGTGTTGGTGATGGGTTCATGTCGGTAGAATGGCAAATTAAATAAGTATGAAACAGTACACAAGATATTGTATGAATATAATAGCTATGATGTTTGCCTTTTTGGGTCACTACTGGTACTGTTTGGTCCGTGTTTTGTGTCTCCACTGTGTGGTGGATATATGTACATAGTGTGAAGAATGGGCAGGGATTTTTTATAATCTATTAAACTATTAGTAGTTTATAAATATGGACACTCAAGTCTATTTTTTTAAACGCTGCATAATATATTTTTGTCCCGACTGCAGGGCCGGAAAATTCGGCCAGCGCAAGCAGCCCCCACTGCTTGAATTTTTTCAAAACATGTAAATGGAACATTTTGCAGTTTTCAAAAATATGTAAAAAGAATATAATAACTTTTCAAAAACATGTAAATAAATTATTTTGTGCATTTCAAAAACATGTAAATAAAACATTTAAAACTTTCTAAAAAAAACATGTAAATAGAACATTTTGTACTTTTCTGAGTCAAGTAAAAAGAACATTTTGCACTTTTCTAAAACATGTAAATACAGCATTTTGCTTTACCAAAAAAATCATCAGTCAAATCAAAAATTTGATTTTTGTATTAAAAAAAATTCCTGCCTTAATGCAATTCCTTCGTCCCGACTTGTCATCGATCATTATAGTTAAGAAAATGTTTTAAGAATTTTTAAGCAGGTCAAAATAAATATGTGTTGTATGTCAGTTTCATTGCAATAAGTAGTAATGAGAGAACCATGCATGGTGGCAGGCAAAAATCTACAATGAAAAAAAGGGAGATATTATCTTAGGATAAATTGAATACTGATCTTTCACCAGTGAGAAAAATCCATACACATATAGTAGTATTGAACTGTAAGAAATTATATGGTTATGATCACGTTCCGTGCAACCCGCACCAGTACCAGTACCAGTCTCAGTCTCAATCTCAGTCTTACTACTACAAAATTATACACAGGAAATCTGGGTAGAAAATTGAGCGGGTAAAAAAACTATTTAACGGTTTCCTTATCAATTTAGCAGTATTTTTGTGAGTTGTATAGTAGTAATAAAGGCGCAGCGATGGTATCTTAAGACGTAGAAAATGGGAAATTCGTCTAATCGTAAGCATATATATAGTAAATTGTAATTGGTTCTCATACCAGTACCAGTTTATTATCATCAGTGAGTGGTACTAAATAAAAAAAGAAGGCATTCCTTTACAAATGTATAAATTGCTACCATTTAGCAACCATGAGAACTATTTCACTATTTTTTTTATTCCGTTCCAATTTTGAAATTGCTCAACAAAATACTAGTACATAATTGCAGAGAGTATCCACGTTTAAATTTGTTTCGACCTTTCTTCAAGCAAAATTTTTCCATATATTTAATGTACAGTATAGATTGGTATTAATATACCTTGCTACCAACTTTTTGAATGGACAATTATAGTAGAAATGTAGAAATTTTATTGCCTAATTCAAATCTGTACCTAATTTGTTTGAATGAAAATTGAGCGTTCATTTTTAAAATGTAAAATCAATATGAATCGTACCAGGTCGAATCTCGATATGCCGGCTTCTGAAGGGACTGGGTGATTTTGGCCTTTTGCCTAATTTTAATTTTAAAATAATATTTTGACTTTTCAAAAACATGGAAATAAAATTTTGTGTACATTTCAAAAACATGGAAATAAAATTTTGTGTACATTTCAAAAACATGGAAATAAAATTTTGTGTACATTTCAAAAACATGGAAATAAAATTTTGTGTACATTTCAAAAACATGGAAATAAAATTTTGTGTACATTTCAAAAACATGGAAATAAAATTTTGTGTACATTTCAAAAACATGGAAATAAAATTTTGTGTACATTTCAAAAACATGGAAATAAAATTTTGTGTACATTTCAAAAACATGGAAATAAAATTTTGTGTACATTTCAAAAACATGGAAATAAAATTTTAAGGTACATTTCAAAAACATGGAAATAAAATTTTGTGTACATTTCAAAAACATGGAAATAAAATTTTGTGTACATTTCAAAAACATGGAAATAAAACATTTAACACTTTTCTCAAAACATGTAAATAGCACATTTTGCACTTTTCTGAATCAAGTAAAAAGAACATTTTGCACTTTTCTGAAACATGAAAATACAACATTTTGCTTTACCAAAGAAAACCATCAATAAAATCAAAAATAATGATGTTTGAATGAAAATAAATTTTTGGCTAAAAGTAATTCCTTTGTCCGGCCCTGAAGGCTCCATCGGTGAGTACATCAGCAGGATTATAGTAGATGCTTGATTGCTTAATTGTAATAATTATTCTAGATTAGAATATTATGGGAAACATTAATTATAATGACGCAAAGTACAGAATTTTATATAGGTCTTTCAGTGGACTGTCATGCTAATCATAAATAACAAACCAGAACGAGACACCAACCTTTTTGTAGTGCGGGAGCGAGCTCCAGTTCCAGCTCCAGTCATGGACCTATGAACTCTGAATATTGTTGCAAAAAGGCCAAATCAGACTATATCAATAGTTTAACGTATCTACCTTTGTAGGTTCATAACAGTGGATTCCGTTTGTCATTTTAAAAGCAGGGCAGAACAATGTAATAGGTACACTTTTGTAATAGTATACCTATACAGTAGATAGGATATAGGGAATTTTTCTGGTAGCTGGTACCGGTACTGGTAACTGGTAATGTTATTATTATTATTCGATGAGATGAAATGAAATGAGTGCACACAGCACACGCTTTGAGTGTACGTCGAGCGTTGTGCAGTCAGGAGTGACTGAACACTGACTCAAAGACATAGAGAATCCGAAATAGAATTGGATTACGTTTTACGACTTGATCCTCTCATTCTCATCTCATCTGCTCCCTGTCTTTCACTTTCACTTCACAGTCTTTCTCCTTTTCCATCCACGGTGCACTCTGGTACTATACTGTGCATGTTCTATATTAGCAGTGTAATGTTATGTCTATATACAGATCGTGACCATCGTGATCGCGGGAAAGGGATGATGAGGTCTCAAGACTGAGCAATGAACGTTGGCCATGTACCGCCAAACGGTGCTCCGTATCCATATTCATATCCATAAACACATCGCCAGTGAAGACTCAAAATGACCCGTATCAATTTTAAGCAAAAACTAAAATTGACTATCTACAAAAAAAAATATTCTAAATATAAAAACATGTCAAAAAAATATTTTACACTTTTAAAAAAAACGTAACTACCTAGATAGACTTTATTGTATTTTTCCAAAATTAAGTGGTGCAAAGTAATTGGAAAATTTTGTAAATTTTCAAAAACATGGAAAAATAGATCATTTTGGTCTTTTCAAAAACATGCAAATAGATCATTTTTGTCTTTTCAAAAACATGCAAATATAACATTTTGGTCTTCTCAAAACCATGTAAATAGATCATTTTGGTCCTTTCAAAAACATGCAAATGGAACATTTTGGTATTTTCAAAAGTATGCATATAAAACTTTTTGGTGTTTTCAAAACATACAAACGGAAAATTTTGGTATTTTAAAAACAAAACATAAAACCTTTTTTTTAAAATTCAAATAAAACATTTTGGTCTTTTCAAAAACATGCAAATAAAACTTCATGCACTTTTAAAAAACTCGTAAATAACACTTTACGTATTAAATTCGATCTGAGTGAATGTTTGGACAAATAGCTCGTTTTTTTAACTCTTCTTTAAATTTGAAATGGGTCATTTTGATTCTTCAATGACGATTGACGATATCCATAGTTTGCCTCCGTATTGAATTCACCATCAGTGTGAGCATGGGCATTATAGCGTGTCAAATAAGCTACCTTTCCCTTTGACCATTTTTGTTTGCTGTTGCAGTTATTTTACATTTCAAATTTTAGGTGTATGATGCAATGTGTACACACTCAGCATTTTAGCATTTTTTTTTCACAAGTAGCACACTTCCTGTTTGTATAAGGCAAAAATCATATTTCCTTGTTTACTTAGAATGGAACTGTTACTGCATGGAAAACTGGAAACTGGGACTGGGATTGGTAATGGGGCTGCTCTGATGCACAGAGTTGATTGAGCGTAGAATTCAATTTCCAATCTCTCGTGGTCGTTCCCATAGTCAGAGTCGGCGTTGGTGCTATAGTCGCCAGTGTGTGGAAATAAAATCCGCACCGGGACTATGGAGTCAACTGCAGTTGACCTTTTCATTAGATGTCCACCTTTAACATAAAATGAACTCTGGGTTGTTCTTGTCGGTACGGGTGCCGGTGACCGGTATCAACGGATACAGCGTTTCCATTCCTCGACTTTCGTTTACATTTCTACATAGGCAAAGGCAGTTACTTTAAATTGATTGGACTTTCAATGCAATATCATTAAGGATATGTAAATAAACATAGTAATATGTGCTATGCATATAAAGTGGACAGATTGTGTAATGTACGAAGCTATACTCGCACTGTAGGATTACTGATTTTCTTGTGTACGTGTGAAGCCCGTTAGCTATAATAATAGTCTGTATATGAATATCATATTATCTACAGTATGCATAATGACAAATAACGAATGATGAAATGATTCTCAATTCTAACAATCAATTTCCCTCATTTTTCCACGGCAGAGATTGTATTACAAAACAAAAAATACACGGTTTGGAAAAGCTATGGGTGAAATTTAAAGAAAGTATATGCTTCGTAAATACCGTATATCGTACGAAATTAATTAACCTCCATATGGAATGTAATGTGTATGAAATTAATTTATGGGTCCATTTTCAAATTTCCAGGTATTTGTTCACCATAGTCAGCTACCTTATTGGAGTCTTCATATTTGCTACTATTGTAGGTAAGTATGACTTTTGTGTAGCAAAAAAACAATTAAGGGGAAATAATATAGACTTAAAAAAATACTGCATATCGTCTGTGAAGAACCGAAATGACCCATGTCCATTTTTTAACTAAAAACAATATCCACTAACTAGAAAAATATTCAATTATGTCTTGTAAGTATTTAAATAGACCATTATGCAATTTTCGAAAGTATTTAAATCGAATATTTTGCAGTTTTCAAAAACATGTAAATATAGACCATTTTACATTTTTTAAACATTTCAATAGAACATTTTACAGTTTTTTAAAACGTGTAAATAGAACATTTTACGCTTTTTAAAAACTCTTAATTAACATTTTACGTCTGACTCTCATTTTTTTTATAACATTGCTCATTTTGACTCCAGCTTAAATTGGATATGGGTCATTTTGGTTCTTCACACTTCACAGACGATATACATTTGTTGACACCGTACCGTGTGATAATGTTAGTATAGTGGATATTATTTTAAGCTTAAAATTAGTCTATTGACATAATATAGTTAATTTAATTATAAATGCGAGTGTGTTAATGGCTAGTATACTATTAAGGACGGATACTTTTTTTAAAATGTAGACTGTTAATATGCTATGTTATTAGTGCTACGTGCTATAGGCTGCGTAGAAAGGCATGTCAGATATTTTTTTCCTTCCTCAGTTTTCGTATCTAATATCATAATTCCATAATTTGCAAGTGGAATTGATGAATGTGAGTGAATTTCCTGTGTGCAGTTATGTATTATTTTGCATTACGATTTACGATTCATAAATTCAGATTTTGAACTCTCCATTTTTTTGTTTGGTTTGTAATTTGTTAGTTTAGTTTTTTCTTCACCTAGTCTCATTTTGTACGTAGATATGGTTGTGTAATATATTCTATGCGTTCAACGTTTTGTATGTCTATGGAGTATGTTACTACCCTTGGTATATTTTGTTGTGGTGGTGGTTGGTGGTTGTTTGTGGGAGATATTGGATATACCCTACACTGATATACAATACAGTGTCACTATACTCTATAAAAGTGATGCTTAAACTGAGTCGGTTCTTTTTTTCTGGTGCTTGGATAGCATGGTAAATCATTCAAGAAAGAAGCTCAGGATGTTTTTTTTGTCTTCAGATTTTAAGTTGAGTTTACAAGAAAAAGGATATGGTTTTGGTTTTGGAGTTGAATGCTTGACTGGTCCGACCTCCGACGTTAGGCTAGCATTAATCAAAATTATGGAAATGAAAACTGTTTTGGTTTTCTTGAATGGAAAATATGTAGGTTACATGTATAGTACATTATTGAGTTAACATAAAATACTGATATTCTGTGTATAGTTTGTATTCGAGCTGGAAAAAAGTAATTAAATGAAAGAAATGCCAAATTTGCGTTTTCCTTCTTACTTGTAATATTTGTGTGTAGAATTCAAATGCAAAAATTTGTTTTTTTGCAAAGCACAATGAGGCTAATTTTTATTTTTAAAACGGCAAGCGTTATATGTACGTCAGCTGCAAATGAAATTTTTACTTTCTCTCTCTCTCTCTAACGTCCATTAATACAGAATTATTTCGATTTATAAACTTGCGATTTTACCGTCCGTTTTTTGTCTAAAAAAATATTAAATTAGGTAGTATATTAGACAGTATCCATGCTCTGATTTTTTTAAATTTTTTGGAAAAAGTTTTTTTTTAAATTTACTAAAATTTAAAAAAAAACTATTACAGTATATTTTAAGAGTTGCAGTATGATTGTCAGAGAGAAGGGATTTGTATAGGCATTTGTTTTTAGAAGCTAATTATCTCGTAAATTAGACTACCCATACACAGTACAAAACAAGGAAAGAAACACGTTTGAAAAACTCCCTATTAGTATTAATGCAGTTACATACTTATATAGATATACTCTGTATCTGCATGTGTGTGTGTGTTTCATATGAAATTAATTTTTTAATTGGAACTTCAACTTTTTTTTTAGATAGATTCAACATCCAACTTCAAAGGTATTTCCGAGCAACAAGCGACGAATAAAAATATTCATCTTTTTTTTTCTTTACATTTTTTGGTTCCCCTTTTTTCTTATTTTTATTTTGCTAAGCTAGTACTTTGAATTTCCATTGAAGAATAGAGAGAGAGGAGAATGAAAGAGGAAAACTGCACAAGAACTATATACAATATAGATATATGATATTACGATGAGGACTATAGGTACTTCATACTATCATCCTCATAGCTTACTGTTGAGACCTGTGCCTCGTTCTCGTTTGATTCTTCCCCATTTTAGCATTCTATCCTTGTTTTTTTTTGTCCTTTGTTAAAATAGATATGATGAATTTTTAAAACTCTTGGGGAAATAATTCATTCCGCGAGACTGGAGCTCACAAAGGTTATGACAGAAGGGAGTGAGTGTGTGTGTATATGTGTGTGTGTGTGTGTGTGTGTGTGTGTGTGTGAGAGAGAGAGAGAGAGCCGAGCCTTTAGTCTCTATGGATCTTCAAGCTGTGCTATTTAGAGCGTTAAATCATATAAATTTTTTGCAATATGATTCTTTTCCCCACTTTCGTTTGGATGGTGGTATACTGCCATGGTCTAGTTCGTCGTCGTTTTCGTTAGTGGACATGGCAATGGACGTGGCAGTGAGTGCGTCTATGTACTATGTAGCTGATATTGATAAACGCATGTTGCTAACGCATAAGGCTACGGGCTACGGACGACGGACAAAGCTCCGTTAAAATAGACACACTATTGATTCGCCTATTTTTTTTAGTGAACAGTTATAATATTGTCACAGATTCTACCGATATTTCACTTTTCCGGTTTTCCCTTTTCCCTCTTACAATAAATATTACCCCTACAATGGAGGGGTAGCTAAGCCATCCTTGTATCTTTTGGATTTGTCACCTTTTTACTTTTTGGGCGCGTTTTTTTGAACGGCTTCTCGCATTTGTAACTATTTAAAAAATTTAATTCTATGTTTGACTGACTGTGCTCGAAGGTAGGCCCATTTCTAGATCCGTGACAGATATTTAAGCGGTGTACTTTAGTTTCAAAATTAGATTTAAATTGTGGAGTTTCAATTACTTGTGTGCATATATTTTGTATATATTATACTGAATTTTCTTGTTGGTTTTTGATTTGTATAGGGCAAGTTGGCAATGTGATCACTAATCGGAATGCCAACCGCTTAGAATTCGAGAGACTTTTGGTGAGTATTTATATTATATGAGTTTGTGATCGATACACTTTTGAATTTATTACTTTAATAATGAATAAATTCCGAATTCTAATAATTAGGTATAGGGTATGCATATTGGTAAATTCTTGACTAAGGACTGTATGGTAAACCGTACTGTAATGATTAATGTATTTTGATCTGACAATAATGTTTTGCTCGTATCTCTCTGTAGGATGGTGCCAAAATGTACATGAGGCATCACAAAGTGCCTCGTGATATGCAACGACGAGTACTACGCTGGTACGACTACTCGTGGTCCAGGTGAATACATATTTTTCTTTTCTCAGGAAATGTCTTGCATGAAGTGCACAACACTACTAAATGCCTATTTTGCATAACTAACGTATCATGCAGTATCTTGCGCTCCTCTATTCACCCTTTCTAAACTTTTTCTTTCCCTTGTTTTTTTATTCTCGTTTTTACTTAATACATACGTCACCAGTTCTTGAAACACTACATGACGTATTATTATTATGATTTTTTTATTTTTTGGATTTATATAGATTTTCATTTTTTTAATTTTTTTTTGAAAAACACTGATTTTTAACGAGTGAATTTTCTCTGTCTGTCTACTATTTCCTTTTGAGGTTGGGTAGTTAAATCGTGTGACTAATACTTAATCCTGTCGTGTCGTACTCGTAATCGTCTTTAATAGTCAATATAGTAGTTTTGATATTTGATTTAAAACAATTTTACTGAATTAAATCTCATATAGAACGAGAACTATGAGAAAACTTTGTCTCGTAAAATAAGCATCTTTACATGCGATGCGATATAGGTATACTAACACTAAACTACAACTATAGTACATTATTACCCTACTAATAAATATATCTCATGTTTTTGCCACCCTTTTTACCTATGAACAAGGCCCACATCTGTGTGTCGTCTCGTAAAAAAATAAGAAACACCTGTAGTAACTGGTGTAGCAAATTAATTTCAAATTGTAAATTGTTTCCGTGATTTTCCTTGTGTAGGCTTTAATAAGCTTTCTGCTGGCACACACACACAAACACAAACAGATAAAAATTGATTGACTACAAAACAAAAATACACTGATGGAAAATACAAAATATTATGTGTGGGAATTGTGCGACATTTAAAATAAAGACACCGAGACACGACCGTCACCGTAATTATATTATTGGAGATTCAGATTATAGTAAACAAAGGAATGAAATGTATGAATAAATATACTCAGGTAGGTGTGTATCAATTCATATAGACAGACGTCAGATATGTAGGTTTACACGAATTTAGGGAGGATATACCAAACTAAATATCAGAGATCAACTTATTTTTCTTGAGCCTGTTGAGTCGAGTCTTTTGCTACGTCTCTCTACCAGTTACATTTTTGTTATGTAGGAATAGAAGATCGCAAGTGAAGAGACGTGAAACGTGACATTTTGTTTTTTGTTTACTTTGTGCGGGCTCAAACTGGAGGAAGTACATGAAGTCTCCAGATTTTGAGACCAATATAATTTTCAGTGTCGTGTCGATGTCGTGCAGATTAGGTGTGTCTACGACAGTTAGCATTACATTTTGCCATTCACAGTTCACATTTTCTCGATTTCAGAGGGAGAATCCAAGGAGGTGGTGATATCAATACGGCCTTAGGTTTACTTCCGGACAAGCTCAAAACTGAACTCGCTCTCCATGTCAACCTTAGTGTTCTCAAGAAGGTGAGCTAATATCAATTTTCTTTCACTTCCAGTTCCAGCCTAGTACATAGTATTTGCAGTATTGATTTCTCATGTCGTGGGTGTGTTGGTTGGCTGATTTGGTCTATGCTTTTGGATTTGGTTTGAGTATTGGGTTTTAGTTTTAGTTTTTTCTTGGGGTCCATATGGTTCGTTCTTTCTATTTTATTTTTTGAGGCCAAATTCATACATGTACATGTAGCTAATAAAAATAGAAATCGATTCTGTATTTTTTCTTCCTCTTCTTCTTCTTCTTGGTCTGATTTTCTTTTGTTTCATTTCCTCGTATGAAATTGGTTTAAAAATTAGTTTAATCACTAACCACCACGGACGTGTATTAGGTACTTACCTTCAAAATTATTATGACCTTCTGCTATAAAAACTCAAATAAAAATTTTATTTGATATTTTAGGTTACAATATTTCAAGAGTGTCAACCAGAATTTCTACATGATTTGGTTCTCAAGATGAAAGCTTATATTTTTACACCTGGTGACTTGATTTGTCGGAAAGGTGAGGTGGCACGGGAGATGTTTATCATAGCAGATGGAATACTCGAAGTGATCAGGTAAACTTAGAATCTATTCGTATGGTTTGTTTTCCATTTTGTTAATTCAGGATAATAAATGGAAGCCAAGAATTTGAATTCATAAATCATATTTTTTCCTATAACACACAAAGACGAGACTGGGAAAACACAATATATTAGTTACAAAAAACAAGGGCTCGCGCCCTTGTTTCATGGCGGCCTTAACAGCAAAATTAGGCATTTTGAATTTGCCGCCCAATTTTGGATTCAATTTACAGGTTTTAAATTAAGGGAAGCAATAAGGCCGCACAATGTGTTGTTGGTTGTTATTCATAATTAATTTCTGTAATGCAACCAAAAATTCAAAATTCCAATTTTTGAATTTCCCGCTAAAACATTAAATATTGTATTAAATGAGTATTTCGACCGGTTAGTCAATGAAAATAAACTAACTTGTTATATTATTCGAACGGTAACAATTTGGCAAATGTAAATAACTTAGTGTGCACGCACGATTGTTATTAGTTTTTAAATGGTTTCGAAATAACATAATTGCAAATTAAAAAATTTTAACGGATTGTGTCGAGTGATATATCATTGGAAAGCTCTTCAAAAATAAGCAGGGACCTTTTTTTTCGTTTTTTGATTGTGACCCATGCAACACATTTTTGGCGGCATTTTCAAATTAAATGACCGTTATTTTGAAAACGTTTTGTTATAATGGAGGCCCGTTCCTAAATTTGAATTCTACTGGCGATTAGCTTTCCAATGATATATGGCTCGATGAAATTGGTCCAGTATTGCAGAATTTTCAAAAATCCGGTAAATTATGTAGAATGTAGGTAATTAAATCGGAAAATTGGGAATGGCGAGAGATCTGCTTTTCAAACTTGAGAGCCACGCTGTTTTGGAAAATGGAATATATGTAGTTATTTCCGTTTGATTGTGAAGATTACAATTATTATTATTAATATTAATCGGCCTCCCATGCCCCTTGACCCGTCTTATCTTGAATGAATGATAGATTAGTTTTAAATGAACAGTATGACTTCCTTGTTGGTCGCAAGGGTGCCGCCATCGTTCAAATTTTGCAATTCGGCTTCACTCATTAAGAGTTAAACTTTAATTCGTTTAATAATTTATTGTTCACTAATATTCACTAAATCACTAATATTGCAATAGTATTTGTATTACGATTCAAATTTAATTCACAGTTAGACGCTGACAGCAGTTTAATTTAGAATTTAGATTAATGATTAAATTTTAGCCGCGCAGCGACATGGCCTTGTTATTTATCAGGTTGTTGGTTGTTTGTTTGTTTGTTAGGCCCACCATCGTCGGGTTTTCTGCAGCTATTGCTAACGTATGAACGTATAAGTTTAACGTGGTTCTCGGCTTCGAGATTTTGCTTTAATACAATTAATACAAACAATGTATGATGTATAATTTTCCAGTGTCCTTTCCAAGTTTAGTGTTAATCTGTCAGAGAGTTTTACACCACACACTTTGTGGGTATTTGAATTTAATCATGTTCCGTTGATTCGTACTTGGGAGTCTCTCATTATTGTTCAAAACCGAAATTTGGGAACATCTTCGGTCAGTGTCAGTAGTGTCCACGTGGTTCCTCTTCCTATTTCGAACATTAATCAAAAATTTTAAAGTTTTTATATTATTTCTCCATTTTCAATTTGATTTTACATTTGATTAGTACATAGTAGGGCTATGGTGATTTTGATTAGTGGCAGTGCAATGTTCGTAGGAGACTTGAGATGCGGCAGAGAATTCTAAATGAATTAATTTATGAGTATTAAATTTACAGCCGTAGCCACATACATACGGTTCTTAATCTTCTCTCAGTTTTATTGTATCTTCGGTTAATAGTTTTAATTGGGATTTTGGGATGAGATTTCGGAAAATACAATAAATGTCTCTGTTTAATATTTCGACAATGTAGACCTACTTTTACTAAACGGATTTCGTTTTCTAATTTGAATATTATTACGTGTGTGTTGTGTTGTTATCGTGTGGCGAGCCTTTAAGGGCGTTGAGTTATTATGGCAGTAGCTTTACTACTCATACATCATAGGTTGTCGAGCTGTCTCCAGTGTCCGTGCCATGGTGGGAGTGTAAATTTCGAAATTGATAGTTTCTCGAGAGAAAATTCATTAGAAATGTGAAATGGTGAATAATAAGATTTAAAATAACTTAATTACTGTATGAGAATTGTGAATCTGTAATTGTATTTAATAACGTTAGTGAAACTCAAGCTTCTCGAAATTTTGAAATGACTCGTCGTAGAACTGGAGACTGTCATCTGACTCTGACTGTAGAATTTGGAACTGTTCAAAAAAATATTCAATTTTTTTTTCTTCAATTTTCAGGATGTCTTATATATTACCCACTTACATAGACCAGACCATCCCATGGATTCTATACGACGCCCTTACACGCCACTTACGTACATATGACAATTACGATGACGATTACATTACATAATAGTGATATAGGTATAGACTGAGAGAAGATATAATATAGATCACTGCCACTGCTCCATCCCGTCCCCTCTTCCTTTTCCTCCCTCTCCTATCGCCTTTCTGCCCATCTCCTATGGGAGAAAAGAGATAAAAAGCCTCCTTAGCAAGTTTAAGTTTGAGATAAGTCATAATAATATAACAGTTGAAAATAATTTTCATTCTTACTTTTCCTCCCTCTCTATGACCAGACATAAATCTTGGGGAATTCTTGAGTAAAGTTTATATACACATAGGACATAGAGACTTTCCAGTTTTTGAAGTAGTAGTAAAAAACTTGAGAAATCTTACAAAATGAAATTCACATGATGTGCTGGACGCCTTCCGCATCGTCATCTCATCCCTTACCATAATATATGTAATGCTAGAAGAGGAGAATCGAGTCAGCACGTTAGCATTATTACTATTATATTATTGGTTAATGTGCGTATACGAGGGGTATAGGGGGGTAAGATCAGGATCATGGGGACGCCATTCTGTGGCTGTGGGTCCATAATTCCCAAGTAAAATAACATTGTACGAGAGATTGAATTATTGAATCGGATGTGGAATTGTTTGATATGCATGATATTATGTAGATATGTAAGTAATATTTAATATCTCATCTCCACTTTCCTGTGTCTCTGACTGTGACCGTCTTGTCCTTGTGCCTTGTGGTTACACGCAGCACACGGAAACTGGGAAATTCGACTTTGAATTAGTTGAATTTGGAGTCCCAGTCCCTGTCGTGTAAAGATATAGCTAGCAGTTGAAAAGGGAGTGAAGTCACCCCCTCCTTGTCAAGGGAATTTATTTCCTTGCTAATTGTTGTTTATGGTCTCTGAAAATATTTCCCTTATGTGAGTATAAGGCTAAATCTGTACGCCTACAACTTGTATGCGTGTATTATATTTACTGTAAATAATATGGAGACCGCCACAATTTTGCTCACCAACTGAGTACCGGCACCGGGACCGGGACCGGGACCGTTACATAACCTGCGGTTTGTATTTGTTGTATCTGTATAAATGTATAGGGAAAGTGCCTACCTTCCTAGGGACATAAAAGGACATAAATGTAAATGGGAACGGCCCATTTATATTTGTATCTGTTTAGGTTTAAGTAGAGAGACCTTTTGCGTTATTGCGTTGTGTCCATGATCTATATTTTGTGTGGGAACTTTATAGTCTTATGGATGGAAGGAAGATGCAAGCAAGTAGGAAGGGGGGAGTGCGTGTTGGTAGATGTGTGTACCATGTTGAGGTTCTTTCGCTCCTTGGTGGAAAGGAAATTGTCAGAGTCAGAATCAAGAAGATCTGTGCTCCATTCGCACGAATTTCCTCTTTTCCATTCCATGTGACTTCTTATTCTGATTCATGACCTGAATCATTCGACCAAAGGCAATGTAGAGAGAGCGAGCAAAAAGCAAAAGCCTCAATCTTTAATCGCATATACCTACACGTATCTAAAGGGACTATAAGGAAACGAAAGGTGTACTATGGATCCTGATATATACCAATACCTACATAGTTGTAATCTACAGTCAGTGGAAAGTGGAAAAAGGAAAAGGAAAGGACTCGCATTAAATGGGAAAAGGAAGGGACCACAAAGCATGAGAGGACGAAGACGACGGTTGGAAACACTTAAATACTAATAATATTTTGGGAATTGAATGCGCTCTCAACAAATATAGACATGGAAATTCTAGCCCAAAAAATGGGCAAACAGACTGAAATGCGAAACTAGGAAAGCAAAAAGCTGGATTTCTTTCTCTTGACTCACACACATCATGGGCACAAGTTAAAGTCAAAAAATGCAGGGCATAGGAATATTATTGAAATTGAAACATGAACTTTCTATATAGACGATATTATGCCAAATAAGCGCCTATAGTGTAGGTCATAGTTGTAGATGGTATATCTGTAGTAAGTTCATAAGATGCACCGAGGAGGCAACAATTTATTTTAAGGGCATCTTTAGTTTTGATTTTGGCCATTTATGAGATATGTGCAGCCACTTATACTTGTTATATAGGCACCTATAGGGGTATAGGATCCAGAAGATATATTTTAGATTGTCTATACGAATTTTAAAAAAATGAGTGAGAATATAAGGCATAATATAAGGCATAATTGCATATACCTTTTCGTTTGTTATTTTACTTAAGGGTAAGTAATATCGCCTGTGATGAACCAAAATGACCCATATCCAATTTAAGCTACAATCAAAATGAGCTATGTCATAAAAACAAAATGAGAAACATGCGTAAAATGTTAATTAGGAGTTTTTGAAAAACTTAAAATGTTCTATTTACATGTTTTTAAAAAGGTGCAAAATGTTCCAATTCCATGTTTTCGAAAATGCGCAAAACGTATTAATTTCATGTATTTGAAAAGTGTAAAATGCTCTATTTAAATGCTCCCAAGGCATATTTGAATATTTTTGTAGATAGTTGATATTGTTTTTAGCTGAAGATGGATATGGGTCATTTTTGTTCTTCACATAATATTATGTAATACGTGGATTTTAACTTGTTTTTTTTCGCCGTTTCGTTTGGCCCAACTTTTGAACCATTATATTTTCTCTCGTAGGTATTTTCTTAAGCTCTTTCTCTACATTGTTACATTGGTTTAGTTGGCCCTTCGTTTTTCATCGTTTTAACTAGTGTGTGTGTGTGTGTGTGTGTGTGTGATAGAGAGAAAAAAGCGGATTTTACATTAAAGTCTGTCTGATGGGGTCATGTGAGCATTTGAAAATATAATAGATCAGACGACGGACTGGTCACGTTAGCATTTACTCGATCCGCACTCTCTCACTCTCTACCCAAGAGTTGACCACGCGGTGTATTTATGCGCGGTGCCTATGGGCGGAGTTGTGAAAATGATACATTGTTCAACGGGTGAGGAAAAAACTGCCTCCCAAAAAGAAAAAATATATATATTATAACGCAACGCACTAAAGAAATTTATGAGGAGCTGAGCTAGTAGCTATTTTTATAACATAAATTCTTTCGCCGAAATTTCCACACACACACACACATACACAATAGATATAGTTGTTGAAGAAATTTTGAGTCATTTTGATTTACGAATGTACAAAGTTCAACGACGACGACGACGAAGCTTGTATAATTTTTACTTGAATACTAAGGTACTACCAAACCGACCTACACGCTGAGCTAAATGATTTTTTACAGCTATTTCAATAAAGTTTGTGTATATGTGTAACACTAGTTAAAAAAAATAGAAATACGATTGCATTTTCTAGACTGGAACTATGAAACGAAATAACTCAATTTCCTGTATTTATTATGTGTACTTTTTCTACTTTTGAACTTTCCATTACTGCTACCCATTATAATTTATAGGTAGGTATTTCAAAAATAATTACGTTTTTCATAGTACGTGCCAAGGCAAATTGGACATATCATAATTATCCATGTGTATAGCTTTAATTTACTTGGATTTATTTTTTATTTATTGGGGATGTAATTTCATACAAGTTTATTATATTGAAATGATAAATTATTGCGTAGTAATAATTTTTTAATCGTAATAATATGTAATATATATATGTAGTGTGGTTTTATTCCTCCATAGTCTATGTCTATATATCGCCAGTGAAGACTCAAAATGTCCCATTCAGCTCATTTTGAGCTAACAATAAAATTTACTAACTCCAAAAAAAGTGCATGTCATGAGTAATCATGACCTTAAAGGCATGAAAATGGACAATTTTACAATTTTCAAAAACATGTAAAAAGAGCATTTTGCACTTTTTTAAACTACGTAAATAGAACATGTTGCACTTTTTTTAAATTACGTAAAAAGAACATTTTGCATTTTTTTAAAATTACATAAATAGAACATTTTGCATTTTTTAAAAATTACATAAATAGAACATTTTGCTTTAAATTCCGTAAGTAGAACATTTTGTACTATTCAAAAACATGTAAATCGAGATTTATTTGCACTTTTAAAAAACATGTAGGTAAATAGAACATTTTGTACTTTTCAAAATGCATACAAATAAAACATTTTGCACTTTTCAAAAACTCGGAACTCACATTTTACGCATCCTATTTAAAGTTTATTTTTTGACATAGCACATTTTAATTCTAGCTTAAACTGGATATAGGCCATTTGGATTCTTCACGTAACTTAAATTAGGTACTAACATTCCAAAACGTTTGATTTACAAAATAAACGATACTCTGGATCTGAATTTATGGTCATGTCACGTTGTATTGTCTGCCTGGCCCATATTCCTATACAGTACTTTGTGTGTACTTGTTTTGAATAGACTTTTATTTCCACGTTTTTACTGGTAATGTTGATAGCCCATTGTAAATAGTACTTGAAGTTTGTCCCCGAAATAATGTACACACATCTGTAGATCGACTTGGGCTATAGGCAACTTTTGGCATGGGAGTCTACCATCGCCACAAAGTTGACAACAATATAAAACATGGTGTTTTATTGAGTAGCTATATTTGGGCTGTTTTATTATCTTGTGTTGACGATACTACAGTGTAATATGTGAAGACCTATACTATACAGTAGATATGTGTCGGTATTTTTTACAATCGTATAATTTATATAGGTGGGTAGATTACATAACAATTTATAGGTAGTAACAGAAAAGAAATACCATGGTAAACCTATACTCGCTTACTGGTGTAGGCACTTTTTTCAAAGACATACGTATAGGCTATAGGTAGGTCCCTACTTACCATTTGAGGCTGTCGCTACTGTTACACAGGTCATTGAAAGTGGTGAGTGAGAGTCTGTAAGGGGGACATATAAAGTTCATGAAGTAATGTGCAAAGTACTTACGTAATACATCGTTACCTACTATGGTTACCGGTCCCGGTCCCGGTACCGGAGCCGGTAGCGGTCCATGTATATCAACACAGAAGATATCAGTGGCCGGCCGTAGGACGTAGGAAAAGTAAGAAAAGAGAAGTAGTAGAAGTAGAAGAAAGGAGATTTACGAGTGGTGCGTCATCAATTTTGAATTTGTTCCAACGCGTTTGTAACCCGTACAGGCCCAGAATAGCTAGTGGATCCTACTAAAGCGACTGGGTCTAGATTTTCGAAATCTAGTGAAATTCTGATTTCTACTTCTACTTCTACTACAATTCTAGAAAAGCAATTCAAATTCAGATTTGAAATCGTCTTCTGTCTACATATATCCCAGGCCCATAGGATCCAAGGATTACACAGGAGTCTCATGATTATTGTTAATTGTGATAGCTGCTCAAGAGATACACGTACAGGAGAGATTTAAAGAGAGATTCACACGGTTTTTGGTGGAGTTCTGCAGGGCTCCATACCACTATCGCAGCCACTATAACTCTCTAATCGAAATATAAATGATCCTATCTCGTCTACTTTATCTGTCAGTCTGTAGTCTCGTGTTGTATAGTAAGCGGTGCCGGTACCGGTACCGGTCTCGGTCCGATACCGACTTCATCGGTATCATCCCTATTAAAAACTCCAGCTCTGTTTGGTCTCTATGTCTGCCTGCGTCTATATATGGGGTCCGCGTGTTGCCTCGTAACTTGGAGTTGGACTGATACTGTGATTATGAGACTCATGCTTCTCCATTATACACAGCTTATACAGGCGGAAGTTATTTATTATCGAATCCAGTCTCCTCTCCTCTTCTATCTTTATCTCTAGATACGTTTTCTTCTTTGGTTATAGAGTTTCTCGAGGATATTTCATGTACACCTATGCCTATGATGATGGCTCGTCTTTATTGGTTTAGCATATAGGTAGAGGCTTCCTTTGATATGCCTTAGGATATATGTGGGCACCCCCTCCCATTGATACCGTCGTTGTCGTCGTCTCGTCTGCCGTACGTTCTATACGCCGAGTGGAATTCGGCTTCGGCCCCTTAACTATACTAAACCAAAAGACCGATCCAGAATCCGAATTCTAGAATTTTCTCTCCTTTTTTTTTTCTTGGAACATCCCCTTGCCTTGTTTGCATAAAAAGCGATAATCATGAATTTATTTCTTGTATTGAGAAAAATGATACCAGTTAAAAGATGTGAAGACTATAATTCACTTTATTTATCTCTGTATAATATGTATATCATATACCTTTTCTTAGTTTTTCGGTTTTTTCCTCTGTCCGGCCTCCCCCCGTCCAATTTGAATATAGTTTATAGATCTATTTTTTTTTTAAACATTTTTTTCCTTTCATTCACATACATAATATTCGAAAAAGATCCTCTTCAATTTTTTCCCTTCTTTTTCTTCTACATCACGCTGGTTACATTTTTTTTGTGGGGGGTCGTCGTAGTAAGATCTGGATTGTAGATTTTAGATGAAGCAAAGCTTAATATCATATAGTAAATTATACCATAGCATACCATTCCCACGATATTAAAGATTTAGTCTCGGATTATGTGGGATATCTCCTGGTTAAAGCTCCCTGGGTTTTTGTCTACAGTCTCCACTTTAAATCATAACTGTTCGTGAGAGGATCTCCTCGGGAAATCGTGATCGTGTTCTTCAAAAATATTTTCTCAGTCTGCTCTGCTTTTGGACTCGTAGTTCGTAGTAATCGTAATTTCCTAATACTTTCTTATTTGATGATGTGAAAAAACGTAAAATTGGAGCGTTATGGTTATAGGGAAAGCGTGTGTGTAATTATAAATTAGATTTTTTTTTTAAATATTGCCTCTCACGTGCTACACATTTAAAGACGGAAATTGATAGTTTGAACATTCACATGTTTTTTTTACAAGGTGCTATATACTCCAAAAAAATATGTGCAATCTCTTACCCCTCTCATCTGCTGACTTAACAGCCGTAATTTTCTTGCAACACATTTGTTTTGTACACATCCGTTCGTTCTGTTCTTTGTCATTCAATTTGGTTACGGAGCACTGGAGACATAGGCAGAAAAATTGTGAATGTTATTGCAGGTCAGGAATTAATAGGAAGGATATAAACAAGGAGATGCGGAGGCAAAAAAAAATTGGAATACTGAAAACTGGAAAGTACTTTTTTTCCACATTTATTTGGCTTTTGGTGAGTCGGTCGAAATCGAAAAGAATAGCTCGAACCAGCAGAACCAGACCAGACAATAGCACTTCCGTTCCGTTGGACTTTAACTATAGACTGCCTGCTGTAATTACATATAGATAGACTTGGTCTGGTCCTGGATCTGGTCCGGGTCCTGGTATTTGTCCTCCTTCTGCATCGCTGTTCCTCTACAGTACAGATGAAGAGATCTACCTAGAGAGTGTGTTGTGTATATAGCTATATGGGACTTTCTTCCCATATAGATGTACATATGGCAGTTAAGTTTGAGATATGTAATAATCAATACATAGTGAGTTAATCGCCGTATCTCTCTATACTGATACGCCAAGGCCATAGGACCAGAGAGGACCAGTGTTTATTGTATTGTGTGAATCTCACAAGTCACATAACGTCTGTGAAGAACCAAAATGACCCATATCTAATTTAAGCTAGAATCAAAATGAGCTATGTCATAAAAACAAAATGAGAAACATGCGTAAAATGTTAATTAAGTGTTTTTGAAAAGTGTAAGATGTTCTATTTACATGTTTTTGAAAAGGTGCAAAATGTTCTAATTCTATGTTTTTAAAAAGTGCAAAATGTTCTATTGACATGTTTTTTAAAAGTGTAAAATGTTCTATTTACATATTTTTTTAAAGTACAAAATGTTCTATTTACATATTTTTTAAAAGTGCAAAATATTCTATTTAAATGCTTTCAAGACATGTTTGAATATTTTTGTAGATAGTGCATATTGGTTTTAGCTACAAATGGATATGGGTCATTTTGGTTCTTCACAGACGATAAGAGTCATGTGTATGTATGTTTTGCCTTGCCTTACCGGATGACAATATGCGACGAGTGTGTTAGAGTACATAACACAGACTACAGACGGGAAAAGGGTGGCAGTGGCAGATTCTCGAGACTGTAGCATATACAGAATAATATGATGACGCCTTCAGTTTGACATACCCTGGGACTTTTGTTGAGAAGAGTGAGGGAAGTAATGGGAGAAAGGTAGGAAAGATGTAGTTGAACTGTGTGGGTCATTGAGCAGATAAACGGCTGAGAATATGGACCAAGGTGGATTAGAGTTGGTTCGATAACTGTCAAAGTTCGGGGCGACGCTCATGTTGTAAATAAGGGCCACAAAGTACCTTTCCTTTCTCCTCGACTTCGACTCCCTTCTCCCATTTTCCACACGATGAGAGCTCTTCTCTCCAAGGCCAAAAAAGGAACACGGTAAAACGTAGAGGTATTCTTTTTTTCCTGGCGATATTTTTATCTAAATTCCCTCTACAATTCTATGACATCATATTCTCGTTACTACGACTACCAAGTGTACTTTCAATACTTTCCTATGTAATCCTCCCTCGACAGACAGTGCAAATCATGTGGTCCAAATTCTACCGTTCTACAGTTTTTCTTGAAAATCCCAAAAGTTCTATGTGCGCCTTTATACGCATAGCATACAGAACAGCTGCTCTAACGCTTTCAAAATGTAATTATTCTCAGGACTTGTTGCAAACAGGGGTGTAGGTAGGTAGGTGTACCTTGTAAAGTGAATTTTTTTGTAAGGTGTTTTTTAGCCTCTACTAATAATGAAAATATAATTACCTACAGTCAATCTGTGGCCTGTACTATACGCCTCTCATCAATTTACAATTTAGTATTTGATTAATTGTATTTTCATATCTTTTTTGTATTATTGGTGAATTGAGCTGACTACATACCTAGGTACTTTGCTATGAGCAGGCTATTTAGACGGTTACAATACGAATACGGTGTTGGTGATCGGTGTGCGTGTGTGAAGGTAGAAATCCCGTAAAATCTTGAAAAAGTTGAGAAATGATAATGATGTTGATTTTCTAGTGGAATGTGGGTTGGTAGGCCCATTAAATACTATGTAAGAGGAATAATGTGAGATACAGACAGAGAGAGATGTTCATGTAACAAAGATTTTGGTGGTGGTGGTTGGCGGTGGCGGTTTGAATGTCAGCTGGTCGGGAACGGAAACGGTAACGGCTCAATCCCTGTGTGTCTGTGTCTGACCGACAACGAGAGAGTAGGAGAACGAAAACGACAATGACAACGATGATGGCATATTACATATAGGAATGATGTTAACGTGGATTTAAGTCTGTAGGAGTCGTTCATAAGTCGTAATTGATGGATAAAAATCAACGGGAAGCTGATGGGGGGGAGTATTTGTCAAATTAATGGTACATTAGGCTCAGGTCCAAACCTTCTTGGAATTCCTTATATTTTCAGATTCCGATTCTGACAATGAGATCTAGAATCTAGGTAGGTAGGTAGATAAAGTTATATATGTAGCTATATAGGTAGGGAGTGTTCCCCGTCCGTATTGTTACTCCCAATCCGACGGACTTCGACGACGGCGACGGGCCGATCCCCGAACAAAATGATGTCGTAAAAAAATGTATATATATTTATATAGAAAAGGAAATGAAATGGATAAAATGTACAAAATGTTTTTTTGATGTCTCTTTTTTCTTAACTTGGTCCGTTTTTTTCTGGTTTTTTGTCTTCTAGTGAATTGGGTAAAGTGCTGACGACGATGCAAGCTGGAGATTTTTTTGGTGAGATTGGAATCCTCAACCTTGACGGACTCAACAAGTATGTGATTGTAATTGTCTTTGACAAAGTTTTTTATTTGATTGTGAATTTTTAATTATTGTATAATTATATATGTAGTGGAGATTATCTGTAAGAGGATGTGATTTATGACTTAATGTTGTTGGTGGTTGCGTGGTTTAGTTTATGGGTTTTCTTCATTGACAAAAGCTGTATGAAATTTCCTGTATGAAAATTTTAAAAGGCTTATTATTTTATCCAGAAATTTTTTAAAAGTTTAGAAAAATGACAGCAGCAAGGGTATACGCAATTTTTCTTAACTTTTATTCTCATTAGTAAGTTGGTTTTTTTTCTTCTTTTAGTCTTCTGTGTAAATGTTCAGTTTATTTTTGTTTGATTTTTATTAAGGATTGGGCAAGTTTGAAATTATAAATAGTAATTTATTTAAGATGTTAAGAACTAGGTACTTCTGTAGGTAGCACACATTTTTTAAATGATTAAATTGCATTATTAATGCTCATTTTAAAATGTTCAATATCACTATTTATACACGTTTTTAAAATGCAACATTTAATATTTTTGCACTTTTTAAAAATACGACATTTACAATTTTTGTACTTTTTAAAAATTGTTCATTTCCTATTTTTCAATTTTTTGAAATGCAACATGTTCTATTTTTACACTTTTTAAAAATTAACCATTTACCATTTTTACACTTTTTAAAATTTGACATTTACAATTTTTGTACCTTTTAAAAATACGACATTTACAATTTTTGTACTTTTTAAAAATACGACATTTACAATTTTTGTACTTTTTAAAAATACGACATTTACAATTTTTGTACTTTTTAAAAATACGACATTTACAATTTTTGTACTTTTTAAAAATACGACATTTACAATTTTTGTACTTTTTAAAAATACGAAATTTACAATTTTTGTACTTTTTAAAAATACGAAATTTACAATTTTTGTACTTTTTAAAAATACGAAATTTACAATTTTTGTACTTTTTAAAAATACGATATTTACAATTTTTGTACTTTTTAAAAATACGATATTTACAATTTTTGTACTTTTTAAAAATGCGATATTTACAATTTTTGTACTTTTTAAAAATGCGACATTTGCAATTTTTGTACTTTTTAAAAATGCGACATGTTCTATTTTTTAACTTTTTTAAAATTAATCATTTACTCTTTTTGCATATTTTTGAAAAGATATAAATAGATTTAAAACTATATTATTTATTCATTGAATATTGTTTTTGAAAAATCCACCTTTGAAAGTTTAAAGCCAATTTTCTACCCAGTACCAGTACCAGTCATAGTATATAGCTTGAGATTATAGATTGAGATCAAGATGTTGATTTAAATTTGAGTATATGTTTTTGTTTGAAGAGTTATTTGTAATCTTGTTATTCGTCTCTCTTCTGCACTCCTTTGTTCTCGTTTATGTATTTTATTTTTATTTTTTCATATTGTTAGCTTCTGTTCCTGTTTGTACTATTTATTTGTTTGGGAGTACAATAGTCGTAGAAAGTTGAAATTAAGAAGAAGGAGAAATTGAGGGGAAAAAGCGGATCGATTTGTGGCTAAAAGTAAATACAGTGAATTTAGTGAAACTAATCTGTAGGTGTTGACATGACTCGTGACAAACGTTAAGCGTAATGTGTGAGCCGCAGGAATCAAAGATATACTTGTACATACTTGTTGTATGCACCCAATATATAGCGTAGACTATACCGAACTGAACCGAGATATAATTATACTTCAAAACTTTAAGGTATACTGTGTATACTATACGTTACATTCGCCATCGCTACCCACTCGAATTTCTTTCTATCGTATTCTTCGAATTACATAGACGAAGAAATAAGAAGAGAAGGCAGACGAACAACAACAAAAAAACAATAAAAATCACAACGAAACTATTTACTTAGGTGAACTTTACTGATTTGATTTTGTTTGTGTGTGTGTATGTGTGTAGACGCACAGCTGATGTCCGATCCGTGGGGTATTCGGAACTTTTCAGCCTTTCCCGAGAAGATGTACTGGCCGCCATGAAAGATTATCCTGAAGCTCAAGTAAGAAAAGAATGAGAAAGTCAACATTTGAGAATTTCATTTCTTTTCCTTTCGTCTTGTTTTGTGTATAGCTGTTTCGTTAGTAATCTTTTACCTATACTCTGCTCCTTCTTTCTGTTTGGTTTTCTTCTAATTCGACTGAGCAAACACTAACAGTGTTCTCAGCTCACACGTTCCACTTCAATTTATGTATAGCTTTTCCTGGTCCTAGTTCGTAGTCCTGGTCATTCCCCTGATCTGGTCCTGGTATATTATGGGTCCTCGTGTGATGGGTGAAATTTTGTATACTGACCACAATAATATAGTGCTTTGTTGTTAGTTTGTTAGACTGGACACAATTTTCTACTGACTGAGAAACCTCAGATGTTTCCCTACATCTTATACTGTTAATTATTTCCATTTACTTCTCTCCATCTGAACTTATTGCAATCATTATTTTAATGCTATTTACTCCAGTATTTACCTTTAATTGTAATTGAATATGAGCCCAGGTGCTATAGGTATATGCACCCTAATTATATCGCCACATAATGCTCCGCTCAAAACTAAAATGCACAGATTTCTAATGTCGTGAGTGAAGAATCAAAAGGACTAATGTCTAATTTACCTAGAAATAAAATGAGCTATGTCAAAAGAATTCACTGAAATACTGAGAATGTAATACGTAAAATGTGAATTCCGAGTTTTCTGAAAAGTACAGAATTTTTTATTTACATGTTTTTGGAAGGTGAAAAAAGTTCTATTTGAATTTATTTTGAAGTGTTAAAAACTTTTATCTACGCGTTTTTGAAAAGTGCAAAAAATTCTATTTGTATGCTTTTAGAAAAAGTGTAAAATGTTCTATTTACACGTTTTTGAAAAGTGCAAACAGTTCTATGTATATACGCGTTTTTGAAAAGTGTAAAATCTTTTATGTTCACATTTTTGAAAAGTGCAAACAGTTCTATTTACATACAGTTAGAAAAAAGGTAAAATCTTTTACTTGCACGTTTTTGAAAAGTGCAAACACTTCAATTTACACGCTTTTGAAAAGTACGGAATGTTCTACATTTACATGATTTCCAATATGATATTTTAATTTTTGTTTGTAGATAGCGCATATTGTTTTTAGCTGAAAATGAATATGGGTCATTTTGATTTTTCATCGGAGGGTATGCTGTATGTCTATCAGCAGTGGATTACAAGTAGCCGTAGCCGAGACTCGAGACATTTATCCACAGCCATAGAGTAGATCGATAGTTCAAAGTGTGGACGTGAAGATATATAGTATAACTTAATTTCATTTTGAAACGGATTGAACCAATTACAGTTAGCAGGAATGATTGGCTGGGGAGTTGTAAAGAAGATGAAGGAGGCGGAGAGTGCATATTGCATGGGATTATATAGGATGGATCGTTAGCTCTTGATTTTAATTGTGTAATTAATTTATACGTAATGCGTATGGTGCTGATGGAGACGCTAATGTTCGACCATTTGACATTTCGTGGAAGATGTGCGTAGGGGACTTCCGTTTTTGGTTTTAAGAGTGTAGGCTATATCAGTATTTTTAGACTTGAACTTAGGTAGGTTACATACTTTATGTATCCTTGCTCAAGATGCAAAAATGGTCAATCTACAAATTTATTAACATTGTAGTAAGGCGATTTTGCTTCTTGAGTCTGGAATTTCCTTTGATTGAAGATGCTGGTTTTTTTTTGTGGTTTTGGTTTTTTATTTTGGTGGTGGTGGAAGTAAGTGGAGAGAGTGGAGACAGCGGGTCTATGGAATTGGGATTGAGATTAAATTTGTGTGTTTGTTTGATTTGGGATTTGAATTGAAGGAGATTCTTCAAACCTTGGGACGTAAACGATTGATGGAAGCCAGGAAAGCCTCAGCTCCAGCTCCCAAGAAAGTGATTAGTAGTGTTGCCATGGTGGACTTGAAGAAGGCAACTCCCTCTACGTCACATCTCAGCCTTGCTCGTAGTCATAGTAGTCTGAGTCATAAGGGTCCAGACACACCTGAGACTGACAATACTAGCAAAAGAATCGTCGAGAAATTACGAAGTGACGTGAGGGGACTCAGAAATGCTATTCGAAGAAGTCGCAAGAGTAATTCAAGGTACTTTCTTCTCCATTCAAACGAACCATCTTTCTTTCTTTCCTTCTTTCTTGTCTACGCTTTTTTATACGCTCACTCTCACAAATTAGATTGCACGTATAGGTACATACTATGCTCCTGTACGCACTGCTATATGGCGCTATATGAAATCCAAGAATTTCCCAAAATCCACCTATCTACTGTAGCTGAATTTCTGCGCTGGCAAAATATTCGCCTATGTAATTACCTACCTACCTACCTTGCGTAATATAATGCAGGGCCGGACGAAGGAATTGGTTTTAGGCAGCAATTTGTTTCCATACAAAAACTATCACAGCTTGATTTTTTTGATGGTTTTCTTTGGTAAAGCAAAATGTTGTATTTACATGTTTTAGAAAAGTGAAAAATGTTCGATTTCCTTGATTCAGAAAAGTGCTCAATGTTCTATTTACATGTTTTGAGAAAAATGGAAAATGTTTTATTTTGCATGTTTTTGAAATGTACAAAAACTTTAATTTGCATGTTTTTGAAAAGTCAAAATATTTTTTTTACATATTTTTGAAAACTGCAAAATGTTCCATTTACAAGTTTTTGGAAAATTCAAGTAGCGTGGGCTGCCTGCGCTGGCCGCATTATCCGACCCTGATATAATGTCAAAGTCTCACAAGTCCTAATTTTTGAACCTACCCAATTTTTTTTAGAAGGTAATTTAAAATAAAAACCAATTTTTCCTATGCCTATTATGTAATGTACCTATATACATACCTAAGTGTTGAGTACCCATAGAGATATCCGCAATTTCGTATATTTACTTTTGAGATTGTGCATTTTATTGAATTAAGATGGATGGAAGGAAGGAAGGTGTGGGGAAATCCTTATTGAGGATATCTGTGTAAACCACACACACACAAAATGAGATCAAATCCCAGTAGAGGAAAATATTTTGGGTCTTCGGGGAAGTCAAGAAGTGCACACACACACACAAACAAAAAGTTGTAAATACACAAGTCCAAAACATGATAAGGTCACGAATCCAGTCACGAGTGGACTTTTTGTATACTCCTCGCCTTATCTGTAAATGGCTCTCATGTATGTAATCCTTAGACTTGGACCTTTTTTTTGGTGTAATTCCCTTCATGAGAGTGGAAGGGAAAACTTTATTAGTCACTTTCTCAGACGAGACTACTACTACTCTATAAGTAGGTACATATCTTTGTTTGACTTCCCCAACTTTTTTGTTTCCTTGTTGTTGTTCTTGTTGTTGTTTCCTCTCCAAATCTTCTTTGCTCTGTTTTAGTAGTCTCGATTTAATTTTATCCCGAGATCGAGATTTTCAATGGGTGTTCTGTGTTGGTGGTTTTTTTTAGTCGAATTTTCCTAATACTTTCTACCTTTGCTATGTAGGTAACTATCTAAATTATGGTAAACGGACTTTTCCTACTCGGATTTTTCCTACCCATGACCTTGCGACTAACGTAGAAATAAAATAAAAGCTAAACTATTTATGAGTATTTTATTTCATAACATCTGAAGCTAAATCATAAATGCATATTTTAAGTGGACTTAGCCCGTTCTGCTAAATTAAAAAAGTTTTAGCTATTTTTAAAAATTGTTTCGGTTGAAATTTGAGCTTTACCACACAACACAGTAACGTAATCGTAACGACTTATTTTTTAATAAGCATTTTTGCCAAGAAACTCTTTAAATATAAGCTACATTTTATAAAGGACGACGCAGGGCCGGATAATGCGGTCAGCGCAGGCAGCCCCCGCTGCTTGAATTTTCAAAAAAAATGTTTAAATAGAGCATTTTGGAGTTTTCAAAAATATGCAAAACGAATAGTTTGACTTTTCAAAAATATGTAAAACGAATATTTTGACTTTTCAAAAACATGCAAATTAAAGTTTTTGTACATTTCAAAAACATGGAAATAAAACGTTTTCCACTTTTCTGAATCAAGTAAAACAACATTTTGCACTTTTCTAAAAGATTCAAATACAAAATTTTGCTTTACCAAAGAAAACCATTAAAAAAATCAAACTGGTAGTTTTTGTATGGAAACAAATTGCTGTCTAAAAGCAATTCCTTCGTCCGGCACCGGGACGAGGAATAACATTAAAAAATTAGATAGTAACGAAGTATTCTTAATCTGTCCTAGGTTTGGTTGCGGGTAGGAAAAGTCCGAGTAGGATAAATCCTACAACCCTAAACTGTAGGTAGTAGGTGTAGACGTAGTCACCTGTATTTTATTTACTATACTATACTGATGTTTAAGTATTATATGTTGGTCCCACGAGGTCCTCTTTTTGTCTTGTGTAGAACTTTATGTTAGATACCCATGTACCTACGTGGATTGGTAATGCTGTGCTGTATGTCTTTGACATAATGTGACATGCCCTGACGTCTTATTTGTTTTCCTTATCTCCACTTAGCTCCTTAGTGTCACGTCCTTTATCATCATAGTTGAGATTTTTTGACAAAATTTACATGTTTGTGTTCAGTGAAGGGGAAAGGGCAGGTAACGGTAAATTAGGGTGACAGGTCTAACAGTACATAAAATAGACAGTATGGCACATGCTGTTGTATATTACTATTATGATTATAAGTATATCAGAATATTTTTAGAGGCTGTAACTTTTTTTAGAGGAATCAAGGAAACATTTTAAGATATTTAAAAGCTTATTGCTTTTTTCTATAGAGAAGCTCCCATTCATCACTATAATGGCCATGTATCTCTCGCTTTATAGTGTAATTCTATAATGTTACGCTAGCTAAAAAGCTGATTCAATTGCACAGGAGTAAAGATGCAAGTTCTGATTTATTAGCTATTAATAATTATTACATCTATGTAATTTAATACGAGCTATTCTGTTATCTCCTATCTGTTCCATCAGTAACGTACAAAATTTAGGAAATGTTGTTTCCAAATTCAAATTTGTCAGTTGAGACAAAGGAAGCACTTCACATTTTGTGTGTGCTTTTCCTTTTCATGTGTACACAACAAACATATCGTCTGTGAAGAGCCAAAATTATCCATATCCAATTTAAGCTAGAATCAAAATGAGCTATGTCATAAAAGCAAAATGAGACACATGCTTAAAATGTTAATTAGGAGTTTTTTAAAAGCGTAAAATGTTTTATTTACATGTTTTTGAAAAGTGTAAAATATTCTGTTTACACATTTTTGAAAATTGTAAAATGTTCTATTTACGTGTTTTCAAAAAGCGTAAAATATTTTGTTCACACATTTTTGAAAATTGTAAAATGTTCTATTTACATGTTTTCAAAAAGCGTAAAATATTTTGTTCACACATTTTTGAAAATTGTAAAATGTTCTATTTACATGTTTTCAAAAAGCGTAAAATATTTTGTTTACATCTTTTAGAAAAGTGTAAAATGTTCTATTTACACATTTTTTAAAAATGCAAAATGTGTTTTAAATGATTTCAAGAAATATTTCAATATTTTTTTAGATAGTCAGTATTGTTTTTAGCTAAAAATGGATGTGGGTCATTTTGGTTCTTCACAGACAGACGATATTGTGAGTCATGTAACGAATTGTCTCATCAATTGCTTGAGCTGTATCAGCAAGGATTTTGTAACGAGTATCGTGTATTCAGTGTTTCTTTAGAGCTATTGTTGGCACAAGTTGCAAATAATTAGGTATCTAACCTACAAATACTTTTCGATATTCGATGGTCTTCGTAATAAGAAAGAAATGCGTATGGTTATTGAAATTGAAGAAATCTACGAATTGTGAAGAACTGTCGCCCCTGTACATGTGTTTATAGTTTTATCCTCCCGCTGTTGTCTGTCCTTCCATGAAAATTAAAATGATTTTTCAAGAAGGGGAAGGGGTATTCAATCCTACAGTAAAACAAACAACAGCAAACAGTGTTCTCCTATTTTAGTAAGAGCTACTTAACTTATTATGAGTAATAATATAAATAGAAAAAAATTAGAAAAGTAATCTTGAGTCTTTTTGGGTTCTTAAGTGACCGAGACTGAAACGACTCCGACTCCTCTCCCTGACGCCCAATATCCACGCCAACGACCTACATGCTTGGGATTGGCGGATGAAGATGGGAACTACATATGAGAAAATGAGGGCCCGTCTTGCATATTATATAGTGTTTCTTCGTTAGATTCCAATATAGCCGTTCCTTTTTTAGTATGTATGAAGTGATCATCTCCTTCCTGCCTGTGCAGAATGTACAGTTATGTACTACTGACTGACAGGGATAGCGGCACTTATTTATTTCCTGTGTTGCTATGGGTTTCCGAATCTGAATGATCGATTTATAAAAAGATTCCACTGTTGTTTCAAATTTCTTTGTAGACTTTGTAGAGTGTACTGTACGAAGGCCGAAGCCAAAGGGTCGTTCGTAAATGATATCATCGTAGGTTTTAAGGCTAGGTCCTCAAAATGTCACCAAAAATGTTATGACTCCAGTGTGTACAACTGTAGATAGAAGTTTCTCCAGATCCAGACTTTAACCGTACCTTCTATAGTGTGTTAAATTTAAATATTTATTTGTGAGAGCAAAGGTTTTCGAAGGTATGATTTCAAATCGAAATCAAATGGGCTATAGGTGACGTGTAGTGACGGAATGAGTCGTCATGTCGACGTATAAATTGGAGTGAAACGCAGTCGGGAAGGTGAATAGGAGATTATGTAATATTATGATTATGAAAGGAAGGAAGGAGAGAGGGAACGTCTGTAAAATGTTAAAAGGATGTAGGGTCTTGGATACGTGGGATCATCATCATCATCGTCTTCGCCTTCGCCTTCGTCTTGGTTGGCTCCTCCATGTGTGCGTTTTGTGTTCAGAATTCCTGGCAATAATGAGTTGATATGGACTCTAAAAAAATAGTCCATGTTCCCGTTCAGGCTCCACATTCCTATTATGACCATGCCATGAGACTCTCGACTCTCGTACGTATCCATCTTCTTTGTAAGTTTTGAGTCAAAAGGAGGGAGGGCGGGAGACGGGATAGATACTAGTACATCTTGGCTGTTTAATATTCTGCCTGCCTGTAAGTATGTTGTCTGTATGGATATGTGTGCCTCGTCATCGTCATATGGTCGAGACATAGTGCAGGCAGGGGCATCGGGATCGGGAGGAGTGGTGTGGTGGATGGGGAGTACGAGTCAGGGAAGGTCCAGATGATCCAGCAGATGCTTGAGAGAGATGATGTTTCTAGGTAAGATTTGTAATCTTGGAAGCTTGAATCAGGGATGAATGGCAGGATGTCAAGCAAAACTAAGGATAAAAAGGGAGGAGAGGCGAGCAGCATGAAAAATGTATTAACTGTATTAACTCGACGGAGATGATGATACGAAAATACGACGGAAGGCTATACTGGTTTTGGTATAGACGGCTTGTAATACATATATGGAAGGTATGGGCTACGTTATACGTTTGAGGTGTCTGTCTTCCTCTGCTTTAGATATCTCAAAATGTTTCGAACCCTACAGTGTGATGGTGATGGGCCCTTTTCCTTTTCCCTTTCTCGGTATGAAATTCTCAAATTCTGAAAAATTCTGCGAAGAAAACTGAACCGTAGTTTAGTAGACAGTGCAGTGGAAGCCTGGATTCTGGATCTGGATCTGGATCTACTTTCCCCCTTCTATTTTTTTTGCTTCGCTTCGCTTCCTCGAAATCACACTCACACACTGAATTTTGCACTGGACTTACAATGTAACCTATGTCTCACTTTCAGCCTCACTCACACGATCAGATGGAGAACTTTCTTATTCTGTGTAGAGTGTAAACTGTAAAGTAAAGGCTGCTACTGCTCCTTGATCACTGGCTTTAAAAAATTCTTTTATAGTCCACGGACGCCAAAGATACTCTCACAAAAATTCCTTTGCGTTCCTGGCCCCGGCTCTCGCTTGCTCTCCTGTTAAATGTGACGAAGCGAAATGTGGTCGTCGCGGTCGGTCTCGGTGGTGGTGAGGATAGGTTTATATGTGGTGGATATACTACTATTATTATTCTGGTATATACTGCGTTGATCGTAGTCCTAAAGGCTCTTCTACCTATACTCGAATTCGAATGGATGAATGATAGAGGGGCCAATACTTAGGAAGGATCCGGATCCAGAATCCAGAGTGAGAAAATCTCGGATGCGTAAAGCATAAATTGTAGTGACAGGTGGAAGATCATCAGTTCATGGAGGATTTTTAAAGAAAATGTGTGTGTAGAGGGAAAATGTCTTGATAATAATACTCTCCTATAGTAGTGACGTATGACGTCTTCAGGCGTATAATTTGTTCAGTTATACATTTATACTCTGAAGACTGGAGCAATATAACGCGCTCCAGATCTTACGTCTATCTTACTATTTTGTTTTGTTGGTAAGTACGGAGAAACTTACAACATAGTAAAGTAGGTAGGTGGTAAGTGAAGTCTTACTTAAGGCTCAGCCTTAAAGGCTGAGTGGATGCAGTAGCTCTGCTTTTTGGATTGTGGCGATTCACGTAGAAAGAAAGCACCTACCGTAAATACTCAGATAGCTCAAGGTCCTTAATCTACGGATTGCGCTTTGAATGGGGACAAGAGCGGTACGAAAAATCAGAGTGCGGAGTATGAGGTTTGTGGTCTGTTTGGGTATTTACGGTATACTGGTATACATAGTCTCTTTCCACCACTTTCTTGATTATAGTTCGTCAGATTTGTTCTGTTTTTCTAGTATACCTACTGTTTAGTATGCATAGGTCATAGGTCTGCCTGATGTATTATCTTTTTCGTGCAAGATTGTTGCTTCCATTTTTGTTTCCCGCTAATGTCTCACTCTGTGTATTGAATTGAAGGAATTTACAGATATGACGAGGTTTTTGGCAAAATGAGTTGTGTCAAAAGAACACACTAAATGAAATAGGTGGAAGCGTAAATTTGGAATCATTAATATGGGTTTCTAAAAAGTGCAAAATGGTTTATTTGCTTGTTTTTACAAAAGCGGAAAAAGTCTTATCTACACGCTTTTGAAGTGTGCAAAACGTTCTATTTACTTGTTTGTGAAAAGTGTAAAATATTTAATTTACATGCTTTCCACAATTACCAGGATATTTTAATTTTTTGTAGATAGTGAGTATTGCTTTTAGCTGAAAATAAGTGTGGGTTCATTTGATTCTTCATAGACGAGATTATGTATGTCAAAGGTTTTTGACGGTATTGACAAATAGCGTTTACGATAAAATAATAATAATCATTGGGAGAAAGAACGGAGAGAAAATAAATGTCTGTTATTTTGTTGATGTCCCTGAGTAGCAAGGAAGACTCGAGTGAGCCTGAGTCTGGGAAGGACAAGGCGGACAGTTCGGGCCTGATTCGTATCCGGAAGAAGAGTTCGAGCAGTATGGCGGATGTCCAGTCCTTGTCCTCGGCGAGAGGTGTTCTGAAACGGATGCATAATGTGAACGTAAGTGATGAGAAGGAGCGTGAGCATCAGGAGCGAGAGCCCTCCACGTCCACCTCGACGTCAGCTTCCTCCCCGGCAGTGCTACTCAAAAGGGTCCAATTACCACAGGAGGAAGCGTCGGCTGCTGCTGAGCCGGAAGTGATTGGTGCGGGTCTTCCACTCATTCAGAGGCTCCGACTTTTGAAGAAGAAAGAGGACAAGCAGCAAGGTAAAGCTGCGGTTGCTGTTGCTCCGGCACCTCCTGGCGCTCATCCAGCTGCTGGACCGAGTTCGGGGATTTCAACAGTCGTGCCAACCACCGCCGCCGCCTCCTCCACTGCCACCGCTGCCACTGCCGGTCCTCCTCCGGGTGCGGGTGCCTCGTCGACGACGACATCTTCCTCCGCACTTCATCCGCTGAGGCCAACTCCGGACGGAGCTGTTTTACATACAAAGGTTTCGATCGAGACACCACCAAAGATTGATAAAGAAAGTGGAAAAGTATCAACAAATGATTCCTCGGTTCCAGGAGCAGCCGTAATCCCAGCCGCAGCCGTCCTGACCAGAAAGTCCGAGTTGTCGTCCGAGAGTTCTCCTGGACCATTGGATGATCAACCAGAGCCACAACCACCGCTACTACCACCACAACCAACCGCCACTGTTACTGCCTCTCAACATCTACCCGGCCGCCGTAGATCAGCGTTTGCAATGTCTTCTTCAGCCTCAACCATTTCTTCGGCTGAGATGGCTTCAGCGGGAACATCAGGGACGCAACACCGAGGCCGACGAGCATCATCAGGGACGTTCGGGCTGGGGGGACCAATGAGCAGCACAGCTTCAGCGACCACCACGACTGCACGGACAGCGACAGCGACAACGGCGGTGACGACCACGACGACAGCTACTGTTTCCGAAGCGGGCAGTGATACTTTGTCCGGGACCGCTCCTCCGATCCCAGTCCTAGAATCGGAGAGTAGCGGCGAGAGTACTTCCTTAATCGTAGGTCCGAGCCACAGAACTGAACGCCCCTCCGCTCTCCACTTCAAACAGAAGAATGAGAAGACGTATGGGTCTGTGGATGACCTTTCCCCAGAATTCTCTCGCCTCCCCTTCATCAAGAAATTAAAGATTTTAAATGAGCGACAAAAAATAGCTGAGCTCCTCGTGGGGAAAACCTCTAATATTGTTTTGAAACGAAGTACAAGTGAGGGCTCGAACGAGACTCCAGCCCCAGCGGGTAGCTCCGAGTCCACCATGCACTCCGTTCTCATGGGTCGACGGACACAGTCCAGCTCGGAGCAGTACACGACGGAAGTGGTCATCCCGCACCTTCCACCCGATCATCCCATTTTCTCCCTCCCTCCCATCACCCCCTCCAGTGACTATGAACCAGAACATGATAACTCAAGTGCCACAGATTGCCTTACAAGAACAATTGATAATTCTTCTACAGCTACGGATAGATCTACATTACCTACTTGTGTGATTCCTTCTACTTCTACTTCGAATTCGACGACGAACAACCCCATTTCCGCCACGACGACCACCACTAGTACTAGTATTATAACCACAACCACCACCACTAGAATAGAGTCAGAGGGGAGGGAGGAGGAGGAGGGGGATGGTGGATCACCGTCTCGGGATCGGGATTTATCACCCAGCCCACCACAGTCCCCCGAGAGTAACGAAACACCCGAGAGACGAAATTTAAAAAGTATTCTCAAGCGACTCGCGGAGGAGTCCGCCTCTGTCGAGAGTTCAGAGGATGAAATTCTGACTGTGAGTGGGGGGAGTGGCTCTTCCACAACTATGGGCTCCAGAGGACAAAGTTCTTCCATTGACTATCAACTCTTGAAGGCTCCCACACTCGAGGGCTACGCGGCTCGACATCGGAAATTCTCGAAAAATGTGACTTTTCAACGTCAAGCAGTGGCTGTCGTCTCACCCGAGTCCCTCGACGCACTCACCGCCACGTCCACCACGACCACGACTCAACTGCCCACAGACACGCCGGAGCTTTATCCTCTCATTGATCCCTCCAACCCTTCGTTCTCTCAACCAACACTCCATCAGCACCTCTCAGAGGTAACCTGGATTTTACTATTTGTATTTATACGCATCTTACAGGTTATACGGACGTATTCCCCCCGGGCATGTTTCCCCCAGCACTAAATTTAAACTACTGGTGCATATTATTATACACTGTCGTGTAAAGGTGAGTATTCTGAACAAAATAATGAAAATGTAAGCTAAAGCTAAATGATGAACTAGTTTTTGAAAATTTGTCCATGTTTAACTTATTTACTATTATTCGTGGAGCGGAAAATAGTGAGTTTTCATTATTTTCTCAGAATACGTATCTTTACACAACAGCGTAATAGTATTCAGCAGTAGTTTAATTTTATTGCTGGGGGAAAATGTCCGCGGGGAATATGTCCAGGGAGAATATGTCCTACAACCCATCTTACAATTTATTATACGTTTTTCATACCTTCCCCTCCCAAACTTTTATACGTTTTGAATTTAATTTAATTTGATTTTTGTTGACATTTTAAATTTTAAGTGGAGCTCTTTTAAAGCAATGCAGTGATGGAACTATATGTATATGCTTATTTCTATGATGTTATTATTTTGTATTCGTATATTTGCTTCCTTGCCTCCCTTTAATATTTTTGACGAAATTGCAGGTTTTGAAATAAAAGGTATGGTTATAACTTATAACATGCATTTAATTTGCAACATTATACAATTTATGCTATACTTAACTAATGGGATCGTAATCGTATTTTTTGCTTGTTAAAAAGTGCACGATTTCTATTATGCTATGATGTTTATTACAGTAATAATCAGAATTCATTGATTCTGGCATTAAAACCTGTACTCGAACATACAGAACCCACTACAAAATATTCTTGCTTTAAAATTTGGGAACTTTATCTTATGGAAGTGTTTGAGTAAAATATTCTGTAGACACTTTTCAATTACTGGGAAAATCATAATAATTGGATTTTTGTCTGGTCTGTGAGGGGCTTATGTTGATGACGCCTGTTCTGGTTTTAAGTTCTGGTTTTAAGTTCTGGTGTTGAGTACAGAAACAAAAAAGATGCCATATTACTCATTTGAATTATATGTGACCTGCCTGTCTATATTTGTATATTAAATTAGTTAATGCTACAGAGATATTTTTCTTGTCTGGGTTTTTTTTACTTAGAACATGAAGACAAAGTTATCGAGCTTGGCCCTAAAAGAGAGTGAGCTGCTGGAACGCTTAAATGTGGGAAGTTTGGGTCTAAGCCTAGGCTTAGGTGTTGCTCAGGAAGAATGTATCGGTGGTGTATTCCTAGGGATCAAAAATATCATTCAATCAAAAATTGAGGAGATGCAAGTAAAATTTCAAGATAGATTTACATCCCTTGAAGTAGAAGTTCGACATCGGGATGACATGATTTCACGTCTTCAGCATCGAATTCAAGAATTGGAATCTAAAAGTAATTTAATGGAACAGCACCAACAACAACAACACCAACAGCCATCCTCAACAAATCCAACCAAACGAACTAATAATCACGTCTCACGGTCTCACGCCATCGATGAAACTACTACTACTACTACTACTACCAGAAGCCTTGGAAGTGACAGGGGAAAGTGTAGTCGCGGTGCTGGTGGGAGCAGTCGTCGTGACAGCGGCCCAATTGCTGCTCCTGGTGCGAGTAGTGACTACATGTACTCATCACCTCCTGTCCAGTCATATTTTTTGGGTCACGAGGACACCTTACATTCTGTGATTAGCACTCAAGATTATGATGATGACGTTTTTGCACCTCCTGATCGACCTGATCAATTAATTCTCAGCCCAAGACAAATGACCCAGATGCTCCAAATGGACAAATCAAAGTCTTCGAAACAAAAGCAACAGATCCGCCACCCTCAGCCGCAGAAGCAACAACAACAGTCGTCATCGGTGGGAACAAAATGGGCGACTGAGATCTCGCAAGAAGAAACCATTGAAATGAGTGAATTCACCTCTGACCGACCACTCTGGGAACTTGAGTTCCATCGTGAGTCCTCCCATTCCCATAAGCCTTCCTCAAAAGAGACTGTTCCATCCGCTGCGCCACCAGGCTCAGTCGCCGTCGACATAGGAAATACCTCCACTGAGTATGAGTCCTCCTCGTCCTCCTCCGAGGACGAGCCCACGAGGAAATTAGTCCGGTCACAGACGGTCATCGAAGCTACACCACGGGAGCTGGCTGGCTTTGGCCTACGCTCTGAAAACTCGACGGATGACGAGGATGGGGAAGGAGAGAATGATTCTGGCTCAGGCTCCTCTTCGGATGAAATGGGAGGCTTTACAAATCAAAACTGGGAAGTTCAAATGCTTGCGAAGGAGATGGAGCGGATAGAGGAGGAGAAAACGACGCCGAGTCGTCTGTCGGGTGGGGAGCCGGAGGGCGAACTGCAAGAGCTGGAGAATGAAATCAAGGAGATGCGGGATGCAGTGACACAAGGGGCGCTCTCCCCCACGGAGCTGGACATGCTCGAGGCAGTGTTGGAGTCGAAAACGAAGAAGATCAAAGGGTTGTGTAAAGCGTACAGCATGGAGGCTTCGGGACCCTCACAGGGTAGTGCATCCGGTCATCGACTCATCTCATCCAAATCCAAGGTTGGGCGGAGCATTGATGACTTCCGACCAGGTTCACAAGTGCCGCAGAAATTCCATTCAGGGACACATGGTAGTGGGAATGGACGGGAGAGTGGTGGTGGTGGTGGTGGAGGGAGGGGTTCAAAGCAATTGAGTCCAGGGGAGAGACGAGACTTACAGAAATTACTTTTTTCACGGAAGCGCAGTGGTGTGAAGCGACAAACGAGTTTGTATGAGGGTGCTCGAAGACGTGATAGTTCTTATGCACCTGGCTCATCCTCCGCCTCTGCCTCCGTTTCCAAGTCAGACGAGTACAATCGGACTAAAAGGCGTGAGAGTGCTGACTCAATCATGAAAGTACCTTCCGAGAGTAAATCTTTTCTCTCTCGTTTTAGCTTTGTTCGTCAGTTGAGTAGGACACTCCACAGTGGAAGTGCTCATTCCTCCGTCGAGGAGTCACCGCAACCTCCAAATCTTCAGTCAGAGTCTGTCATGGGAACCTCCGCCACCAGCAGCACGTCCTCCGCCATTCCGATCCAAACCTCACTCTGCTCTTCCATCATGTCCATGTCCCCCTCGAAAGCGAGTAGTGTGGTGAGGGAAATGAGCCTCCCTCACACGTCCTCCTCCGTCACCACCACCGCCGCCTCATCATCCTCAGCCGCGTCAACCGACAAAGACAAAGCGAGCTCATCCGCATCCCTCTCACATAAAAGTTCTTCCGTGGGTCTCCTTCCTCTCCTCTCCTCCACCATTTCCTCCGCACTCTCCTCCTCGGTGAAAAGTGATCCTGGCTCCGCCACACAGACGAGCTCCACCCCACCCACCACCGGCATCTTCACCATTCCCTCAACATCGCTCCCCCCATCCTCCCAAGACAGTCATCATCATCATCACCATCTCCAAAAATATGTGGGTGAGAGTCAGCCTCTTTTGAAAAAGTGAGACATAATTATATTAGTTAGTCGTTTTTGATACAATTACAACCATAAATCTACTTACACTATTAGCTCTTAGGGACTACTACTACTACTACTACTACTACTATTATTATTATTATTATTACTACTATTACTATAATTCTGCCATTGAACGTCGTCCATCAAAATTGGATGGACGTCCACACAGAACTTATGGAATACAGGTTAAGTACTTAGTTTTACTTGAACCTTTACAATTTCAACGTCGCGATATAATCAACAACATGAGCATTCAAAAAAATAAACCTTACCCGAAAGTCAAGTCATATATAAAAGAGCCAGCTTTAATAATATACATTTAAAAAAAATAATAATAAAATTGAAAACGCTGGCAGTATATGTAACTATGTACTTGTGTAAACTATAGATATAAATATATAGAAACAGAAACTATATAACTATATATAAGTAATGATAAACAATTATTTAAAAAAATATACTTCACTCCATCCTACTTGAAATAATTAATATAGTGTAGTAACTTAAAATATTGAATACTATGAAATATATTATTGCAATTTTTTGCAAAATGTAATTATTACTATTGTTATTAAATTGTTGTTGCGATTACTAAACTACATACACAATTCAATAACGGTAGCACGTTTAAGTTAATTAGAAATTAATTAAAAATGAATAGTGTTTACGTAGGGCTAGGTGGATAGTAGGTAATAATTAAGTTATATTATACCTAGGTACTTACTTAAAAAAAATTGCAGACTCCTGCATTATTCAAATCATGTAACAATAAGAACAATATATTGTATTACTTAATTATTACTATAAGTATATAGTTATATATATGTGTATTATGTATTCGTTTACCATCAATCTCTTTACTCCATATTATAATATCTTTTTAATTTTGAATACTATGTTAATTGTGAATCTATAGTAGATTTTTAAAATCGTATATACTGGTTCATGGGACTTTAGAATATTCGTGCATATATAAGTACTGTATATGTCTAATATAATTTATTATTTTTGAAACCAAGTTTTGCGACAGATCACAGTAATAATTTTAGCTATGTGAAAACTAAAACTAAGCTAATACTTAACTACGTTACACGGCCGAAATTGGTTTGACAGAGGAAATAGGAAATAAGCCTGCCTAAGTAGTCACCTGTCTAAATTCGTCAATAATAGGAGTGACAACATGATATATACGGATAGACCTTGCGAGCCCCATTCTGACATTAGATTAGGTTATTTAAATACATTATTTAAAGTTCTGATTTATTTTCGACATGTATTTTTTGTACATTGTATTCAAAGAATTAAATCTTTATTATAAGCAAAAATTATGCTAACGGTTTTGATTACATTATGGAGTCATTATTAGATAGCAAACATTGTAAATTAAAAGTGAAATTCAGATATGATAGAGATATACGGATGTGTTAAAAAAAGGTACTGTAGCCATGGTGCTCAAGTCATTAAATATGCTCTTATAATTTTTGACTGCATTGTCATTATACATCTAATCTGTGACACACATAGTATCGTGAGTGAAGAATCAAAATGACCTATTATCAATATAAGCTAGAATTATATATGTCAAAACAAATTCACTAAATGAGACGGAATGTAATGTGTAAAATGTTAATTCTGAGGTTTTTGAAAAGTTCAGAATGTATTATTTACGTACATGTTTTTTAAAAGTGGAAATTGCTGGATTTGGGTGTTTTTGAATAATGCAAAATATTTTATTTACAAGTTTTTGGAAAGTGCAAATTGTTGTATTTCCATGCTTTTGAAAAGTTCAAAATATTTTATTAGCAAGTTTTTAGGATCATGATATTTTGTGTAGTTAGTACATTTTCTTTTTAGCTGAAAATGGTGATGGGTCATTTTGCCTCGTCTTCACTAGCGATATATATCAACTTCAGCTTAACCTTGTGAAATGGTGATGTACTTACGTTATTGAACTTTATGATTTTCTTGTATGATATAGAAATTCATAAAGTTCGTAATGATCATGTTCAAATTTTATCAAAAACTTTTTAAAAAATTCGACTCTATTAGTTTTTCTCTCAAAATGTATATTTGATTGACAATACACTGTTCATAAATGTCAGTGCCAGTCATTTTTTATTGCGTTCTGTATATTGGATACATTTTTCCTTTGAATATCTTATGTTGTATCCAGTAACCAGTGTTGAACTACTTATTAGCTATACACAAATAGATCCAAAGAAAAAATAATAAAAATAGGAGTATACCTATTAAATCATAATCATGAATTGATGAATTTCCTGAATTTTCAGATGTGAAGATGTGATGATAGTACGTATAGTGTTAAGATTAGAAGTGAGAAACTTAATAAGGAATTAAATAATAAAGGAGAGAAAAAAGGAAAAATTGAAGGTTTGTGGATATATTAATATTATTATTATCGCTATAAGATTTGATGGAATAAAGGGGGGGAAATGGTGCAAAAGCAAAAATGCAAAAGCTTATCATTATCAAACTATATAGTAAAGTACACACTGATTTTAAATTACTAAAAAAAAGTGAAAACCGAGTCTTTTATGTGCACTGTGTGCCACCGTTGTGTATAGATACGTCTAATATATATTGTAGTAGTAAAATGATATAATTATTAAATGCAAAACAAAAAACTAACCCAAATTAAATGGGTTTATGTATATTGCATTTTGCAATTTCTATTATTAACTATCCAACTATGTAATGTATATAAATGATATATAATGAAATAATATTATGTACTGTTAAACAAATTAATTACAAAATAATAATTAATATGATACAAATAATTTCCCCATGAATGATGGTAGTCATTAATCATGATTTAATACCAAAACTTTTCTAATCTTATCCATACTACTGCGTAAATGGGATGATTATTTCAAGAAATGTATTTTAGTCACAAACAAATTACAAGAACATATTAGTACATAATTACGTATTACTTGGTTGTTTTTTCTTTTCCCCCTAAATTAATTATGATGAATGATGATGTAACATATTAAGTTTTTTTTTTAAATTGTGTTATTCAAAGAGATTTTATATTACGTGTTAAATACTATAGGTTCTATAATTTTTTTGCACTCATACTTTATAAATTCAAAATTCACTTTGACCAAACAGTAAAAGTAAACACTGCCTACTTAATTGTAAGTATGAGTTTAAATTAATTTTAATTTTCCTAAATCATTATATTGAGAATTTTCAATTTTCAAAAATAATAAATTAGAGTATGCCATTGCCATACGTACTATTTCTATTTGCAAAGTCACTTTTTTGTATTCCAAATTGAAGTAAATAAAAACAGTTTTTAAAGCACTCAACTGATTCTGAAAAGCTTGAGATTTTGAGAAAAATTACAATTTGCAAACTTGTATACAAAACGAAAACTAACTATAAAATATACATGCTTACAGCCACAGCCGAAGAAGTATGCGTAGTAAACTATGGATACAGTAACAACTATGGTCATTTTGTAAGTATTTCTGTTAATTTTCGATTATCAACCGCGTATAGTTTTTAAAAGTGAAGAGATATCTAATTAAAAATTATCAAGAATGCAACATTTGTGTACTAAGCTAACTAAATAATAATAATGAAAAACCTGTAAAACAAAAACTGTATAACCTTTACTTAGTTCCACACACATCAATTCAGTCTGTGAATCTTGTTTAGAAAAAGTTGATTATAAGATTATGTATATATAGTATCGATGAGAGAATGCGCTAAAAACTTGTGAAAGTTTTCATACTCTGAATAAATCTGATTTATGGGAATGGGAGTAACCTATAAAGAATAATAGAGCTCTCAAACTCAAAGAGTGTACTTGTGAATTGCCCAAGAATAATAATTATTGTTAATAAAAAGTTTTGAATATTTCAATGATTATGTCGTTATTAAGGAGAAGCTAATTTTTTTTGTAGCCACAATGATACTGGTTGAAAATTAAATGGAAACATCTAGCACATTTTTATTTTTTATTACATGATTTTAAACTTACGGAAGACTACGGTAGGGCTTTGGGTCTTATCATTTAGGCACTTATTCATTCACCAAGAAACGAATTATTGACAAAAATCACATCACTATCACTGTACAGGAATTATCTTTCGAACTATTAGCTTGACAGCTGTAGTACACAGCTTTACATAAAATAAAAATGTTACTTCTATTCCAGTATTAAATCCGAGTCATCAGTCATAATGCATTGTTCGGTAGTGGAGACTAACACTAGAATAACTTTCTAGCTTTACACGGTGGAAAAAAACGATTGTTGGAAGACGTCATAAGGTTTAGTAGATCAGGTTGCTGCATAAAGAGACTTAATTGAATCGTGTTATCTAAATAGAAAAAACAAAAGTTCATTTGATTGGGACCCGGCATTCGGCATACGGACATTTTCACACTGGACGTTCTCACACCAGCCTCCCAAAAAATTTAGCAACATGAACTTACCGTCACCGTCTTTGGCCCAGTCGGGTATTATCTTGTTGTCACGGTATGAATCATCACACGTTTTCAAATACATGTCCTCGTAGGCAGTCATCTCATAGGAATTATATATGCTCTCGTTCCCGTTCTGACAAAAAGTGGAAGAAAAAGAGGACTCTGATGCGTCTGTAGGTGCCAAAAGCGTGTGGTCACCAGATTCTGAAACCAACGTTTTATGCAATTTGTTTGTAGAGCAACCTGCGTTGATACTATATAGCTACTTTAAAAAATTAATACAAGTAAAAATAACACTACATTATCGTTAGTAATATTAGATCGATCTATTTAATTATATAGCGTAGTACTAATACATGTTTATATTGTTAGTACCTACTTAGGTTGTATGTACCCAATTTTTAACTATTTTACTGCGATAATGACTGAACCCACGGGTCTGGCGACTTTCGACCGGAACGACATTACGTCGACGACAGTTCGAAGAAAGACATTTTGCCTAAAGACATTGCGTCGAGTGGACATTGAGTCGACGACGTTGCGTCGATAGACATCGAGCAGAAGACTGTAAGTCGACGACATTACGCTGTTAGACAATACGTCTAATTACATTACGCCGTTAGACATTACGTAGTTGTTTAATGCAGTGATAACGGCATTGATGTCATTTTATATAAACGAAAAGAAAAGGAGAAGTAGAGAGAAAGACAGCTTTATTTAAATACATTTGAGACCGTACGTACTCCAGTACAGATAGCACACAGGTCTCACTAGTCAGTATACGTATTACGTATTGTGTGATAATCTACATTTTATGCTTTTCAACTTTTAAAGAAACTAATTCATCAAGTAAATATGTGAATAGTTATTTAGCAATACAAACAACTTTTTAATGTTGCCCATATTCTGTAAAAAAAAATTTAAAATTACAATCATACATAAACCAGCTGACATCTATTATCAGGCCTTACATTAATATTTGTAATTTAAAACCAATATAGGTACGCCGTAACTGCTTAACACAAACAATAATTGATGTAAAAATCTGTTTCCCAATCACATATTCGTGTTTCCGCTAAAACTTTAGAGTGTTATCTAAATAGTACTATTGGACTGAATAATTGTGTTCTGCAACAATTCTTTCGTACAGAATATGGACGAAATGAAAAAATATTAAAAAATCTCCTTAATTTGTATTGGATATGATAGAAATATGCAAAATTAGAATACAACTTGATTTCATTCATATTCAGGTGAATAGAACCCTGGCGATACCTGTATTACTTGTATCTCTACTAGTGTTGTCAAGCATTCCTGGTTATGAAATTAAAAATTAGAATATTCGAGACTTACATTCAGATACTCAAATAAACTGTCTGGAAATTTGTTATCGACGGACTTTAATTCAACGCATTGTCCGTCGTCAAAACACGTTACACGTAATGTCGTTCAACGAAATGTCTTCGACAAATAGTCCACTACGAACTATCTGACGCCGTACTGTCGTGAGCACGCAATGTCGCCTACGCACTGTCGTTCGACGAAAAGTCGTTCCGGTACAAAGTCGTAGAATCGGTTGGTTACACGTACCTAATGTAAACGTATGGTTGAAGTTCACGGAACCACCGGGTTGAACCCCTTTAAGAATTGTTTTCTGCGGTGTCTTTGCAGCTGGGGCTGCGGCAGCAGCCGTGTCCTCAGGTGTGGTCGTAGTTGTTAATCGAAAATGAACAGCTTTTGGTCCTAATAAACAGGTGCGTAAAGAGTAAGGCAGGGATTAGTTACCTTTATTATTACGAAATATTCAAAACATTTCCATGCACAAAAACAGCAAATAGCATTGGCCCTGACCGTTAATCTTTGTGCAAAATTTTGTATCACATGTAATGTTAAAAGTAACGTCAAGTTCTACTGCGCAGGTACAAAAGGTCCAATCCCAAACGCGAGGACAATAGTACGCCAATAAAGGTGTAATTAATAATTATTATACATGTAGCATGCTTTAACTGTATGAATTAAATATACTTGAGACTTAAATGTTGTACCAGCGTTAGTATTATTAGTCTTGGCATTGTTTTCATTTATAGTACTAGTCCCAAAACCAAAAGCACCTCCTGTGCTGGTACTGATAGTCTGCTTTCCTTCTTCAAAGTTCTCTTCTATAAATATAGTAGATTCAAACTGACCTTTCCCTGTGCCTGTGAATGTCTCCACTTTCTTCGTCTTTAACTTTTTAGCTTTTGTTAGCGCGGAAGCATTGATGACCTCGACGTCAGCAAACTTGCGCTTTTTCATGCCTTTTTGTGTAGGCTTCTTAAACGTTTGTTGCTTTTCAACTTCGTGGAATGGAACGTCGACAACAGTGACAGGCTTGCGTGTTCTATTTCCTCTTCGCTTGGGTGGGTCTTCTTGAAGTGTTTCTTCTTTTAATGGCACTGACGCTGAGGCCTTTCTCGGTCTCGATCGAAGATTATACTTGTGGACGTTCATGTTCTTAATTTTTATTTTTGGAAACACCTGTTCAGCATAAAGTAGAACCAACCATAAAGTTAGGTAGGTAGTAATTAAATTTCACAGAGACAGAAAAGGTTAATGTTAATATTGAATGTGAAAGAATTGAGTGTACTGTTGACTGTTGTAATTTCTTTACCAAGAGCAAAGAGCAATTGTTCTTTTCGTTTGTGATAGTGCTTTTACGATGCCAACCACAAACTAGTAAAGTTATACTTTCCACAATCACAATACAGAACAATCACCCAGGACCACAAACACAATCTCTATCGCAATAACAATCTTAGCGGTTAAAATACATTGTGAACAACGTAAATTGTGGTTGTTTTGCTATTTCAGAAATAACGATCTTTGAAGTTGTTTGTGAACAAATATTACAACAGTAATTCAGTGTTACTTGCACTAATTTGTATTAGTACTACACTACAACGGTATTTCTTCTTTATCCTATTATCAATTATACAGCCAGTTGAGCCAGCCCGGCCGCACGTCTGAGGAAGCAGAAGAGCAGAAAAAAAAACCGCTAGCTAAATAACTAACAACTAAAATGCAACTAGCGAAATGAGATACTTACTAGTTAGGAAGACAATGAAGGGTAGGACTCACCAATTTAGTTGTTAATTTTTTAGTAATTTCAATTTTAGTATTGAATTAGGAGCACAACGTTTCGAATATTTTTCTTCTTCAGGTGTTTCAAAATGACTGATGATGTTTACACTTCGCTCGTTAAATTTTTGAACGAACGAACGAAGAGTCTTCCTTCTTCCTACTTTCACAATGAAATGAAGAGAGAAGTTTTTGAAAAATAATCGTTACGTAATAATCGTACTCCAACCTTATGACGACTGATGCTAATGGTAATAACTTGTTCTTTTTAAGTTTAGTTTTTAAAAAATAGTGAATTTCCAACGCCAATGATTGAAATCAGTTCAGTAACCATAGCAAAGACTGCTGCATACTGGTCGTGGCTCATCTCTCCGAGGATTGCCTATATTGCTGACCTAGTCTGGACCAGCTGGCTACGGTACGGCTACCACTGAAACCACTGCAAGCCCAAAATGCACAAACAGAGTTAGTACCATCATAGCCTTTTAATAGTTAGGGATATCTAATAGCTATGGTACCATCCTTCGAAGTTTGTTTCGCAATAGTACTACACCTTTTACCTTTTGATCCGTCATTGTTGAGCTATACCGTAAAACTTCCAATAAAGTGCCCTTTCTCAATTATCTCTGGGCTGTGTTGGAGGCGAAGCTTTATTATTTATTTTAGCAAATGGGCATGTGGGCATGTATAGTAAATATAAATTAGTAAAATACCTACTCGGTGAAATATACAGTAAGGTAGAAAGTGGGTAAAGTTTGAGTAGGCAGGCATGAATAGTCGCAAAGCAATGAATTTTAATATTACAAAAGCATAGCAGAATAGCACCCCAACCCAATGAAGCTCTGACAGACGCCTCTGACTGTGACCTGCTGAAATCGGGGTCGGGGTGTTATAGTATTTGAAATTTTGCGGCATTCTGATTCGGATGAATTCAAGACTCATTCCACAATATTCCACATGCCATGGCCATGATGCCATATTCACAAAAATCCCAGTATCCTATCCTACACTGACTTAAGAGTTAAGAGACAATAAAATAAAAGCAAAAAAATAAGGTATTCATGCATGATAGTCTGTCGGATATAGCACAGCGATATAGCGACAACTGAATTTAACGCTATATTAAATGCAATCATACCGTGCATATTCATGTTTGCACCTTTTTTGTTGCACACACATTTTGTATGTTAAGATTTCTAGATTGTGCTTTCTTTCTGGAAAGTTCTTCCACTCCAGCTTCAAGTTTTCCAGCATTTATATAGGGCTAATTCAACGAATATGTAACGTAGTCAGGGGTGGTCTGTAATTCAATGTCAGCCAAGTTTTCCTATACTTTAACATAGATTTACGTAACGCTTTGGGATAATGGGTGGGTAAAAATGTGGCCTTTTTGAGTTACGTATTACTTGAATGACCCCTAAACGATTGTGCGATCGTTTTGTATCACTTGGCTTTATGATTTGCTGGGACTGAAATTGAAATTCATGGGAAGGGATGATCTGTTTAAAACGTTTTAAAAACGACAGGACATTGAAGGTAATACATGCGACGTGCTATTATTTATGTATGGGAGTGGGGGTGGGTATCGAGGCGTCAAATGATGACATGCAATGTGAAAGACATGCATTTACGCAATAATCACTTAGCTCCCTAAAACCGGCAGAGAAGAGCAATGTGAGGTATAGGAGAAGACGCAACTAGGGCTAAATTTGTCTGCCGGGGGATTTTTTTTTAACCAATAAGCACCGAGGAGTGCAGTCAAAGGCCCAATCACCATCGAGTAGTGCAATAGGCCGCTCCCCAAATTCCGTTTACCTAATGCTAAAGTGGTCGGCAAAATATTTAGCCCTAGTTGCGTCTTCTCCTATACCTCACATTGCTCTTCTCTGTAAAACCGGCATGGCAGATCCAGTTCCACTTTTTGATTTCACAAAACCTCCCAGTCCTATCCCTCATGCCCTCATTCACATCTTGGAAACGGCGTGGTTCGGTCATCTTCCTTGTGCTCAAACACTTCGAGTTCCAGTCTCAATCAGGATTGCTACAACTACAATCTCTTCTAAAAAAGCTGAAAGCAGTTAAATTGCAGAATTAATTGAAACTTCACATCTTCCTGTAAGATTTTCATAACCCGTAAGTAAATTCTTTTTATTTTTTATATCATTATTACGACTTGGCATATTAGCATTCAGCTCACGTTTCCTGTTCGCGTCGCGATTGCATCCAAAATTTGGAGATTTTAGATTAGCATGGATAATCCTAAATCTTTTTCGTAGAAACTCAAGTTAATTTCCCCATAAGATTTAGTCATGTCATGTGCGATATGATATATTTCCGTTATGTTTTCTGTTTACTTTATGACGTATAGTATACGAAGCTCGTTGCTCGTCTATTTTGACATATTTGAAAAAGATGTCGATAGTCAACCGGTCGGTCACCGGTCAATCCTCATGCTCAACCAATAACGTGCAAAATTTTCGCTTTATTACAACAAGTTGAGCACGTATTTCTTTTTTAAGCCTTTTTGATAACAGCTTGTAGCAAAGGTCCCACCCTCCAAACAAAGAGGGTACTAAGTTAGGTTTTTGGGTTGAGTTTGAAACTGTACGGTAAGAAAAATAGATGGCGGCAACGTTATTTACAAGAAAAAAAAGAGGGTTTGTACTTTGTAGGGTTGCTGACCACGTGACCACAAAATAAAGAGGGGAAAAATGTTGGTTGTTTACAGATTAAATATATATTAATATTTTTCTAGAACGTTTATGATTCATTTCTTCTCTTTTTGATTTTGCGTATTCCTGACAGGCAGGAGCACTTGCTTTTGTAATTTGCATTATTGCACATTAGATTTAATTAGAATTACTTAAATGGCCAAAATATAATAAACGCTGTAAAACATAACTTCAGTTTATGTACTGTATGTCTATAGTGCTGGTCCATTTGTAGAGCAAAAAGGGCACGGATGAAAGTTATAGTAGTCTCTAATAGGCAAACAAGACTTCGTTATTTTAAACAAAAGAAAATAAATATGTGTAAATAGTATTTTCCGTTTCAAGAAGTTTCCGCGAATTATTTTTCTATGCTATATTTTAGTATACATATACTTTATAAAGAGTTTGATGAAGCGTTAACGCCTGAGGTTTCATTTTTGAATTAATTTTAAAATTCTATTTAAGGATGTAAAAGTATGAAAATTTGGGAACATGTACGAAATGTTTTGAAGGGTTAGAAAGAGGGAACAGTGTTTAAAAAAGAGGGTAGGGTAAGTTAGGAAAATGTAGGGAAAAGAGGGCACCGTATTTGAAAAACGGGGTAGGGTAAAATTTAGGATGGTCGTGGTCAGTTTTTAAAAAGTAAGAAGTAAGATTTTTAAAGGGGGGTTATCAAAAGTGGGACTATTGGCTTATAGACCTAATTCACCTAATAAAACATGGTGTGGGGTGGGGACAGTATTTTCATCTAAAAATTGAATTTAGCTTTTTCCTCGTATTCGACTTTAAAGGAACCACGCCTTTGCATGCTAATACAAAATGGCGCCTATGTATTTGCATTATGTATATGCATCAATGTAGTTTAATTTCATCTTGTTCTTGTACAACAGTCAGATAGGCGTTCAGTTTGGTTCTGAGGTTGACTCGTAGACGCTTTTGAGGAAAATTATCTCATGTTAAGAAATAAATGGGGTAAATCCAGTATAAAACATGATGCCCCAGCATCATTGCGTACGCCAAAGTAATATTATTATTATTATGCTGGGTTTTATTTCAAGAATCCAATTAAATAGCACATACACGAACATGTCACAAATAAATGTATTGTCACTATCGAAGATAGTGCGTTGTGATAGACAATTTTGTACTTAAACGTATAATATACTAAAAGTAAGTTTAGTCTAAAGTAATTTAGGTTGGGAAAGATGAAGGAGCCCGCGCGTCAGAAAAACAGCGCTGCGGTTAAAAGATTAACTAATTGACATTTGCACAATGTAATAGACTAAAGTACTTACTTTGTAACCTATGTTTTGAATTTTTATATAAAAAAACGCATAAAAGTAGTCTAATGAAATGTCAGATTTAAAAAAACCCCTTTTAAAGGGGAAAAAAATAACTTATATATTATGAGATATGGACCCACCTTTTATATGGCAAACTATGCTATTTTTGTGTATTTTAGTTTTGATACCCCAGACTAAAACAAACTGGGCAAGGGATTTTGAGCACCCTATACAGCTCTCCAATATTTACACAAATATTACAGCACAGTTTATCATTCACAGGTTTAAGAGGGTATGGTCTGCAATCTGTAGTGTGTCTATAATTAAACCGACGTCGTGTGGTGTTTAATATTACGTGATTTAATTATTCCGATCAGTTATGTTAAGTTGAAAGTATGAATGAATCAAGTTTGAATTTAGGTTGACACACAATTTGAAGCTGCTAGCAAAGTTACAATTATTGTTATTGTTGAGGAGGCTGATGTTGACGTCGGCGGTCGGTTCGGTCTTCGGTTTTGAATTGCACGATGTTTCGCGGTGGGGCGTGGCGTCACTCCGCTCCATTTTCCGTCGAAATCACCACGCGGTCGAGAAGAATTTACAAAATGTTTAAATGGATATTAAACTTATATTCTAGTTAATTTTAACATACAGTTAGCCTTATTTGAAAGATGAATTGACAGAGCAGCGTATAATATATCACTTAATGGTAGATTATCACTAGAACTAACAGAATTTAATGGTTAATTACGAGCACAGAAAAAACACGTCCGTCGGCTAGACACACTACAGAATATATTATATGGATTAACAAAACAGTAACAGCTATTACGTTTTAGTATTAATGTATAAGTTTAAATTTTTTTAATTTTGCAACTTGCAGGATCGTAAAATACAAGTGAAATGGATGCCAAGCTGAAGGAAATTTCCCGAGGCCAGCTCGAGGGTTTGGATGAGTACCGCTCGAAGGGGAGTGAAATTGCGGACAAAATATTCAAAGCTCTGCAAGCCGGCTCCGTTTTTAAAATTTCTCGTGTTAAAATTGCGGGGAGCATCGGGAAGAAGACGTCCCTTGGAGTTGAGGATCAACCAGACTTCGACCTCGTCGTCTTCGTCAATGATCGCAAGCCCCCATTTGATGCCGTCAGAAAGGAATTTTGCAGAGTCCTCTCTCTGCCATCCAATGGGCATTTCGTTTTGGACAAAATAACTCCTCACGGTCTCAAGTTACATGTGGGGACGGGGAATAACAAAATTTCATTCGATCTTCTTCCAGCAGCTAACCTCCTTTCATCTGTACAGCAGTCTCACCTCTCTGCGTCTGAACGAGAACAGGTCCAGACCATGGAGGCTTTGAAGTTAATTTCAGAGCTTGTAAATAATGATCCCAACCCCAAGGTGGGACCAAGTTGCTACAGCAGCAGTCTGGCCGAGAAGACGGTTGAATACGTGGCCAAACAAAGTCAGTTTGTACATGATGTGATTAGACTGGCTAAGCTGTGGAATAAGAAGGTGAGCTGCCCCTACTTATTCGGAAGGTCAATGATGATCGAGCTCGTGAGCATGAAGGTTGCCCGTCAGGAGGAAGTAGCTGCCGCCCAAGATCGTCGAGGTGCGAGCATAGCCACTGCGTTCCAAGCTTTTCTGACCAAGTTCCTGGAATTTGATAAAAATATGGACATTTTCTTCGAGTGTCCTGTAAATCCGACAGTGGCGGCTGTTCATACGGTATATATACTATATTTTCAATTTGTACAGTAATAATTTTCATTATGGGTTTATAAAAGGTATCATTTGTGACGGGAAGATATAGGTACTCGGTGTATCTAAGTGTGCTTTTATATTTTGACTAACTTATTTTGTTATTTTTAAACCTGTTGTAGGAGTATGTGAAGCAGACGAAGAAAAGGCCGGTTATTTTGGATCCAGTTAATCCGTATAATAATTTGGCAACCAATTTAAGCGATGATATGAAATCAGCTTTCAAGCGACATGCGGGCAAGGCTTTGCACTGCATTCAGAGTAACGACAATGTGGAGGGCTTCTTTGCTGTTCAGTAGCTATATACTTTGTAAGTTCGTCAAAGTGAAATATTTAAATTAGATTGTCAAATAAATATTATTGCTTTTTGAATTTTTGTGATGGAAAAATCATTTGAGAATCGAAGAAAAGATTCGTGTTATGATAATTATAATGAAATAAATGTTTTCGAATCCACCCGATTGCTTTGCATTTTCTTCATACAATATCACATTTCTTTTTAACAGATTTTTGTCCTTAAAACTTACAATTAAAATGTATGAAACTTCATCATAATTTTTATCTACTGTAGTGATTCTACGATGATGTAGTACGAATACCTAGATTAACCAGTGATACACCATATTTCATTATTTATCACTAGAATGCGCTCATTTATCAGCATTTAAGCACCTTCTAGATTTAGCGGCATCTAATTAATTTAGACCGTAATACTAGTATTTCTACGTTAATGTAGTGTAGCAGGTCGGGTAAAGTCGCTAGTACTAACATAAATAGAAAATTAATTTGTTATTGTCACCAGCAAGTTTTTGAATCCCCCTTTACCAACAATGAGAGCAAATATAAAAGTTTTTGGATGGGGCGCGATCAGAGTTTGTCTTTTGAAAGCATAACTAATTTTTTTAGAAATCTATGGGAGAGGTTACGTACAGGTTTAAAGTAGTAAGACATAGGATTGTAAGTAACAGAGCAGGATTTTCTCAGCTGATTGCAATAACGCTGCTGTAACTTAAACGGAGATTCATCCGTGCAAGCACAGAAGACTTATTTATTTTTTATTAATGGTTAGCAGTATAATAATGTGTAAGGACAAGGGCTTTCAAATCTCAATAATATATTAAATACTTTTTTCAGATTAATGTAAGAAATGTAATGGAATCATTGCAAATTATAAACAAACCGGAACATTTCTAAAAAATCTCTTTTGATCGGCCTTAGTACCATTTCAGCCCCGGAGAAACTTTTCATTCAACAATAATATAATATTAAATACAAAGTAAAACAAAATCTTACAAATAAATGTATTACCGTTATATATAGAATAGATAGAATTTGAAGGATAAAGAAATAGGCATACCAAGAAATATTACCAAGTTTTGGTATGTAGTTATTTACAATCCATTGTTTTTTCTTAACATAGCGGAGATGGGAGAGGCCATTTTTCAAGATGATTGCTTAACAATGTTAGCCCCCCTCCTCCGTGACATAATATAAAACTGGTTGCTTACGTATGCATTCTAGTCAATAGCGTAAAAATTAGAAATTGCAAAAGTATAATATGCAATACGTAATACTCACATATCTGATACTGATAACTAAAATTTAAGTCATTGACAAGTGTAACAATAATTTACCCAATATTTTTGAATTATATACATATACAACACTACAAGAAAAAAAATCTACCTAATAATGTTTTAATTTTCTAAGTTATTTTTTTAAAGAAGGACCAATATGTAAGTAACTATCATATTAATGAAATAATTAAACAATAATAAACTAGAAACTACTTTCTACATAATTAATTTATAAATTTTTTGATTTACGTATAAAAGTTTAATAAATAGCCTATAAGTATTTCATACCTAATTACTTAAGTACAAGCAAATAAACATACTCTGCCGATTCAGCGTACATAATATAAACAAGAGTCGGAATGGAAATCTAGTAAAGATTAAATCAAAATCGCAGACTATGCATCGTGCTTTTTTCACGTAAAACTTTGCAAACTAAAAATATTTCATAATAAAATTAATTAAAACATCTTTTTTGATCGGTTCGGAGGAAATGGGCTGCTCGATATGGACTCCAAGACACGGTTCTGAATGAACAGGCTTAAGTTAAGTTCGTCTTCTGTTCGTAAATTAAAAAATTAATTAAAATGGTAAATGTGTCATGCTGTATACTAACCGCTAATTTTGTCATAACTGTAATCCTACAGTTCTGACAAGAATTTGTATGAAAATTAAAATGTACCATCTTTGGCCCAACCAGGTATCCTCTTAGTATCACGATAGTCATCATCCTGCTTAAGATGGTCCTCGTAAGCAGTGATATCATATGAGCTGTGGTTGGCAAACATTGATGACGATGACAGTGCTGTTGTAAACGCAGATTCCGTGCTTGATTCCAGTGGTTCCTCCATCCAAGCTAATGATGTAACGTCCACCTCTGAATCTGTTTTTATTGTAGAAATTATTTGCATTGATTTTTTGGGTTATAATTTTTTGAGGAAACTCTTAACTAGAACACTATGAAATCTGACGAGCTGACGACTACATTATTAGTTCCTAATAAATAAATGCGTTCCTCTCTGAACTCTGAATGGATGATTATTATTATTTAATTGCCATCATTTTACGTACCTGTATCATCGTCACTTGTTGTCACATTACTTTTATCAGGTGGGAATCCGACTGCATAGAGACCCAGCGAATCTCTAATAATCTTGTACGATCCAAGATCGATGGATCTCAAAACACGAGTCGCTCCATTATTCAAGTGTGACCTGGACTGTAGACGCGTAGCTACTACTTTACACTTGGATATTCGTCTCACAACGCCAACTGCAACTTTCTTTGTTTTGATTGAATTTCTCGGCGTTATTAAAAGTGATAGCGATTTCTATATTTCCAGTAAAATAAACGCTCATTACAAAATAGTAAAATAGCTACAAGTTCGCAGCGAATGCACTTAGTTAATCACTACCACGACACCATACATAATGTATTATATATAGTCGGCCTCTGCTGTATGAAATTTTTCATTGAATACAGGCATAGGCAAGACTAATTGTAAGACGAACAAGAAATTATTCAAAACGAACAAACTACCGCAAATTACCCGAGCTCGGCTTCGTACTGTAGTGCTTGATTTTGAAATCTTGTGTATAGATTTCCTCCGAAGTTTATTCCGAGAAACGTTGATGAGGTCAGGGTCACCGCTGGTGACCTTGTGTAAATCGTGCGAGTTTTGAATACTATGTTCTTGGTGTACAGCCTTGTCCTTCCCACCAGTTTTGAGGTTATTTTTTCCACACTTCGGGACACGCTGCTTTTTTTCTTTTGCTTTATTTGGAGTAGTCTTCTATTTACATTTACATTCATAGCAACGTACTTAATCATTACATATATCAACTATTATAATAACATCGCTACAGTGATTTAGTAATAATGAAAAGTATTATCAGAAACTTTAGCCGGCGTGGAAACGTAGAAGTTGGCAATTATATAATTATACGATTTCACTACAAAAATGTTCCGGGAATTTGAATTCCCAAAACCTGTTTGCAGTGCAGTTTATTGCAGCCGGAGTGCAGGAAGAAAAATAAAATGAATGAATTCAAAATTGCTATAACTATACATAAGTATAACTGTAATATACTTTACTTACGACAGGACAAATAATTATTTCAGAGTCCACTGTTTCTTGTATATCCCCGTTGTGCTTTTTTTCATTTAATTGTTTTTTTCTGTTAATTTTATCAATTTTTGGGTTTGCCTTATCTGGCTTGGTACTTACTGTAATTTTTTTAGATCGAATTACACATGATTAAATAGGTATACCTTTTTCTTTAAATTATTTCTTAGCTGTAAATAGAATATACATATATTGTACTATGTTACCAGGCTTTGTTCTACAATTCCTCGGGTTCGTTTTAGCTTCTCGTGCAAGTCCTCTTCGAAGGGGCTTCCCTTCTGTCAAGTCAGATGTCTAAACAGCCAAAGCAAATGCACACAACATACTTAAGTAGCCACTTAAATTAATATGCCTTAAAGGCATAAGGACATTTCCTACCCCTGACTAATTGTAGAAGCATCCAAGCACAACAATTTATCTGTGTAGTACCATGATTACACGGCAGTTGTAAAGTAGTTTATTAAATTATTGTACTTAAGTCATTACAAATGTTTAATTTATGGATAATGTTTTATAATTGAAGAGCTTTTTGCCAAAACATTTACTGGAGGAACGGGGAATTTCAAATAAAATGTGGAATGGATTATTTTATTGAACTTAATACTTTTCCTTTCCATACACTTTACCTGATGAAGCACTACCAAAAGTAGTGGTATAAATTTAGACCGATTTTTGAATGTTTTAAAAAATATTTAAAATCCAACATTTTATGGACTTATCCCAGTTTGCCAAAAAATCAATACCCTAACGTGGATTAAAATGTCCGGTCCGTGAAAAGAAAAATGTGAAATCAAACTTTTTTTATTTTTAAACTTCTTCAAGCATACAAAAATGTATCCTACTACAAGCTCCGAAAACACTTTAACACCCAAAGCTAATTCAGAAATGCATGCTTTTAGATGGACTTGTCCCATTTTTCCAAATAAAAACTAATGGACTTGTCACTTGTCATATTTTGCAGAACAACGAAATTTTGGCTATATTAAAAAAGTGCTGTGGTTGAACTTTGACCTTTTCCATGCAACAAGGACATGTCCAGGTGGGAAATGCCCTACAACCGTCTTAAATACCTAGACTCTAGTCTATATCAGATTTCTCAGATAATTTAGTAAGTGATGTGGGTTATTAGCCGTTTGTTTCAGCTGACGCTGACACTCACATAGTTTTTACAATTTACTTTGTAAAGATGTACTGGATTTTAACTTTTGAAAAATGGACAGCTTACCTTTGCCTCTTTGTTGGTCTGAACGTCATCACCTTTAGTCTGCTTCACTATCCTTCTCTGTCTAGTTCTCTTTTCCTTATTACAGTGTTGTTGCTCCTCAACCTCAACTCCGACTTGGACTTCTGGGACGGTGGCAGCAGTCTTATTGGGTGCTCTGACTCTATTTGCGTTTCCCTTGACCTTAGGTGGTACTGCTTTGGAATTTTTAGCTCCCACTTTCCCTTCTTTTGAGACAATTACTTCTACCACCTTTCTCGATCTCAAATTATAAGGGCTCATGTTAATGCTTCAAATTTTGAAATGTCTTATCGATTGAGGAATTTCACTGTTTGTACTACGCACCACTCATCGCCACTGTTGATGCAGCTTGTGAATAAAATAAAATAAATGGGTTTCTTCGATCCAATTTCGAATTAAAGCGGGATGTCAACAGACTAACAGAACACTGAGAAATTAATGCAAATCCAAACAGAAAAATATCATAGGCAGGCCTCTGAGCTGTAAATGTGGTCCACGGCAAAGGGAACGACACGAATAAAATAATTCTAGGTATTAAGTGTAGGTATTTCTTTTTTGAAATTCGACGCTTTTCTCAAAGGGAGAATGGGCTTTTGCGAAGGAAAGTCAATGTGCAGTGGCCTCAAATAACCTTGTCAACAGCAAGCAGCTCAACTTAGAAACTTACAACTTTAAAAGCGGCTACACCATCGTTAAACTGTAATAAAATTAGGCAATTGTAAATTATCATGCAAATGCCTAGGTGGAAATTATGTTAATAATAGAGTACTAGATTTAAGTAACTATACTTTGCCATGAGCTTTTCATTTTTCAGTATTCGTATATACATGCGAAAAAAAAACTGATGAACACAATCTACTTATACGCATTCTATGATTTGCATTACCTTACAAAATGCGATAGGAAAATAAGAGAATGGATGAGCTGATGAGTAGGGGATAATGCGATGGGGTTCGACATTTTTTATAATTTAGTATTTATTCGTATATAAAGAACACAGAGGAATTTTCGTAACTAAAGGTGCGTATTGGCGTTCGAAATTCTCCTTGAAGACCGTAAAAGTAAATAACCTTTAACCAACAACATATTATTTTGCCAACTTGAAACCTATATAAATATGTAGCCATAACCTTCAAACAACATGTCTGTGAAGAACCAAAATGACCCATATCTATTTGTAGCTAAAAACAATTCAATATCCGCTATCTACAAAAATATTGAAACATGTCTTGGAATCATTTTAATAGAAAATTTTACACTTTTCAGAAACACGTAAATAGAAAATTTTGCACTTTTCAAAAACATTTAAAAAAACGTTTTACACTTTTCAAAAACTCTGAATTAACATTTTACGCATGTTTCTCATTTTGTTTTTATGACATAGCATGAGTTGATTCTAGTTTAAATTGGATATGGTTCATTTTGGTTCTTCACAAACGATATAACATTGCATATTTAAATCGCCAATCTATACTGTATTATAGACATATTGCTAAATTGAGGAACATCTGGTGAATTAAAAGCAATTAAACAACATGGTTTGTAGTAGAAAATAATGTTGTTTTTGTCTTTTATTGTTACATCATGCCTGTTTTAGTTAGATAATTAGATAATAATTAGATATGTATATGCCAGCTCTAAGAGCACCCACCCACCTGGTCATAAACAACATTTTTGTTGTCTTATCTGTTAACTATAACACTAAACCTGGCAATAAGAGTATCTTACAAACACAACTAGCAGTGTCAAAATTCAAAAGTAGACAGAAGTAAAGTAAGTTTAAAATAAACAGAACATTATTATGTTTAATTCAAGATTCTTACATAGAGGCATACTTAACGCAAAATCTCCTCCGAGGGTTGAAAATTCTGTTAATTAACATGTGGGCGGGTAAGGAGGGGGGGGGGGCAAGGGACTTTACAAAACTTTACGTTGCGCCAAAGTTTAAACTTACACGATCACGATCGTTGCTTTTCATAACTAATAGCTAATGTAACTTGAAGTGGAACCGGAGCTGCAGTGTCAAACATCTGGCAATTTATGTTCTTTCTAGGGAATGGTGAGTGCCTTATACAGCTCATTAGGTAACTTTGTTGCAGCATCAAACTCGTTCTCAGATAATCCTCTGAAAATTAAAACAGTACATCAAGGATTAAAATAGGAAAAGCATGACCGCAGACCGCAATTTTCTCGAAACATTAAACATATTTATTTACATGTGCTAGCAAGCAAACGTATATGTAGGAATTCAGGATTTTTAATAGCATTTATAGCTATACCGTCGTTAGCCCAATGAGGAACGTGTTTCTGTCGGCGGTACTGCATATTGTCGTCCAAATCTTCGTAGCAAGTAATATCATAAGTGTTTTCAGAGTCCATATCGTAAGTTTTATTCCCACCTATTTCTGCATTTAGAAGCTCTTCGCCCTCGAGGCACATTGATGTATCATATCCGTTAACAATGTAAGGGGTTTCTGCCACTGCTGCCGTTGGAATTACAAATGTATGATCTGCCCGATTAGATGACAGTGGTACTGGTGTGGTGGCGGTGGGATAAAGTTGTGTTGCTATTGATTTCTTTTTCGGGATTGGGATATAATCAGAAGTCAGGTTGAAAAGACTAGTTTCCTCTTTTTCCGCAGGAGTTTCATTTTTCTTGTCGTTCCTTTTGGACCAAAGAGAATTTCCCACAGAACTAAACAATTTCTGTACAAATAACCCCGATTTCCTCTACAAGCATATTAAACAAAACTAAATTACGTAGTCTAATCTAATTTAATTATGAAATATGCGGGTGGACAAAGTGACCAAAATCCAATTTATTCCTTACCAAAATGGGATTGCTAGATTTACATACAGCTGAAGCTGGTGACGGCGCAGAGGACACGACTGCCGCCATGGTTAAAGTGGACGCACCGTTAACGTCAGTTTTTGGGTTGGTACTGTTTTCACCTTTTAGCTTCAGCCCTCCGAGATTACCTCCTGCCCCTGCCCTGAATTGATTTTTTAAATTATCTTCCCCACGGGTAAGATAAGCTTGAATGCGAGCATCTTCCTGCTTTTTCTTTTCGATTTTAGATTTCCATTCATCATTTTTTCTGTGCAAAAATAAGAACCAAAATAAGAATAAAAAAAATACTTAAGTTAATCGTGATACAAGTAGTTACAACGGATTGTAAATCCTACAGTTTTTGAGTTGTTTTCTTCTGTTGCAATATCATCTCTTTCTTTCGCAAACTTTCCTCTTGCTTTTTTTGTATACGCTGATGCTCTTCCATCTGTTTCTTTTGGAGTTTTTGAATCTTAATCGACTCGGTGCTGGAATTTGGAGTATGCGTATTTGATTTAAAGTACCAACTATGCGCTTGAGAATTCAAATTCGACTCCTGAACGATTCGGGAAGTAGGCATCAAAATTGTGGCGGTGGCTGGTACATTTCTGGATGTTGTGCTATCCACAGAATTATTACCACCGATCGAAGTCCGCTTCCCCGGTTCGGGTTTCCCGTCAATATTCTTCCCCAAATCTATAGATATTTTCTACAATTGTTATTGAATCCCACGCCAGTTTTTTTGATCTTTTGCTAACAAATAGATTAACACCCCATGTAAAATAAAAAATAAAATACTACCTGAAATAGTTTTTTTATCATTTTTGGGAGTTACGCTGCGTGTACAAGGTTCAGAAATATTGTATGTTTTTCGAGAACTAGAACTTAAGGCACAATCACCGTTGTGTGCATTACAATTATAAAGGTATGTATGGTCGGCGTGGGGGTCCGAGTTTGCACCGTCAATTTTATTTATAGGTCCACATCCAGAAAGCGTTGATGAAGAAGACTTCTTCGTCATCTTCGTCTTCACAAGAGACATGCAGCTTTCTGACGAACTTTTTTGCAGCTTATGGGGTGAAAATCTACGGGATAAAGCTGAATGATTAGACAAGACAGTAGGACTTTCTTCGTTTGTTTGGTGGGTTGATTGAATTGATTCGGTAGGAGTAATCCCTTTTAAATCCAGATAAATGGCTTCTTGATGCTCATCGATTGAGCGCTGGGCAGCCACTGTCGTACTTTGATCTTCACTCTTTGCAAGTCCAATCGGGTGCTGCTGCGGCGGTTTAGCCTTACAATTTTGAATCACACCCTCCTCCCGGATAAAGTCGATGTCACAATTCTGATCAACATTAAAATCTAAAACTTGACATTCCAGACATTCTGCAATGCATTCAATTGCAATGGCGGTGTTCTGAGAAGTCGTCTGTGGTTCCATCAGTTCGGGGTTCGGACTCGTCCTAGTTATGAAGTCTTGAATCTTTTCTGTTTTTTCTTCATGGTCTGCAGAACATTCGGTGGCAGAATAGTTTTCTTCCACAATTTCTGATGGTGCTGCTGCCATTTTGGCTAGCTGGAGATTCATGTTAGGACTGCTCCGGGCTCTAATCGTCACCACTGATAAATTGGCTTCATTTTGTATCTCATTCGACGTAGGTAGTTGAGCATCAGTTGATTCTGCAGATTTTGCATGAGTATTACTTGATTTAACAACTTTGAGGCTATCTATTGGTGTAGAACTTTTAATAGTGGAACAACGCGAAAAAATATTTTTAAGAAACCCTTCGCTCTTCCTTCTTTTTCCCGACAATGCTGTCTTCCTCTTCCTGTTTGCAGGATCCGACTCCCCTTTAACCCGATTGGAAAAAATATAGAATTTGTTCTGATTTTGATTTGTAGCTTTTACAACAACGTTATTTAGAGGAGCTGCTTCATTTTTGTTGTCAAGGGTCGTACTAGGAACGACGAGTGAACGAGGACGTCTGAATTGTGTTTTAAGTTGAGAAAATAATACAGTCTCAGGTACAACTATAGCAGGCTCACTAGTATCATTATCGTCTTCTGTTTGGTGTTCAACTAACTTTTCTTTATTATTACCCACTAAAGGGATTTGTGGTATTTGAGAAGAACATGGGGTGATGGTGATAGGACCATCGGTGAAGTCATAATTATCAATAATACGCTTTTTTGAAGACTGTGTGACTGGTTTCTCGCAAAAACTAAAATTATCAGGAATATTCAAATCCAACAAATTGTTTTTACCATTATACAATTCAACTTCTACTTTTCTTTTCGTGGAATCCTTATTAGGCTTGGGCTTCCTGTACTTTTCTTTTGAAGTTTTCATGGGTTTGACGTGCAAGGACGAGCGCAAACTAGCTCCGCTGTTAGACTTTTCGTATTCATTTTCAGAACTGCTACCTTGAGAATTGAGAACAGATTTGTTCGAATTAAGTAACGAAGATGATTATTGGAACCGTGAGGTGGCAAATGACATAAAATCAAGATTAAAATTCACGTGACCACTTTTATTATCATTAAAATGAACCTGTCTTACTTCTACTAAAACTTTTGTCGCTATCAGCTTTCTTGCCTAGAGGCGTTTGTGCAATTGGTAACTGAAGATTATGCTTGCGCATTTCCTTCACCTGCTTTAACTCTTGTAATCTTTCGTTTGCGTCTTGATTAATTTTCTTAAAAAAATATTTAAAAAGACATGGAGCGCAAACATAATTAAATTGTATTCAAAGAATATACAAGGTGAACAGAAGAGAGTAAATAAGGTAAACAACGTACCCTGTAATGAGCAGGTAAAGAATAGTTTGCAGGATCACCCAGCGTTTGCAAAAATGTCGAAAATGAACTATACAGTGATCTGAATTTTGGTATTTCCCCTTCATTCTCCTTAATAGAATCCAACCTACTTGGGTTTTGGTATCCAATAATGTTTTCTTTGCAATCATCTTCATCTGATTGTTCTGACACATTATGTGTTTGGAAAAAATCTTGATTAGAACTAGAACATCCGCTTGTTGAAGGAACAGGTAGAGATTGCGCAGTTTCTTCTTTCTTATTCCGAGTTTTGAGTTTGCTTTGATTTTTACTCGATTTTGAGGCACCTTTCGAAACTGGCTTCTTCTCACAAGCAGTTACGGAAGTTACGACTTTAGTCTTCCCTTTTTTACTTGATTTATTCGATGATGCACATTCTTGAGGTCCTTTTTCAAATTTGTCCGCTAGAGGTTGCAACTTTTTCGCAGTCACTGATCGTGTTTGGATAGGCATGTTTCAGTGTATTATAGTCTATGACTGTGGTTAATAGTATCCTGGGTACTGTGCTAATAATTTTAATTAGTGAAAGACAAACACACACCGTTAGCACCGTACCTAATAATAGTCCCAAAACAGATTATGAAATGTGATTTTTATTTTTTATATGATCCTTTAATCCTATTTTCAATGTCAATGTGATGAACACTGTACTGTTCACCCTGGGCCTGACTCCACAATCCACCAATCCACCATGACCATAACCCCACAAATGACAGCTTTTGGCTTGATTTGATTTATTCCGTTACCAAAATATCTATCGAACGAAATCGAAATTAACCAACGATTTTCAATAACAATTCAAATTCAAAACCGGACCAGGTGACTTAAGAGAATAAAAAGCTGCTGCAGAATTTAAAAACTCACGAATAAATGGAATAACATGAAACTTGCGGTTTTGATGTCACGATTTTTGTGCTAGATGAGTTGGCAAATCTCGACAAAATATTAAAACGTTTTAGCGTCCTAGCAACAAAACCCAAATAACGCCAAGCCAAGGCCAAATCCAATCGTGTCATCTCGTGACTAGTGGGAGTCAAGGTTTAGCAGCCTGAGAAACTTAAGCTTATTAACGCACCTCTTGCTAATTTAAAATCCATTACCAATAGTGAATTTAAAAGCAAACTTATATATCTGGCGAACACCATTCCACTGCACTGCCAAAGGACGTTAACGAATGACGAAAACTTTCTATTTTCGCCCCAATTCTATAATTTTTGACATCCATGGTTATAAATGCGCTGATTATGAAAGGCGTGTATAGTTAAAATTTCGAGCAAACAGTACACGCTCAGAAATGTTCATAACCGTAATATTTGTAAAAATCAGGTTTACAGTATCCCTGTAAAAAGTAATGGAGGTGCTCGGTAAAAAGATGAAAAAGGTAGTATCGAAAAATTAATTAAATGTTGTTTACAGTGATATTTGTATCTTTGCCACATTTACCGTTACCTCTGTTAACAAATAACCGAGTAAATTCATAAAATGAGGTTTACAATAATTTTGGTAAATATTTTTCAAATTTTGAATTTCGTGTCTGAATTGCAACCAATGAACTTTGCTGACATTAAAATCCCTCACACAAGAAATGAAATACCAACTAGCGACGAAAAGTATTTGCTTTACCTAAATCAATTTGGTATCATTTCATTTTCATTTCAACTAACGGTTGGAGACTATTCGTAACAAACAAAGGGAAAACAACGAACAATGATAACAAAAGTCAGAACTAGAAAACGTAAAATTTTGTGTGGACACAGAACAGATACGTTATTTTCTGGGTTTCACCTGTTTTTTAATTGGTATAATTAAGACTCCTTATAACTTATAGTCCTTAGTTATTAGCGGTTGAACTAATATTGTCTAATAATCAAATTATCATCACAACATCTATAGTGAGTGGTGACCAATAATTATTAGTGCGACAAAGTTTAGTATTAAAGTGACGAAAAACAAAACCCGGATTTTTTCAGTCAGTGAACAGTGTATTTATAATTTATATACCCTCATTAAGGGAGCGTTGTCCTCTATTTGAATATTAAAAATATCTTTAGTATTAAATAACTATTTTTTGTTAAAATAAAGCCTTCAGTTGTCATTGATTGTAAATTCCATTGTTTATTTTCATATTTTGGTTTAATGCTTGTTATTCAATTTTATCGGCATCACTGTAATAGCATTTAACAAAAAATCTGTTAATTCCTTTTATTGTTTCCTCTATTATAATCATTTAACAGGAATATTGTTAGAGCTTCAATACAAGATTCCTATTAATCAAGCTAACAGGGTTAACAATAAATTTTACAGATTCTATCTGTAAATGTCTAACAAACTTTTACGGTTACTAATTCTAACTGCTTTCAATATAGATGTTCACTAACATATCACCTCTACTACTTTTTACAGCTGACGCTGTAAATCTCGGCACTTTTTTCTGAGCGTGTAAACGAACAGTAATTCCATGTGACAAAAGGGAAAGGGGCGAAAAAGCAACGGCCCCGTGGCGCCTCTAGTTTTCACTCGATGTTGAAAATTCAAAGTTTGGTGGTTTTTATAAATAGTTGTAACCCACTTTTAAACAGCAATTTCCATGTTTTACAAACACTATTTTTTTCTGTAAAAATAAAGAAATGCCTTATTTTCGAGTTCCTTTTAAAATACCTTATTTTAATGTTACGCTACAATGCATTGGGTGAATCGATTGTATATACTTAGCAGTATTGAATCTAAATGTTCTAATTTGTACGAGAATTAAATCATCACTCAGTTGCTAAAGTTTACGGTTGCTTTTTGCTACCCTGACTTTTGATGCCCATCCACAAAAATAAGCCCTTCGACATTTTGAAACCAATGGCCAATTTAATAAATGCAGACCAGGCACAAATAATGTCATAAAAAGTTATAGTATAAAGGGCATCTTTCCCAATGATGTGCACTTAAGTTTACGCTATTTTTGCTGCTGGGCATTGCTGGGTATCAAATGCCCGAGTTGCAAAAGTCTGGGTAGCAAATTTCCGGCCTGCAAGGTTTACATCACACATGATCAATGATGATTGTTAAATCCAAAATTCATGTCAGTTAAAATCAAATCAATCACTCGTAAAGCAGTGCTTATTTTTATTGATTTTTAGCTACTTCATTTATCATTTTTATAGCCCTCTAGTTAACAATTTACTGAACTTATTGTTACGAGTAAAATATATGTAATATTTATTAATACTACTTAGACTGGTTCTGATAATCTGTATTAACTTGATATTTTTATAGAAATGCAGAACGCCATTTCACTCTGAACGACAAGTAATCATATGTATATCAGCTTTCAAAAAAATGTATCAAATTATCAATCCGCCAGGGGAGATATTGAGATAGTGATCAGGCGTGTCAGAACCTATTTTCTCGAGAACGGGTGGGGGGGGGACAAATATTAGGGCCCATATTTTCACGTGGGGGGTGTCTGTATTTTCACATGGGACATCGGTTTTTCTAGGGGGCGCTCTACCATCCCTGAGGTTCCTACGCCGCGGTTTGTGCTTACCCCTTTTTTAAAGTGGTTGTTACTATTTGACCTACATGATAGGTCACATGAATCATTTGCATCATAAAAACGACGTCTCTTTCCTCTAATAAACGGAAATCGTACATATTTAATAAATGAAGAACGAAATGACCGTATAGGTTTTTCTCCACAACCCGATTTCCTTTAAGTTGGATGAATTTGACACAAGCATCACGAAACTGCATCTCTGAGATTAAGCTGAAAAACAAAACAGGTTAAATTACTTGACCAATTAATATTACTACCAATTAACTCGACACTTAGCTCTGATTTACTGATTTTAATCGCTAAACATGGTTAAGTAAAGTTAGCCAAAACACAGTTAACATCAACGTCGCCAATAAAATACATCAGAATACTAAAACTGTAAAGTTAATTAGGCATTACATTAGAACTTATTACTTATTACTACAGTAAGTATACTTACTGTACGGTTAAATAAAAATGAACGAACTTTGTAAAAGGATAGAAAGATAACTTTATTAAAATAAACTTGACACTGTCCTCCTACGTGGATAGCCCAAAGGACTCAGTATACGCAACATAAATTTGTTAAACATAGATTATGACTGTTAGTATAATTATGAAATTCAAAATTCAAAAATTCTACACATTATATTACCTCATTTGTCAACCTTTTGAAATAATGACGTAAACGCCATGTTAAAGCTCTTGAAAACAGAAAAATCCGATGTTATCAAAATTGATACCTGGCTCATACAACACTTTTTAGGGGATTTGAAAAATAACGTGCTGTTTTCAAAAAAAAATTAAAACTGCTGATTTTTACGAGTCACGTGAAGATAATTAGAATTAGATCTAGCTAATCATTGGAGTTCGAATGATATAATATAACTTTAGTGTATGTATTACAACAAGTGAGCGTCGACATATCGAATTGCTGCCATATATTTTATCTATAAGACTCCCAATACCGACAACAACAACAAAAGTAGCAGACGTGAAAGTAAATACTTAAAAAAGGTCCTAGTTCAGAGGTAAGAAAGGGCGGGAGAGGGAGAAACGGCTGCTTGTGACCTTGGCCAGGAGAACACAGCATGCGGACCAAGTGACTATTCTTGTGGGCTGCGACATATACGAAGCACAATTTTTGCTATATCTAGGTGATCCTTGTGACACAGATCATGTTTAGATCAATTAAATGGAGATAAAACGTTAGGTGAGTAAGTACAGTACAGAACAAGTGATGCTGACAGAACTAGACATGGTAATAAATTAATGGCTAACTTGTATTTAAGTATGTGTTTATTCCACATATGCATGAACTTCTTTTCTTCTCTGCTTGCATCATCCACTGATAATATGATTGTTTTAGCCAATTTAAGCAGCCGTTTTCGAAAGTCGGCATCGTAATCGTACTCTTCATCTTCTGTATCCGTGATAACATCTATTTCCGAACCCGAATCCGAATCTACTCCTTCTAACTGGTCCTTAGTGGAACTTGGAACTACTGCCATTCTCTACAGTTGACAGTCAGACAAGAAACTGGAACCATGTCACTGAAACATTAAGCAGATCACATCAACAATTATGAATTCCAAATCTACATAATAATAAAATTCAAATAACGCTGTCCGTTTCTTAAATCAATAATAAATGACGGTATATTCCGTCCGTACACCGTAGGACTGGCCGAGTTACTAGTTCAGTTATAACTTACAGCAGTAGTTCACCTTAAATAGTATGTACCCTGCCTAATGATGGTCGGGTTCACTACTGTCAACTATTTCACTTTAAAAATTCTGCATCTGTTTTAATGGTAAAAATTAAACTCACTGATAAAGTCACGTTGAAGTTGAAAAGGCTTAAAACGCAGATTTTTCTTAGCAACCAAAATTCGTATGGGAACAGGGAATATGGGAAGAGTCGAAGTCGAAGAGTCCTATTACTATTAGGAGAATTATTGGGAGGTTAAATGTTAAACTTACATAATATTATCGATTATTGATCAATTATAGACACACGCCTATCGTTCTCGCACACACACTATTGCCAAAAATTAAAAATAAATAAATAATAATTATTATTATTAGATTTGGATCTACTAAAACTGCATTTAAACATACAGCTTGTTTAAATTTTATTAGACTTATAAAGAAGTGATTTGCATTAAGGCGCTAAAACCTTCCGCCATTGAGGCCTAGGCTCCACATAGCAGTTTATTCGAGTAAAATTTACTGCAGTAAAATCAAAAAACTAGTGAAACGTCCCAAACCATTGGGACCAGCTACACTCAGCGCGCGTAAACCAGCCTGCGCAGTTACCTTCAGAGCGAGTAAAAGGCGAGTAAATTAAACTAGTAAAAGTTTACTAGTTTAGGGGTCGGGTGTATACTACTATGTGATAAATATCGTCCAAGGTATGAAACGTTAGGCGCTTTTTTCAAATTTTAGGGGCAACGCAATTCAAGGTCAACAGTACTACTTAATAAAATAAGAAATAAATCAACATCAAAGCCCACCCGAAACACCCAATTAATCATAATTTTTCAGAAAACAAGACCGAAGTGATTCTTAATATTTGGTACCAGCTACTGTTCAACACACTTGGTCTTTTTCTACGTGGGATTTAACATGGGATCGAGCAATTTGTGATTGTTCACTATTTTAGTTGTAAGCGTGAACAACTCTTTTCAGTGTAACAAATATGCACTAATCGTTATTAATTTTGATTAGACCAGTGTACATATAATTGATACAATACGAAATTACAAAAATAAGTAATTAAATTGCAAGTCAATTATAATTATATTGTGGGGGATCAATTTAAAATCTAATATGCGATTTATGTAACGTGATGAATAATAATAATTTTTATGTCTTTTGCTTGTAGAACTTTGCATTGAACTATTTAATTAAATAATAAAATCAAAAAATGTTTCCACAATTAAATGTCAGCAATTTATATAGTGTAACACAGTTTTCCATTTTCAAACTATTTTGAATTTAGAAAACTAAAATCCGATTCTTTCAAAGAAGAAAATTTGAAAGTTACCGCAAATATTAACCTGAGATTAAAAGCGAGTGTAGCTGCAGGTTTAATTAACCAACGGTTTATTAAACTGTCTGCTCCAGTAAGCTGAAAACTTAAACTAACCGTCGGTAATATAAACTCTTATGTGGAGCCTAGGCCTGAGTGGCAGTAGGAAACTCTTTGTCTTAATTTGAGTTATAGCGGTATCAATGTTATCAGTGTATTTGAGTGTATTATAAAAATGAAGTGGCGAGCGTCGAGGGTCGGGTTGAGACTTTATTAATAAATGGTTAAAACAATAATATTGATTTATGAATCATTCAACTGACACTAATTTAAATTGTAAATAGCCTTTTGAAGGTCATTTCAATTTCATCATTTATGAATTTTCCCTTAAAAACAGACGAAAGCAAAATATTATCGACATATTGCTTAAGTAATTCCCACGTGCCAAATTCTAGAAATCAATTTTGGATTGCACCATTTTCATTTTTTAAATCATTTAAACAACTTTTATTCATATTTATATATGATACAACAAAATTAAACGACACAAACTATAATAATTACTGATTGATTACCTAATGATAAAATTATTGCGAATAAGATTGCGATCTAAGTAGCTGGTTGTAAGCAAAAGTTAATTAAAACAAATTATTAAAGGTACCTATATGGTTAAAATAAAATCAAGTGGTAAGTATATACTTACAACAATACACCATAAAACAAAAACAAAATAATCAAATAATTCTTTTAAGGATGTATTAACATGCTTTAAGAATATATCTCATTTTTAATACTTGGATTTTTTCAATGTAATAAGCAATTAAAACTTCCAAATTAATCATCATAATATGCAGATGATGAAGGGATATATGGAATGCCATTTAATTGAAAATCAATGATATTTAATTGCTCTGAATTAGCAGTTAGTAGCTGAGCTTTGTATTTGCTGTGTAGAATGAAATCCCATGGCTCAAGTATTTCAGCTCCTTCCATTGTAAAACTGAATTCTTTGTTCCATCCAGAAATTCCCTATGAAACATGAACATAATGCAATATAGTACTTTAAGAACTTTTGAAAAAGAAACTCACTACATTGCCAGAGCCAGTGCAAGATACTCTGTGTAATTAATATTATATCAATTCAATTAACGATTAATTAGCAGTCACAAAAGTGCGTTCTTACCCTAAAGGTGTACACGTTAACATTTTCTGGCCCACATTCAGTGAGAATAAATAAAAACACTTCATTGGAAGGTTCCAATTGGAGGAATTTTGCCGAAATAGGATTTTTTTCTTGAATCGTTTGATACTTGACAAATCTTTTCTTGGTGTTAGAATACCTGTACATGAAATACAAATGAAATACAAAATATTGAATTGGTGTAAAAAAAAGAAAAAAACTCATATTACGATTAAAGCTACAATAAATACGTAGAAAATCTGTTGATGTACCTGTATAGATAGACCAGTCCAAAATGACCAATTGTGTCCAACTTGCCGGACACAACTGCTAAAAACGGATGGTAATTAGGAGCCATGATTGAATCCACAGCTACGATATTTATGACAGGGAAGCTGTCCTCGTAAATCAGTTTCCCCCCTCCTCCTCCTCCTCTTCCTCCTCCTCCTCCTCCATGCTCATGAGCCCAAACGTTAATGACATCATTATGAGGTATTAGCCTCCCATCATTGTTCCTGTATCCATCCGATAGAATTACTAATGTCGTCTTGTCATTCACCATCAATGAAGTCAGCTGCAAAATTTTGAATTCAAATGAACAATAAATTAACACATTAAATTAATACAAGGGAAAAGTCAATACGAAAATGTATTATCTGTATATCGTCTGTGAAGAACTAAAATGACCAATATCCATTTGTAGCTAAAAACAAAATCCACTATCTACAAAAGTAATGAAATATATTTTCAAAAACATGCAAATAAAACATTTTGCAATTTTCAAAAATATGCAAATAGAACACTTTGCACTTTTCAAAAATTTGTAAATAGAAAATTTCACACTTTTCAAAAACATTTAAATAGAACATTTTAACACTTTTCAAAAACAGGTAAATGGAACAATTTGCATGTTTCAAAAACATAAAAATAGAACATTTTAAAAAACTCTTAATTAACATTTTACCCATGTTTCTCGTTTTGTTTTTAGTTTTTATGACATGGCTCGATTTGATTCTAGCTTAAATTCGAAATGGGTCATTTTGGTTCTTCACACACGATATTCAGGGAAATACACAGATAATAAGAAGCATGAGATCACAGGAAGTTTCACTTACTTGAGGTGGCTTACTTAACGGGATAGCCTGTACAAAATGAAGGGCATCATCATCGTTACTAACAGGAGCGTTCGAGTGCAATGGATTGAAACAAAATACAAGGGCTTTGGAATCCCCTTTATCCAGCACAGAGTACAGCACACATTCTTGTTCATATCCGGATGCCTTTTGCAAACGGAATGGCAGGATATTTCCGACGTCATCTCCAAAAATTACTTGATGAACCAGAGCATGTGACGTCTTATTCGGATTATTTTGCAAGCGCAGCACATACCCTTTGCTTAATTTTCCTACCGCTATATATGGGTAAGGTTAAGTCATATTAATTTGAGTTCGAATATATTATACTACCTAATATTACTGTATACAGTATACAGCCTTTTCTACTAGTTAGCCCTACTTGTAAAAAGAATAAGAAATAATTTGAAATCGGTTCATTATTACCTGTTTGATTTGTGAGGAAAAAATCACTGGATGCAGGACTAACGGGAGATGTAGACCTAACGACCGTATTATTCAAACTGGAAACGGACACAAAGAGGAAATTCTTGTTCCCACGCTGGACTTGAGCCAAATCTCGAAACTTTCCGTAAAATGTGAAATCTCCTGTGAAACATCAACAACCGCAGAAAGTAAGATTGTAGCCCGCATCACACAAACAATAAAAATTAAATCTTAGGAATTGTGAGCTAACTAATTTCGGAGGAAGCATAAGCATTTGCATCCGGGTTATACGTCAACCATGAAATGGTTTGATATCCGCTGTCACCTTCCTTAACAACAACGCCAATCGTAGGCCGGTTCAGTATATTATGAACAACTTTTAAATTGACAATCCCATTGTGATTTATTGTGCCGATTCTGTTAAAGCACTTGGCCAGCACAGCCCGTTCTATAAAAAAACCAAAACATAATTATATGTATATTCACAGATATACTACACGTACGTGGTACTGGCGCCCATGGTGTGTATATATGCTATAATTATTTTGATAGAGCGGGATTAATATATTTTAGCCAAACCTGAAGCAATATGAATTAAATCGACGGTCATGTTGTTAATATTTTCGTACTTTTCCCTGAGAAGTACTTGAGAATGTTTGTTTGCATAATTCTTTACGTGATGATTAGAAATAAAATCCATTAAATCAATTCCGTGTTGCTCATATCGATTTTCTGTTTTCAACCATTTAGTAGACGTCTTGCCCTCAATTTTTTTGTAGCCATGAACGTGTATAGGCTCAGTTCCGTTAACCAGCGCCTACGAAATAAAAATATAGTAAAATAAAAATAGAAAATGCAGTTATGCGTAAACCAACCTATACAATGCAATAATATCAATATCGCCCGTGAAGAACCACAATGACCCATATCCAATTTAAGCTAGAACCAAAATGAGCTATGTCATAAAAATAAAATGAGAAACATGCGTAGCATGTTAATTAAGAGTTTTTGAAAAGTTTAAAATGCTCTATTAACATTTTTTTGAAAAGTGCAAAATTTTATATTTAAATGCTTTCACTTTCAAGGCATGTTTTAATATTTTTTTAGATGGAGGATATTTTTGTTAGCTACAAAAATGGATATGGGTCATTTTGGTTCTTCACAGACGATATGACCATTAGCTTTACCTACAGCTTCTTGGGTTACGATTGGACTGTAAATTAACACAATTATTGTAAATTAGGCAATAATTACCAGATTTGAAAAATAATCCTTGACACTTCTCCCGTTCAGTTTGCCTTCAATACGAACATTGGAAAAAGTAGGAGGTGACGTCGCTGGTTCAGCTTCCATTCTGAGACGACCCGGTCCTCTCTGGTCTCCCGTGAGTCTCATGATAGTTTCATTATTCACTTTTTTATTGTTCACGAGCCTCAAAACGCTGTAAAAAAAATGACAATTAATTCAAAGAAAATGCAGTGTGGTATACTTACTATCAATAAGAAAATAGATTTTGTGAAATTAGATATCATCTGTGAAGAACAAAATGGCCCATATCCATTTGTAGCTAATAACAATATCCACTATCTACACAAATATTAAAACATGTCTTGAAACCATTTAAATAGATTATTTTGCACTTTTAAAAAACGTGTAAATAGAAAATTTTACAATTTTCAAAAAACATGTAAATAGAACATTTTGCACTTTTTCAAAACATAGAATTAGAGCATTTGCACCTATTTAAAAACATGCAAATAAAAGATTTTGCACCTCTTCAAAAACATGTAAATAGAGCATTTTACGTTTTTCAAAAACTCTTAATTAACATTTTACGCATGTTTCTCATTTTGTTTTTATGACATAGCTGATTTTGATTGTAGCTTAAATTGGATATGGGTTTTTCACAGACGATAATTTACGATGAATTACTGCTTACATAATAAGTGACTAAAAAGTTTGTAAATACTTACTTCAAATTACCGAACCGAGCAGAGTGAAAATGTCGGTTTCCGCTGAGACGGAAGTCACCACCAGTTTTAGCAGCCAACCTTTCCCACTCGTACAGCAACACCCCATTAACTCTTACTTGTGGATTAAGTCGTAAATTCTGAGCGACTAAATTGTCAATTTCTTTTAAGCCCCGTACATGATTGTGTCCATGAATGCTAATCATATCCTTACAGAAATCCAGGCCGTTAATTTTTCCCGTTAGTCGCAGAGAGTCGTGGGATGACATGTATTTAATATTAATTCCGTTTGTGGTGAAAGTTTGATTGGGCCCATCAAGAAGAACCGATCTAGCGAACTCATTCACATTCAATCCATTTAACTTTCCATTTTTGATTGTCGTCTCATTGGCAATTATTTCTCTGGAACAGACTTGGGAATGAAACGTAAAATTCCCTGTCCAGTCTTGATTTTTTGATATACTTAGATATTCCTTCTCGAGTTGTCGGAGAGCCACACCGCCCACGAGGCCATGTATTGTGCCCCCAGCTAAGACTAGATCACTCTGATTTCCCCGGGGCAGGAATCGAATAGTATTGGCAAGAGATGTATTTTCTTTTCTAAACCAGTGAGAATTTAAAATGTCTCTCCAGGGAACGCCGTTGACGCTTGAAGTTGGAGTTTTTTGAATACTTGGCTCCAGATTTGATTCGCAATCACCTACAATATGTAGATTTTCAAGTTGAGGCTCATCATCAGGCATCTTACTCTTTGGTCCCACAGTAATTTGAGCCAGCTTCTCCCAGTTAACGTCGGCTAGTCTTGGTGAATTTAAATTGCCAAGGATTTCCCAATTGCTCTTATCAAAACTTTTCTTCCCAGTCACATTTTGTGGATGAACTGAATTTTTACGAAGAAAGTCTCTCTTGATGTCAAAGTTATTGATGAGATCCGCACACATACTCCCTGATTCCATAAATATGGGTGATTTAAAAGTGGCATGATCCAGGAAATTATCTTGATCCTTTCTCAGAATTTCGGAATTGAGACGAACCAAGTCAACATTTGATACTCGGCTGTTCACAACTTGTGGGAGGCTAGAATTGAGTGACTGGCTAAAGTGAAATGGTGTTGTAATTTCTTGATTTCCTTTTTTAGTCATCCACGATGAACCCCAGGAGTCAGGTGTGATTTCAAAGTTTAAAGCTTTGCCAAAGTTCAAAGAGGATAGCTGAAGACCTTTCGCAAAGGTGAGGGAGCCCTTTATAGTTTCTACATCATCATTGTGGCCAGCATACTGGGCATCGACTGCTCGGACTGGGGTAGGAGTCAATTGTTTTTGAGCCCGCTTTAGAATTACATTTCCCAGGAGTTGGTCAACATCATAATTTCCTAGAGATCCCCCAATTTTTGTATCATTTAAGAAGAAACTACCCACAAATTTTAAATGCCCCTCAACTCTTTGAAGACCCTCGTATTTATTATCAGTTCTGAGCGTATCTCGTATGGCAGCAGCCATGTCAATGTCATTGATTGTACTCGCTCGTAATTTGGACTTGATTTTAAGAGAATTTTTTGCTACAACCGTATTTTTAAATTTGCTCTTCACATGAACCGCTTGCCCATGGCCATGGTGAGGGTCGTGGTTTGCGAGGAGAATATCACTGAAATTGATGTTGTCCAGTACTATCTGGTTTTGATGCCTGTGGTCACTCGTCAAGTTGTAGACTTTCAAGGTGTCGTTAAAGATTATATTTCCGGATATGATTTGATCCTTCCCATGTGTTCCATTTATTAAGACTCGATCCAGTACGCTGAATACTTCATCTGCATTCCCGTCCTTTGACAGATACAAAGCACTCGTCGTGGATGGTTTGTGGAGGACTATGTCACCGAAGAAGTGTTTCCTTCCTTGAATGAGTGTTGGCTCCGTGGAACTATTGTATGCTTCCGAGACAGGGCGATTGCTTATCCAGTCACGTGATGGTGACACGCCGCCATTGATAGAGTCGACTTGAGCATTCCCAGAAACGTGCAGATTCTCAAAAGTTAAAGATTTGGGGCGACATGGAAGATTTGGGGAGCGGAGGGGAATGCTCTTTTTCACCATTTCAAGAGTATTACCATCGGCATGGGTGAGTCGCTTGACGGTCAAGCCTTGGGGAAATGACATTTTTCTACCAACAATGTCGGCGGTGAGGGGTGACGTGGTTTCATTCAATTCTATAGTTATGACTTGACTCCACTTCTCCATATCGATCCCATTTATGGTTCCGTTTAACTTGGCTGGATTTTCGAGTCGAAGTGAATTGAGTTGTTGGCTCCATAGGCGCTGATGTTCTGCAGGATGAGATAGAGTCTTCAGGACAATGTCGGGTCGACCGTTATAGATTGGGATGTTATTGAGATTGCTGTAAACATTGGAATAGCACTATGATTACAACTATTTGCTACAGAGCCGGATATTGCCGCCAGCGCAGGCAGCCCCCGCTGCCTGAATTTTCAAAAACATGTAAATCGAACATTTTTCACTTTAAAAAAAAGTAAATAGTAATGTTTTGACTTTTAAAAAACATGCAAATAAAAAATTTAACACATTTTAAAAAACATGAAAATAGAACATTTCCAACCTTTCTAAAATTTTTAAATACAACATTTTGGTTTATCAAAAATTAAAATAGTGCGGTTTCTGTAAGGAAACAAATTGCTGCCTAAAACCAAATTCCTTCGTCCGGCCCTGATTTGCTACAAGGACTCGTCGGTTGACACAATGGATTGTATTATAAATCGCGATTTTATTTTACTATGCTTTACTGTATACCTTTTCACATCCAGATTGGCCACCCTAACATTGCTGAATATATTAAATCGTGTTCCGTCAAATGTAAGATGGGGAGCTACAGCTGAAACGAAGTGTTGATTCAAATTGTACTTTCCATTAAGCAAGTTATTTTTCACTTGAAGGGAGTCAACTTTGATAGCCTCAAAAACTGGTTCACCTAAAATATCGCCGTTTCAAAACTCAATAAAAGACAAAACTGGTGCATGCATAATTGCATACGTGCTAACCTATGTAAATTTTCAACGTATTGAATTACAAACTAATTAGAAAATAATACATGCTCATCAAATACTCAATCGATACAACGATTTGCAGGGCCGGATAATGCCAGCGCAGGCAGAACCCGCTGCTTGAAATTTTCAAAAAACATGGAGTTTTCAAAAATATGTAAAAAGAATATTTTACAATTTTCAAAAACATTTAAATGGAAAGTTTTGCACTTTTCAAAAACATGCAAATAAATTATTTACACATTTCAAAAACATGGAAATAAAACGTTTTCCACTTTTCTCAAAACATGTAAATAGAAAATTTTGAGCTTTTCTGAATCAAGTAAAAAGAACATTTGAAACTTTTCTAAAACATGTAAATACAAAATTTTACGTTACCAAAGAAAACCATCAATAAAATTAAAATGGTGGTTTTTGTATGGAAACAAATTGCTCCCTAAAAGCAATTCCTTCGTCCGGCCCTGATGATTTGTGCATGTGCAAATTATACAATTCTGAAAGCCGTGTACCTGTAAAAGTAGCATCATTTATATTTGAAGCATTGACGGCCTGGTTATATATAAAGTTAACATCATTCCCTGACAACAGCTTGTCAGCCCTTATGAACGGAGTTGAAATGCTAGTGAATTTCTTGTTTCCAGAAATCTCTTGAGCCCCTATTTTGGGAACAGCTAAATTCATAGCATCGACTATAGGGACTCCATTTATGGTCGAAGCTTCAAGATTTGACACAGTAGAATTTCTAAGGCGAATTTCTAAAAGTATTTAAATTTAAATTATTAATTTAATGCTTTTCGTGCGCTACAACAAAAAAAAGTTGTATTAATTTATTGCAAGTTTTAATAGTAGCTTAGCAGAAACCTTGAAAATGCTGATTTCCTCTCGATGTAAGAATGTTACTCACGTTGACCCCATTCAAGTGGCCAGCCACCTGTAAACCACGTTGTGAAATTACATTCTGGAGGAAAACATTGTTCTCCAAAAGTGTTTGAATATTTGGAGAAGAAGCCAACAATAAATCTGTTATGAGCTTTCCATTTAGCTTCTGAAGCTGAATTTCCTCTATAAAAAAAATATAAAGTAATCACCGGTATATATGTGTATATTATTTGAATGCTCGTGATGTAACATTATCTTATGATATAAGGTACAGTTTTTTTGTGAATAGAAATAAACTGTACGTGATAATTAAGTTAAGTAAAAAAAAAAGAGAAATTCGATTCATACGTGCAGTGTCCAGAATCTTAATGTCAACTCTGTCTAACAGGTAATTCTTGTTGAGAAATATGAGTTTCTCAAGCAGTTCCGACACCTTCACATCATTGATGAATATCGTCGTGTAGTCCTTGGACACGATTCTGCTGTCGTTTGCGACATTCCATTGTCTAAACTCTAGTGGAGCTGGTGAATAAATATACGTTAGAAATTATAAATAGAATTAAAAGACTATGACCATTTTTGTGTGCAAAACCTAGTTAAGCAGCTGTATCATATCAACCCATTGCTAAGTGTAAAACTAACTTTTAAATTTTTCGATAAGTGAAAAATAAAAATGCAAGACCAATTTTGAACAAAAATTAAAAGAATACGAATGTACTGTAATACTCTGGGTGAATACATAAATATATATCGTCATAATTAATATATATAACATGGAATTAGAGCATTTTGCACCTTTTTAAGAACATGGAATTAGAACATTTTGCAATTTTTTGAAAACATGGAATTAGAACATTTTGCAATTTTTTGAAAACATGGAATTAGAACATTTAACACTTTTGAAAAACTCTTAATTAACATTTTGCGCATGTTTCTCATTTTGCTTTTATGACGCAACTCGTTTTGATTCTAGCTTGGATATGGGTAATTTTGGTTCTTCACAGACGATATACTGAATAATACATAAGTATATATATGACTGACTTACTCGAAATCGTTTGGCTTCCACTCAGAGTAACTGCACCATCTAAAGTATTCTGCAAATTTCTGACATCTGCCTCTAATGCCTTCAATCTACTTTCTAGCCTGCCCAACGACGCAGATCGCTGCTCATCAAATTTCGCACCATTGTATTCTAATGACTATACCATGGGGACAATACAAGGAAGTTAATCATACACATTCGAACAGTATGCCTATTAGAACTCCTTTATGATTATAATTCTTTTGATTTAAATTAGAGAAGGAGAGAAACAGATAAATAATAACCGTTAGAAAAATGCGTGGCAATGTAAATAACTATATAAATTAAATATAAATTGACCTGCGTGAAAATGCCATTTGTGCGAAGGGGAGACTGAAAAACTAATGAGCTCTTCGTAATAATTTCCGGTTGAGTTGTATTCGGCGCTGAAGTGGCGTCTTGAGTGAGCTTTACTAAGTCAGTCCCTTTTATATTTGCAACGGCTTCAAGGCACCATTCTTCAAGTTCAGACGACATCTGAATGTAGTCGTTCTTCGATTCGAATTCCAGGGAATAAACTCCAGTATGGGGCGGAACTTTGGGTGTTGCTACCGCTACATCAATCGTAATTAGCTAATGAGGACGTCTTACTCAGTCTTAGTCAGTATTACAATGGTGTAAGTCGTAAGTAGTAAGATTTGTACTTAAATTAAAAATGGGTTCGACATGGCAGTAATAATCAAGCTTAACTTACTAAAATAAGTGTGATTGTAAGCAAGCATAGGTCGCATTCTGAACTGATTGACAAGGTTCACATCCGGGAAGTCAACGTTACTAGTTTTGACAAAATTCCAGCCGTTATGCTGATAAATTGAGATGCGGTGCATCTCAGCCACGATCAACATAAATTTTGGACCATCCTTAAATAAATAATAATATTATATGCAACAAGTAATATTAAAATGGTGCAATAGCCTTATAGTCGTCAGTTGTAGTAAAGTCCCTATTGGAGGCACTATAGGAGAACATCCTTTATTAACAAATACGATATATCGTCTGTAAAGAACCAAATGACCCATTTCCAATTTAAGCTACAATCAAGCTATGTCATAAAAACAAAATGAGAAACATGCGTAAAATTTTAATTATGAGCTTTTGAAAAATGTAAAATGTCCTATTTACATGTTTTTGAAAAGGTGCAAAATGTTCTAATTCCATGTTTTCCAAAAAGTGCAAAACTTTCTAATTCCATTTGTTTTAAAAGTGTAAAATTTCGTATTTACATATTTAAAAAAAATGCAATATGTTTTATTTAAATGCTGTCAAGACATATTTGAATATTTTTGTAGATAGTTGATATTTTTTTAGCTAAAAATGGACATGGGTCATTTTGGTTCATCACAGACGGTATGCAAGTATAGTACTAGCGTGGATTTACAAAATAAAAATATACTTACATGAATTGGCAAAATCTGAAACGCTCCCAACGTGGTTAAACTTTGGAAAAGTATCATTCTGCCCATTCCAAATTTAAATATGTATGACTTGACGTTATAGTTAATTCTTCCATCGCTATCTAAAATAACATGCAATCATTTTAAGAATACTGTTGTAGGTCTGTAGGCAAGATTGAAACATGTTCGAACTTTTTGAAAATGCATTAAGATATTTGAATAAATGAATAAAAACTATAAAAACTTACCAACTTGACCATGGTTAGCAATTGCAAGATAATGTTCTTTAGTCTGTTCAGGGCTATCAAAACGAAAATACTGACAGTCTCTAGCTCCATATGTTTTGATTTTCTGGGTGGGAATATAAATTCCGCGCTTATGGCTGTACTTGAAAATAGTTGAAAAAATTGAAGTGGTTCCTGGAACGGAGAAAATGAAATAAGATTAATTTGCAATTTTACATATTTCGAAAAAAAAACAAGAATAAATTGAGGTTCACGCCATTACAAGATATAGCATCAATATAAATGCAATGGTTAAATCTAATGCTCACCAGAATCATCTTGGTAGTTAGCTACGCACAAATAGTTGTTTGAAGCAATGTGAGTGTAGCTCACAGCCTGAGGATTGTAAGCTGGAATTAAGTAAGTTAAATCAAAGTAGCCACCTTGCCAACGGTAGCAAGAAATATCGACTTTGTAACGGTAGCCACGAGCGGTCCATCGTTTTTCAGGGGCCACGCATAAAATCATGTCATTTGCTTCAACGCCGGAAGACCGCCTATAGTTATTTCAAATTGAAATATTTTATTGTTACATATAATTATAATGTTTTTCCTCTTTAAACTGGTCATAAGTTTTACAAGTGACACGTTGTTATTAAAACTTATTACTTAAACAAAATGCCATATATGAGTAGCCAAGAGGAGGAAGCTGCAATCGGATAATATTGTACATAACATAACTACTGTAATCCACCCTACCATTCCACTCAGGGCCGGACGATGGAATTGCTTTTAGACAGCAAGTTGTTTGCATACAAAAACTACCATTTTGATTTTATTGATGACTTTCTTTGGTAAAGCAAAATGTTGTATTTACATGTTTTAGAAAAGTTTAAAATGTTATTTTTACTTGATTCATAAATGTGCAAAACGTTTTAATTTTTTGAGAAAAGCGAAAAAATGTTGTATTTCCCGGTTTTTGAAAAGTCAAAATATTCTTTTTACATATTTTTGAAAACTGCAAAATGTTCCCTTTACATGTTTTTTTTTAATTCAAGCAGCAGGGGCTGCCTGCGCTGACCGCATTATCCGGCCCTGATTCCGCTTACTTATATGTTGTTGTAACCTACCAAAATGAAATGCTTTTAGCAAATTCCGTATTAATAGATTGCACTTTAATCTCCCGAAATTTTGGGACAAAATCGACACGATAAAGAGGAGATCCGCCATCAAGTGAATGAGTGCCGTTTGTTGGGTGATAACTCGCTGGAAGGACGTAATTGTAGCCATCTATTTGAAAAATTTCGCAAATCACTGCTTCTGGAGTTTCCAAACGACCGATTTCTTCCAAGTCCCAGTTCTGAATCAGAGTTAAAGCAAAAAGTATAAATATAAAAACTCACGAAAATTAAAATTGTAAACTCCTCATCTACATCTGCAACTCCACTTTAATTGAATGTATGGAAATTTTGAGCTATATAATGATGTTAGGAAAATTAAATTATTAATTTATACATTTATTTTGATATTAATATAGAAACATTTTGTGAACTGCAACCAAATTTTTTACTTCCACTGACAGTTCGGTTCGGCTTACTAGGTAATATACCAAACCAAATGAATATTATAGTTTAGTGTGAATGTGGTGCAATATATTATTTCCAGACAAATACATATGCAAAAGAAGCATTTACATATTTGGAATTCAGATGTAGGTTTCACCTTAGTAAACTTGTAGAATACAGTGAAGATGCCCTCTTTATGACTTTCCACAGCAACTAAGTATGTGACGCCAGAAGAAGTTAGAACGTTTAGATCGGTGACATTCACAGAAGAAAATGATGGTTTTTGAAGTTGATAAACACGTTTTACAACATGCGTTAGTTCTGAAAAATATATTTTTTTAAATTTTATTATCTAATTGAAATATACGAAAATCCTTTCAGGTAATTATTACTGATACTGATTATTAGAACACATCGTCACTGAATAACCAAAATGACCCATATCCATTTTTAGCTAAAAACAATATCAAGTATCTACAAAAATATTCAATTATGTCTTGACAGCATTTAAATAGAACATTTTGCACTTTTAAAACACATGGGATTAGAATATTTTGCATCTTTTCGAAAACATGGAATTAGAACATTTTGCATCTTTTCGAAAACATGGAATTAGAACATTTTGCACCTTTTCGAAAACATGGAATTAGAACATTTTGCATCCTTTCGAAAACATGGAATTAGAACATTTTACAATTTTGAAAACTCTTAATTTACATTTTGCGCACGTTTCTCATTTTGTTATTATGACATCATTTTGATTGTAGCTTAAATTGGATATGGGTCATTTTGGTACTTCACAGTAGATATGTTATGCCGAAAAGCTTTTGGAAAGCTTTTGATCTGGATTACAGGACACGACATGAAGCACTGAAGCTTCAAAATTTCATTGACGCTGACTGTTGATGACGTTGAATGTGGATATGTCCAGTTAAAGTAATTAAGCTAAAATTAATTATGAGTTTAGTCACCTGAATCCAGATACGAAAGTTCATAAGCCTGGGCTGCATTATTTCTTCTGCTTCGGCCGATTGGCTCGAGTTCATCAGCCTGAATGGTGTCCCTTTTCGTTCTGGAACGATCTTGGTGACGACGCTGTCTCAGGCTGGTAGCGTCCTTTGACGGAAGATCGTGAACTAGCTTTACTTCATTCACATAAGATGCTAATTTGCTCCGGATTCTCTCACGTAGATTGTTTAAGTTACTTTCAGCAGTTGCACCTAATATAATATGAAAGGAAATATTTACAAAAAGGTAGAAATAATACAACCTCCCAGTTTATAAATTGATGCAGCCAATGCAATGGTCAGTATTGCTTCATGCAAGTTTAACGGATAATGTTTGCCACTTTGGTCTGATTGACTGTGCTTTTATTTTATAAAGACTGAATCTGTCACAATCCTAGTAGGTATACATTGGGAATTAGTTTTAATAACATTAGATATTAGAAGAAATGCGGGAATAAACTTACTAATTCGTTGCCCAGCCCCTCCTTCAGGTAACTCCGGATCCAAAGTTTTATGGCCGCGTGATCTTATCAATGACAACCTTAAAGGGTCATTCAATTTACCAAATTCAACATCGTAACTTGTAGCACTAGCACATGGTGTACACACTAATATCGATATACAAATCGTAAATACTGAAAACTGAGAAAGACACATTCGTGGAACTTTCATTTTCTTGGCTCGACCTCTAAAAAGGACTACCAGGAATGTTAAAGTAAACCAGGCGGATGGACATGGAATTATGGAGGGCCGTTACAATCAACTATTTCAAAATTTCAACGACGGTCGACGGTGCAGAGTTCGGACGACTACTGAAGACTGCGACTGAATGTGGAAGTACTGGATATTTGAGGAATGGAATCGGCGTTAATACTGTCATTTAAATAATTTATGATTTTGTTGATGATATTCATAACTACTTAAGTATGCAAATTCCAATGCATTGCATATTTATGTAAAAAACCCTTGAGTAAAAGTGACTGATTTCCCTATCGCTTGATACTCAAATAAGACCGTTTCTATTTATTTGTATACGTAGGGCTCTGATCAATGAGGCATTACAAAATAATTTTATGCATGAATGAAATAATGCTTTCGGTTTAACTTAGCAAAATGGATGAACATTAATTTGTTGAAACAAAAACGTTTTTTTTCGTAGATAGATTTAATGGGATTTCTTGTATTTTATTTGAATTTGGTATAATTGTGTTGTATTTATTATATTATCAATAAATAGCACTAATCAATACTTATGCAGTGTAATGTTGTTGGTAGTAGAATACAAATTAATTCGGCCTCAACCTCAAACACTCTCATGTTAACACACTAATTTTGGAGAGACATAATATTAACTAGCAGAAGTCAGAAGTATATCTACAACGCATGTATGCTTATTGTTATAGTACACAAGTCGAAACTTTCAAAACTTTTTAAGAAGAAAAATTACTAACAATAAAACTGTTACCCCCGTCCAATATGTCCAAGAACTTTGTTAATTTTTGGTAACTTCATATACATATTAAAATTTACGAACGATCTACCAATAGGTTGGTATACCATTAAGATAATGCCTTTAACTTGGGAAGTATAGTAATAATTATTTATTTAATAAATTAATTTTACTCATAATATATTCCATGTAGGTAGGTCGGTCAGAAGTCAGGATCATCCATTATTTATAACTGACTGTATTTGCTGGCAGGCAGACAACGACGACAAAGGAAAGTAAGAGTAATTCTCTTCTTCTCGTCGGTATGTTCGCCTTCGCCATGTTGTTACACAATTCCGCTTCAAAGTATAGGTGTAGGTTACGTGTTATGTTTATCATTATCACTGGCCTACTGCCCTTTGTCTTCCTTTTCTAGCTCATAATTTTCATAATAATGTAATGATAATGAATCAGAGATTATTTTAAGAATTCAAAAATGTAAATTAGATCAAAACAAGTCACGGTGCAGAGGATGAGCCAGCATATTCTTCACAACGGACATCTCTAAAATGTATGTATACACAATACACACTCTCATTACTTACTTAATTCTGCACGTCTACACCACCCATCCTCTATTTATTTAAGACTAAAAAAGAGCATCTATTTTACACTTGAGAGCAAAATTAACCCGTTATGAGATAAAAAGATGTTTAGTTTTTCCTATGCCTATTTTACTCTCGCTAATTAAATACTTACTCAGTTTGCACTGAACATTTGCTAAAACTCATATTAATATGAAAAATGCGTGCCTTATTTTATTGTTCTGCTGTCTGTCTGCTGTTCTTTTTTATCAAAAATCAAAAGGACAACGTCGAGAAGTCAAAAAAGACGATCCGCTTTGGTATTTACAAAAATGCCAGAGCAAATATTTACTTGAGAAAACTTTTAATCTAATGATAATGATAATGTTACACCTACAATACAATTATAACACTATAATCATAATCTGCTAAGAATTTCAGTAATACTTACAATTAGCTCTTTTCACAACAATTTTAACTTTCCTGCCACTTGCATTTTGAAGGTAAGGTTTTTGAGTTTTTAAGCCTAATTAATGAAGCTTTTTGTATATGCTGATATTTTATTTTACTGATTTTCTCCATTTCAATTTAAATTAATTTTTTTTGCATAGTATTAGCTCGATTTCGATAAACGTAAAAGCAATTTGCTACTACAAACTTTAATGATTATAAATATGTTATCCCTAATTCATTATGGTAGCAATAAATAGCATGCCATAAACAATAAAATACTAAATAGTTGATAAGTAATTAGTTAATTTAGTAATTTAGTACCTACACTTAGTCTAAAGTTTATGTCAAGATGTCACGGTGTTAATCAGATGTTACATTCCGTCCGCTTTCCTATGGTATGTTCATAAATACACTAGTATGATGTCAATATTCAATGTAAGTGTAACTATATGTGTAGGTATATGCTAAAATGAGATGGTGTGCGTATATTTTTTATTCATAAATTATTAATCTAAACTCTAATTATGTCGATTCCCGTTATCCCCCCCCCCCTCTAGTGCAAGCGTTATTATAAATGGTTAATTGTCCCGTATTGTTCTTTTTTAAGCACATTTTGTAGGAATTTTGGGAAATTTCAAAACTCCTCTTGTTCTATTTAGAATAATTATATCATTACTGTAAGTAGTAATGCAATGCTAAAGGCAGGCAGGCAGGTTAGAAAAGTATTTTGTAATGTACAAAGATAACTAACTAAGTTTAGCGATAAAAGTTTAAGAAACCCCTTTTAAAACAAATTAACGGTTTAACCCAAATTATTACGAACAATTAATATTTTTTATTCTTGTGATTTCAATTTCAAATTTTGGATCGGATGTAAATTGTATAGATGGTTGATGTTTTTTTTAGATGAGAAGCAAGTAAAGTTAAATTTCAATTTAATACTATTATACTTTATATAGATGTTCACGCTGGCACACTGCTAATATTCCAGACTTGGCGAGTGAAGACTTTTTTGCAAGACATATATTATTATTAGCATTGAGATGAGGATCATTTTGTTATATATATATACATTATACTATTATATTTATGTAGTTACTTGAGACTGAAACTGGCGGACAGACCGAACTAGGACATAATAACAATATGTAGTAGTATAGTAATTATAATTAATGTAGCTATTAAAGACTACCGCGAATGAGCTATTAAAGTAATTAATTATATATTGGTACTGAATACAATTTGGAATAATAATAAATTATTTTATATAGGTATATGAATTAAATTGGACCACTAACTAAACTTAAACTCAATATTATAATTGACAACTATTTAATAATAATATAATTATATATAGTATGGATTATAGGGCCTAGGTAGTAATAATAATAATAAGTATATTGATATATAATAATGAATAATGATAATCATCGTAAATTGTACTGAACAACTAATGGTTTTATTTTTTACTTTGCTTGCTTTTGCTTCTTTCTTTTTTTACTTCCCTTCTTCTGAGTCTGGTACTGGTCTGCTGATGTAGGCTGGTCTTCAATTAATTTGAATTATTATGAATAAAATTTTTTAATTTAAAAATTGAATTCAGTCTCTTCATCCAGTCAAATTTCAAATATTTTTTTTTTTGATTACATAAGTGAATTTAATTTTAAGATATAATTAGACAGAGATGGACAACATAACTGAAACTGGCTGAATCTTCAATTGTAGTTCTATTTAGTAGCATAAATTCACTTTTTTTTCTTTTTTGGTTTGACAATGTGCGCGTGCGGTGCGATGCGAAGTGTAGTAGTTTAGTTGGTAGTAGTGCAGTAAGATATTTCCTTTTTTTAAGGTTCGTTTAAAAGAAGAGACACACTGTGTAGCAAGGTTCAAAGGTTTTTCTTTTTATTCTCCCTTTTAAAATCGTTCGGGTGTTGTTGGAAGTATTCAAAACTGAAGTCGAAGTTTGGTGTGGTAATGGCAATCAGTATCAGCAATAATTACAAACAAGTAGGTAGTATTTTAGTATTATCATCAAATAGTATATCTTGCTTTCATTAACGCTTTTATTTCCAATCCATCTTCCATCCCATAACTATATGTGTCGTCAGTATGACTCGTAGGCAATTATAATCATTATTGTTAAGCATATAATAAATTATAATTACCAACTACATATTATATGTTGGTTGGTGTTGGTATTCGTGTTTTTAGCAATTCCAAGATTTCATCTCAAAATTACATATAATAATAATATTAAAGATGTCTTACATATTTTGTTTATTTATATTTATTATATTGTAAACCTTAATTTCTCTCTCGTACGTCCACGTAAATTCCATGGCCTAATTATTAAATGTATTGTATGTAGGTATGTAAATGCAATAGTTTAAGTCTTCACGATAACAATAATTATTGTTTTTTTTAATGTTTTATTTAATTAGGTTTGCACCACACTCGTTGATACACGTTGTAGTTCATTCATTTCAATATAATATTCAATTCAATTTCACATCACACAACTTTTGGTGTTGGTTTATTTTTTTAAAAATAATATTACTTCATGTTTTAATAATTGGAGTTCACTTGAATTATTCTTTCTTCATGAAAATTAATAGTCTGACTTGCTGTCTTGCTTGATGTACATACTAAAGTTGGTTACATAGTTGAACAAGTAATTTCGTAGCATTCAAAGTCAAAGTTTTTCTGGCCCAGTAGCCCAAATGAACTGCACTAGAATAACTAAATTCGTAGGTGACTTTTGTAATAAAACTGTAATAGTAATTTTGAAGGTACTGCCAAAATTTAACTATTTAATACCTTAGCAGTTTTTTTAAACGTATTCCGTGACCTTGAAATACCAAATTAAAAAAAAGAGTAATGTATTGCAAATAACGATAACAAAGACAGCGTAGTGTGACCTGTGTGACGACTACTTTTAAAACAAAATAAACAATGCACAAATACAAACACAACTCTCAAAGCTTAGCTTTTTCAACTTTTGAAATTTCAGATATTCAGATTTAATTAAAGAATATAATATATATTTTTTATGATATATAAATTAATAAAATGCTAGTAAAAGTAAAATGAAAGGTGTTAATGTTTACCATGTAAACTGAAGTATAGAATATGTAACAACAGTTAGCAAGTAAAATTTGTTTATCCGATAATAGATAGAATAGAGAATAAAAGAAGCTATCATTTGGACAGCACTATTTTAGGTATTAATGAGCATATTGTAAATTGTAAGAGAGAAGAGAAAATCTGAAAATCTTCGTTTCATTTATCTGCTTTTTTATAGTTTCTTTTCATTTAGTAACTTTTTTTTTGCACAAAATTCTGGTCGAGTATGTGAACGAAGTACTTGTTGAATGAAGTCGGTACGTCGTAGTGACGACTGATGACGAGAGTAGAACGAGAACAAGAATGAAAAACAACAACAGTACATGTTATTAATGAGCCATAGGTAGTTGTGCAGCAGTGGTTTTGGTTGTATCTACCGGGACCAGCAACAAAAAACTTTCCATACAATATTTTTTAAAATGATTGAAACAGTCGGCTTGAAACAGTCCATATGTAGTAACTGTTACAGATTGCTAATTCCGTATTTTTTTCAAGTTCATTCCATCTATAGATAGTTTCGAAGAAGTAGAGTAGTAGTAATTGACTGATCGTGAGACAGAAGAGAGAGAGAGAGTCTGCACTAGCTGCTCGGAGGAATTTCGCGAGTCGTTGTTCTGAAAATAAAATCAGCCAGTCTTTATTATTTCTTTAACCCTTGATTAATGTTATATTTTTTTTAATTTATTGTACTTGTGGATCTAATTAGTGTATTCATTCGTTTCAACCACACGGAAGCCAATTTAGGAAATAAAGAAAACACTCAAATAAACACATCATATATCTAAAAGTGAAGACAGCAATACGGAAAAAGTACCACACACTTGTCAGGACAAAGTAAAAGTTTTTTGTGCAATGAAAATAACGAAAAATAAAACGGAAAATGTTAAGAGGAATAGTCAAAGAAGAAAAGGAACTGTTTTCAAACATTTTGTTTGCTGGTGAAAGAAAAAGAAATGGGATCAATCAATGAACAAATAAAAACATAAAATCATAATTTGCTGATAACTTAACATACATTTTAATTTACTGCCTGTTGTTGTTTCTTGATTACATTTTTCATATTCGTAAATAATAAATTCAATAATTTTGAAGTTTTGTGTGCTTTTTTTCACCTTTCATGCAAATAATTCTTACTCATTAATGAATGATTAATGATTTGAACATGAACAATCAAATCAGTCTTATTCGTTAATTCTAAATTCTAACTATGCATGCAAACAGAACAATTATTCAAATTATCATGAGGTAGCCGTAGCCGGTGCGAACTTCTTACAACTTCTTGCTATTAAACTGGTTAAACTGATCATGACTTATATATGGAAGTAATTACTTGGTACTATCGATATGTCTGAAAATCATATACTTTTGTCGCCTGAGAATGTTGTACAGAAAAAGTACCAATACAGTAGTAACACGGGAATGCTCGGAAAATTCATTGCTCCTACACCTCAGGAAGTATTTTTTACTGTTCCTATTTGTGGGATAGAAACAACAGAATATTCATATGTTTATATGAACGAAAAATATCTTAATAAAAAAATGCTTGCATGGAAATGTATTACTTCATTGTAAGGTAACGTGCGTGTAATATAGTGGTTGAAGATACAATTTGAGGGAGTGCTATGCTATGACGTTTCCACTAAGAAAAAAAAAATCAACAAACAAACAAAACTTGACGATTTTGGTGGGATAGCTAAGAAAAAAGCTACTGCAACTTCAAATAAAATTAACTATATTACACTTAAAGATTCACTTATAGACTGGACTGTCTACCAATAAATTAGTGACAAAGTAGCTTCAAGAAATACAATTGAGTGTGTGTTCAGTTTAGGATCAAAATTTGAAGGAATACACCAAATACAATACATAAAATTGTCATGTTATTTTTTTCAATCTACATACATTCCTCTTGACTACGTCGTACACAACGCGCCACTTTCCGCTTGAACTCCCCATAGTTTTCTCTCCACTCTTTCTGTGAACCGAACAAAAAAGAAGTACATCATCAATATAGTGCATGCATACATAAAAATAATTCAAACATCATATTATGATAGTTAAACAGTAATATTCTCGTATCCCAATAAAATTAGTAAACAAATGAAATATAAGCACAAGCACACGACGGTGGTACATGAAAATTTTTACTTACGTATTAAATCGAACCCTGTAAATTATATGTGATTGAATGAGAAAGACAATACTTACCGCGGCATCCACGTTGGCAGGGCTTTCATCATTAGGATCCGCTAACATGGAAATGACTGATATGAGAATCGTCTCAACCGTATGAACGGGTAACCATCTTTCGGATGCTTTTTCGTAGCCCCATTTGTCATCGCCGGGCTCGTGTAAAATCGAAATGCAAACATCACCACTTTTGTCAACTTGAAAACACAACAACAAAAAGCTAGTTATAACAAGATGTAAAAGCAAAATGAACGAGTTTTAAAAATCTCTAACACGTTGAGGAGCACAAAACCCTTTGCTTATTTCTACATTTAAAATAACAACAAAAAAACGCACAGGTGCGGTGAGATAACAGAAAGCTCAGGATTATTATTAAAAAAGATGTTCTTGTTGAAATACGTCAAAACTAAATACGTATCATATCAAGTAAAAGTAAATGAGCATAAGATATTTTTTGATTTTACTTACTGTTAGGATGCCATATTTCTGTAATAAACTTCATTTTTGGTGGACGTAAGGGATATTCACGTGGAAAGTACAAATGAGCCTTGAAGAAACCCCCCTCACTAATTTCAGAAGAAACAAAATTTTTTGTTAGCTTAGCTACAAATGCATAGTCGCGTGAAATGGAAAAATGCAGCTACAATAGAGTTCAATATTTTATTTCATTATGACATGACTTACTATAGAGTATCGGGTGGACCTATTATCAGAACTTCCCATCGATAAATATCATTGTCATCGATGAGTCCTGCGGAAAATCCTTCCACGGGATTTTTATTGAGCTCTGAAATTAAAAGAAGCTTTTATCAGTTTAAATTCTTTATCGGCATTATAATAAACTGAAAAAATAAACCAAGAAATGATAATTTGTAAATAAATATTTGTAAAATTGACGTGATAAAACACGCTATATGATTTTTTTCATATAATAAGCCCGATTACTACTAAACGCAGGGAAAAGATGTCACTGTGCTACGAATTATTTTGAAAATGAGCTACTGATAGAAGTACCCGTAATCACATTACACTTATTTTGTACATTTGACTGAATTATGCATAATTACCCATTACATATTTTACATGACGAATATTATTATAATATGGTCCCCTTCAGCGAATCAGAGACTTATTACATGGCCATTTACTTCTCCCACAGTTACGAGCTGCCGGGACAGCTGGGAACATTGTGTTCCCAGCATTATTCACAACATCGACGCGTACACACACAGCCACATACCTCAATGTGTATAAGTAAAATAGTATACAGTATTTATGAAGATTAGATTAGATTAAAACCAGGCCAGAACATCAAGGATCATCACCTTTTCACAAACTACAGATAGTTACCAATACGCAGTAAAGTTACACTACAGTGATACTATAGTCATGCCATATCGCACGTAATGAAGTTAGGGCACATAGATAATCAATAACTAAATGAGGGACCATGCCAAACAGATAATTCATTAAATTCTAAAGAACTCGTGCTATCTTTTACGAACCACTAGACAGTTCACGCTGAAGTTCAAATGTGTGATGAGGTAATGGTTATAGGTTCTCTCTATCACGAGAGAAAAGCTTTTGTGTATAGATTAACTCGTAAAAATTTTCCCGTGACTCGGAATAAAGGTGGTATAGCGTTTATCGAAAACATATGGTAACGTAGTCGTGGTGCCCTAATGTACCCTCAGTGGTATCAGCTGGTTGACCATGGACTTGTATTGAGTATTAGACAACGAAGACTTTAGTAGGAAACACGAGGTAAATTATAAGACTACAACACCGCACGCATCAAAGCTCAGCTTAGTTGTGTTTGTTGTATCATCCAATCCTCCAATACAACGCAACGCAATGGCCAGGCTTTGTCAGATAATCATCAACAGCTTGTGCATCATCTACATTGTGATTCAACACAATAATGTCCGTTTTGGAACACCACATCCAGATCTAGAATCGAGTCTCCAGATCGACGCAATGGGTAATCATTAAATGTACGATGGAGATGGACACGAAACTGTCTCTTCCACTGAAGACACAAGCATGCACCTATAGAGATTGAAAACAGGAAATCTAACTACACAAGTGGACGTATAGCAAGCACTCTTTTCTGCAAGACCAATAAAAGCTGAATCTCCAATTCTCAACCAAGTCTGGTACGTCGGATAAAATCAAGTTATGACCATGAAACTGTATACAGAGCGAAAGACGCTCGTCGATCCGCTCGATGCTCGTGCTGGATGAACAAGACATTTTTATGCAGACTTTTTTATATTAAACCATGCTTGCAACGAAACCAAAATACTTGGCAAGAACCTTTCTTATTCCTATTCCCATCTCGTCTCTTTGTTTTCTCCCATGAAATATATTTGGCATGTGTATTGAGTATAAACAATATTTGCCAATTTTTACAATATCATACGTATGTATGCATAGTATTATAAAGTGTTGTAATACTCGTGTCAATGACATACTATTTTTCACAAGTACTTTATTTGCAGTCATAATGCATTTGAAATAATTAATAGCAATCGTCACGTGACACCAAATACCCGCAGCTTTATACCGAAAAAACCTCCATAACGAAACAAATATACACTGTATGCATTGTACTTATGTGTGTTATTAGGGTACACATATTTCCTTACAGTATTTACTGCATTCAAGACAGAGAAAGAAAACATTTTAAGAAGGATGCAATGCAGTGCTTTAATAGACACAGCACGGAGAATTGCTACTTCAAAGCGGGTATTACAACAAAACCCTGTCCAGTGCCTCCAGTTACTACAGCAAAACTACAATACCCGGGAGCAACGCGTGAGAACAGTTGCACGGGACATCGAACCGAACTACTGTGCAAAACAGTAACTTTTCCTCCTTCCTTTGTCTACCAACAAAAACGATACCATAGCACTATAATACTATAATCTCATCGACGGCTTCTGCTACATTGCTTTCCTCATATTATTATATGATTAATATGAGCATAACAACCATAACACGTCATTTAAAATTATTGAATTGCTCAAAAAAACTTTAAACACTGACTGTGGTAAGATTGATTTTATTTGGAAAAATTCAAAAGCTATTAAATTAATTAGTGATGACATTGTTTTAAGAAATATAAATTGGCAAACAAAAATACACACCATTACTGCAGGTAGGGGAAGGGAATTTATTTTTTTTTTGTATATTTTTGAGCATTTGTGTATCATGCCCAATGTCGTCGTCGTCGTGGTGCATGAGATAAATTACATTTCTCTGAAAACAATGAAAATTTTTAATCTGCGGCTTATGAGTGTTATGTGTAGAATTACGCCAAAATTACGCTGTACTGACGCAACGCGTCCCTAGGGAAGGCGAGGTTGTGGTGTAAAATGTGTAAATGATGCGTAGCATGTGCACAATATTGGCAAACGTATATAGCCATTGCCCATTTTACTTCAGCAGAACACAGAGGTAGTATGCAATAATGGGGTCAATGTCAACGTCAACTTTTGACGGCATGCATTAAGTCACACGCGTAGGTACTTTTACTAATAATCATTATTATGTAGACACTATTTTGTGTCTCATTCGGAAGGTACAAATGAAGGGATGCCTTCAGACTACCTGCAAGTAACACGACGCAAACACAATAAAAGGAAAGATACCAATATACTATGTTGAGTTGAACGCTTACTTACAATATTATTAAAGTCTAGCTAAAGTACATATATACCATTTGGTTTTACAGAAATCAACTGAATGATCAGAGGGGGTACCTGATATCATCAAAGATACCCAAAGCATGAAAGTACCTTGGTATATAGCAATAAATACAAATACGCACAAAATCGTTTCTAAGGTGAAAGTCGAGGTTGAGGACAGGGACCTGAATAACACCAAAGACCAACCACAAGACTGTCTATATATTATGTATCTCATGAATGTGTCTACCTGTCTTCAATTCTTCAACAACACACAGACAGGGCACACAAAATGGATTCTAGGACAGGGACACATTTCATGTAGTTGGGAAGGTAGATATTTCTTTTTTTTTCATTATAAAACAAATTCATCGTATAACACAAACGTAACTATGCACTATTAAATTACCAGTAAAATTACAGAAATTACATAATCAATGATGATAAAGTAATTTTTTTTCCTTTCTGTCTCGTGACTTGTGAGCTTGCTGCTGCCTATTTATTATTATTACAAAAAAAATCTCTCAACGTTCAACGCTCCTCTCGCGTATCTTCCCGTCCTCGTCAAAATACCCATGCTTTATTCTGAGTCGAACGAATAATACCATACGATGTGAAAATGAAATGAATGCTATCGGAAGTTTGTATAGTTCGTTATAATATAAATGTACACAATCTTGTGTGCACTTCAGAAAGTGTGGGTTTGGCATGTTACGTTTAAACGTTTGTTGGCACCCCCAGCCCAGCTGTTTGCCTTTCTAGATGCTAAACCTGAATAAAGTAAATTGAAATTCGTCATCAGCTATAGGGCTGCTGCGTCTTTTTCGCGAAATCAGTTAGTCACGGTGCAGAATAATTGTAGTAGAATTCATTTGTCTGTCCCTGCGTAGGCCTATATGCTCTCATTTCTTATTAGTCTCATAATTACATTGATTACATTCGTAAATTGTAACTATATGAACCTACTACCATCCACACATAATAATTATTACAAATTTATATGTAACAATAATTATACCTACATTATGCAGTATGTAGGTCGAAAATGTTGACGTTAACGTTCTATAATAAAAATTATTTTCAATTCAATTGTAAATAATACTATGTTAATGCTAAAAGTAAGTTTTAAATAAATACCTGGATACCTAACCTAAGGATGCTGATAACTTTAAACATAATGTGTAAGTATTATCATGTTATTTAAAGGGTATACCTATGAAGACCTATGAAAAGAATACAGAGTAATGTAAATAGAGACGCCAAAACTATCTGTGAATAGATACTGATTAACTTTACTTCCTAAAGGATCTAATTACCATGTTTTTAAATCAAGATTTTTTCATTGTTGCATTTAACGTTATCTGTTTCGTTATAGGTGAATATGTTGGAGCTAAAATATGGGTATCTACTTACAACAATGAATGTTCCGGTACTGACTACTTACACGTTCAGAATGTATACAGTTAATTGCAACAGAAATCATTCATTTTAAACTTAACGGAGTAACGAATTCGTATCGTCTATAATTTATCAAAATAAGTTACCTAGATTTTATTTATATAAATTTATTTATAAAAAAATTATATAAAATATAGTAGCTGGAACTGAGAAATACTGGCACAACTTGGAGTAAACGTAGATTCCTTATATTTAACTCTAGATTCTGCAACTCCCTGTACACGATTTATTTTAAGCTCCACGTGTGACATTTTGTTTTACTTTATTGTTAGTTGACTGCCAATGTTGCGTTTAAGTTCTCTTCCTAATGTGGACTTCTAATTCTAACTATCGCAAACCTACAGCTCCACAAGTCATATTTGTATCATTGAAAGTACATCGATTAGTCTGATACAAAACTATGTACAATTGTATCAAACTATAAGTAGTTAGACCTCCGAACTCCGAACCCTGACTTTTCTCGCATTCAGTAAATATGAATGAACAATCCTAGCTAGATCCATTCTAGTTCGTTCACGTGCTCATCCACATCTTTCTAACTAATTGCAACGTACCACGGAATTAAAAACGTTTTGAGCTTTAGGAACTGATGTGTAGTGCACTCACGAGGGTTAATACACAGCATAATCAATCAACGATTGCTGAGGATGCAAGATGATAATCTATCAAATGTGATTAGTCAGCACCAGTGCTTGCTGAGTAGTCAAAATTATCCACACATAAAATAACGGAAATGGTCAAGACGAACGTTCAGACGTTTTAATTCAAACCGAATTACCTAACTTCGAGATTTTAAAACTTATGGATTATTTTTAAGGTTGAATGCTTAAAACCTTTACATTAATAAAACTATACATGTATACGTGCGAGTTGAAATACGTAAAAGAAACAAATGACAAACCCTAACTATTTAAATACCTACGTCATCAGTTTAAATATAAAAAGAAACAACCACGACATATTCGAAGGCATACAAAATGGCTAAAACCCAAAATATATCATATATTGAAGAACTAAAACCTACTAATCCAACAATACTGGTGCACATATATTTGTAAAAGTGTAATACCGACAATAACGACTAAATGGAAATGACCGGAACTTAAAATTTTATCAAAACATATCTTACTGCTATTTTAAAAAAACTGATTAAAATTACCTGCGAGTTGCTTGCGGAGCAAGAGGGATGACTGCGTCTCGGACATCAAAATAAGCCGACAAAATGTTGGCAAAGGCAGTCCTGGGACAAGAAATAAAACAATAATGTGTCCACAAAACGTCTGGAGCTGGACTCCAATTCAACTTCAAACTTCAGTCTTTTAACCCTGTGACCTGACTTCAAGAAGTTATCCAATTACAATAATAAAAAACATTCAGCCCAAATAGTCAGTCGGTAGTCAGAGTTTCTTGGCTTCTTCTATAAAAATTCCCAATTATTACAATACTAGAGCTTGCAGTCAATGACGTGGGTTCTTCCTAAAAATCACTTCCTCCCCCAGTTCGTTATTTTTCTTATACGTTCGGTAACCGGATTCAGTTCGTCCACCGCACCAACCAGCATGTATCACCAGAATATGAACTTAGTTGGACCAGCTAACTCAAAATCGAAACTAGTGATGACTTCTTGGAAATCGGATGATTCAACTTCAACTATATGGGTTCATTCAAAAATATTTTTGAGCACACTGATTAGTATCCTTTGTTTAGTAAAAAAAAATGTAATGGTTCCAATATATATACTAATAATAATAATAATACGTGTAACGGCTTAGTTAATGGTTATCCTTGTTTAAATTATTCAAACTCGAAATTATTAACAAGATAACTTTACTTTGTCTGCTCTCTTCTGTTTTAGTCTCTCCTGCTCCTGCCTTGGCCGTCCGTTCTGTCGTACCTAGACCAACACTTTTTCGTTGTGTAAGTGAATTTGTTAAGTAAATCTGTTGTAATAATTATACATATTTTATAGTCAAGTTTTTGAAGGTATGTAGATGTTTTAGATGGGGTTATAGGATTTAGGATGGAGTTGGAAGTTGTTGAAGGTAGAAGAAATAAGATTAAGATTTAAGATTGTTGGAGTTGGATGTTGGATATTAATTTGGTAGAGAGAGAGTGTGTGTGTGTGTGTATGTATGTGTTAAGCAAGCAGAAAGAAGCAGCAAGGGAAGAACACTAAAGTTCTTCCGTCTCCGTCCGTGTAGCAATAATAATATATGTGTAGTAATTGTAAAAAAAAAAAAATTTCCTCAATTCAAAAAGTACTGTCGGCTCTCAGTATGTAGCCCTATGGGAAGGCATAGGGAATGAGTGGTGGAAAGGAAATTTGTTGAGAGTACACGTACCTTTTTGGTTCGTTATCGTTCTCGTTCTCTCTCTCTCTCAGCTTTTAACCATGCAGCTGCAGCACCACCACCACCGAGAAGCATTTCATTGTCTGTCTGTTACAGTTTCGTCCGCTGTCTCCTTTTTGCTTCCTTCGTCGGCCTCGCTACTACAATGCTCGATGGTCTTCGAGTCTGCCAGCCAGCCAGTGAGTGCGACCGGTGCGGCGGCGGCTTGTTGAGCCAAATCCAAATTCTTCCGTCAACCCCTTCCCTTCGTTACGTGCGGCGCGGCTGGGGCGCTGGCGTCTAGGCCCAACCACCAGTCAATTCCCACTTTACAACTACCGGCGGGGCAGTGGCACTTTCCTCAACCACAACGGCGCCAGCACCAAACTCTGCCCAAGTTGACTTGACGGGGGACAGATGTCACTCGGGATGAGGAGAGAGCTCTACGCTACGCTTCTGTCTGTCTGTCGTTGATTGTCCCGGTCGCCGTGGGTCGTCTTCTTCTTCTTCCTCGTTCGTCGTCCTCGTCACAAGGTTCCAATTCTTGCAGTCTCTCTCACTGCCACTACCGAGAACATTGGGAGCGCACCACGAATCCAATCCACGCCACGAAAATCACGGCCATCGGCGATGCTACTTCTTTGGATACTTTGGAATGTAACTGCATCTCAGGTAAAATGATGTGAAAAATGTTAATTTATTATTAGTTGTATGGTTCTTTTCAGTAAGTAATGGAACAACTTTAAATATCTTATTTAACAATGTCGGAATTTCGACAGTTCTAGCGGTGGTAAGGACTTTGTCTTGTGTGACAGTATCTTCTTTTCTATCTACCGGGGTCGGTTCCCTGTCCCGGTACCGGGATGTGATGTAGGTAGGTATTGTATTTAAGTAATAATGAGTAAGCACTGGATAAAAGCAAAGGCTTGCATTTAACTGTACTCGGTGATTTCACTGCTCAATTTTAATATTAGTTCCCAGTCTGTTAAAAGTTAAAATGTTAGGTATGCATATTATGTATTAGTACTAACTGGTACACTTTTCTACTATGGATAGTGTGGGTGCTTGTAATAAATTAAAATGTTTGGATAAAAATTCAAAAATAAAGGGTGAAGTTAAAATTTAGGAGGGTGTGATTTTTGATAACTTGAGATTTAGATTTAGAAATTAATAGAGGTAATGACTCAAATATGGCTTTTATGGTATAATAGTGTGCGTGAGGGATTGTTTGATAATAACAATAAGTAATTTAGTATAATTTTTAAAATGTAAACATTAGTAATTTAGTAAGTGCTATAGGGGTTCGGGTCGGAAGTGAACTGAGTCTGGGTTAATTTTATGATTAATAAAAGATTTCGCATGAGATTCTGTTTTTGTGTGATAGGTTTATGGTAGAGGAATCCAATTTTATTATTTAAAATTCCTCGAATACGATTTTTTATAAAAATCTTGTTAATCTTTAAATATTTTTTTAGTATTATTTAAATTATCATTTATCATTATTAACTGTACCAAGCTAGAGTGATTAATATTGGTGGTTACAGAAATACTCAATTGGTTAACGTGGGCCTGAGTTGCTATGGGGCAATAGTGTAATGTGTATAAATAGTAGCAATATTCGTTTATAATATTCATTATACCTAGTTATCCTACGAATTCATTCACGGATGTACATACGTATTATAATGTCCAAATAATAACTTAAATCTAATAATAGTATTAAATTAACATAAATTATGCTAAATTTTGATCGGTAAGTACATACGTACAAGTTTATTGAGTGATTCTCATTGGAGGGCAGTGTGTGCTTTTATTCTGTTTAATTAATAGTTTTTTGTAATTTATTAAAGAAAATAGCTGATAAAGCGAAGCTTTACCATTCGTTTCGGCTTACAGTCAACTCGTTCAGCCAGAGTATAACATGCGTCTACTATCTACAAAGTATTCTTGAATAAATTTCAATTGGTAGAGGTCATTGTTTATAATTATTATCTATTTCAATATTAATTTTTGTTCTGAAAAATAAAAAAACCTGTTATGTAACTAGGTACACATGTGTAATATATATTGTATAGTATTTCATAATACCTTCAGGTGAAAGTCTGAAAGTACAGTATATATAGCTATATACCACTTAATAATTTAGTGCTTTCTTTAGTCTATTTATCACTTCTATAATAGAAGTGATAAATAGTTCTATATAGTAAACCACATTCCGTCCGTGTTCTATGTTTTGTGTAGTGAAAATTCTATCTTTGTATCTTAAATGCAGATTCTTGTAGTTTAAAGCTGTGCTTTATGGAGTGTAAAAAATGGCGATTCTGCTTTCACGTCGTCATTTCTTTGTTCGTATAACTTGAATTTTCAATCAGCGCACTTTTGTTTATTAGCATTTTGTATTTTTAGAAACATAAGTGTATATCTATTATATCGTCTGTGTAGAATAAAAATTACCCATATCCAATTTAAGCTAGAAATAAAATCAGCTATGTAAAAAACACTAACTAAATAAAATTGATTTGTAACAAGTTAATGATAATTTTTTTAAAAGTGCAAAATATGTTTTGTATGTATTTAAAAGTGCAAAATGTTTTATTTACATGTTTGTAAAAAGTACAAAATGTTTTATTTACATGCTTGTAAAAAGTATAAAATGTTCATTTTACATGTTTGTAAAAAGTGCAAAATGTTCTATTCACATGTTTTAAAAAAGTGAAAAATGTTCAATTTACAAGGTTGATATTTTTTGTAGATAGTGCATTTTGTTTTTAGCTAAAAATAGAAATGGGTCATTTTGACTCTTCACAGGCGATATACGTTATCTATTAGTAATTCATTACATTCTCACTAACGACAAGAGGACTTATTAAAAAGTTTTAATAATTTCTATTATAATATTTGACCATAAATTGTATTACTCAGAATTCTGTTAAGTTTCGTCTTTGTCACATTACGATGCACTAATGGAGCAATTATAGTCTCAAGTAAGGACATGATTGAAAACCACTGACATTAAGAGTGAAAGTATACATATATTGATTTAAAACTGGCGTTCTACAATGTTTGCCATGCAGTGATACAAAATTGGCTGCAACTATAGTCACTCATATAAATCTATAATAAAAAATTACGTACTTAAAATACGTGATTAATTGTGGGGAGTAAAATATTATTACCCTTTAAAAAGCGAAAATACAATAAACGGTATGCTATGAAACTGAAAATTTCCTTAAAAATTCGTATTTTAAATGTGTAATAAATTTAACTGTGAAAATTTTGTGAAAGATTTGCTGTTTAATTAATTATCCATATTACTATCATAATGATTGCAGTCTCCTTGTACGGTTTATAGGTTGCATCTACCAGCATGTGAATCATGTATCAGCAGATTGCTACATTATCACATATTTCAGCTGAGCCAGAATTCTAATGCGATACCTAATTACTGAAAGTCAGGTGTAGTTAAAGTTGGTTTGGGTGGAAATAAGAAACAAGAAATTTCTAGTTTAAAATAATTTTGAGCCTGTGTATAGTGGCACGCACAATACTTATAGAGCAGCACTTACAAGCAATTAATATTATAGTAACTTTGGTTAGTTGCAGCATGAAAAGGAACCCACAATAATTATTAATTGATTGTGATTATAATTAAGTCAACTTAATTCAGTGTCTTGTTCCTCGTTTGAATGAGTAGAGGAGTATACGCAAACTTTTACATTTTAATAATAATAATGGGCGGAACAGGGGGAGTGAGTAGTGCGCGAAAGAGGTTCGCACCGTCCGCACAGTTGGCTCCATTTCATCTCAAAATCCTCGGATGGGCCAAACGAAATCTGTTTTGTTCGAAGGCAGTCTTTGCCGACATCATCTCAGACCCAATCCAGGAACTCTCGTCACAATCTTCACAATCCTATAAGGTTGGCTTTCGTTTTTGACTTTTACTTGTGACTTTTTGGGGCTCTCTTTGTAAAGGAATACTGATACGTAAGTAGGATCTCCCGTATAGTTTTTCTATAGCTTGTAAAAATCCTAAGTTCTCCCATCATCAGTTTAGTTTTGAGACCCAAACCCATAAGACAAGGAGAGAAATACTTTTCCGGGGCTTTACCTTTTAACAACAGTGTCGTGCCTCCACCACCACAATCATGATATCCACCTCAAAACTATCAACCATCTCCCTACTACTATCTTCTCCATCTGCATCTGTAGTTTCCCTAGACATTTTTTTTTCTTCCTCTTTCAAATCTGCCCATCTCTCTCCTCTCTCTCATTCTCTCTCTCTCAGTCTCAGACATTGTTTATCCGTTGAAGGAATTACAAATTAGTCAACATTGATTTGCTCTTTGTATCTCGAGTTACTAAAGTTTCGAGTACTTGTACTGGTGTGTCATCACTGAACGTCAACAGTCCATTTCTTCCACAATTCACAGACCCACCGCACAAAAAACAGCGCATATATACGGACGGATCACATTCGACATTTTTTTAAAAAACATATACAATTTTAAAGTCCAAACTCAAATTTAGTTCTTATTAAATTTCAATTAAATGACGGAGAAATGAAAGTATCATTGAAAATATACCTATACGTTCCATTTTATTGGATTAAAAACATTTAACCTGCGTAATATATTTTTGAATAAAACCAAATTGTTGTGAAAGTCAAAAATTTTAAAGCTGCGCATGGAAAGTTAAAAATTAATATCAGACTTGAGAAAGTGCTATACTGTGGAGTTTAAATTTGAAAATGGTGACAGAAATGAACAATAAAGTATTTCATGCAGTGTTATGATTTTAATGCAAGTCTGGGACTAATTAATAATACAATTTATAAAATATAGTTCAAAAATATTTTGTATCCTGTAATCTTTACTGAAGTGATAAAAAGTGCCGGCATCGTAACTTCATATTTAAGTATTTTATAATTAATAATAATAAAAAATTAATGTAAAAGATTCACACATTACAATACATTGCAGATTATTTTGGGGATTCGTAAATTGAGCGTCCTGGTGAAAATAAATGGACAGCGACAACAATAAAAAATTAATATAGAAATTCGTATTGACCGCTACCGTTGTCCAACCTTTTCTATTTGTATTAATACATTGCCAGATCAATGAAAAAAAAAGTTCATTTTTTAGAATTTGTTGACATACAAGTGAAGTATTTTATCTTACTACTGTAAAAGTTGATCCCGTTTTTCAATTTGGTTACTTTTACGAGAGACTGCGTTCTAAACGTGGATTGTGCTGCTATAGGTGAAAAAGCACTGACTGCTTTATTGTCAAGCTTCCAGAATGTCTTACAACAATATTGGAATAAATAATTTTACTGTGCCTTCATTGGTGTCTTCGGTGGTTTCGCCTTCAAATACTCCTCCTGGTACACCTGTAGCTACTTCCAATCAGCTTTTCCCCGGCGCAGCGCTCCTTCAACCACCTACGGTGTCCCTTGCTAGTCTCATGGCAGACCCACTTAATCGACCTTTGACTCAGTCAAATGATTTCTGCTGTGATTGGTCTGCCAGCTCTTATTCATCACCCATGAGAGAAATGGAAGGTATACCATCTCTTTATTCTCACTGTCCTTTTTGTGTTATTTACATGAAGGTAGGTAGGTACTTATTTCGGAGGCCCAAAGGCCCAAAAACAGGAATACACGTTCTTTGATATGTAGGCCTTTTATCATGCAAAACAGAAAAAAAAAAGTTAAAAAAACTTCAAGTGCCTACCTACCGTACATTCAAATTTGGACCACTCAGACACGCGTACTCCTATAGACCCGCGTACTATTCATCCAGCTGCCTTTAAGACCCGCTCATTATTAAAGAGTATACGGTAGGCACTAATAATGTCAATATAATTGAATTAATCGTCGTCCATGTGGAGATGTTAGTTATTTCGCCATTTTAATATATAGGACAGGGAAAGGTATTCATACGATAAAAGGCAGAAAGTCAAAGTAACGTACTGCAGAGAAAACTCTGTCACTTTATTAGGACATAAAATATATTTGAATGTTTTAGTTTTCATTCGAATAGAAAAGGTTATATTTTTAATCCGTCAGGTATTTGTTAAAAATAATTGGCGTTCACGCATAATTCGTTAACGTTAATTCCTAGTACACAAAAATATTCTAGAAGTGTCACATATATGTCAATTTTTGCATATAAAGCTTTGGTTCGCTTACGCGCATGATTTTTAAAACCCGAAATATTGTAAAACTAAAATCTTGATTCCAACCTATGAAAATTGACCAACAAGCTTCTTGTATTTTTTATAAGTGAAAGTTTATCCCATTCCTTATTGAACCTAGGTATAATGGCTGCAGCCAAATGCATGGTCATTCTATAGCTGTAATAAATACAGACCAGCTTTTGAAAAACCCATCCTTTGTGCGTGTGCTCATAAAAGGAACTAATTAAGGACATGGTTTCTTTTTAATACTATTTAATTTGGAAAAAGAAACTATAAGAATTAAAAATCTCTGTAACATATTTTGTTTTTTATCACGATCATGATAGTTTTTCACGTCACCATACAATGAATAAAAATGAGACCCACTCGATTTCGAAAATGAATTACACACAATATTGAATTTAATTTTTTATTAATTTTAAAAATCAAAATACGTGCTGTCTCATAAATTCGGACCCTTATTTCCATATTTCCAGTAATTATTTCGGATTATATTTACAAGAAAATGCTACATCATTTTTAAAAAATTCTTCCAATTTTGAAAAGTTTTATTACAGACCCGCGCATTATTAGATGATATTTGGCACTTAAGTAGGTAGTAGGTACCTTTAGAAACAAGTAAGGGTAAATACTCCCGTCAATTTTGAAAGCCAATAATATTCAGATAATATGTAGAACAAACCAAGGGTATGTTTGTCTACTGTAGCGAGTCACAACTGTGAGTTCACGCTTATAGGATTTATTTCACCTATTTCTATTTTTTAAAAAAAAAGTAGTAGGTACCTTTACTAAAACTTGAAATTTTGAGTATCCCATTACCCCTCAGATTTCGTTATTCCCATTACAGCTTCGATCGGGCTCGGCGTTCGGCTGCTTACAAATTCAAAGTACCATAAAACTTCTAATAGAGCCCCTATTTGCCTCGTAACCCATGCTCTGATGGAGGCCCGGGTTGTATAATCAAATATATGCCAACACCCGGGCTGCAATAGAGACCAGTATTCTAATTGAAGCTTCCCGGTACCTAATAATCGTCCTGCCAAAAGACTACTAATAAAGTGTTATGGATTCGACTTTACAAATATTAATAAAAAAAAGGAAATAAGCTAAAAATCTCATCTTTCCATTGTTTTCAGCTTGCTTGCTAACTGCAGGGAAGTCAAGAGTGCCAGCTGTGAATTACCCAACACCCCCGCCCCAGTCTCAAAATGGTCTCTCCCCCCATCACCATCCCCACAATCAAAACTCATACTTGAAATCCGATCCATTCTCGTCCTCAGTCTCATCTTCCAATCTCCACAATTCATCCAACAGTAGCAATCCTACTAACTGTAGTCGAGCATCCAAGTCCCCTAATAATCATCAGTCGTCTTCCTCCAACGGTCACAGTAATCACAATCAAATTAATGCCCATGGTCAGGGGACTAGTAGTGGTAGTGGTAGTAGCAGTAGTTCTAATGGGAATCAATCCAGTAAATCCGGAGGATCAGAGAGTCGCAAGTCCATTCATGTCAAGTTGGCTAGTGTGACTGCTAATCTTGAGATGAAAGCTTTGTGGGATGAATTTAATGAGCTGGGGACTGAAATGATCGTCACGAAAGCCGGGAGGTAAGTTTAAGTTCAATAAGTTCCATTCGTTTACATATGACATTACATTACATACATAAACACAAAAATAAAAATTATAACTAGAGATTTATCAGTATCAGTATACTCTGCCCATTATCAGTAGAAGTGTTTTTTTTCTTAAATGTTTTTTGGGCCTATGGCGTGAATCAGCAAGTAATGAGCATTAATACGAGTAAAAAGTCTTTTCACCATATAAATTAACAATTAACTGTATAAATGATAAATGACAAATGAATTGTTCATAGACGGATGTTTCCCACATATCAAGTTCGACTGTATGGGATGGATCCATTGGCAGACTACATGTTAATGATGGATTTCGTACCGGTTGACGACAAACGCTATCGATATGCATTTCACAGGTACGTCCCTTCGTCTTCCTCTTCGTCTCTCCATTATAGTGCGTTATGTGCAGGTATTCTAATTGAGTACTGAACATTGGCTATATAGACTATGCATATACCTATATGTAATATTATATAGTAGTTTAAAAACTGTTTGACGTCGCCTTGTTGGTGTATATATAATTATCAGTACCTATAAAATGCATATTATGTTCCAGAAAGACATGACACAAGACACGAGGGAAAATCCTAACATTCTTGTCCTTCACTACCCTTACTACCCCATCTAATTCCTTTTGCATTCCACAACATGACTTCATTACTGTATTACTATTATTACTTAAACTAACACCCTATATACGAAAAATGTTCACGTGAGCATGTAGTGTCTAGTTTAGAGCCTAAGTAGTAGATAGATCAGATGTATTTTTTCAACCTTATTTAAAACATATACATATAGGCTGCATAGTATTTCGTAATTGACCAATTTTTTCCAGATTTACAATTGACTATCAGTTACGTCCGATGAAATAATGTGGATTAAAAACTTTCGGTTTTTGAATTTTTTTATGAAATATTTATAGAACTGTATTACAGACGATCACGAGTTACAAGTTCAGCGAAATTTGTATTGCTATTAGACAGGTGTAGTTTCCACATGTTTAAGAAACGTAATAAAATTATTGAACTGACAATAAGTAACTACGCACGCAATAAGTGGGATCTCTTTGATCTGCGAGTATCCGAATGCATTACAAATTCTCCTTGTAGAATTAAATGCAGATCGTACACAAAAGAGAAAGTTTCAGTTAAATCAGAGTTAAGTACCTAAAGTCTACTGATATAGTTAAATGAAAATGTAGTTATGCGCAAAACCACATAATGATTCAAGAAACAAGTTGGCTTGTCGTTGGCATTGGCAGTCCATAACATAATATAGGTAGGCACCTAGGTACCTTAGATTGTAGAATAAGAAGAAGGACCCAGAGCCCAGAATCTAGAAGCTAGAACGCAAGACATAATATAGTGGAATGTACAATGTTCTCAATGTATGGAATAACATATTTTGACAATTGTGAGAGGATGTACAACAAAGTAATTATTAGTATTAGAAGTTGAGAGTTTGGAAGAGTTGAGTTGAGTCGAGATGAGGAACGAGAGTCTAATCTTTGTTTAGTTTTGTAAGTCGATTTGCTCGGTTGTTAGTAAGATAGTGAGAGTATCTTCTTTTAAGATGTAGACTTATGTAGGTAATTACTAATATACAATTATACCCGCTACTTTACACTCATCGCTTACACTTTCCTCAGCTCCTGTGACACACAATCATATATAATGTAGTAGTGTAAAGCAAAATCTGCTATACACCCGCTTCAAAAGTTAAGCTTTTTCATGTGTATTGTATATTTGTATATGACTATAGCTGGAACCTGGCACTTCGAAATCAGAGAGTAACTAAAAGTATAGCTATAGTTGTGTAGTTAGCGGAATACGATTTTAAGACTTGTACTTTGCTTACACAATCTATATGGATGGTTGGATATTAATGGGGTACTGTATGGCAATTGGCAAAGTATGATCAGTTTGAAACTTTCAAAGCTTCACAACTTCAAAATGATGATCATTATGATGTGATGTGATGTGAGGATATCTCTATGTATTATTATGTATATAATAATTATGTGAGAATTGAGAGAGTTTCATCTTTAGCGTTGTTGGTTGTTCCTCAAGAAAATGAGATAGATGCTTCTAACTCAGGTATACGTAGGTATCTTCAGCTCAGACCGTATTTTATGTGCAGTCTGTTGGTAGTTGTTGTTCTAACTTGTAGCTTATTTGTATAGTTTATATTATGAGAAAATGAAGGCTGTGCAGAAGATAGAGCCTGTTGGATTTTGAATATGTCGTGTACAGATTACAGCCCAGAGAGTATATAAAGTACTTGGTAGTTAGTAGTTAGTCCTGTAGCTGGGTTTTGGTTTTGGTTAGCGCGACTTCTTGGCTTTTGGTAGATAGATTTTGGAGATGGGATAATACTTACGGAGCAGTCACTTCTGTCAGGCTGTATTGGTCGTAAGAAAACATTCAGGTGTCGACGTAGTCTTGTTTGGTTTTGACTCTGATGAAGATGAATTTACTGTTTGGATTTATGCCGATCACCTGTCTCTATAAATTACCTTTGAGAATTTTCCTGTTATTTTCAATTCCTCCCGTTTGGACGCTCATCCAAGGAGAAGGATCCATGATCCATATGTAGCGAGAGCGAGGATCACACTGTATGAAAATGTAAAATACGGAAGAAGCTTATTCTTTATTTTCTACATTTTATTATGTAACTTTATATAACTTTATAAACTCCCCGTTATACTTTTGTGCAGATAATAATATCGCTCAACATCTAGACTCCACCTATATATCTGAACATCGTATTTTTTTTACTATGCTTTTATTCTATGGATTTCTGAGCTAACAGAACTCTGTACTAACTATTTAGCTATACAATTGCTCTATGAATTAGACATAGTGGTTTATAGAATCACAAGACAAAGAGCATAACTACAAACTACATTATATACCAACCGTATAGTACTTCTGATCTACAGCCCGTAGACAGACATTTAGATTGCCTCAATAAATTTAAATCATTTTGTTTTATCAAATACGTCCAATTTACTTTCGTTTTACGCTTGCTTACTTAATCGATTTTACAAGTAAAACGTGAGTTTTATATATATAAAGAGCTTGTTTTGAAAATGTGTTAAGTCCACGCACTTTATAACATACCCCATGCACACGTTTTGCTAATAACCTCTTAAATTATAGAATGAAACAATGGAATTAAAATGAAGATCTAACTGCAATTTGAATAGGGAACTACAAAAATAGATGGATTAATCAAAATATCAGTACGCTATTGATGTTAGTTATTGTATATTGTAGCCTGTAGTTTATATTCTGATATATCGTCAGTGAAGAAACAAAATGGCCCAAATCCAATTTAAGCTAGAATTAAAAGAAGCCATGACGAAAAATTCTTTTAAATGAATAAGAATATAATGCGTCAAATGTTACTACAAGATTTAAAAAGGTGCAAAATATTTTATTTACATGTTTTTGAAAGGTGCAAAATGTTCTATTTACTTCCTTTCTAGAAGTGCAATTTTTTCTAATTACAAGCTTTCAAAATCATGATATTTTAATATTTTTTTAGAAAGTGCATTTTGGTTTTAGCTAAAAATGGATTTGGGTCATTTTGGTTCTTCACAGACGATATCTACCTACTTTGATTTGGTTTGAAAAAAGTTACCTTTCAACTTTTAGGATCCATAATTAGTGTCAAGTTAATTTTTTAATAAAGTCTTTACATATATTCCTACCACTACTACCCATGAGTTTATGACTTGAGCATCCCCCTGCGCACCCTTAAGCTTGATTTGATAAGCTTTTTTGAGAGGCCGATTAGAGAAACGTTTTCTGAAAAAGTTGTAAAATTAAATTGAACGGACTGAATGTAACTCGAAAAGGGCATATTGCCAAGAATTTTCTGAATAAAAAAACACACACAAGGGTTCGAAGAGGAGGAGGAGGAGGACGACGACGACGACTAAAAACGTGTGCGCATATTATTATGCATCCTCATCGTTTTCTCATTTTCAATTTTTTAGCAGTTTTTAGCTTTTTTCCACTTTTTTCTCAAATTACAAATCGACTTCATGAACGCGAGGGTGTGCATGATAAGTTTATTATGCAAGTACCTACATCCTTTTATACTAATGTAGGTGCTCCTTTTATCTTATCTACACCCCGCAACTCCTTTGTCCAACTCCAATGCCACGAGTCACGAAATGTCAAGTGAGAAAAAAAAATGTCAAGAGAAAATTTCATTTGGATTGAGACTTGAAACGTTTTTTTAAATGAAAAAGTGAAAAAATCAGCTCTGGGAGCGGGTAGGATGTTATTTGTGTCTTGTATTTTGTCTTTTTGTGCATAAGAAACTGCGACAATTTTGGAAGAAAAATAAAGCGAATTACAGTAGAAAAAAATTATAGTACTATCACTTCGTGATCCATTTTTGAAACGTATATGTTTGTCGAACACGAGTTTCTATACGAAATCAGCTAAACTATATCTAAACAAAAAAATGTGCAAGCCATACCCATAATTGTTTACTTAGCGTTTTTTAGCTGATTTTATTATAATACTTACGGCAGAATAAATTTTCCAGCATGGGAGCATTCTAATAAATCATATAATATTCGTAGGAATAATCAAAGATATATAAGATTTAACGGAGATATTGGTCTGATTGTTCATGGTATAGAAAACAGAGCGGCTGATTTTCATTTTGTGCATCATTGTTATTGTTTTCAGTTCAAGTTGGGTGGTAGCGGGAAAAGCGGATCCAAATTCACCCCCTCGAATTCACGTCCATCCGGACTCACCCACAAAAGGAGCGCAGTGGATGAAACAAGTGATTTCTTTCGATAAGTTAAAATTGACCAACAACCAGTTGGATGACAATGGGCATGTGAGTACTTTTCTATTTAATATTCAATAGAGTGCGATTTGGTATGTACTATGAAGAACCAAAATGACCCATATCCAATTTAAGCTGATTCAAAATGAGCTATGTCATAAAAACAAAATGAGAAACATGCGTAAAATGTTAATTCAGAGTTTTTGAAAAGTGTAAAATGTTCTACTTACATGTTTTTGAAAAGTATAAAACGTTCTATTTACATGTTTTTTAAAATTGTAAAATAATCTATTTACGTGTTTTTGAAGAGTGCAAAATTTTCAATTTACATGTTTTTTGAAAACTGTAAAATATTCTATTTACATGTTTTTGAAAAGTATAAAATGTTCTATTTACATATTTCTTAAAAGTGCAAAATATTCTATTTAAATGCTTTCAAGACATGTTTCAATATTTTTGTAGATAGTGGATATTGTTTTTAGCTACAAATGGATATGGGTCTTTTTGGTTCTTCACAGACGACATGCTCCCTGCCGCGGATGCCGCGATTTAATGCGGACGGTATTAAATAATAATAAGAATTACAGTATCTATTGGAAGGGCAATTAATTATATTCAGATATTTAGACTTCATGTCGACGTACTTTTACTATTTTTTATTTCTTTTTTCCAATATCAGTAATGGTTATTTTTCGTTGATTTTGCTTAGGAAAGCGATAGCCTCTTAGCCATTACCATGTCATGTCATGCCATTACGATTACGATTACGAGGACCGGAAAAAGAAAATTAGAAGTAGAGATAAGTTGCTCATTTTTGAGCTGGGAATTGGCGTGGTTGGAGTTGGAGAACTGTTCCTTGTATAGTAGTATAATGTATGTCCGCATTATTGCTGGAGGAAAGAATTTACAAGTCAAGCAGGGGTTGCCTGGTGTCTTTTGTAGAGGGAAAAATCTGAGAAAGAATTAGATATATTATGGAAAGTGAAGCGTATAGGATGGGACAGGAATCAGTACTCATAGAATAGGGTTAAGTTCTTGGTTGTTAGTTGAGGGAGTAGTTAGACTAGTACCATAGCGGTAAACCGGGTAATATTGATTAAATGTGTTTTGGGGGTCTCTGCCTTCCTCTGTAGATCATTCTAAACTCAATGCATCGTTACCAGCCGCGCTTTCATGTCGTCTACGTGAACCCCAAGAATGAAGATGCATCTCTAACCGAGAATTTCAAAACTTTTATCTTTGCTGAGACGAAATTCACGGCCGTTACTGCCTATCAGAACCATCGAGTAAGTTTCGTCTTTTCTCTGAATTTTTTGCCCTATATGCTTTCGCATGTATTTATGCATATACACACACCGTTATCGTCACAGTATTACAGTAAGTGGTATTCTTTGTAATGTAATTTCATATGCATATTCCACATTACTACCTTATATATACAATTACATACTTGACTGGATCTGGAATCTCTGCGGATCTAACACAAGTGCAAGTGTATAATTAACGCTGCGAGTTAGAATTATTGTGCCACTTACATTTGCTTTTGGTTTACCAAACCTATATGAAATAAACCACTTCATTTCGTTCAGAATTTATATTCTAACACAAATGCCCATGCACAGGGCCGTACGAAGGAATTGCTTTTAGGCAGCAATTTGTTTCCATACAAAAACCAACACTTTGATTTTATTGATGGTTTTCTTGAGTAAAGCAAAATGTTATATTTACATGTTTTAGAAAAGTGAAAAATGTTCTTTTTACTTGATTCAGAAAAGTGCAAAGTGTTGTATTTATATGTTTTGAGAAAACTAGACAAATTTTATTTATATGTTTTTGAAAAGTAAAAATATTCTTTTTACATATTCTTGAAAGATGCAAAATGTTCCATTTACATGTTTTGGAAAATTCAGCCAGCGGGGCTGCCTACGCTGGCCGAATTATCTGGCCCTGTCAATGCAGTTGTAATAATGTTTATAATTTTTTTTGAGCAATTCTATTGAAGAATGGAAATTGGGGTGGTGGAGATTTTTTTTTATTCATTTCAAATCCACGCAGCGTCCATTACTCTTCGATTTAATAAAATTGAGGTGTATTTGAATTTAAAATATTTTATAATTTTTTGCATAGATTACACAGCTAAAAATTGCAAGTAATCCATTTGCAAAAGGCTTCCGGGACTGTGACCCAGACGATTGGTAATTTAAAATTCACAATTATTTATTAGAATAACATACACGTATATTGTATATGCTTAGTTTCAGATTTAAAATAGTGAGCATGCTATTCCGTTTAGAGTTGAGTAAATCTTGTTAAATCAAGTTGCTCATAAAATGTGCGAAATTTTCAGTTCATAATAATTATGATTGTTCTGCGTTCTCTGCAGTACCGTGGTAGAAGCTTTAAATCATCAAGCACAGCCATCATCAGCGAGTTCGACAAGCGGACCACAGCAACAGCAACAACAACAGCAGCAGCAACAACGAGCCAAGTCACAGTCATTATCACCTCCCGCACCGGCTGTTAGTCAACAAACGAGGGGCGGTCAAACAACATCTCTTCAACCTTTCTCCTTACAAACTATTACGCAATATCCAAATCTATCCACATCTCCAACTAACTCCAAAGATGTCAAAGGTAAAACTTGAACTATAGTCAAATGCATGTTTCTAAATACATAATTCTTCGACGTAGAAAACATCTTGTTTCACATACATATGACTGTTCATCTCCAAACCTACATATGATGTTGTCATTTCGACGAATCCTTCTATCAGCGGACAAGTTGCAAGTTGCAAGATTTGAGAGTGAGAAAAAAAATGGGAGTGCAACATTTTAACATTATGGACTTGTAATGTGTTCAATGTGTAATGAACACACTAAATGAAACAATGAGTGATTAGATGAACTCTTGGAGGCTAAAATGGGTCAACATCTTATCATGTCTTGTAATCTTTTTACTGGCAGCTTAGACGAGATTGTCACATAAAACACTTGGAACATTCCAAATACTAAATATACATACTTTACACAGCTTCCTTTCCTTCTATGTATATCTCTCTTCCTTTTCTTCTTCTTCTTCTGTACAATTACTTAAAACTAAAAACACTATAAACTGGAAAACTGTGTTCAACTCATCTTTTAAATATTCTGAATTTGAAGTCAATGGGCTTCGAAAAAAAAATAATGAGAAAATACGTTTTGTCATCAGTGAGATTAAATTTTGTAAATATATAATTTTTAATTCAGTTATACAAAATTACCATTACCATTACCGTATCACCATACTCTTCAGCTTCCATAACTAACATAGCTATTTGGTTATACAAAATACAAATTGCTTCCGAGCGTGTTCTTTCTTTCCATCGACCCTATGTGGTGTTGTTTAAATAATCGCAGGAACAGTCAGTGGACGGGTGATGTTAATGCGGTAATGAGTTAACAGAGTTCCCGATTCCTTCGTTTCGTAGTTTCCTAGAGAATGTGTGTAAAGGGGGGAGACTTCGTGCTAAATCCAATACAGGATAAGTACAAGCCATTATTTTAGAGCGTTACTTTTGAAGTATTTAGTGCAGATGCATATAGGTAGGTATTTTCGTTTTCGTTAGTGAGTGCGGTTATCTATTCTATCACCATAATAAAATCCAAATAACGTTATGTGTACGGCTTTCCAATACCGAAATCGTGTTTCTACATTTAAAAGGGAAAGGTTGCTTCGAATTTTAGAAATACAAAACAGTAAAATTAGCAATATTGTCCTTTATTTGGTGCGGTTTGATTTTTAATTGGTATTGCATATACATGAATTTTTTAATGTAAGAAACAGTTGGGCTATATAACGCGGACTTAAAATGAAGAATGCTTGAATTGAGCAATGGATTTTATTGAATTATGTAGATATAATCCTTTAATAGCCTTCTTTAAAAGTCTTAAAAGTTGTCGTGTGACGTCCGTAGGACGGGTCGCTTGACTGTACTTGTTGCTGCATGTACTAGTTCCCGTCGTCGCCAGATACTGTTTTAAGAGGTAACAGCTATACGGACTCACCAAAAAGTGTAATGCTTGGTGAACTCAACTGAATGAACGTGAAAAAAAGACTTTTTACATTTAGATTTGAAAAAAAAACACGATTGTCATAGAATAGCAAGTCAACAAATTGAATTCAGAGCAAAATCTTGTATGCAAAAGACTTCTAAAAAAAGAATTATTCATCGAAACAACTCTTTTCAAAGTAAGTTATTTTGGTCAGTTCTTACCAAAACAAAGGGCTTTTAAGTACAAGATTTGATACAGAATATAATTTTGTGCAAATGTATTGAGCAAAATTAATTTTAACTTCTTATTTGGAAAAACGAGGCGTTATGTATGTGTATATGTAAGTCAAAGTTTGTTTTGGGTGAAAACGCCGTTGTATTTTGGTGCACACTTATGTAGGTAGGTACTTTCAACTTTTAAGCTCGATGTCATAATGTCAATGTTGTAAAATAATCTCTGATGGTTGCACAGTTGTAGTGTAAGTTGCATCTGTGCGTTATCTCTCTGAACATTACAGTTAAATCCCAAATGAATAGGAGAAATACATAGTTCCAACACCACCACCCCGATCCCGATATATACCTTCGCTCGGCTCGGTCTCTCTCTCTCTTTCTTGAGTTCAGACTCGCCTAATCTTGAATTCGGTTTTTAGCTTCGGTTCGGTTTGGTGTTTGAGTGACAAGGGAGGAAGAAAGGCGAGGAAATTACATGGGAAGTTGGGCATGAAGGATTGCGCGTAGAGTATATACAGTAGTTGAGAAGATTGTGAATGTTTTCGAATATTGAGAATGGAAGGTGTTTTTGCCTGCCGCCCGGCATTGTTTTGCCTCATTGGTCTCTGTCAGTGTGTGGATCCCACATGAGATAAATCACTCCAGTCGTCTCTCCTGACTCTCCTGTCTACATCCACAAAAAATTTCCCTCTCTGTCACTCCACTTCCACTTTTATTACCAACGACAAGGACAGCGCACGGAGCTTCTTCGCCGGCTCCAGTCCTACAACTAAAATTGAACAGATAGAAGAGTATGCAGTCACTAGCAAAGGACACAGATCTACACACAAACATTGTCATCTGCTCAGCTGTACTTATTGTTTCGTATACCGATAGAATGACAACGACAACTATTTGTATACCGTAAATGGCCGAATGGACGTGTTAGCTTTAAGACGAAATCAAAGTCTTTTAAATACACAGGCAAAAAATGTTTTGCTTGATAATATTTTATAATACGATTTCATATGACCACCATATTGAATGAAAAAAGCGTGGTTTAGTAAGTAAAAAAACCGGCTTTTTAGGGATGTGTTTTAATACCGGCCTACATATATCCTGTGCTGGTTGACCTAGCTGACCCGCGCATTATAAAAGACCCGCGCGGCAGTACCGACTTGCGTAATATTAAAGGAAATGCGGTAATTTAGTATGACATGAGGATCTGCTGTCAGTTTTGCTAACTATGCAACGGCTGTGTAAGTACAAGTACAAGTATAGCTATACATAACATGTGCTTCTATTTTCTATACTTAACATGTACCTATAGTAGAGGCAACCGAAAGTGAAGGCTGGCAAGGATAAATTTTGCATGCAAACAAATTGCAGCTTTATCCTTGCTAGCCTTCACTTTCGGTTGCCTCTACAGTACCTACAAAAGTATTCATTCATCAGCTCTCTGCACACTCCATCTCATCTCATTTGGTCCCATCGCAGTGTCATTAGCAAAAACCTTTTTTTTTTCTTTCGACGACCTAAAGTCAGTCTGGAGGAGTAGTGCATGCGGGGCTTAATTAGTTGTGATAAAAATTAGATTTTTGTAAAGTGAATTTCAAAACAATAATTAAAGAGGGAAAAGGAAATTAATTTTGGTTGTTGGAGTCGTACTGCAAAAAATGGCAAATGGCAAAAATGTTATGGCGCGGCCACTGTTAAAAGCAGATAGCGCCATAATACCAAGAATGGAAGTAGACAGCCTAGGCGCCATAGCTGTGTGAACATAATTTATAAAAAATCACCAAGCAGTTACACATGCATAATTTAATCAGATCCTTTTGTTTTGCGAGGCAGCATCATCATAATGTCAGCAGTCAATTCTTCCGGAATTATAAATGGGAACGTAGCAGTAGCAGTGTTCTAAGAGTGGTTTACTAACCCTGGTGGGTAACTGGACTGCAAATCAGCAACATTTTTCAGTGTGCTTAGCTACCTGGAGGTTAACTGTCTTTTACTTAAATAGAAAACAATTCCAGTTATTTCCTTTGAAAATTTATAGGCATTTTAAACTTAAAATAAAAATCAATACTGTTAATAATTTATTAATTATTAATAATTCGTAAAATTATTACGAACACTTTTATGAAAACAATCGCTTTTTTAAATCGATAGTTATTTCCCTTAATTATTTCCACATAAAAAAAAAAGATATGTAGTTTCATACAGAATTTTGCAGAAGTATTTCATCTAGGTTTATGGAAATAAGGCTGTAGGATTTAAAGGGTGCAGCTCAACAAGATAAAGAAAACTGCGGAAAAATCCCCACATACAAAGGAGTAAAGTTGACATATATGTGATTATATTATCTGGTAATCTGGTTGATGTTGCTGCTACGGAGTTACGCTTTTAAAAAGTGAAACACAAAACACTTTCTGTGTGTGTGTGGGTGCTCGTCTCTGTGATAACTTTTGACTCAACCTTTTTACCTTCCTCTCTCTCTTAACATTTTTGAAAGTAATAAACCATAAAAAAAACTTCCCGACAAAGTATTGGTTGATTACAAAGTGGAATAAATACGTAAACAAAGTTAGCATAATCCTTGGTAGTCTCGAGACGGAACTATATATTTCCGATTCATGGATTCAAACCGACAAAAAAAAACCGAATCTTGCTTGTTTTCTCTGGCCGTTTTTACTTTTCATTTCACCGCCTTTTCAACTTTTCCCTTTTTTTCCAGGGATTTTTTTCTCTCCTCCTCTGCCACAGATACACCTTAAGACTTAAGATTTAGTTACCTTTTCTTTCCTGCGTATATATCAAAAAGCCATCATGGGAAAAGGTAGGCAGGCGCCACCCTATAGGTAGATTGGATATGGTGTACTTTCTTGGTGTTGAATGGTCGTTGTCGTTGGTAATACAGAAGGGGATATATAGACTCTATATATAGTAGATGAAAAAGGATACCTTTTTACGCTTTACATTACACATTTTTATGGCTGCTAGGTGTTATACGGTATAAAGTATAAATATGGTGTCATATGGCTCATATATGGCAAAAGCGTGCGTACTTTTGCGTACCTTTTTGCTTTCCTTTTACAAGTTTTCTCACTGTGATACAGACGCACACAATCCACGTCTTCAGTGTCTACACATCTCTCTCTCGTTTACACTTCTTGTTCTTCCTTTATTCTCAAGAAGAAAAACATAAATATGTATAGATTTCATCAATTCATGAGCCTTGCTCAAACCATTAAAGGGACCGATGCCGACAAGGACATAGCGCGGCCATCTTCATAATAAATTATTGTACGGCGCGGCGTACGGAAACGGCTATGTTGAACTTTTCCTACCTTTTTTAGGCATAATATGCAAATTTCAAAGTTTTTATACTTCACCTCAGAATTCCAATACTTTCTTCGTATTTATGGTGTAAAAAATAGACAGCAATTTATATTTCCTCTATTTTTTAATTTAGTATCCTTCGAATAATTTGATTTTATGCGAAACCTGGACCTTTTCTTGTGTATTGAAGTTTTTTTGAGCAAGTGAACTTGCATTTTGTAGGAACGAAGATGAGTGATAGCGTCACGTAAAAATCAGAAAGTACCACAGTTGCTGCTAGTGTGTTGGACCGTTGCGTTGTTGGTATTGCAGAAAGTATTTAAGCTTAACTAGATGCTCATTAGATAAAATGAATACGAAAAAAAGGTCGATTTCTATCTGTCTCTAGCTGTCTCTTCCAATTTTTTATTTTTGCTTTTGTATTTAAATTCTGTGAGGCCTCTGAGGATTTTGAAGTGGAAGCTATATGAACTGAGTTAGTGTGTCTGAGGTTATACAGATAGTTATTTGTATTATTTACAAGGATGGAGTCGGAGTCTAATATCTAAATATTTCATGCCCAATTCTTATATATTCTCAAACAAAAATGATTTTTTTCTTCTCATTTTGTGCAGTAAGTAGTGCATAATAATAATGTCGTGTATGTGCATAATAATATGTGGAAGTTGGATGTGAATGTGTGTGGCAGCGGGAAAATTGACGTGGTGTTCATGGAATGGAATCCGCTCCGTTTTCCGTTTGAGTTTTTGAATGTTTGAGAAGTGAAGTCGTCGGATCGGGATCGGAGTTTCTGAGGGTTTCTTGGGAGACATGAAGAAAGCATAAGGAAGGAAGGAAGGAAGGAAGGAAAAAGTTATGATGCCTCTGACTGCCTCCTTAGCTTAGTTATTTGGAATGCATGTAGTGAGAGTGCCAATTATAGTTGGCATTTGACACGCATAAATGTAGTAACAAATCGATTGCATATGAGGCAATCAGCTCTAACCAGCCCAAGAGTCAAACACCATCCCATTCCATCCACATCGTCTACTATATAATATCGTCCTCGTCAGCAACCTTTTTTAATTTTTGAATATGGAAAGACGGGTAACACAGGGTGAAATAGGCACCTGCGAACTGTTCTACGTGTGATGAGTTTTTTGACAAAACGGGTCAAGTCCTCCAAAGCAAATCTTACAGGAACACATCGAATAATTAATAAAAGGTGACAGGATTATTTTTTTGAACTCAATTTTTTTCTACATGTACTGTAATTGACGAAGCACTATTACAAGCAGTTTCATAAATCTAAATCTAGACTAACTATATATGCAATTTTTTAGAACATTTTGCAAAATTTTAATTTGTGGACTTTTTCCGTTTTGCCTCAAAATCAATAACTTAACATGGAGGAAAAAGTCCGTGAGATGAAATTTTAATCGTTTTGAGTAAATCCAATTTTTTTTAACTTCTAAACTTTTTGCTGCATAATTTTACTCACGGCAATTGTCTTCTATAAACTACGAAAACACTGGAAACCGAAATTTACATCAGAAATGCATGTTTTAGGTGGACTTATCGCGCTTTGCCAAATAAAATTTTTTAAAAAATTGCTCTGGTTGAACTTTCGCCCATACTGTGCAACACAGTAATGTAACAAGTTGAATAGTACACGTAACGAAAATAATCTTATCTCTTATTTTTGAAACAAATGGACTTGGCCTGTTTTGCCAAGAAACTCTTCATATTTTATGTAGATGCATGCATAATGCATTCTCTCAGTATTATGTACCAAAGGTAGTATGTATATTATCTACACATTATTACTTACAATCATAATATTATAGTCAGTTCCAGTTTTTCCAGCTTCTACATTCTACTTCATCTCATATCATAAGCAAATGAGCAGACAACATACTTTTGATACGCACCCCATATGCAGACGTTTCTCTATTAGTATCATATTATTATTATGTTCATTGAGCAATGTAGATAAGCAGTTATTATGCAAGGAAAAATTTAATGTGATTAGTTACCCGTTGTAATAAGTAATACTAGTTGATAGGTACCTGAACTATATAATGAGAACACCCAACCTTGCATGTAATATTTGACTCACTTTATTAAGTCGAATGTAAAATTTATAATTAAATATATGTACCTACATCGAAATGTACTGAGACCAATAAAAAAGAATTATGGGGCTATGACCCCTTGTAGCTCTTAAATATATGGAGGCTGGAATATAGAGAAATGTACGGTACTGCTACTGTTGAGGGCCTTGAAAGCACTTTAATTAAATTTTTATATTTGCAAAAATTCGTAACGGAATTGTTATATGTATTACAGTTATCTGAAAATAAGAGGCTGCGTACATAAAAATAGGTAAAATATTTACGGATGCTGCGATATCATAGTTGATGTTAGTGTCAGTGTAAATCCTGTGTGCGATCATTTTTTTTATGATTGCTATTTTTATGCTCTGTATAGCTTCAAAACTATATACCTACCTATGCAACTTTAGCCTTTTCAAAAATTTATTTTTATTCACATTTTGCGTTATATTAAAACTACGTGCTACAAAAACCCTCCTTACATGATGCCAAATACATGCATACGTGTAGTAATTATGTATTTATTCTGTTGCTACTAGCAAATGCTTAAGCATGTTTCGCATTAGAAAATGGAGTCCTCCCGTGGTACTTAAATACAAATCAGAATAAATTCTGCATTTTTGGGAAAGTTTAGTTATTGAGCACGTGTTGTAATTCAGCCATTCAGGAGGAACGACTTCAACGAAAATACAGACAAATATACGACATATGTACTGATACCGAAGATCTGTATAAGGTCTGAGTGTGCCTCTAGAGTCTAGAGGTCTGTAGTATTATGCACGTCTACTATGTAAGTACATAGTTATATCTTTAAAACGATACATTCTTTTGTATCCGACGGAATGAATAGGAAGAAACTAGAAACAATAAAGGCTTCAATGTCCCTTTCCTTACACAAACCAAACCAAAGCAAACGAGTGCAGTACTTATTGCTTAGATGTGAATTGTGAATGAATGACTGAGGACAGTAGTGCAGAGGATGAAAACTGGAAAAGTTTAAAGATGCCAAAGATCTCTCCTATTTTCCTCACTTCTTCTGTTCCACAGTTTTACACTTCCGTTCAAACTTCAACTTTCAAGTTCAGGTTTTTCATTAATGTCTTTTGACTGTTTCACTCAGAAAATAAAGTCCAAGTCAGTACAGAGCTCAAGACATAATATACTCATTTAAGGCTCCAGCTAGTCTATCAGTTTCTGCTGTACATTTTCCTTCCCAGCCAGTTCATCCACGTCGACGATATCGATATATTTTCGTTTCAAGTCTGTACTATTTTCGAACAAATACTCTTCCGTTTGAACATGTTCAGAGAAAAAGTGGAGTAAAACTGGTCTCTACGTTGACACATACAGATAGTAAAGATCGAGAAGACTGAAGTTTCGAAGGGTAATAATGAAATGAGGCTGAATTCAACCATGGGACCAAAATCCAAAAGCAAGTCAAGCCAGTGAGTCATATTATTTCAAGATTGTATTACATTTCCTAATGAACTCAGATACGACTCAATCAACCATGGACAATCAGCGTACTTCTCCTTTGGCTATTAAATTTATTCTTACATTTTTGTGGGATTTTCGAACAAATTTCAAAACTTTTCCTGTTCCTGATCTCCTATAAATCAGTACTTTTGAAAAAGCTTATTACTGTAGCCTGTAAAGCAGTAAAAAAAATTCTGTAGATAAGAAGCAGATGATATATTAAGTTAATTGTAGTTAAATTATTTTTAAAATTCTGGAAGAACAAGGACGGAATGGTAAGGTAGTTAGCTAGGTACGCTACAACTTGATACTTGACATCTGACATCCAGGCAGTCAGTATATAGACTTATTTGAAAACTAAATTGTAGCTTGTGCTTGTATCGTTGTGAAAATTGATGTCCGTACACGGCAGGGTGCCATTTGTTGGTGTGTATATTTTAAAATATCTAGAATTACAATTACAAACAGAACACAATGCTAAGCCAATATCAGTCCCAGCTCACACAGTATTCAGTATTACTTATTTCCATGTCCAGGACCCAATCTGTGACTTTTTGAGTTTTGAGCTTCTCAGACATTATGTCTGCCTTTTCTGCGTTTACATTCAGTGTCTCACCAGTACCAGTACCAGTACCAGTCAGTATTTCCCGTGTAAATTTGTAGGAGAATCCACAGAATCGTAGAATGTAGTAAAAGTACCAAGACCAACACCGTACGAACGATGCACGGATACGGAAAATGAATGATGTGTAGGAAAAGAAGAAGGAGGAGGTATGGATTACAGAAACAACTTTGGTCTTCTCCTGATATTAGTATTACACTCCTCACATGGTCTGGCATAGTCTTTGTTTCTAACTTTGGTTATGGGCTTCACTAGTTTCATTCATTTTACTCCTAGTTCACACACACATTTTCTCAGGTTGAGACAGGGACAGGCTGTCTGTCTGTCTGTGAATAGATGACGTCTAATCAGACACGTAAACGTTTAATGCGGGATAGCCTGAGTTGTATCAATGTAGTTGTAGAATGAGACCCACGAGGACCAGGCCAATGGCCAAGCCATCATGACGAAAAGTTATAGGGTAACAGTCTGTGTTTGTATCTGAAAGTTGGAAGTTATGTTCTTTCGGTTTCGGTTTCGGTTTAGTCTCGTGTTGTACGTGATACTGTAGAAGATTGGACCCGAATCCTTTAAAAATTCGTTATATATGCTGTGACTATAAGTCGTGTCTTTCCCGTTTCTGTTCTATTAGTTTACGTCTTAACTACTTCCGTGGCCATCAGCACCCTCGAAAAGAAATTAAGAGCTCTTTTGTTACACTCTCTCGCCATGGATGTAAGAAATTCTTCATCATCACCTTTCCATTCAGACCTCGAGCCCAACATCCACACAATTTGCATCGGTGCGATGGCTTTCCAGGCTTTTCCTATTTTTTTTCGCCTTTTCTTCAGTCTCCTGGTTCAACAGAACGGAAAACGAGTTCATGAGAGATCAAATTCAGGATTTATTTAGGAGAATTAACTAACCTGGGCCTGGACTGGCCTTTAAAACGTTAACCAGTATATCTGAAAATCTGAATGGAAAATACGCCTGGATTTTTTTTGAATGGATTTGAAGAAACTCAAAAGTGCCAAATTACAGGCATAAAAGCTATATTCATTCACAAATTAGGAGATGCCAACAACGGGGCAATTTATTTGTAAAATGTGGAGAGCAGATTGCCCATAGTCAAATTGCACTGTCTTAAATACGATATCGTTTCTATAGATGTGTAGAAGTCAGAGTAATTTAGTAATTAAGAGACAAGATAAGAATGAAATGCGTAAGAGACAGACCTATACACATACATGATTACACGAGAAGCGATGCAAAAACAGATTTTTCCAGTTATCTGTATATAGGTCCCAGCACCAGCACCAGGCACTGACTGACAGTTCCATTCTGTATAATTCTTTGTTCTATTTTTTTACTCATGTCTTTTTGGTTATTGTTTTAAAAGGATGTGAATGGAATTGGAGGTTTTGTGATGATGCTGCCCTTCTTGCCTCCATGGCTTTCTTGCACAGTAAGCTCTAAAAAAGAAAGCTATTTGCTCAAGCCTGAATTAATATAGATAAGGATATCAGAACGCAAGCTCAGTGATCAAGGGTCAAATCGTCTGTAAAGAACCAAAATGATCCATTTCCAATTTAAAGTCGAATCAAAATGAGCAATGTCATAAAAACAAAATGAGAAGCATGCGTAAAATGTTAATTAGGAGTTCTTGAAAAGTGTAAATTGTTGTGTTTACATGATTTTGAAAAATGCAAAATGTTCTATTTACATCTTTTTAAAAATTGTAAGATGTTCTATTTATATGTTTTTTAAAAGTGTAAAATATTCTATTTAAATGCTTTCAAGACATGTTTCAATATTTTTGTAGATAGTTGATATTTTTTTTAGCTACAAATGGATATGGGTCGTTTTGGTTCTTCACAGACAAGTGGCAAATATCTTTACAGATAAAAGAAGTAATAAAGTTGTATGCATATATAATTACTGTGCGTAGAATATTTGATAGCGTAGAGCTGAAGCTGATGGTACTGGTACTGGTACGTGTGTCAATTTCCCTATCTTTCTGTCTCTATCTCTCTTCATTGCTCCTGCGGAACATTGCCATTGCTAAAGATGACGAGGGAGAGATAGAGAGAGAGAGGAAAAAAGGGGAGACTAAAAAATGAGAGAGAGAATTTTTGGCACGTGGAAAAAGACTAATGACAAGCGTTCATCCATTACAGTGCTGTCGTTCAAAGATTTCCATGGGATTCCAAAGTGGATATTGTGCATAAATAGAGAATCCCATGTTTTCCTTTGCTCTACAATTAATTTCGTTGACAGACTCCCTTCCTGTCATAATATTCTTTCTAACTTGAACACCGGGTTTCATGGGGTTTGACGCATCTCCATAAGTCTCCCTAGACCTTCTTCGTCTTGGCTTGCGTCTTGTCGAAACACACGCCACATAATAACACATAATATATGTAGTATTTATATGCAAGTAACACGTTACATAAGTGTGTAAAATCACTAATAACTGAGCAGTATATAAGTATGTAAACACATCATCTTGCCCGCAGTAGTTAATCATATTCAAATATCAGATATTCTTATATAATACGAATGACGAATGTTATATCGTCGGTGAAGAAGCAAAATGACCCATTTTCATTTTTAGCTAAAAATAAAGTCCACTAACTACAAAAATATTGAAATATTAGGATGATCTTGAAAGGGTTTAAATAGAACATTTTGCATTTTTTAAAAGATGTAAATTTTTCATTTTGCACTTTCAAAAAAGATGTAAATAGAACATTTTTCACCTTTCAAAAACAAACAAATAGAACATTTTACACTTTTCAAAATCACTTAACATCTAAAGTGGCTTTCTTATTCAGTGTTTTTATGGCATAGCTCATTTTGACTCTAGCTTAAATTGGACATGGGTCATTTTGATTCTTCACTCACGATATGTGTATTATTCCTTAAAGGCCCAAATTACATTTCAAAAGTTTTGGTTTGTCACTCTAATAGAAAATGTGCATATAGCATCTCTTGCACCTTCAGCCTTCAGCCTCAGTCATCAGTGGTAAATACCAATGCTCGATACAATAAGTAATTACATATATATGAATACAATTGTAGTTGTTGTTTTTAATATGTTAATGGTGGTCTCTATGCACGAAATTTTCCATGTTTTTTAATGTTGCACAGAGTATATTATGTACGTATTATAATAGTTTATATAAATGTAACATATGTAAAAGTGTGGATGATACTGTGTAACTCAGCACAGTCGATTCACACCTTCCTTACTCAACAACTATTTTATGAATATATATGGTTGTTGGACATTTTGAGGGGGCTGAAAATTTGTAAAAGAGGCTCGCAGTAAGTTAAAAAAGAGGGAGGGATATAAGCATGTAAAAAAATGTGCCATACCACCCCCAACACATTCAACAAGTATTGACACATCTCATTGTCAGTTGGGTTCTAGTGTTGAATTTATGTTTCGTGTCCAAAGTTGATTTATGAGCGATGTTTCCCTACCATTTATTATCCCTTCATAACCAACACCGCAATCAGCCCACATATCTAAGTCAAAAGTCAAAAATGTTTTTGTTGTATACTATATACTAGTAGTGTAAAAATGTAAAAAATTGTAAAAAGACTAGACATTTTAAAAAACTACCAGTCACCAGTACAGGCCGGATAAGGCGGCCAGCGCAGGCAGCCCCCGCTGACTGAATTTTCCAAAAACATGTAAATACTGTAAATGGAACATTTTGCATTTTTCAAAAGCATGTAAAAAAAATATTTTGACTTTTTAAAAACATGCAAATAAGATTTTTTTGTACATTTCAAAAACATGCGAATAAAACATTTTCCACTTTTCTCAAAACATGTACATAGAACATTTTGCACTTTTCTGCATCAAGTAAAAAGAACATTTTAAACTTTTCTAAAACATGTAAGTACAACATTTTGCTTTACCAAAGAAAACCATCAATAAAATCAAAATGGTGGTTATTGTATGGAAACCAATTGCTGCCTAAAAGTAATTCCTTCGTCCGGCCCTGCACCAGAGTGAAAGGCCAAGGCTTTTTACAAGGCATATTTACACTATGTTTGAAACCGCTAGGTACATACCTAGGTTAAAGACGCAGATAGCAGTTTTGATTTGATTTGATATTTGGCTGGATCTCTTTTGGAAATACCTTAAAACAAAATCGTTTTGTATGAAATTTACGTGACAGAGAAAAATGTGTCCTGAGTTGTTGTTCATAATTAGAGTTTTGAATTTTTTGAAAATTTGTAAAATATTTTGAATACTTGTCTCTCTGTTTGTAGATGAGACGAGTGGAGGAGGTGGAGAATCGGATGGGTTATTTCCGCGAATGTTTGCCAACTCCGGGTCTGGATCCAGTAGTTTATTTCATGGAGTGGCAGGAGCAGCTGGACGTGGCCTCGGTGACGGAGTCACTTCAGCCATCAATCAACCGTACGGGACAGAAGTCTCCCACTATGGACCCATCTACTACTCCAATTATGCCTCACTCAAGCCAACCAGATCCAGTCCATATACCCGCACAGCAGATCCATACTATAATATGTATCAAAATTTCTACCGTCCACCCCCTGTTCCCAACACCTACGATTCCAGGTAAACTATGTCTCATTCTAACAAAACAAGCAATAATTAATACACTATAAAGTTCAGTGAAAACACTACTAGTTACCATTCAATATCTATACAAAATTGCATAATAATAGGGCAAAGAGTGATGATGGGGAGTAAGAAAGAAAGAAGAGCGGAACTCTATATTGCAACGTATATTTGTATATTTAAAAAAAACATTTAATTGTTATATATTATTTGTTTCGATTCATATAAAATCGTCATCATTGTTACTTTTGTCTTTTGTCGACATAATATATTGTTCAATTTATTTGTAATATAATATTTTACGTAGGTGGTTATAGTTGATATAAATTCAACATTCATAAGCTTTCTATATTGTTCATTACAACAACAGTCTATATTTCTCGGTCATTGTCACCTGAAAACATTTTTACTTACCTTACAATAAGAATTATACAATGTTATATTATTGTCGCCTATTTTCTCTCTCAGCTGCTTCCTTGTCAAATGTATTTGGAGCGCGTAATTTAGTTATACCATCCTATGCTGTAGCTATAAGAAGTTAATTACATCTACAGTTATGTAGAAATGGCTAAGACTTAGCTGAAAGTGAGTGTTGACCTGTAGATAATGGAAGAGAGCAGGACGGAAATTGACTTGTTTATTGTTTCCTATTTAGTGTCATTATTTAGTGTTATTATTATGTAATTCTGTGACGCTTAATCCATTCAAATTAATTCAAATTGAGATGACTTATCAACCTAAAGTAATGCTAATTGTTACAACTGGCAACTGGTGAGTTTATAAGACTTGTCTACAAATGAAAAATGTTAATTAACACCCCTGTGAAGTGTCAGTGTGATCAGTACCAGTGCAGTGCCTTAATATCATCAGCCGTCTCGGTCTCGGTCTGTGAGACTATTTAACTATTTTATTTAAATCTAAAAAAAAATAATAATAGAAAAGGTGGAATTAAATTTTACGCATGTTACACATATATACTGACAATATAAAGCTTTAAAAGTTTGAAATAAAAATCCGTGAGTTAAATTAAGTAAGAACATTTTGAAAACTTTAAAGACAGTGCTGCATTCTTCAATGATAATTTTATAGGACGAGACTGCTTTTTCCAAGCACCCTCACCGTCCATCGTCCATCGCTATTCCTATCGCTATATTTATTACTCTCGTGTACACCTAATTAATTTAATATTAGTACTTGAGGATTAGCCTATATACTTGGAAAGAAAATAAAATTGAAATTACGAACGAATAGCGACGATAATGCCAGAGTCCAGAGTAGTATAAGATTGTGTTAAATGAATATCTCTGTAATAAGCATCCTGACGAGGTAATTTAAAAGAGAAAATATTGAAAACCAAATACATATATGTGACATAAGTATTAAATTAATTACCTATATATTACTATAACTATTTGCCTATATTTAATGATATGTATTATGCTATAGCTGACGTTTACCAATGTTAATTTTCATGTTAGTTAGTGTTACTACTCCTGAAACTGATAAGGGCTTATTGGGCGGAGGGCGAGAGGAAGGATAAGGAATGACATGACGTGATTCAACATTCAACACGATTTTCGAATTTTCTCTGTACATAAATAATAATTACAATCAAATGAAACGAGTTTATTAATGAATAAATAATGCGTATGTCTTAAGTACGTTTTTAAAGCTATATAACGAACATGACTGGGAAAGGTCGTACAAATAATTATTATTATTACGATTTTACGATTACGATTACGATCATGAATGACCTTAGAATCACTTACAATTAGTATTAAATATATAGAGGGAAATGACCCAGCTTTATCTTACATGTAATTATTGCATTCAGATAACATCACCTCATCAGGAACAGCAAGAGCCATAGGGGAACATCTCCAACTACCTATGATACTGAACAAAAACTTTGACGAAGTTTCGGTAAAGCGAGAAACGCACTACAAAATTACCTATAATGTTATCTTCACTTTGTTTCAGCCGTGTGTTTCCTTTTCCTTGCATATTATGGTAACAGATATTATGGAAATGGAAAAGGTCTGCCTACATACAAATGTTATGTACTATGTACCTACTTATGTAATGTGTCTGTCAGAATTAAAATTAGCTAGCTAAAAGTCACAATCTTTTCGACTCTCTTTAGTATTGAACCTATACATGCTACATAATAATGAAGTGCTGGAGCAGTGTGCCCGTGTTGTCTTGTGCTCTGTCGCCTCACAGAGTCTCCAACTCCAACGAATGAAGTTTCGATTTCGGTTTCGGTCTCGGTTTTGGTTCTTGAGGATCTGTTGTAAAGGTTTTCCCCATCGTTTGAGTATTTCTTCTTGAGCGTATAAACGGGAGTGAGTGTATGAACGCTCTTGTGACGTGAGGCAGTTGGAACTGTTGGAAGTTGGTGGATAGGACAAGTACAATGTACAATTTAGTAATGGCATCTCACCAACCAAGGCAAAAGGAAGGGAATAAGGAAAGGCTCTAAGAAAAAGACAAGAGGCAAAATGGATATGTTCATTTAGAGGAGAACATTACCATTGGCACTCTATCTTGTATCTTGAACTAATGACTCCATTATATGCAGACCATCTGCATCATATCCCCATTCTTCAAGAACTTTTTCGAGCAGTTGCTATAGAGACCGATTCGATGCGATACTGAAAGTAGGGATCTAATACCTATGAAACATTATTATGATATATACCTTTAAATACGCTCCTTTACCATTTATTTACCACCACACACATGTTATGTTATAGTCACTAGCTCTACTGTATAATCTGTGATATATTAGTATATGGCATGCTTGGAGTTCTATATGATAATACTCTTTAATTTTAAACACTCGCTTATTCCTTCCTTTTCTTTCGTTAAAGCTTCGACTCACAATCAGTCCCATTCCGTAGCCTTCAGCCTCAGCCCTCAACATTAGACTGGGACCATATCATTTTTGAATATTACTTTATGTGGGACTGGGACCTCTTAAACTCGTACGATTGATTTTAAGGTTAATACTATCAACATTGCAGTTTATGCATATTATGTCCTGGCCATGGAAATGTGTGACACTTACATATTTCATTAATGTCAAGTAATGCATTCAGTTAGGCTGAATTTAGCGTAATAGTAACACAATATAATTGCATGTTTACTATAAAACAAATTATTACTATGTGACTTATTGTTAGATTTAATTTCTTATAGCGCAGATATATAATTATATCGTCAAACTGTTGACTTTTATGTAGACTTGGACGACCAGGGTCAGGAAAGTCAGGACTGACATTTGTAATAATTATTATTATGGCTATTAGTTATTAGTGGTAGGATAGCGACAGCGATAGCATTACCGATTCAAATTCCGTTCGACAAATGTAAATAAGTTAATAAGTACTTCAAAGTCAAAATGTCATGTTATAGAGTAATTTCCATATGAAGTCACTTACTACTAACTATAACTAGTAGTGGTTATCTGTGGAGCTTGGAAAAGGAGACTATGCTGGAAAGAACAAGTTAAGGGAGAAAATGAAAATAGCTTTAAAAGACATGAAGACATGAATCATGAATAAAATATTATGACAATGTAACAAAAGTTATTAATTCCTTCCTCGAATTTTTCAAGTGTTCAACTAAATGCATAGGCCAGACCATGTACAAGTACGAAACAAAAACAGGACATGACCAGGACCAGGTCATCGTCAGACTGTAGGACCAGGACCAGTACCATATAGTACCATATATATAGGCAATGGGCAACTTTTTGGATGTTATAACATCGCTGGGACTTGGGACTGGGACTGGTACTGGTGAATGGAGAAGCTCTCGAGTCACAAAATCTAAGTTTCACTGTGTTTCAGCCTTTAGTATAAACAAATTAAATTACAAGCAAACAATTTAGAATATTATTTATGGGCTTTCATCTGACTTACAAGTGTAACACTAATTGTACAAAGTAGAGGAAAGGAGAAGAACTCCATGAAGAAACACACTGATATTAAGACTTTGTAGTACTCACTCACAGAATCACAGAACAGACGAATTGGTCGTTCTTGAGCATAGCATATCACAGATATATGTTATTCAAAACCGAACGCCACTCTTCTATACATTATAATGGTGACCAGGACCCCAAGTATTTATAATTGCATATAATTACACATTACGCCTGCAGATAATCTCAAATCTCAAGTACTGTTATTACACAGATATCATCCTGCTTCGATCTGCTTAATGTGTTATTTCATATAATTAATTTTGTACTAACTGACACAGCTATTATTATTTTCTACATTTGTCTCTTGTTTCAATTCAATCCATTTCCATTATGCGTTTCGATTTAACCATTTAACTATAGTACGCACAATACATACCCTTCGAAATTCGATGTAAACTCTTATTATCGCAAGTCAATGCAGAATATAGAGTCATTTTGTTTTCAAATTTCTTTGAAGAATACTTTCAAAAAATAATAATTTTTATTTTTTTCACTAAATTTAAATGTTTTTTAATCTATTTGAAGGAAAGGCCGGCCCTCCCACAAGGACACGCTGTTGTAATCATGTCATTTTTTTTACAATACATTGGTTTACTCATAATTATTTACGCATAAGAACAAAGGCCATGCTTATATACATACCAGAATCCATGTGTGCCAACCCAGAGCCTAGTTACCTACCACATGCATTATTTAAGTTGTAAATTTAAAAAAGAAAAATGATGCCTGGTTGGTGGAACTACAAGTTTAGAAATTCAGAAGAAACAAAATATTTTGTTTTGATTTCAGCAAACTAACCGCAGCCAATACCGAACCAAAACCAACTAAAACCACACACACACTGTACACTGTACACATTCCCTTCACCCTACCTAAGTAGAAAAGCTTTGAACTTGAACCAGTAACCAGTTCACATTTTTTTTAGTATATAAGAATGTTTTCAGGATTTTAAATTTCAACAAAGATTTCAAGATTTTAAATTTGTACATATGTAAACTGTTATATGAACTACATAGAGAAAATCCGGATCCGAATCCGAATGTAGATGAAATATCTGTAGACTTGTATACAAGTGATTTATACGTTTTCGTTTGTTATTGAAATGTGAGTCAGAATTTTTGTACTCTCAGATTTTCATTTTACAGTTCCAGTATTTCTTTTGGCTTAAAATTCTACTTTTCCACATTACAATTTGAGCAGCATTAGTACTATAGTGGCAAAGGGAATCGCATCCTGTAGAATAGGTGTAAAAAAGACTTGCTCTTTTTTGTGGTATGTTGGAGCAAGTGGATCATACTGAATCGGGTAAAATTTACGTTTAGTTGGAAGTGTAATATTACAAAAATGGCATCGAAATAATGAAAATTACAAAATTTACCTATGTTCTATGCAAATAACTGTATTGATCTTGGTCGATCGAGGCTGATAAAACCGAAGCCGAAGGGTTACTGAATAGGAATGAAAAGTCTTGGATCAGAATTGGAAAATATAGAAGATGCCATAGTGCCAGTCAGTACGAGATCCAAATATGTACATGTATTTGTATTATATATGATGATATGATATGACATGGAGTTTGAAGATGTGTTCGTTTAGCTATAAACGTGTTGTTTGATTTCGTTGAAAGTTTGAAAGTATTGAGAGTCATGAAGTTTGAGGCTTTGAAGTTTGAAGAGACATTGGATAGCTATCGAGAGTCGAGAAGATCGAGGAGGAGATGAGGCAATATGCGATGTCATGTCTTGTTGTAATGCAATGGATGGAGTATATATTAATGGAATATGAGTTTGGGCATATGCGGGATTTTGGATGATGTGGATGTGTTTACAGGAGGAGACTGAGATAAACCAGAGAAATGGAGAGAAGTGAGAATTCAGGCAGTGATGGCTGTGTAATGCAAATGTAAACCTTTCCATCGGGTGAATTATAGCTCTATTATGGTTTTCCACACGAGCAATAACTTGACTTTTCTTTTACTTTACTTATCATAACCTCATACTCATAATGTACACATATGTAAGGCATACAATATCATGTGTGTTGAAAGTTATGCATATAGCGATTTAATACCGGTTTATATACTTGCATTGGTAATGTCCAACCTTCAAAATGGGTGCCTACCTCCATTATTACTATGACTATATGCACAACTGTACTACCAAACCCTGCAATGCAAACTAATACAGATTCAGAATCTCTATTCACTATCACACTATCTGCCACCAACGAGGAGGAGAAACCCACCATGTAGGTAACTAATTCATTCTTTATTACACTATAACCATAGGCGGGTGCATTACATAAATGAAGAGTTTTTTGGCAGAACGAGTCAAGCCCATCAATGCAAATTTTACAGGAAAAACTAATTTCAAATAAAAGAAGACAAGATTTTTTTTTATTAAATTTTTTCTACAGGTACTGTAGCACTGACGAAGCGTTTTTGCAAGCAGCTTCATAAATCTGGACTGTCTCTGGAATTTTTTAGAAAATTTTTAACAATTTTAATTTGTGGACTTTTTCTGTTTTGCCTCAAAAATCACTAACTTAACAAGGAGCACAAAGTCTGTGAAATGAAAAATATCGTTTTGAATGAAACCAAACTTTTTTTCACTTTTAAACATTTTTTTGCATAAAAAAGCTACTTTTTCTTGCAAGCTACGAAAACACCCAAAAATCAAATTTAAATCAGAAACACAAATTTCAAGTGCGGACTTCTCCCATTTTGCCAAAAATCATCTAATGGGCTTGTCTCGTTTTGCTGAAAGTGAAATTTTGGGTATTTTGAAAAATTGCTTTGGTTGTACTTGAATGGTGCACGTAGTGCAAACAATCTTATTTTTGAAAAAAACGAACTACTCGTTTTGCCATACAAGTCATCACAGCCTAGCTATATAAGGAAATAGTAAAAAGAAAATCTGTACGAATGTTCCTCTCCCTTCAATAATTACAGTGCTTTTTACAACTGACTCATTTTTATTGTTTTTCACTCATCGTCAGTCACAATCAAGAAATGATAGCGCAATAGGCAGCACAGCGTTATGACTCTACAATATAATTACTTACATAATTCCTATCTTTGGTTCTCTTGCATTAAAATGTTAATAGCGTGTAGCTTGCCCCTATGTCCCTGGTGATTCCAGTACCAGTACCAGAACTGTCCAAGAAATTGGTCGTGTCTAAATAATTTAAAGTGCAAAATGTTCTATATGTTCCGTTAATTCTTCAATATATTATGTAATAGGCTATATGTGTGTAATACTGCACTGTAACAACGGCAGAAAGCTGACCAAAAATAATACAAATATATTATGTACGCATAGAAGAAATTAATAAAACCAAAACGAGATTTGAAATCGAAGCAAGTACGCCGTTGATATATTTATGTACAACTTGTGAGTACGAATTTTATTTTTTTAACTTCATTTCGTGGCGTGTACAACTCTGTTGGGCTATGAATTTGTTTTTTTTAAGGTTGCATTACTCACTCTTCAGTCATTATGATTCTTTTAAATATTAGTACCTTCTCCGTCCCAAAAGTTTATTTAAAGTACATAGATAAAATGGGCCGGCTATCAATTTCATTTCCAATTCATGTGCTACGGAGTATGGGCGAATTCCGATGATGAAATAAACAAAAAATAAGACATTGCAACATTTTTAAAAGTATGGACATGCATGTGCCACAGCGGCAACGACGACGACGTCTACATATACATATAGGTACATACATGTGGCAGTTTTTGCATGTAAAGTTACATTATCTTTACACTTAAATCTACAACGTTTAGAGCTTCGTCTCAAAATGGAAACGAGAATTACTGGAGAAACGGTGGAAAGCCATCAGTGTCATAGCATGACCATTGTAAAATTAAAGACGAAGTCGGAGCCGAAGCCGAAATACACAGAATGGTATTAAAAGCTTGTGTTTTAAAAGAAGAAGGTAGATGTAGGCAGGATGCATAGTCTAACACGTAAATGTATGCACGGCCTATTGGGAAAATACTATAGAAGACGCGCATATATTAGTGTGTATATTCCCCAATGTTTGGTTTAATTATGGTGATGGCGAAGTTGACTCGAGTCGAAGTCGTACATGTACTGATATATAGTGTCTGCACATTATATGGAATGAAATAGGATAGAATCTGGTTCTTTGAAAAACAGCATTTAAATTTTATGTCCAAGTCTTTGTATAAAATTTGAGGTCAGAGGGAAAATAAACAAAGTGTGAGAGAGACACAGCTGATTTCTCTGGAAGAGAATTTAAGAGTCTGATGATGATCCTATAGCAAAGATAAGATTTTTCATTCAGCCCGGTATGTTGAGAGACACCCAGAAAAAGCGACGGAGCTCATAGCCAAAATGTATTATCATATTATACTTACAGTCACAAAGGCACAAACCAGAACCAAACAGAAAACAGAAAAAAGCAGATCACCACCATCCATCCTCAATAATTAGCAGTAAATTCTTTGAAATTATAAATTACTCCCCTGCGCATTGGGCTGCTTTACTGTGCACTACCAATTTTGACGGAATAATTTATGAGTAGCTGTGTTCAACATTATTAAAAATTATTGACATTTAAAAGTTTTGATTTCAAAGTCGAAAGCATGAAGTACCGTAAACCTGTGGTCTATCTCAAAAATTATTTTCGACCCGCGACCCGCGGTCTATATTGAAAGTTTGACGGTCCCTCCAGTATTTGTTATATGCCTGATTTTTCGCAAGATTTTGCAATTTTGGGGCCTGTCACAATGAAAATTGTTCAGTGATCATAATAATATCGTCCGTGAATAACCAAAATGACCCATATCCAATTTAAGTTACAATAAAATTCCAGCTATGTCATAAAAACCAAATGAGAAACATACGTAAAATGTTAATTAAGAGTTTTTTAAATGCGCAAAATGTTCTGTTTAAAGATTTTTGAAAATTGTAAAATGTTCTATTTACATGTTTTTGAAAAGTGTAAAATGCTCTATTTACATGTTTTTTGAAAAGCTCAAAATATTCTATTTACATGTTTTTGAAAAGTGTAAAATATTCTATTTACTTGCTTTCAAGACATATTTCAATATTTTTTTAGATAGTGGATATTCTTTTTAGCTACAAATGGATATGAGTCATTTTGGTTCTTCACAGACGATATGGTATAATTTTTGCTGCCCTTTGCTACATTTTTGGAAGGGTGTCAAACCTGTCAAATTTTGTCTCAGATTTTTGTATTTTTTCATAAATTTTTCTAAAATGAAATTGAAGAATTGAGCCAGAGCAGAGTCAATTCACAGTGGGATGTGTGATTTGTTAGATGATGAAGATGTATTGAACTCGTGTGTCTCCGACTCCAGAACCCAGTCGAAGTCTCAAGTGGAATCTTATTGATGTTGCTTTCGAGAGTGTGGGTTTGATGCTGTAGAAATATGCAGAAAGACGACTCGAAAAGTACGGGACAGAAGAGGACAACTGTGCTGTGGTGCTGGATGCTGGAGATGGGGATAGGGGATTGAATTCAGAGGAGATCGAGAGTCGAGAATCGAGGGTGGCTGTCCCCATCCATGGCAGTTATGCCACTACATGGCACTGGCCACAGTTGACTCTGCCACTACTGCACACGTTTCGTTTCAAATGTAGGGGATGATCGATGAGCATGAAGCTCTTGTCTCTCATTACGACGCAGATTTGGTTACAAATCCTCCACCCCCACAAAACTAAAGACCTATTTAAGCAGTTAGTCATGAAATGAAAGGAACCATCAAGTCAACAGCATAAACTCTATACATACCAAAGTTTACGGATATATTTAGTATCATAATAGCATATACGTAATTACGAACACAACATAGGACAAAAATTTGAAAATACAAATTAGTACATCTACCTATACTTATTACATATATTAAACCTATTATTATTAAATTCATATAATTCTGAGCACAATTTATAACTCATTCAAAATCTGCCCTTTTTGAAATACTAAAATCACTATCTACATGACATTGACGGATTAATGAATTCAAACGAAATACCTATATGTACAGTACGCTGATTAGGTGAAGCTTACAATTTAGCTAGTAGTATTCTGCAATAGTAGTAGCAAAGTCAAGTAGACTGGTTTAAGGTTGAAAATATTCAGATTTTCAACAGATTTCAGAGAGACCAAAAATGTCAACTGTGTGAAAGTATGGATGTCGATGTCGAATGTCGATGACAGAGTTTGGATAAGCTGATTTTCCTTTGTTTGTGATTGTTTTTGTTTTTGGTGTCTTGAGTAAACTTGTCACCGACCGTTCAGTCGGAGTCGGAGTGGAGTCGGAGGCTTTAATGGATTAACATGTATTTATCTCAAATAAATCTTTCCCGACTCACCACCATGTATGCCCCATGTCATGGCTTATACTTATATATTTGTGGAATTATATTGAATGTACATAGGTTACATACATAAGCGATAGATAATATGGTAAGTGTTGAACAAGCTGAGGCTTAATATTATCTTCACACTTTACACAGTACAGTATAGATATATGTAACATATAACATACAAACCAACCCAATGTTTTCAGTACTTGAACTGCTACTATTGGCTCCACGTGTATTTTTCTAACTGGCAAGATAACTGTGGATTTCGTTTTTGATGCTATATGTTTGAATTTAAATGGTAATTTAAATGGTAATTTCGAGGGATTGAAGAAGAAGACACGCTTTTGTGGGGTTAACATTAATAAATATTCAGTTATTAGACGGAATTAATGTAAGCACAGTCTATGACTATAAAATTGTCAGCTTATTAACAGTGTGTTTATCTCAATTTTATTGTTTTACCAATATTTAGCAATCACAACCTTTTTTACTCTTTTAACGTTTAACACAGAATTTTGGTAATTTTACAATTTAAAAAAAAAATTATTCATAGCTCGATCTGCTCTGGTATTGCCACATAGGTAAGTTACATTACTGTTGTACTTATGGGCACCGCATATTTACGTTTTTATTTGATGTATAACTGAGTTTAATATTGAATACACTACAGCATGGATGACGCCTATATGTAAATAATGCATAGAGGTCCCTGCAATGAGATACTTTTTCCAGAATATATAATACAGTTTAGGTAGGTGCATATAGATATTTTCCATATGAAATGTTTAATGCAGTCAGTCAGGGCAAGGAGTGCCTTGCCATGCCAGGCCGGGCCAGATCACGTGAGGACTGGGTCGCCTTCATGGCATGGGCCATTGAGGACGTCACTACATCAAGTGAGTTAATAGGTTGCACATTTGGTGGAATGGGTCTTTCAGTTTCAGTGGTATAGACGAGGACGCGACTCAGGAACATGACAGAGTTGGCGTGCCATGGTGTGAATCCATACGAGAAATTAATAGGCCCCATATTGAGACTAATTTAGAGAGTCACTGATCTGTAAGATGACCTACAAAACCAAAACCATAAGTATAAAAGATTGAGAACCAAAACCATCATAAAGCCAACATCCAACCGGCACCGGCTCCGGCTACGGCACCGGCCAACGCCAATGCCAACCCCATAACAACCTACAGCACAGTCACAAAAAGTATTCTCTTCCACACATAGCGACAGTATTGGAGATAAAAACTCATCTGGTCGATAAATATTGAACACCCTCAGCGAAATCGAATCCTCGAATGTCAAAATATAGTAATACGTGACTGATGCGGACTGAATCAACGAATGGAAATAACATTAGAATTTACAAAGCAATCTTAAATCCTTTTAGGACTGGGTTCAGAATGACCAATTGTAAGTACTCACTGCCTGACTCCATATTGATATATTCTTATTTAATTGACATTAATACGAAAATCTGATGGTTATATTAGGCATGTTATACGAATAGTAAAAAAAAATTATCAAATAAACGATTTGGCTTATGGTCTTTGAAAACTGTACGCGCAACCCACAGCCAAGGAATCTTCGTCACTTTTAATCCATTTTAACAAATTCTCCGGCGCTATAAAAATATATTTGATAAATATATTTTCCTCCCGGACATTTTCTTCCTGGACATTTTCCTCCCGGTCATTTTCTTGCCTGAAATTTTCTTGCCTGAAATTTTCATGGCGGACATTTTCTTGTCGGACATTTACCTTCCGGAAATTTTATTCCCGGACATTTTCTTCTTCCCGACATTTTCTTCCCGGACGTTTTCCCCCTAGATATTCTCTTCCCGGGAATTTCCCTCCCGGACATTTTCTTGTCTGAAATTTTCTTGCCTGAAAATTTCATGGCGGAAATTTTATTGCCAGACATTTACCTCCCGGACATTTTATTCCCGGACATTTTCGACCCGGGCATTTTCTTCCAGGACATATTTTTCCCGGAGAATTTCTTCCCAGACATTTTCCTCCAGGAAACATTTCTCCCTGACATTTTCCTATAAGTACATACAAGGTTTGGATTTGTAGATGTGGCTTTTGATACTGGTTCGAAAATGTCCGGCAGGAAAATTTTCCGGTAGGAAAGTGTCCATATCCCATCCAGAAGGCCAGAACTACTAGTGAAATCGATCCCCGTTGAGCATTCAAATAACAGCAACAAATCTGGCTAAAACTAAACAAAATACAAATTATACAAAAAATAGTCAATGAAGTGAAAAGTAAATGATATGTTCCTATATCTATATATCAAGTCTTTTAGTTTGAATTTCGTCTTCTTTTTTGTGTAACCGCACTGACCCATCACTACCACCACAGTCACTCAAACTCAAACTCAAATCATATAGTAGGTATAGGTCAGAAACGGAGAGATATGTTATTACACTATTACTGATTAGTGATATGATATTACTACATAATATATTATGAAGCTTGTAAATATGAAATTACACACGAAATATACTTAACACTATCTGTTATCACATGTGTGTTTCCAGTGGAAGTTTCCAGCAAATCTGGATCTGGACCCACGATACGTCACAACTTGTTACTCTTCGTTACTCCAGCCATGCATGGAATTTTGACAAAAAGAAAATTTTTAAAGATAAACACACACACAAAACATGCAACACAAAAAAACTCAAAGTATATGCGCTATTTTCGTGTGAGTGGTTTTATTCAAAGGGACCAACTATGTAAAAATGAAAGTACCTCGATGCATTTTCTTAATAAAGTATCTTTTACATTCTCCAATACCCATTTGACATTTTTGACATTCCAAAATTCCAAGCATGAAATCGTGTAATGTATCCACATAACAAACTTGGCAATAATATCAGTATGAATTATGTTCAACTTTGGAAGTTAAAATGAGACGATTGAAAATTCATTGTGTGCAGTCATGACTTCATTTTATCAGTAGTAGGGTCGGATCACTATAGTAGGTACCACTTACAGCACCTTTTGAATTTTTGGCCATAAAATTTAAATATCAAAAAAGCTATAAGGAATGGTACTCTCAGGGCCGTACGTAGAAATTGCTTTTAGGCAGCAATTTGTTGCCATACAAAACCAACCATTTTGATTTTATTGATGGTTTTCTCTGGTAAAGTGAAATGTTATATTTACGTGTTTTAGAAAAGTTCAAAATGTTCTTTTTACTTGATTCAGAAAAGTGCAGAATGTTCTATTTACATGTTTTGAGAAAATTTGAAAATGTTTTATTTCCATGTTTCTGAAACTTCAAAATATTCTTTTTACGTATTTTTAAAAACTGCAAAATGTTCCATTTACATGTTTTTTGAAAATTCAAGCAGCGGGGGCTGCCTGCGCTGGCCGCATTATCCGGCCATGGGTACTCCATGCGATGATTTGGAACCATTTTATGAAATAATATTTCTCATAGAATTTCATATAATGCAAGACAGACGGAACAACTCCAAAAATCCAAACTGCCGACTCGAAATATTCAATAATTTCAAGTTTCAAGCTGGTAAAATTTGGTTCAAGGAAATATCAGTACTAACGTGTCATGAGTGTCACCTACCATGCCAGTCCCAGTGTGTTTTATATGTTCAAAAAAATATGACTACCATTTCCTCTCCTTCTCGTTCTTTGGCCCTGGCCCTGGCTCCTTCTATAGCGTATGTGAGAAAGGGAAAAAACCTTTTTCACATTCAAATGGCTGATATTACCTTAAGTTATGTTTTCCCTTGATGGCTCACTTGAGATTGGGATTGGGAAAGATACTCTCATATACATTATTACGGGCGTACATGAGCTCCATTCGTAAGCTCCGTTTGCCTAGACAAACACATACAGCAGTCCTTAATAGTCTCCCATGTGTTTCCCATGTAAAATAAAAAGAAAAGATAGGAGCTCTTTGCCTTGCCTTACTACAGTTACAGTTATAGCCGTCTAACTCAAAATCAAAATTAAGCTTTGATTTTTTTAACTTGAAATACACGCTAAGTACATACTGTATAATACGATATAGCTAAACCAGTAGGTACTTTTAGTACATATGAATAAAGTTTAAAGCTAAAGCCCGGCATGGTATGGTTGCACTTATCGTCATCGTTATCGTTAGACTCAAGATCTCACAAGATGCTATATTATGCTTTCCCTACAGTCTACAGAGTCAGTGTGTATCACGGAGTTTTTGGAATTAGATTTATATCCAGATCCGGATAAAAGAGGTTTTTCCACCATGGCGATTACTATAATACTATTACTATACTACCAGAACCAGAACCATGCTAAATGACTAAAAAGAAATACAGAGGGCAAAAGCACAGCCGACAGCAGCGAGGAAAAAATACACGCAGACTATGAAAACGGAAATGCGGAGAGCAATAAAGTGAGGATAAAAAACGACAATACGAAGACTATAGAAATAAAATATTTCTTTTGAGATTCAAATAATTCTGGTTTCATCGTCGTCGTCGTCGTCGGTCGTCGACATTCAGTGTGTCCTCATGTAGTATTTTTTAGATGGATCCCATATACTTACAGTAAAGTATAGTGGATTTTCATATTTACTCACAGTTTATTACCCTTGCAGAATTAGTTGGGCGCAATAGTTTTTTTTTACACAGATGAGAGGAATTGGAAATGGAGAATAATGGTGATGGTTCGCTGGATGATCTATCGTAATCGGATTTTTTATTCTTCGAATTCGGATATATAGTCTAATAATAACAAAAATATATAAATATACATAAATATATTTAAAGCATCTAAATAAGATCCACGCGTCGTCTATTTAATTTTAACCGTAACCGTAAGACTAATATGTATAAGTATATAGCATAGAACCAGAACCGGAACCAGAACCAGCTGCAGAGCTTCTAGACAGACACAGCTGGAGCTCAAAAAACTCGAACGACTATTATTGCAAATTATATTAAACTGCTTACAGCATCACGACCGACTATAAAACTTTACAAAAGACTCACTTTCAGATCAATTCCAATTTAAAAATTCAAGACAAGGAAAATGTACTTTACAACCAAGGCGGACAGCAGTAAGGATAATTATAGCTATTTTGTATTGAAATCTAAATGAATGTAACAATTAGTTTAGTAGCCTAAAATAAGGTATCAGTAGGTGTGTAACTACTTCAGTTGCTATTTATAAGTATTTATATGACCCATATCCAATTTAAAATTTAAGCTAGAAGCATTGTAAAATAAACTAGATAGATACGTAAAATAAATGTTAACTACAAGTTTTTGAAAAGTGCAAAAATGATCCCTTTGCATGTTTGAGAACAGTCCAAAATGTTCCATCTACATGTTTTTGAGAGGTGCAAAATGTTTCATTTACATGTTTTTTGAAAGTTGCAAAATGCTCCATTTACATGTTTTTGAAATGTGCAAAATATACTATTTTCATGCTTTTAAAATCTTGATATTTTGTTGTTATTTTGTAGATAGTGCATCTCGTTTTCAGGAAAAAATGGATGTATATGCATCATTTTGATTTTGATTTTCTTCACTGAAGTTATAGAATTATTAAAATTCTATATCTTAATAATATTATACCTTCGTACTTTAAGACATGACTGCGGATGTGAGATACATAAACAGAAATAGCAGCAGCAATATGCTATTATGTGGTGTTTACAATAACTTACAATGCACAATTATAGAACATATCTTCTCTTTTGTACCTAATTCCTATTCCTATTTCCTCGAGGAACTGAGTGTACAATTTAGTTCTTGTAAAATGTTTAAATATGGTTTGGTTTGAAGTTTTGAAGTAAGAATAAAATTGATGATAGTTTTTGTTGTTTTTCTCCGCATGGCGGACAGAAAGGTTGGGAAGTTGGGATTTGGGGAGGGCAATGGGCAATAATACAACAGACACACAGCCACGCACTTACTTACGCACTGAATTCAATAGTTTCAAGTTTGTAGGCATAGGAATAGGTAGGTACCTACTTTAAAACTAAATGTGTGGGTGTTCGGAGTAAAATACGGAAGACACAAGACTTGACACTTTGACTGTCTTTGTCTTTGTGGATAGTGGAGGAGGAGGAGGAGGAGGTTAGAGGTAATTTTCAAAATTGAATATTTTGACGTAAAAATCTCTATGTACAGTATTTCACATCAGGTAGTGAAATATACCTATGTAATACTAAAAGTAAAAGTGATATTACCTATAGCCCATAATGCCAACGCCAGAAAATAACAGCCCCGAGCTCACCCTATATCGAACCCTATGTAGAAAAAGAAAAGAAAATTAATCATTAGAAAATCCAAAAATCCACATCCACCCGTGGCCCGTTGTCAGACTGTGTAGACATACAACCAACTCCTACCGAACTCATAATATTACATAATTACATTCCCCGCTCGCAACATCGGAAGTTATATAGAAAATAGAATGGGAAGCAAATGGACCTGCAGGGTGACAAGTCGGGTCAACAGTCAACACATTCAAATCTATAAATTACTTTTGAAAGTCCCCACGGAGTCATTTGTTTGTAGTTTTAGGTATGAGAATCCAGTCTATACTAATATACGTTACAGCTGTATCTCGCTCTCGGTCTCGCTCTCGGTCTATACAGATTGTACGGAGGAGGTATCTCTTCTGACTTCTCAATTCATAGCTTGTCTTCTTGACAGTGACAACCGACATAGAGGAACATATAATTATATATCTTAATATTCTGCTGTGACATATAGGACCCTTTACCTTTGAAGGAATTAGGAAGATCTGCTGCTTCTGCTACTGCACTGCTGTAAGAAAACTTTAATGTCCTCAGTCCTCGGGAACGGGATCGGGATCGGGACTTTGGGAGTTCAACACTGACCTAGCAATGCAATGTTTCTTCACCGCAACTACAAGTTTTAATGCAGTTAGAAATTTTTTTGAATTTCTAGAGGATAAATTAATTTAATAATTGTACATGACACGTGATTTGGACCGTCAACCCTTGTAGGCTTGCTTTTAGGCAGCAATTTTTTTCCATACAAAAACCACTATTTTGATTACATTGATGGATTTCTTTGGTAAAGCAAAATTTTGTATTTTTACATGTTTTAGAAAAGTTAAAAATGTCCTTTTTACTTGATTTTGAAAAGTGTAAAATGTTCTATTTACATGTTTTGAGAAAAGTGGAAAATGTTTTATTTCCATGTTTTTGAAATGTGTAAAAAAATTTATTTGCATGTTTTTAAAAATTCAAAATATCCTTTTTTAAATATTTTTGAAAACTGCAAAATTTTCCATTTACCTACATGTTTTTTAAAAATTCACGTAGCGGGGGGTGCCTGCGCTGGCCACATTTTCCGGCCCTGTAGCGTTGTAAAGACGGAATGAAAACTGCCTGACGCATGCAATAAGCCTTAATTGAAGAAACAAACGTTCTCGAATCTCATTATTTTTTGTCCCGAATATCATTAGGAGAGAGCTTCTGCCACGTTTTTATTTCTTCCTTAACGTACTCCGTTCCATTACGCTACGTTCGTTAAGATCTATATGCACTCTCTCGGTGAATTAACGACGTTCGCAAATGTATCGAGGAACTTCTTTTAGAGTCACACAAATTATGGCTCTTGCTTTAAAGATTACTGTCATATCTTCTTAAAATATAGATTTGGTCATAGATTTCCTCCAAGAAGCATTCCATAATATCCGTCCCCGTACATCCACATTCAATGCACAGAACCTACTTTTTATGAACTAATTCTTTTAGAGTGACTCTGTGACTATATGCTGTAATCTTAATCCGCCTGTAATGAAATGAAATAAAAACAAAACTTGTATTAAACTTTAATATTTTTTTGGTGCTAAATACATTTATGGGATGGCACAGCTGTACAAATTACAGATGTGCGAGACTATTAGAATCTGTACCCCTTAAATTAATATGAAAATACTATACTACCAATAATTTTCGCCCATATGTTAAGATGAACTATACACCAAAGAACGCGTACTACTAAATCCTTTTTTAAAACTAAATTCAAGCCAAAAGCCGAAACCAAAGCCGAGCCAAAGACATAAGAGACGAGGAAGTTTTTGTAAACTTTGTATCCACAAGCATGTGCGAGTGTATGTCTGTTTCTGTTTAGCGCTATAAAATATGGTAAAAGTCGTAAATATGTGAAAAATGTCTTTTCCTAAACCAACATTGTCGCAGAAATGGATTTGTAGAATGTAGTTATTGCTCTTGCTCATACATGTTACGTGGGTTATTTATGATGTTGGAGGATCGATACACAGTTTGAGTGTGGAGACGAGACGACGATGTTATTCTAGTTCATAGTCACACATTCAAAAATTTCCCTTTCAATGTTCCTATTTTTTTCTAAAAGAGAAAATTCTATACTGTTGACTACACCCTGTCACTGCCCTACCCTGTCGATGTCGATGATGAGACGAAGACGAAAAGACGACGACAATAATCCGCTATGGCCATATGCTATATTATTTACTAGTTAGTCTAAGTCTAAAGCCTATAGGTTCTCTAGGGTGCAGCATATTAAAGCAATCAGAAAAAAAACTGCTCAAAAATATAAAAAAACTACCATAATATGACAGTTCATAAATTACAGAGTACCTACACTAATATATTTTATATTATTATGCACTCCTCTCCTTTTTTTAAAAAAAAATGGTGACACTAACACATTGAGTTTTGAATTCCCAACTACTAATTTATGTGTTTTGTCTCGGGAACTATGTGTTTCGTGGACCCTCACAGGGTCGGACGAAGGAATTGCTTTCGGGCAGCAATTCGTTTTCATACAAAAACCATCATTTTGATTTTATTGATGGTTTTCTTTAGTAAAGCAAAATGTTGTATTTGCATGTTTTAGAAAAGTTCAAAATGTTCTTCTTACTTGATTCATAAAAGTGCAAAATGTTCTATTTACATGTTTTGAGAAAAGTGGAAAATGTTTTATTTGCATGTTTTTGAAATGTACAAATCTTTTTATTTGCATGTTTTTGAAAAGTACAAATTATTTTATTTGCATGTTTTTGAAATGTACAAATCTTTTTATTTGCATGTTTTTGAAAAGTACAAATTATTTTATTTGCATGTTTTTGAAATGTACAAATCTTTTTATTTGCATTTTTTTGAATAGTACAAATTATTTTATTTGCATGTTTTTGAAATGTACAAATCTTTTTATTTGCATATTTTTGAAAACTGCAAAATCTTCCATTTAAATATTTTTTGAAAATTCAAACTGCAGGGGCTGCCTGCGCTGGCCGTATTAGACGGCCCTGGACCCTCATTTTGTTCTATAATGGTTGTTACACGAATAAAGAGAGCAATCGTAATCGTATTATTCTGGTACCGTCTCGTTATAGTTTATTTTGCACCATACCATTAACATATGACGGAGCCTCGGAGATCGGAGGCAGGGGCCCTATAGAATTACATAGAGATAGAAAACCATACCAATTTTATTTTTACAGCTTTGGGTTAACGCAATGTGCTTAGAAAAAAGTTACTTAAAAGAAAAAGGGAAAATGAAGTCATGAGATGGGAGACAATAAATAGCCATAAAGGGGTTGACATGGGACACGGGTGGATATTTTTTAGTATTTTAAAGTGTTGCTAAAAGTTTTCTTCGGACCATTACGATAAGATATGTGACCTCGAGCCGACGGCATGACCGCACACATTAGTCTACTTCTTCTATTGTTCCTCTATTATTATAACTATAACTCTTAACTACTAAGTAGTGTCGGCAGTTAACATTCCACGTTGCGCTCAGTTTGAGACTAAAGGCTCGTTTTCTATACGGTCCCTAACTATTTATTTGTGCACATTTTATCCTCTAGTTTAAGAGTATCATGTGGATGGGTGGAGGAACCAGGAATCCAAATAGTAAAAAAGTTAAAAAAATAACGATACACCCATGTTTTGGCTTTATTTATTTTTCTTTACTAATTTCGCATTATACTCGTTTCGGTAGTTCATACGTTCATACTCACTTGTTCAAACCTTATTTTAAATGCGTGTCCCTAATTACTAATTTATTCACTTTTTGAAGTTAACTTATTGTAAAACACCGAACTATGTTGTATGGGCTGAGGCCAAATCGAGTCAATGAATAAATTGTTATTATTAATAACTAATTTATAATAATAAAAACCATATCGTCTGTGAAGAACCAAAATAATCCATCTCCATTTTTAGCTAAAAACCAACATCCACTATCTAAAAAAATATTGAAATATGCCTCTTGACAGCATGTAAATAGAACAATTTACCCTTTTCAAAAACATGCAAATGGAACATTCTACACCTTTCAAAAACTCGTATTTTGTTAAGTACGCACTTGTCTGCTTTTATGGGATGTATGAATAATGAGTATGAGTCTGTAGTAAAGCAGTGCAGTAGCTTAATCGTATAGTTGGTTTGATGGTACTTTATTATATAGATAGTTTGGTTGGTTGGTACTCGCTGTGGCTATGAGAGGCACAGTAGTTTAGAAGTTAGACTTCTATGGTTGACTCTACAATTGATACTGCCGAGTGCCTCCGTGTACAACACGAAGCACAGCTCGGTTACTCGTTACATGTTTACATGTTTATACTATACACATCCTTATACATCATCACTCATACGTACTACTTATGACGTATGTAAATCACGTCATAACACACCGCCTCTTCCTTCTGAGGAGCGACGTACATACTTACGCTTACTAATGGTATGGACTAATCTACACTATAGTGTGTGCGACGTGGAAGGAAAAATAGAGCTGATTCGACTCGATTTCTCCTCCATTGCTTGTCCACATAATTTAACATTGACATTCACATTGCATATACTCCATACATTATTTTCATTTTATAATTTCATTATTTCCTATTCACTTGTGCTCCCAAAATATTCAACTTATAATTCCAATTTCAACATCAATTTTCAACGTACAAAGGTGAGTGATAGCTTATTAAATTCGTAATTACCTACTCGATCTGATACTAACATTAGTTAAGTGACTACAATTAAAGTGCTAAAGATAATTAACTAAAATAGACGTAATTAAATCGTAAAAATATATACTGCTTGTTTTTGTGTGATTTTGTTGGTTTTAGTTCTTATGTTGGTTGAGTATGGACTCGTCCTAGTGTGACTTCCGTGTTGGGATCCGAGCGGGTATCCCAAACTCACCCGGGCTTCCTGGATTTCCCGCGGCGGTTTTTGAAAGTAACAAATAGGTACATGTAATATATCATTTTAATCCTAATTAAATGGACTGTTAACCTAATTATACACTATAATTAACGAATTATAATTAAAATTAATTAAAATTGAATATATTTTAAGTATGAAAAATTTACATAAATTCAAAAACATAATACTAATAATATGGTCTATTGTTTTGAGTTTGGATTGAAGTTTTTTAGTGACCTGACCTGAGAGGACGGCGGATATGGTGGCCAGACCCATCAACCAACATCAGGTGGGGAATTTCAAAATTCCACCTATTTAACAGGTAACTACATATATCTTTTAATATCGCCTAGTTATATTGTATATAATAACTTAACAGCACAATTATGTAACTACAATTAAAGTTAATTGTCGTTAAAATTAAATTTCAATAAATTGATCAATGTCTTCCCATGTGGAGTTTTTGTTTGCCTTTTTCAGCTCAGCAAGAAAGAAAACATCAATGTGTGAGTAGACTAAAATAACAAAAATTACACATATTAAAAATTCACATATTTCATGATGTATATTACACATTATTGATGAATGGCAAATTATTGACAATTTAATTTCGAATTTTCTTTTTATCCCTATACATATATCGTAGCACTACCGAATCGTGGTGCCTGGTCCCATTAGTCGGGTCAGTACTTAGCTGGGCGTGTGGGCACCTAGCCGAGACTGAGTTATACCAGGCCACATTCAAAATTTAAAGATAAATTAGTGATTTCAAAAAGGCTTAGCCTATAGTTAGGTAACTGGTCGCTGCTTAAAATTTTTATAACAGATATTGTAAAAAATAGTTAGTATGCTTGTCCCGAGCTACTATAAGTGAAAAATATTTTAGCAAAAATGGACTTGATTAAGGAAAATTATTGAAGACTAAAAGAATATTATGAATCATTTAAATGAATTTGACGGTTTTTGAGAAATTACGCTCTGTCCGAGATTCTCGTAAATTTCAAAAATTATAGTAGTTCAGCACGCACATATGGCATAGTGTTTAAAGGTTACCTGCTTATGAGGTGTCAAAACTAGACATTCACGCACTAATAACAGATAAAAGTAGATTATTGTGTGAAACTTGAATTAATAAATTACCTAATTATGTGGCAAAAAACCAAATGAGGACAATTTTCGTTGGTTCCGTCTCGATTAAAAATTTCTTATAAAAATATTACGATTTAGATTCACAATTGAGAGTGGTTTATCGAGTAAAGCAGTTTGTGCGAAAAAGGCTAACCTTCCGTTTGCACACCCAGCCTTGCTCGACTAGTCTATTCCCTGTTTATGGGGCCGACTTTTTCGAATTGTCACGAAACTTGTCATTTAGGGGATAAGTTCGGCCCTACAGTGCCTAGTCATAGAGACCTAGCAGGCCCTTTGGCATACTTGTTAGTGTGGTTGGGTCGCTGCCCCGGATAATAAGTACAAAGTAGCACTTACTGTCAGCTTGATTTCACTGCTAATGTGTACTTGTTGGAAAAAGAAAATTTCAAAAATTTAATTTATAGTTATGGCCTAGCCACAAGTTCGATTACGGAGCTGACGAATATTGTCCTTATTCAAAATATTAGGGTCGGTTAAAGTATCTAGTAAATTATGATTTCGGGAACCCTTAGGCCTACCCGGTTTACGTTTTGGTTGATTTAGAGTTAGTTGAGCATCGGATTGGTGGCTCATCAGTTTAGTTGAAGTCTCTGGATACAGAGTTGGTGGTTGACTGTAGTGGTAGGAAAACAGTGATGGTATGGCCGCTGGAGGAGTAAGTTTAGGAGGTCCTAAGTCTTGAATCCAGGACGGACCCAAGTCTGTAGGCATGTGGGATGTCCCTATGGTAGCCTCCTCGTCTGTAGGTTTTGGTCTGTCCTGACTTACATCGGTTTCCCCTGATGGTTTAGCTGACTTCCTAGGCGGAATAAATACTCCCCTCCTCACATAGAATGGGCGTAACAGCTCGGCATTTACATTAAACCGAATTAGGTTGTTCTTAGATCGTCCTTCTAGCTTATAAACATTTTTCCCAACATCTTCTATGATAATGAACCGGCCTCGGTAAAGAGGCAATAGTTTCTTGGAGGTTCCTTTCTCCCTCTGTTTGTTTCGTAATAGTACGAGATCGCCCACTTCAAACGTGGACTCCCGTCTGGTGAGATTAAATCGTTTGGCCCATGCGGCTCTAGCATTCGCTATTGCTAGTCGTGCCATTTCTCTTGCGTCTCGAGAGCGTTGATGGGTATCGATAGTTACAGCCTTGGCTAAGTTGGGCAGGTCGGTGTCCACGGGGAGTGTGGCTTCTTCTCCATAGAGCATGAAATATGGGGTGTGGTTGGTAGTGGAATGTACTGAGGTATTGAGTGAAAAAGTTATAGCGTCAAGTGATTTATCCCAATCCCGCGGGTTAGTAGTAATATAACAACAAACCATTTCTAAGATGATATCGTGGGTCGCTTCAACGGCCCCGTTTGTCCTTGCCATATACGGGCTAGAAGTTAGATGCGTAGTGCCGAGAATTTGATTTAATTCCAATAAGGTCCCATTTATAAATGACCCGCCATTGTCTGTTTGAATAATTTTAGGAACTCCGAATCTGTACACTATATTCCTCATAATAAAGTCGGTTGTAGTTGTGGCAGTGCAGTCTGGCACTGCCATGCAGATTAAGTATTTAGATAAGTAACATACGGCCGTGAGTATGTACCGATTTCCTGTTGCTGATTTGGAAAAGGGGCCCGCGAAGTCGATTTGGACACGCTCGAAAATTTTGGTGGGTATTTCAATACATTTGAAAAGCCCGACTGGTTTCATGCGTTGTACTTTCGATGTTTGACAGGGTACGCACTCCCGGACATATTTCTTAACGTCAGTCCTCATTTTGGGCCAATAAGCTCGCTGTTTGATTTTGTGTAAAGTTTTTCGTACTCCTAAGTGCCCTCCTCCTGTTACTGCTGAGTGTAGTTCTGTTAACATATGATCTCTGAGTGCATGAGGTATTACGGTTAACACTTTTGGTCCCATCGGGTCGGAGTTTCGGACATATAATATACCATTAATCAATAGGCAACTTCCCGATTGAGAACTTGGAGTGATCTCAATTCGATGCATAATAGTAGCTAATTGTGGGTCTGTAAGTTGTTGAGCTCGGAACTGTGGGTCGTTGGCTGAAGTGTTAATTGTCCAAATAGATAAATCCAAGTCGGTGGTGCTTGCTCTTGATAGCAAGTCGGGCAGAAAATTCAACTTTCCGGCTAAGTGTTTTAAATTTATGATATTGAATTCGCCTAAAATCATAGCTTGCCGAAATAACTTCGGGCTCATTGGGATTTTCTTGGACGTTAACAGTGAGGGTAGTGTGGAGTTATCGGTTTCAATTGTGATGGGAATTCCCTTTAAGAACTGTGATAATCGCCTAAGGGCCCAACAGATTCCTTCCATCTCTAAGATGGGGACTTGGTAGTTTCGCATAGCAAGGGTGAGGGCCTTGCTAATGCAAGCCACTATCTTCTCCATGGGTTTACCATCTACCATGTGAGTTTGAAAGAGGGTGGCACCTAAGCCTCGGGTCGAAGCATCCGTGCGTAGAGTTGTGGGTAGGGTAGGGTCATAGTGAGCCTGAATAGGGGCGGCGGTTAAGGCTAGTTTTAGTTGCTCAAAGGCTTCTTGACATTCTTGTGTCCATTCCCATTTTACGTTCTTGCATAAAGAATGATTCAATGGTCTGGCAATTGCTGCTAGATTTTTGATAAAAGTGGAGTAGAAATTTATACTCCCCATAAATGACTGGAGTGACTTGACTCTTGTTGGGGGTTTTATTTTGCGTATAGGGTCAACTAGCTCTGGACTTGGTCTTCGTCCATTTTTATCGATGAGAAATCCGAGGATTTCTATCTCGCCGTAACCAAGTCGGCATTTTGAGGGCTTAAGCCTCATATTATTGTCAATCATTTTCTGATATACTTCTTCTAAATAGCTAATGTTTTCGTCTACGGTCTCTGTTGGCGCTATGATGTCGTCAAGGTAATGTAACACCTTGTTATACTGGAGATCCCCGAGTATATTAATCATCATTCTACTATAAAATGAAGGAGCCCCTTGCAGACTTAAACTAAGTTTGTTGCACTCGTACATGCCGTGGCGTGTCGAGAAGGCTGTATATGGTATGCTTTCTTCATCAAGTAAAATCTGATTATACCTAGCTTGCATGTCTAACGTGGAGAAGACTTTTTTCCCACGAAATCTGTGTATTATATCTTGAATAAGTGGTAGCGGGAAGTTTTGTTTTTTAGTTTGCGCGTTCAGTTTTCTATCGTCGCAGACCAGCCTGTACTGGCGTTTGTTTGGGTCTGGACTCTTCTTGTTGACTAAAAATGATGGACTGCACCATTCAGAGTTGGATTCTCTAATTGTTCCATCTGCTAGTTGTTCTGTTACTTGTCTGGATATTTCCAGGTGTTGACTCTCTGATTGTGGGTGGGGTCTGAGCTGAAATGGTGTGTGGTCGGTTAATTCAATCTTATATCTTTCGTGTGGGTATGCGCCAAGTGGGGTTTGGCTAAACATAAAAGCTTTTTGATATTTCTTTACTGAATTTCGGTATTTCAGCAGGTTTTCGGGGCTAAGTTTTGGGTCGAATGCTACTTTATCTACTTCTCGTTCCAACTCTTCTCCTTCGTACGTAGGAATAGTTGGTTGTGTTACCGTAATACTATTGATCACCCGAACCTGTGTTTCTTCATAATTTGTTAATTGAGCGGTGGCAATGACAGCTCTTGCTGGAATGACTATTGTTTTTTCTGTGGGGTTTATGGCATGAATAAATTTCGTTTCATGCGACATTATGAAATCAGGTATGATTAGCTCTTTAAATTTTCTGTAGCCTAAAGATAGGGCTTCAAACGTTAAATTCTTTACTTCTTGTTTATGGTGCATGCAATAAATCGGGATATCGAGCGCTTGATAGGGTTCTACGGTTATTTTGTCTGTAGCATGGATTCTGAGAGTTGCGGTTGTCTGTTTCCTCCTCTGGGTTTGGAGGGCTCCGCTATTTGTTTGAATAGTTTGTGCTGCAGTCTCATGAGTATTTTGTTGCGGTGAGTTGGCTTGATCAGTGCCTCGCATTGCTTTGTGACTTTTCGTCGTTTTTTGGTTCCAGGTGCTAGGGCTCGAGTTCCCTTGACACCGTGGTAGTTGTTGTTGACTGTGGATTGGGTAAGTCGTCCCTGTTGTGCAAACCTGTTGCCCGTCGACTGGCAAAGGTTTTAAAGTGGACGGCTTCCCCCTTCTCGTTGTTGTCATTTTGGTGCTACCAAAAAATTCTGAGGACATTGTCATATTCTTATTATCTATGATGACCTCATATCTTGACATAAAGTCTTCGCCAAGTAAAATTTGGTGACCTGCGTTGGGTACAACTGTAAATTCGTGTGGGATTTTGTGGTTGTTGATGTCTAGAGTAATTGTGGTTTCCCCTAAGTTGTGGATTCTATTTCCACCGAAATCGGTGACTGTTACATTGTGGTGCCTTATGGGTGTGGCATCTAAATTTTTAATGTCGTCTTCGTTTACGACACTGATCCCAGCACCGGTGTCTATAAACATTTGAATGGGAGATGTCTTGGCATTTCCTGTGATATTTAGTTGTTGAACGGATTTACCTATGTTTTGGTTAGAAATAGCTGGGCTGTTGGGTTGTGTTGTGAGTTGGTTGGCTATTTCTGTTGGGGAATTTAACAAAGTAAATCGATTGGATGTTGAAACATCCGGTGGCCTGTTGTTAGCTATAGAGCGATTTGGCCTTATCGCTCTATCTCCTAGTTTAAAGAATGTTGATTTGGCAAGTTATTGGTAATGGCTTGTGAATTGTTGTGTTGTTGGTTAGGAATGAAATTGCGATTGTTTTGATTTTGTCTTGCATTTGGATGTACATACCCTGGTATGAAATTCTTGCCTAAGTAATTAGGATTGTTGCGCAACAGGTTTGCGGCTGGGTTTGGGACGATGCTATAGCTGGGATTCCTCTGTTGGAATTGCATTCTTTGAGCTTTGTTTTGGTTGAAGCTCAGATTTCGTTGTGGGAATCTTTGCTGTTGAACGTTTTGTTGTTGAATGTTTTGTTGTTGCATGTTTTGTTGTTGCATGTTTTGTAGGCAACGTCGAGCACCGTGACCTAATTGTTGGCAAATGTTACAACGTACGTTGCGCCAATCGATTTGCTGACGTGTTCCCTGTGTATATGACTGTTGACTAGATGCATTGGACTTTGGGGCTGGGTGGGGTTGATGACGTGTTTGTTGGTGAGCTGTCAGTTGTTCTACCTTCGCTGAAAGTTCCGCGATTTTCTCGAGCAATACATCATTGCTCGATGTTGTTATGGTTTTGATTTCCTGCTTTATAAGAGGTGGGCCTGTGACTACTTTTCCGTCGTACGTTCTGAGAATTTTTTTCAACTCCTCAATGGTTGTGGGTTGGGTCTGATTGAGTACGTAATTCTTCACCTTTTCGCTAAGGTTTTGTAAAATGTGAGTTAGTAGAATATTGTCGTTTAGTTGACTGTCAGTGGCATTTGCCAAAAATCTATAAATGAATGTTGTAGCTGGCTCATTTAGATTCTGTTTTTGGCCTAAAATCTCGGCGTGGCCATAGGTCGGGTCGGGGAAAATAGGGCAATCGGTTTTGATTTGGGCGAAAATGGCCGGGAATTCGGTGACGTCGTCCGTCATGATAGTTCTATTTGCCTTCATCCAATTTTGGATGAGAGGCGTCGTTACTTTGAATTGTAGATGCTTCTTAGCTGTCTGTTTTCCTAGCTTATGCAGTGTTGCCCAAGTTGTATACTCAGTAATGAATTCCTCAAACGCTCTTGTGTAAATGGCTACATGCTCGTAAGTTGGGTCGGGCAATGCCGGAGCTTTGAGGGTGGACATTATTATGTCCGTTTCGACGCAGTATTCGTCGCCAAAAATTCGAAAATAGCCTTCTCCAAAATTATATTGTAATTGTTCGTATAATTCTTTGTTTTCTTTCCGTATTCTAGCCTTTTCGAGGTCGTCGTGGGAGGGTTCTCTTTTTGGCTCTTTGGTTTTGAGTTTGCCTACTATGGGACTTTTATCGGGGCGTTTACGCTTCTTTGAATTTTCGGATTCTAACTCAGCTAACTGTTTAACCTCGTCTGTATGAGTTCTAGCTTCATCTAACGGGTGCCCAGGATTTAATATAAAATTTTGACTTACAGTTTTGTCGTTGTTTTGCGTGGGTGTGGTTAGGTCAGCCAACAGGTCGGGGTGGGTTGAGTTGAAGGACAGTCCCTGAAGCTGGTCCAAAATTTCTAATTCCTGCTGCAGAGATATGTTCACGTATTCCACTTGTGGTAGTTGTTTCTCTGGTGATGATTCCTCCGACTCGGAGTGAAAACCTCTGGGTGGTAGCTGGACTTCCTTAAAATCCTTTGGGAGAATAGACGGTTCCTCAATTTCTTGGGAGGATGGTTGGGACGATGTAAGTGTTGAATCCGCTGCTGTTAAGTAGCTGTCGCTGTGGTCGTGTTGGTTGTCTTCGATTTCGTTGATTTTATCGTCCAATGTTGCTTCGAACTGTTTCTGTTGTGTTGTAGGTGAATTTGGTTGTATTGGTGTTTTCGGTGGTGGATGGCGCAAATACGGGAATCTTTCTCGGCACTGGTCTCTTGTTAAATAAGTTTCGTCTATATATTCGCCAAATATGAAAAATTCTAGTCGTAGCTCGTTTGGGTCGTTGCAGGGATGGGCTCTTACTGTTTTGCCTGGTATTGCCGTTCGTTGTTCACAATCTTCGTCTAGGTATGTGTCGTTAACAACGGGCGCTTTAGTATACCTGGATATATCTATTTCCGGGTATTTCTGTTGGAATTCGGTCTGTGTGTAATCTTGTGTTGTGTGTGATTTACCGTCTGTACTAGAGTATCGGATTGTAAAAATGCTGCCGTCGCAGTTAGGATAAACTTTTCTCCTGTATTGATCGTCTGCGGGTGTCGCTGATTTTTCAACTTCACTCTTAGTTTGAGTTGCCGTAATTGTGTTTGTGCTTTGTGAGTCTTTGCCCGATTTGAGTTGTTTGCTTTGTTCTTTGGGTTTCGCAAGAGTCTTGTTCATTCCGTATGATGTTTGCGTTTTACTGTTTTGGGTGTGGCTCAGTGCCAGTCTAGGAGCCTAAAATCCTTGGGAGAGAACGGACTGTTCTGCTTCGTCAAATTTTCTTTACCAATAAGTCAACCTTGTTAGGGCTGGTTATCAGTTTTATTAATTCGACAGGTAAATGCAAACAGTAACACTATGGTTAGTAGTGAAATGTTTGATTTGTTTAGACGGGAATTTACTCAATACTTTTATTACCTTGTCCAAAAGGATTAAATAGGTAAGTACGAGATTTCTACAGATCTCAGATTGAACTTTAACAATTCTGACAATCTTCCTAGTACTAAAAACTCAGATAATTGGTTTTTTGGGGCTCGTTGTCTCTAACAACTAAGTTAAAGCCCGCAACTTCCACCAGTGTTAAGTACGCACTTGTCTGCTTTTATGGGATGTATGAATAATGAGTATGAGTCTGTAGTAAAGCAGTGCAGTAGCTTAATCGTATAGTTGGTTTGATGGTACTTTATTATATAGATAGTTTGGTTGGTTGGTACTCGCTGTGGCTATGAGAGGCACAGTAGTTTAGAAGTTAGACTTCTATGGTTGACTCTACAATTGATACTGCCGAGTGCCTCCGTGTACAACACGAAGCACAGCTCGGTTACTCGTTACATGTTTACATGTTTATACTATACACATCCTTATACATCATCACTCATACGTACTACTTATGACGTATGTAAATCTTGTCATAACAATTTGACATTTTACTCATGTTTCACATTTTGTATTTATGACTTAGCTCATTTTGATTCTAGTTTAAATTGGATATGGGTCATGTCAGATCCAACCGTTTCCCGCTATCGTCGATGTCGATGAATTTTATGATGATTAAAAAGGCTACTTTTGAGATTACTATGATACTTCATTAACTTATAATTTGAATTTGAGTTACAATCTAATGCTTGTTAAAATGATCGCCCACTTGGCTCGGTTCTAAATTGAGACTAAAACTAATAATTTTCCATAATAATAATAATAATCCACGTCCCACGTCCCTTCATTCCATTCACGGGCTGCGGCCCCACCATCAAATCATATGGGTACACAGATAGAACATTTTAGCATGCTGTAGTTATACACGGCGAATGCAGTGATGAGTATAGAATTTTCTGATACATATTCCACATCAAATTAAAACGCTAAGCAAAACGTGCACTTGACGACACATCACGATCACGGTAATAATAGGCACTTTTTGTACAACATCGCTTTTTTGTGTTGCGTACAGCTGACAGGACCGGTCACCGGACCTGTACCATTTAAGCCATATCGTTCTAGGGGTCGTTCGTAGATGATGTTGGGACACAAAACTGGGAATTCTAAGGACCTACCCACCCCTTAAATTGTAAAGATTTCAGGCAGCATTTTTCCTTTGAACATACCCACCCTAACTAATGACTTAAGTAGTGTTTGGAAGGCCCTTTGTTTTCCGTTTCATCGTCGTTGTGCTGCATGTAACAGTGCTGTGTAGCGGGGCTTGTTAAAATGTTAATCGAACGTCCGAACACGTCGAAGAGAAGGCTCGGTTCTTTGTTCTTTTTATTTCAAGTTATTGTTATTGTTTATCTTTAATTGCCAATTAAAGCATGTAGTAATGTAGTTTCGTGTCCAATTCTTGCAATTATGTAGTTTTTAATTGATATCTTCAATTTCAGTGTTTGTAAATCATCATCATACTAAAAGTACATACATCGTATTTTCATTATGCATTTCAATATTATTATATTCAGCAGACACGCGTGATTCCGAACTCCGACTCCTTAGTGTGTAGTTTATAGATATTATTTTACTAGTAAGACACGTGAGTTAATCGAATTAATTAAATGTGTAGTTCTTTGTAGTAGTTGTAAATATTTGGAAAGCTTAAAGTTGAGTCAACACAAGCATATAGTCTCTAAAGTAGGTGTAGTATCGTAAAGATTGTTAACGTAAATAAATAAAATGCAATTTCCTGACAAAACCGGGACTAAAAGCAAGTCAGAAGAGTTAATAGAAATAAAAAAGAAGAAAGCGGAGATATGGAATTGGAAGATACCTAAGAAAAATGCCGTGCCAGGTGAAAATGAGTCAAAGAAAGTAATTGAGAATCGGAGAGAACCTGGCCCAGTCCCAGACTCGAGTCGTAAATATGCAGCTCACTTGGACAAAGGCGTTTGGAATAGTTTGAAGTTGGAAAAGTTCACTTTTGACCAATTTAATAATTTTGATGGCCACAATGATGATGATAATTCTATTATTCCACCAAAGAAATTCAAAATTCAGTCAGAAGTGAGGGCGAGAGTTATTATTCCACCAAAGAAACTCAAAGTTAGCTCAGAAGTGAGGGCGAGAGGTAAGAGTATATCAACTAATCAACTCTATAAAGGTGAAGTATTAGTTGTTTGTAGTTGTATTTTTTTATTTGTTGTTTTTTTTTGTTAGTTGTTAGTTATGAGCTATTTGATTTTAGAGAGATGCATTAGTGGATTATTGCGTTGTTCACAGGTATTAGGTATGTTTATTTATTTTGATACATTTCTAACTGAATTTTTGCTTATTGCAGCCTCTGATACTAAGGCCAAGGACAGAACTGATTTTCCGGCTTCGCAACCCAGCCGTAAAACATCGTATCCTTTTGTTTCTGTGAATCCTGCCATTACTAAATGTAGTTCGGAAGTAAAACAGGCTGATTTCGGATATGGAGTTGGATATCAAACTAATTTTGCCCCTGGTAAGCCATACTGGGAATATAATTGGAACGTTTTGCTTAGAGCTATTGAGGATTTTCAAGTGTACATCACCACGGTAGATCATCCAGAATTAATGAAATGTAAGACTTTTTTTTCTTTCTTAAATGCAAATATTCTATATTCTCTATAAAATTTGTTTTTGTTTTTGTCCTCTGACGATAATTGAATGCAAAAACACAGTAAATAATTTGTTCATTATACTTTGCCTAGTTCGAATTCAGTTGGAATCAATCGACAGGAGGAGTAAATCGTTTAAACGTTGCGAGAATAACTACATCCATCTGCTGGAAGAATACAAGAAATGTCTCCTCAATTTTAATAGAGCGAAACAGGAATTGTGAGCGCAGTTATCCCCATTTCATTCTCTAATACCTACGTAGTAAAGCAGTTGGTGTCCAAAGGGTTAATGATTCTTCATTGGTTCATAATTGATGAATATGGCTGTATCCTATCCAGCAGTAATCTTGACAATAACAAAATTTTTTTCGAAAGTCGGCGTGTTAAACTATGTTGTACTCTCAGCGTCTCAGCAATAACCAAATTGTAAAAAATCCCAGCATGTTTTACTTGAACTTCTGGATGTTAATTTAGAATAAACATTAGATAATCTAATCTATTCATGGTATGTAAGTAAGTACTATATGGTGAAGTTGAAATTGTGCATCATATGTTTTACTTTCAGCTAAATGAATTATAGTTCCCACCAGGAAACGTAAAATGGTTTAGTTTTATTAGTTAGTTTAACTTTGAATCTCTTTCGATTGCTGCGGAAATTGTGAGTGTACATTTTTTATTGGAAAATTTAGTATGAATTTTAGTATTTAGTATAAACGAATTGTGAAGCGTTTAAATTAGTAAAGTTTCATACCATAAGTGTGATTGTGTGATTGTTAAGTTTAAAATTATGTCTATGAAAGAAGGACGGTCGCTAACAGGGATAGGTATTCCTAGTTCCTAGACGTATTTAATATTTGTCGTATGATTAAACTATTAATCCGAGTTGAGAATATGTCGTTTTTATACAAGTTGTTGCGTACTAGTTAGCTGTTTTGGACTATTGCAATTCCGTGATATTTAATGCAATAATAATAAGTAAATTTGTAAAATCAGTACCTACTAGGATGCTCAGCTCAACGAATAGTAATAAAAAATCAAAATTCGTAAAAATTGTGGAAAACGTTTTGGGTTGTTCACGTTATCTAACTTCAGTTATCATTATCATATACATAGTTTGTTTAGTAAGATAATGTGTCTATTAACTCACTCGGACTGACCACCCAGGCTTGAAGTGAGTATCGCCGTCTTAGTTGATTGACTTTAACTCCCACTTTCATGCACAATTTGAGAAGGAAGTAATTACTTTTACTTGCTAAGACAATTTATAATACTTGTGTCTCGCCTCGTTCTCATCGTTTATCTTTAGGTCCCGTTGTCAAGTAACGCTGCCACCGCCAATGTGACTCCATTCCCTTAGGATACTTTCTTACTTCATGAAGTACCTACCTAATATGGTTTGTATGTCTGCCTTCTATGTACTTAGGCAACTTCTATTCAGCGAAAGCTATTTTTGACTCAACCACCGGAATGTACATTTCAACTAGGTATGAAGGAAAGATCCCTGAAAAAGATTTACATTTTTTTGAATTTTGAACATGCATCTATCTAAATCTAGTTAATATTGCTTCTAATAATTTTTATAATAGTTCACAATTTTGGTATATCGTATGTGAAGAACCAAAATTACCCATATCCAATTTAAGTTAGAATCAAAATGAGCTATGTCATAAAAACCAAATGAGAAACATGCGTAAAATGTTAATTAAGAGTTTTTGAAAAGTGTAAAATGTTCTATTTAGATGTTTTTGAAGAGTGCAAAATTTTCTATTTACATGTTTTTTGAAAAGTGTAAAATTTTCTATTTACATGTTTTTGAAGAGTGCAAAATTTTCTACTTACATGTTTTTTGAAAACTGTAAAATGTTCTATTTACACGTTTTTGAAGAGTTTAACATGTTCTATTTACATGTTTTTTGAAAAGTGTAAAATGTTCTATTTACATGTTTTTTGAAAAGTGTAAAATGTTCTATTTACATGTTTTTGGAAAGTGTAAAATGTTCTATTTACATGTTTTTTGAAAAGTGTAAAATGTTCTATTTACATGTTTTTGGAAAGTGTAAACTATTCTATTCAAATGCATTCAAGGCATGTATCATGTATTAATATTTTTGTAGATAGTGGATATTGTTTTTAGCTACAATTGGATATGGGTAATTTTGGTTCTTCACAGACGATATGGTACGATTAAGTACTGGTCAATCACAACAATAACATTGGGGTATCCTGACTTCTTGTCTCCTGTGTATCCGTGCTGGGGGCCAAGTGGCACTAAATGATTCTTTGGTTGGGGTTAGGTTTGCTAGTGCCAGTGATTTGCTGTATTTTCATTCACGTGGTTGAAAGTATATTTTACTAAATGCAAATTAGGAACATTTGATTATGCTTTGCTCAAAAACACCTGTGTATTATGTGTACAATGGGTACAATTATGTCTTATTATGTGTATTTATATGTTATATTTAAGTAGGTTTAAAATATTTTTACATGATACTTTAAAAATATTATTCTGACTATACATAATATATATTTATAGTGAGTATTGCGATTGCGTAAGCATAAAAACATCTCTGTATTATATTTTCTTGTTTCAGGTTAGCAACGGTACATGATCCCTTTGGGGGTTTCAAGAGATACGGTTTGTTGCTAATGGTCGTACAGTCTGTCTACAAGAAAAACATTGGGTGTACCGTATACCTATAATAATTGTTGCCGTTGAAAACGAAGGAAAACGGTGTCGTGTTACTCGTGTTTCATGTGTTCCCTTTTTCTTGTGAACATTTTTGAATTTTACTTTTGGTTTCGTTGCCCAAAGCGTATTCCAGTAATCCCATACCCCACCATGATGCTATGAATGTATCATCCCTGCCTTTCATAATGTGGTTGTCTGTAATGCTTATTGGGTTTATTATACTTATTAGTATTCTTTAATTAGAATGCTCAAACATATATCGTCTATGAAGAACAAAAATTACCCATATCCATTTCTAGCTAAAATTAATATCCTCTATCTAAAAAAATATTCAAATAAGTCTTGAGAGCATTTAAATACAACATTTTGCACTCTTCAAACATACGGAATTAAAACATTTTGCACCTTTTTGAAAACATGGAATTAGAATATTTTGCACCTTTTCAAAAACATGTAAACAGGACATTTTACATTGTTCAAAAACATTAAAATAGAGCATTTTACGTTTTTCAAAAACTCCTAATTAACATTTTACGCATGTTTATCATTTTGTTTTTATGACATAGCTCATTTTGATTGTAGTTTAAACTGGATATGGGTCACTTTGGTTCTTCACAGACGATATTATACATGTACGCGCAGTGTTTGTAGTCCTTTATTAAAGCCTTACGTCATATAGTTGCCTTTATAACTTACTACCTGTGTTTCCCATGCATCCCCTATTTCAAACAGAAACTCGGGCTTACTGAAATCGAAGTGATAGGGCTCTACATTGGGTCTCGTGGAACGATTTCCAAATTTTTCCTCAACTTCATGAAATCGCATTGTCTACTTAGCACGCTGATTGAAGACATAGTGATCTCTGTTTTGAAGAAATCAGTTCAAATTTGTGTGCATCATTTATATTCTTCTGTGCCTACTGATTAATTTTTTAAATTTACTATGATGATAACATTAACAAGTAATATTTGTATCTAACAAAGCTATGCTACGTATACTGAGTCCTTTGGGCTATCGTCGTTGGGCGACAGTGTCAAGTTTATTTTAATAAAATTGTCTTTCTCACTACCTATGATAATAATTTAATACACAAACAATAATTATCACACTGATATTGATCCCACATTTTTCTTTAAGTATAGTTGTGTAATTTGTACTGCTATACTTAAGGCAAAATAGATATACATTCGACATCAATATACACTTATATAAAAATACTAAGAAGTGACATAATTTGTATTTCTTTCTTTCTATACTTCTACCTATATGTATTCCCAATAGATTCAACTGTAACTGCTTCCAGGTCAAAATAATTCAAAAAACCGAGTTTTAAAAGTTAAAAAAAGAGAATAGAGCGGAAGTGGATGGTGTGACAAATGCAATTGCTGACTTGTCTAAAAACCTCTCTTGCTGGTACGATCTTTTGACTGTCGATCTTGAATATCTTGACAAGTAAAACAGCTCATACGTGTGCACGCATGTCGATGTCGCCATGTCGGGATTCGGGATTGTCATGTGTGTGTCGTCATTTTTGTGTGGATAGCGGATGGACCACGGGACGCAGTCCTTATGGTCCTCGTGGGTCCTAGTTCAGTCAGTTAGAAATTAACACATAGGTAATTCCATCATTTAATTTTCGTATATCTGAATTCTGAATATCACGAATAGTAATATGCGTTTAAAATATTCGTTTTTATTTACACTTCACAATGTGTAAGCATAGTTACTGTGTCAGAATTTGAAAGCACCTACGTCTATATATAGGAATAATGCATAGTAAGTTAATTCTGATGTGATATAATAATATATCGTCTGTGAAGAACTAAAATGATCCATATCCGATTTAAGCTGGAATCAAAATGAGCTATGTCATAAAAACAAAATGAGAAACATGCGTAAAATGTTAATTACGAGTTCATGAAAGGTGGAAAATATTCTGTTTACACATTTTTGAAAAGTTTAAAATATTCTATTTACATATTTTTTAAAGTGTAAAATATTCTATTTACATATTTTTTAAAGTGTAAAATGTTCTATTTACATATTTTTGAAAAGTGCAATATATTCTATTTAAATGCTTTCAAGACATGTTTCAATATTTTTGTAGATAGAGGATATTGCTTTTAGCTACAAATGAATATGGGTCATTTTGGTTCTTCACAGACGATATAGGTGAATGTAATTATTTATGTTCCGCTTCCACAGATTGTCTATCTATAGTGCCTTATACTTTTCCGAAGGTTATAGTGTGTCAAAGCTTTATAGGAAATGTTTTGAGTTTGTATTAAGGACTGCACAGACTTTTGGCTTACACTTTACACACACATGATTTCGATTAGGATTAATTCAATGTTAGATTCGGTTTTGTGTACAAGTAGTCTATCTGAAACTAATCGTACATATAATATTTGTAATACATGCATAAGTTCTACAGATAGTTGTGTTGTAGATGTAAGTTAAGTGCACGAGGATGTGGGACTCTGGGATGGATAGAGCGTGGAAAGACGGAATAGTTTTAATGAAAGTTGTAAAAGTATGTGAATGTTTGAATGTGTGATGTTGATAGTCTTATAAGTTTGAAAGTGTTAGAAGTTTGAGTATGGTTGTAAGAGCGTATGTTCGGAAGAGAGATCCACAGAGAGAGAGAAAGATGAGAACGAGACAAGAAGGGCGTAAGTACCTACTATGTATACGTTTTGGTTTTCCGTTTTCGGTTCTTGGGGCTCGGGATTTTCGGGAAGGAAAAAGCCGAAGAAGCGGAAAGAATGATAAAGCAGGACGATGAATTCAAAAAGGGGATCTCAGTCATCGAACACTATTTAGTCAGAAGAGAGACGTTAGAATTTGTCAAATTTTCGCCTCGCCAACTTCACAGATTTACACATCTCTCTCTATATGAGAAAGACAAGTTCTTTCATTCTGAATTCAGTGTCGACGTCGACAGACTCATAAATACTTAAATAAATACATGCGAACAATATATTAACAACGAAAATCAAATGTTTACTTTCACGATTAAGAGTGCAAGATTAGAAGAACTGTGAAACAGGGAAAAATGTAAATCTATGAAAGGGATATATGGGTTGAGTTGTCACATACTGCCATGCATACTGTTTGTTATACATCATACTACTATTAGACATATAATTACATAATTATGTTTCAAAAAGTACTATACTTTATTACATCTATGCTATTTATTATCTCACAATCCAAATGCAATAACAGATATGCTTTCGTACACACAATTAATTTGACTATTCATATTCTCAATTTTTTCAGGGGTTGTTGGAGGCGGAGGGTTTTGCTTTAAAATGTTAAGTTATTGATTTTTTTTGGCAAAACGGGTAAAGTCCATAAATTACGATTTTTGAAAATTTTCTACATTTCTGAGTCAGTCCAGATTTATGAAACTACTTGTAATAACGCTTCGCCAGTTAAAGTAGGTACCTGTATACAAAATTTAAGACCATTCAAATAATCACCTTTTATTGATTATTCGTTTTTCATGTAAAATTTGCTTTGATGGCGGACTTATCCCATTTTGTCAAAAAATATATATCGTCTGTGAAGGACCAACATGACCTAAATCCAATTTAAGCTAGAATCAAAATGAGCTATGTCATAAAAACAAAATGAGAAACATGCGTAAAATGTTAACCAACAGTTTTTTAAAAGTGCAAATTGTTGTGTTTACATGATTTTGAAAAGCGTAAAATGTTCTATTTACATGTTTATGAAAAGTACAAAATGTTCTATATACATGTTTTTTTGTAAATTTTAAATGTTCTATTTATATATATGTTTTTTGAAAAGTGTAAAATGTTCCATTTACATGTTTTTGGACAGTGTAAAATATTCTATTTAAATGCTTTGAAGACATGTTTCAATATTTTTGTAGATAGTGGATATTCTTTTTAGCTACAAATGGATATGGGTCATTTCGGTTCTTTCACAGACGATATAGGACATCTTTAACTTTTTTAGCATTCATCAGCCCAAAAAGGGGTCCATTTCCTAAAAACGTTCATTGCGAACATATAGCTCACACAGTTCTTTAAATTCGTATATAATATTGGTTACTGCTTGTATTTCACCATGAATCTTAAAGTCATTATGATTGATTTTGACATTTCTAATGAATTGTTTCTGTTTCACTCATTATTAATTATTACTCTTATATTACTCGTAGTTTAAAGGTGTATCCTTTAAAAGTGCACACTCTTTCCTGGTCTTGGCCCTACAATATAGTTTCCTTATTTTATTTTATTGATTTTGCTGACACTAATTCTCTAAAAGTTAAAGCATATTATGACTGACGGAGTATATGACCTGAAATGGAATGGATCGAAGCGGAATGAGAGTATGAATGAGAAAATACATTAAACACATGCATGGGATCTATAACAAGGCTAAACAAGGCCATGGAAATGAAAATGTTAGCAGGAGGATTTTTACAATATTTGTGTAAATTACTGAGAGAATAAAGATGTATCATTTACTTCACATAGGAGATATAGGTACCTAGGTACCTATATATACCTACCTAGGTGAATAGTTTTTTTCCCTTTATTTCCGTTCACGTTCAGTGAATATGTATTATTGCATTGACTCTCTGGATTATTATGGACATGGATAGAGTGGTATGGTTGTGTGGTGACGAGTGTAAGTTTTGTGGGATGGGAGACAAGACATGTTTAATATCTTTAGAGGAGTACAACTATCTCAACTCTCTTTACATGCTTCAAAAATTGTAATGGATGCATATGGATGTGCTGTGCTCTGTGTGTGGGGGTGCTCCTTTGTGGGGGAGGGGTGAGAAATTCAAGAGGAAGAGAAGAGCCTCATGAATCTGTCGTCGGAGGAGATATTGAGCTGGAAACTAGGAGTAATGACAGAAGATTTCATCGCAAGCGACCAACTGTGAAAACTTTTGCGCTGGTCGCACAGGTTTATTTCGCCAAGAGAAAAAAGACAGCTGTTTACATTGGCCAGGCTCACTTTTTTCTCCTTCTCTCGATTCCTCCTCGATATATATGTATAGTAATATATGTATAGATAAGTATATTTCTTTTTTAATATTTTGCCAGTCAATTCCGTACGGTACGGTACGGTACTGCCTATAAAACCCAAAGCCAACTAAAAGTCCCCATATAATGCTAATATTAAAAAATTACACACAGTTTCGTATACAATCCAAAGACCCAAACCCGCATACTTTTTTATTTAAAAATCACTAATGGAAAAATGCACTGTAAATTCTTCCTTTAATATCAACGAATTTCCTTCCACAAAAATCCCTAGCGCTCCAAAACTCCAAAATTTATCTAAAGCAGAACTGACGAAAATTAATATGCTGATCGAATAATAAAACGAGATCTGTTTGTAAATTTACAAATAATAATTGCAGGTTGTACACAACACAAGGCCGGATTATGCGGCAAGCACAGGCAGCCCCTGCTGCTTGAATTTTCAAAAAACATGTAAATGGAACATTTTGCAGCTTTAAAAAAATATGTAAATAGAATATTTTGACTTTTCAAAAATATGAAAATAAAATAATTTGTACATTTCAAAAATATGGAAATAAAACATTTTCTACTTTTCAAAAAACATGTAAATAGAACTATTTGTACTTTTCTGAATCAAGTAAAAAGAACATTTTTCACTTTTCTAAAAGATGTAAATACAATATTTTGCTTTACTATTTAGTTTAAAGAAAACAATCAATAAAATCAAAATGGTATGGTTTTTGTATGGTAACAAATAGCTCCCTAAAAGCAATTCCTTCGTCCGGCCCTGGATGTACAGAAAATACTGGTTGCGGAAATGAACATTGAAAACTTGTAGTAATCTAGTTTGTCTATTATAAAGTATAATGCTATTATTCTATATAATTACTCTCAGGTTCAGTTTCAGTGCAGTGCAGTGGGGCAGATTGTTTTTTAAAAAGTATATGAATTAAAGTTAAGTACAAAATATAATCTGGATATTGATGGATTGGATTAAATGGAGAATATAAATTTTTCGGTAGATGTATATATATTTATAGTAACGTTGTAATGGCAGTAGTAATAATGGTATAATGGTGATTCACAATTTTTTGGGCACGTGCTAGAAAAATGAAAGCCGGTGGATGTATTCTAGTGACTCTGTCCGACGGGCTGTGGTACTGTGTATGGTATAGATTGTTGTAGATTGTCGATGGGTGAGTGCGGGACACACACGGATATTTGGTTTGGCTCAAATCAGTAATAAAAAAAGCGTCAGTTTTCAATAACTATTAAAACTCATTCTGTCTACAAGTGTGTAATAAAGAAAGTTAGAAAGTAACAGTAACATTTTTAAAGAGCATTTATTTTCTCCATCATCACCTTCACAATTTCTTTCCCGATTACATTACGTATATGGCGGGGCCCTCGCATCGGTCGGGGCATGGCTTGGCATTATCCATAAAATATGTAGGTACTTCATTCACGAGAAAACGAAATACTATAAGACAGAGACATTTTCCCTTATTACATGTACAGATATATATATCTGTTCTGTTCAAAGTAGAAGTAGAAATGTTTGGAGATCTTCAAGACTGTTTCAAACATATGGACATATGGAGTATGGGGATGGGGAAGGAAGGGAAAGGGAACGATACAGATGAAAAAAAAATTAACGGAAGAAGAAGAAAGAAGATGTGGAAAGGGAGAAGCGGTGAGTGTTTCTGAATGAGGATTGAAGTGGGATAATATACAGATATATAGATAGGGATGGGAGATGGGACTGATGTTGGAGCGGTTCGGTCGGTGGTGTGCATGTGATCATCTCGTAGTCAATTCTCGTCAGTCAGTCACTTTTTTTATAACGTTTTCTTTTCCAGCTTACAAAGAAACAAGAAATATGTTACCCGAACCAGAAATGCTAGACCACATTGCTCCTGATCACTCACATGTACAAACTTTCACAATTTCCCTTTGTTGCATTTTCATAAGTTTTGGTTGTACTAATTGTTCCTGTAGTTCTTTATTAAAATTATAGTGTTTCTCGAACTAATGCTATTGGATGGGGATGGAATATGTAGGATCTCAATCGTTATTTGCATATACATTCTTGACATTTTATTATTTAATGTACGTATATACAGAATTGTCTAGATACAAATTCGTGATACATAGCTGCGCAAGGTGTCCAAATCCTGCCGTGCCCATTTGATTGCATGGATACGAAAGTGTTTGGACACCTTGCGCAGCTATCACTAATTTGTATCCAGACAATATCTGTATGATATCGTCTGTGAAGAACCAAAATGACCTACTTTTTTTTAGTATTTCCAATTTATGAACGAATCAAAATGACCTATTTCACAAAAACAAAATGATAAGCAAGCGCAATATGTTAATTAGGAGGTTTTGAAAAACGTAAAATGTTCTATTTTCACGTTTTTCAACAATGTAAAATGTTCTATTTACTTGTTTTGAAAATTTGCAAAATGTTGAAATTCCATGTGTTTGAAAAGTGTAAAATGTTCTACTTACATGTTTTTAAAAAGTGTAAAATGTTCTATTTATATATTTTGAAAAGGTGCAAAATTTTCTACTTACGTGTTTTTGAAAAGTGTAAAATACTCTACTTACATGTTTTTGAAAAGTGTAAAATGTTCCATTTACATGTTTTTAAAAAGTGCAAAATGTTCAAATTTAAATGCTGTCAAGACATAGTATATGAATATTTTTGTAGATAGTTGATATTGTTTTTAGCTAAAAATGGATATGGGTCATTTTGGTCCTTTCACAGCCGATATATGACATTAAACAAGAAAGGGATGCTGACGTTGCTGACAGCCTTTACATATAGCTGGTCAGGTTCTGGTTTGGTGCTACGATTTCGATTTCGGATCGATATTGGAGTTCCACGAGCTATTTTAAACTCTATCCGAGACCTGGGATCTATTAGAGACCCGGGGTCTATTAGGAGCTTTATGGTACGTGAATAAATGCTTTATATATGCAGTAACAAAATATATATATATCCGTTTCTGAAGTTTGATGTTATCATTATTTTGTTATTGACCTAAGAATAGCAGCTTTAAGATATAAATTAAAATACATAAGCCATATAAGCAGTATAATAGAGTAATAACATTTAAAACTATTAAGTTTATAATATGTCATTTATGCCTCCTCTGTTTTTATTTTTCAGAATGCGCATTCGTTTTCAAATCCCATACTCATGTTATGCCTTATATATTATGCTTTGAAAGTAGTACTGATCGCGAGAATATAATAGAATGGAATTAATTAAGTGCTTAATTAAGCACTTATCCTTAGGCCTTAGATACACTTCTATATTTTTATTCAGCTTGGTCAGCTGATTTTTTATTAGAGATTGAGATTAGAGTATTATAGAGCTTTATATAGGGCAGTATAACACGTTGGAATGACTGCAATCTTTATTATACAACAACAAAATTATTATTTTGTAGGTACTTCGTTTGTTACTCGCTACTAAAAGTCAATAATTGTGGTCATGATTATGATAGTAAGAAATATTTTAATTATTGTCAAGAGTTGTCAAATAATAAATCGTTTGAATTGGAATTGAGCTGAAGCATATTTCGATTTTTCGACTACGCACACTGCACTCACTGCCCACTGCACTAACGGAATCGTTCGCAAGTGACGTCATTGGTAGGGTTAATATTAATGTGGCTACTTGGCTGCTGACGACATCCCATTCTACAGATAGCCATTTACGCAATGGTCAAGCTGATGACAGGGGGTCACAGGGTCCTAAAAATGGGATTTTTCGATGACGATTTTTTTTGGAAGATCCCAAAGGCTGTAGTAAGAAAATGTGAGATCAAAAATAAAAAATAAAAGGCACTCCGCAAATAAGCTGAGCCACGGAGTCAGCCATCTACAGGTGCCACAGCAGCCTTATTCATTTGTTGGCGCAAAAGGTTGAAATACGTTCGTCTATTCTATGCCTATTCTGCGTAAATTCTTATTGCGTAAATCTATACTTTATGCACTAGCAATTTTAGAACGTAGTAGTAAGGAACCAGAAACAAACAGTAATGTAACACTAAATAATAATTAACAGCCGAATTAACGTCTGTCAACTACTTAAGCATAGAAGTTCAACGTTAGCTTATTCGTAATTTTTGTGTATTTGTTGGAGATCACACACTCAACATTGTGATTGCAACAATTGCCAATATTTATATTTACATTTAATGCAATAGAATAGTTGATAGTGAACAGGATATGCTGTGTGGAGGTACTCAAGGACTCAAGGTATTGTTGGTTGTGTGTCTTCTACTTTAGATAATTTATGATAGTCACTGCCGTTAACTAAGTGTGAAGTGCGAAAGAAAACTGTTAGCCCATCAGTAACAAGTAATATGTGCTGCTGCTCAGTTTTGGCATTCTAAAATCACAAGCTACGAAACTACGATAGGAGTTTTTCAAAATTAAAAAGTCAAAATTGAGTGCTTTGGCTGAAAAGCTATAATATCAGATCTCAGCTGAAATTGGTTTAAAATTCAAGCTTCCATATTGTTTGTTGTTGATTGTGTTGGTTGTTGATAGTCACCTGTTGTCAGTATTCTTGTCAGTGCTTTTATTGGCATCACTTTCAAAATTGGTAAGTTAAAATTGTGTAATTTAGTTTTTGTATTAGCTGTATGATTTGATTTGATTTCCTAATCCTAATTATAGTCAATTTTGACGCACATTAATTTCAACTGGATTTTTAATGGTAAATTAAAAGTATCCGCGTATGACTTACTGTTTTTAATTTTTATTAGCACAATAATGGAATCAATGGATGAAACGAATAATTTGGAGGAAATAACATCAAGTACTGACGGCGATGTAGAGGAAATATTGTTTAGTCAAGATAATGAAATGATTGCGAAGGACCCACAACAAGATTTTGGTAAATTACGAATAAGTCATAATGTGGAAGGAAGTACAAAGTCGAGGTTGTCCACGGCTGTGGCTGGGTCATCTGCCTCCATGTCAAAAGAGCTTCAAGTTTTCAAAACTCCTGATGCACCCTCTGCGAAGAAAAAGAGAATTGTCTTAGAAGAAAATAAATATGCGGAGGTAAGCAAGCCAATTTCATCCAAATAAAATCATATTATATATTGTATAATACATCATGTTTAGGTTATACATCATATTATCTGTGCGTGTGTTCTTCTAATGAAATAATTTGGCTAAAGAGCGAGATTGAAAGTGTGCGGATCTTTCTCGTGGTGTGGTCATGAAAGGGTTGTAAGGAACGGAGGGGTAGGTAATTTTATGAACGTCCTGTCTTCTCTTGATCACAGCAAGTTGTTGTTCTTCAAACATATGAGGATTGCGAACTGTCACACCGAATGGAAGATATGAATTACTTCTATGTAGAGGCTTCACGAGCTCCAGATCCCGCTCTAATGCCATAGCAAGGTTTTTAACTTTGGACTCCTGGTTTCCAACCTTCATAGCACTATTAGTAAAGATGAATTTGCAGTCATAATTTCCATTCTCACATAGGGAGTCAGCTGGATTGGCTGCTGGAAAGAAGGATTTTAGTTGCAATTTTCCACTTCGAAGGCACTTACAGGAGCTCTTCTGCCTTAATTCTAATTGTCTTTTTAAATGAGCCAATTCTATCCGTGAAGTAGTGTTTAGTTTTGGCATTTTTCGTATCAAATTTATGTTGTGTAGAGTGAACTTGCAAACTATGTAATGGGCACGGAAATTTTTAGTGACTTTACTTAATTTATTGTGATTGCTTGCATAACTTAAGTTTTTTACATGTAATTAATAAACTAGTTGGGTGAAAAGTCTGAAGTAATAGGGTGTATAACTTTCGATTTTGAGTGCAGTGCGTAGAAGTAATAAGATGTCAGTATCTCCAATCCACACCAAACCAACCACCAGCTTTCATCATCAATACAAAATGCTACAGAAGTTTCCAGTTTCGTCCTAAATAAGTTCTGCTGTATTATGAATGCAAAGTGTGTACTTCAAAGCCTCAGTTTGTAGCTATAACAATAATTTAAAAGTTCACAGGCAGGCTACAACTTAAATTGTAGGCGTTGGTGGAGTATGAAATCGTAATTCATACGGAGTAGTAACTAGCAACTTTCAATAATTTATTCGATTGCGGAAAAAGGGAATCCTATACTAAAAAATATTAATCATTATCTTTGGTGTTGTTTAGGAATTGGAGAAAATTGTTCAACGAGATTTTTTCCCTGACTTGGAAAAATTGAAGGCGCAGAATGCCTATTTGAACGCTATGGAAAATAATGACATCCACATGCTGCGAGAATTGTATTCAAAATATAGCTTAGATAAGAAAACCCCAAGGTTAAATCAAGGTACGTATTCATACTTCCGGATTTCAATAATTTTGGGGACTATTTTCTACATCCCCGTACAAGCATATATGATGTTTTCTTTGCTGTAATGATTAATTGACTTGCAAGTGTTTTAATTTTTATAATTAAAATTTAACTAGGTTTAATCGACACACCATCTACCTTTGAAACCCCAATCGAGGTTGGGATGGGGAAAACAATAACACCTGCCACCAACGTGGAATCTACACCTACCCATTTACCAATGGAAACACCGTCCGCCGATAACAGTGATACTTTTTCCGTCACCTCAAAGTCCAGTTCCAAATCATCTGCAAAAAATATGAGTCTAAACAAGTACTTGGATACATACACAAGTGAGGACAATCAAAGTTTTCAAGATATCATGGAGGAAGCAGACCGGAAGCACCGGTTAAAGGTTAATAATCTCATATGCTTTTTTATTTTTATTGAATGTTTTAAAAACATTTTTAGCAGCCAAATTATTTTCGTTGATATACGTCAAACTGTGAAATAAAAATTAAATAGTTGCGACTTCATGACTGACTTTGAATTAATTCACAGTATTCGTGGTTGTACGAAGCAGAGGAGGAGCACCGAAATAAATTAAAGAATTCTCTGGCTCTACCCTCTGTTGAGGAACAGGCTGGGGAGTACAAAAGACCTCTAAATATTGATTCCTGGACCTACAAAAATAAAAATTACATCATGTACGTCCCTGATGGTAAGTATTTTCAATATAATTCGAATTTTGATCTGGATTTGTATTTGAACTTCACTTAAACAAGATGTGTCCATCAATGCTACTTTCAATTTAATAGTTTTCACTATAAGAAATATATAGCCCTTACAAAATTGTTTCACAAAATACATTTCCTTTCCACTTTGATATCCCAGTGCCAATACTTAAATAGCATATTGTATAAATAACGTAATGTTTTTGGTTTTTGAAGGTGTCGCTTTCACGCCCGAAGAAGAGGTTGAAATGGCTAAGAAAAAACCCGCAGTCGTTTTAAATAATACAAGGTTTGACGTGACGCCTTTTAAAGAAACCAGTTCCGTAGAAGTAGGTGGAAAGACAACAATGTTTAAAGCACCGCAAGGAAAAATTGGTTTGGACGGGAAGGAGATTGAATCGGATACACCTAAAGTAAATGGATTCAGTATTGTAAAAACTCCCTCTCCAACTCCAGGTATGTACCCAAGTCACGTAATCCTTTCTGCAGCACAATGAAGTAACTAAATAATTTCTTGCATTTATAACTCTTGCTTTGTCTTTAACTTTGGTAGGTGTGGAGGAGTCACCGTTCATGACATGGGGAGAAATTGAAGGAACACCATTTAGACTGGATGGATCTGACACACCTATTCCATCTACAACTGCCGCCAAGCCCTTCCGAATGTTAAATACTTCGAAAAGAGAAAAGCTAGCGATCGAATTAGCTGAAAAAGTCAGCCAGCGCTATCGCGATAAGAAGCAGAAAGCTATTGATGCTGCTAGGTTTAATTTACACACGTAAGGGAAAATGCTTTCATTGCCTTTGTTTTTACAAATTAGAATTCATTCGTATTTGACAAAATTTATTAGAATTTAAAAAAAAATATGCTGAATTACCTTTTTGCTAATAGTACATTTTTCATTTCTTAAATATGTGGTTATATTTAAAAAATGTTCAATAACATGTTGTACAATGTTCCTTTGAAACTTTAATGCTATGTTTTTTTTGCAGACCCTCTCCTCGACCCGCAAGTTCCTTAGATAGGCTGACATCCATGTCACCCGCTGCCCAGAAATTCGCAAAGTCGCATTTGTCCAATCGAATCAACACTGACAAAGCCTTACGAGAGTCTTACACCCCTGCTCGAATCGGCACACCAGCCGGACTGAAAACCCCAATCATTGGAATTACTCCTCGTAAAACACCAAAGTCTTCCACCATGTCCCGAGCGACACCTACTCCTTCATTTTCAGGCTCCGGAACGAGTGCGAGAGGAAATATTACTGATAATTTACTAAATTTACCAAAGTCATCGTCAAGAGCAAAAGCCTCTGACTTTTTTTAATAGCTCCTTATTTATTTGAAAATATAATTATCCATCACCTAAAATAATATTTACTCTTAAGTTACTATCATATTATACTATTGTATGTAGCCGCTTTTTTTATTTTTCACAATATGGTCTATTAATTTTGCCATTCTTGCTGTGTATTGTAAGTACTTATGGACTTTTGGATGTATTTTCTTGTACACAAATTGAAATGAAGCAGAGGAGAAGGTGAAAATTTTACCTACGCATTTACTTTGTATGTACTGAATATAATTTTATTACGCATACAAATCTTGAAGTAGTTTTAAATGTATCAAGTGTATTTTAGAACGTCTGTAATCAAGTAAGCAAAACATATAGCAGTGATGATGAATTATTTATGCATTACTTTATATACTAATAATAATGCGTTGTTGAATAAGTGTCCGAAAAGATTACGAAAATGGAAATAAAGACAAGAAAATTTGAAAAGTGATATTATTTGTAATTCTCAATAAATTTGCTTTATTATTGAAACCACTGTAATGGAAACATGTTATGTATAAATGTCTATATTATCTTGCAATTCTTGCATGCTGTCGATGGCGATATTACATATCATAATAATCGTCAATATATTGAAGGAAGACACAATTTAATTTTTAACGAATTTCGCTCTCGTTAGAAAAAATTATTATGATAATCAATTTTCATAATATTATAACGCTTAATTAATTACTTAGCATAAACTAGTATAAATATTATTATGTCTAACTATTATGCTTTTGTTTCTATTTTTAAAAAGTTATTACCAATACAATACATGGAACAAAGGACACGTCATTTACTATTATTATTACTATTATTACTACTACTGACTCGGTATTACTTTTAAACTACACAGAGTAAAGTTATTCTGAAAATGAACTGTTTATTGTTATTCCCTTAACAAGACAAAATGACGTGATAACATATTATGTGCATGCTTTTAAGTAATTTCATAATATAACTAATTATCTTGCATATAATAATGGCAATGGGATATTTTTTATTAATATTTCGTCGTCGTCTCCTTGCGGTTGGTGGTTCTACCCTCGATCCGTAATTAATCTTTGATTCTGAAGTGCTTCTAAAGTGTGTAGTGTGTACACTTATGTAGGTACCAGCGCTTTAAACAAGAATACATAACTTCCATTTCTTGATCAATTTATGAAGAAATAATCACGTACAATCGTTAATAAATTACAACTTTTAATTGATTGCGTTCATAGTAAGCATTACATAGTTTTACATTATACACTACATACCAAAACACAGTAACTGGTACCTGTAGTAGGAATGTGAGAAAAAGTCAATATCACTACATTTCGACAATAGTTCGTTCGAGGCACAACTTCGCATACTCGATACAGTATTCGACTTTTGAGCTTGTTTCTCAAAATCACTATCAAACAGAAGAAAGCAAAAAAAACCTCCGAAGAGGTCTCCGTAAAATAAAATAAAGATCAAGACTAGAATTATAAATGTAGAATTTAGTGCTCAACCTTACGCTAATTGTATGGTGACAGAATATTATGTATTATACACAGTTAAACTTAAATTCACGAGTAGAATTGTGTACATATATATGTCCAACGAAAATCATAGCATGATATTATTATGAAATCTATAGATCATCTAATAATGTATGTAATTAATAATAAATTCGTAACAAAAATAGTACACATAGTATAGCAAACAGTAAATGTGCATATTATACAAGTTATTCGTATAATATTAATTCTACTGATTTACACAATTTAGGCGAGTTTTGAAATACTGGACGAAATGTAAAATATGATGCCTTTACTTACAAACAAATCACGATTCGACCAACAATAAAAGCGGCATTTAAAGTGACTGCCCACTTACGTTTAAAATTTTTGATACTGAATCTGGTAGCGCAAAACCGCAGCTTTCAAATTTTCATCACATTTTATTACATAACAATACAATAAATATAGTGCAAAACTACCCACATTTTTACTGGTATCATCACGTGACTGCCAAAAAATAAAGGGCTGAAGGCCCTTACAACTGTGATTATGTAATGAACCAACTAAAGATGGATGAGGGAGACAGACACTGCTTCAATGATACGATTAAATCAATGTTTTTCGTTCAGACTCGCTTCTTCTCAAACACTCATTTTCGATTCGAACCCAAATGGTTACTTACTGTGTTTTTTAGCAAAAATAAAAGAAATCGAATTTCAATATCAAAATCAACTTATGACACATAAACCCGATATTTCCTTCCCGGAGATTGTCACTGGACAATCAGTGAAGTTTGTGCGAGGAAAGGATTTGGTTTTATTCCTGGACGAATCACTTGTTTTGAGATATTCATCACGTGTGTTTATTACAGGCTCCTCAATCACATCAGCATCATCAGTAGTCCCCTTTGTACATACAATTGGCACGTGACTATTATTGCTAGTTTTTGGTTTTGTGCTACATTCCACTCCCGAATTTTTAGAACGTTCCACTTGTCCTTCTTCCAGGCATTTACTACTGTTTTCATCTTCTTTACCATTCTCCAGCGTAATAATATCACTTGCAGACGATACGCCTGACACTGGTAGAGATAACGATCCGCCTGTCGACTTTAAAGTTCGTGATCTGTCCTCATTGAGAAGTGCATCCTGAATACGAATCCGAATGCTGGCAGAGGACACCACTTTATTTATTAATGGTGTATGCCCTATTAAAATATTAAATAGTAAATATCAATCATCACTTAAGTTAGGTGCCAATACCAATATTTTGATTCTGCAACAAATGAACTAGAAGGATAATAATTATTGTTGTAGATAATTTAATAAATATTTTTAAATATTTAGAAGGTATACCATTTAAAGGAATGTTGCCCTCAATAGTGGAAAGGATGTGACTGGTGCTGGGAGAGGAGGACACTTCCACCACGTCATCATCATCATCAGTTAAATCAATTTTCACAATAGAAATATTTCCTTGGCTTGTGCTGACTGGATTTTCACTTGACTCTTGAGTTTTGGTCATTGCTACTGTTGGTTCAATTACTATTGCAGGTTGACATATCTGAATTGGTAAATTAGTGCTAGCAGAATCACTGACGTGGGAATTTGCATGTTCAGTTACGGATACGCAAGTTTCTACTATTCCGGCATTTTCCTTTCCAATGGACGTGATCTCAGCTTCCTGTATCTTTGGGCTCGAGGCTGGTAATTTTGGCCCTGGTTCGTTGTTCAAAATAACACACGGAGTCGTATGCTTTCCACCATCACTGCCACTTCCCATTTCGACTTTATCAGACTGGACATTATCATTAACCTTGGAGACAACCATCTGATTTGAACTAGTGATCTTAGAATTAGAACTGGTGACTGCTTCCGCTTCGTGACTGTTCACCTTTTTAATAGAGAGTATTTCTTGTTCTGTGTATGCTTCTTTTCTTACAACGGATTGAGAAAGTGACTTAGGTTCCTCACTAAAATTATCAGATACATCCATGGCCTCGAAGGAAGACGAAACAGTCACGGCCACTGGCACCTGTGACTCTTCACCTTCAACACTCTCCATGACATCATGAACTTCCCCCTTGTCCCCTAAAGAGATAATGGCATCCGCTGTCTTTGCTGACGACGGACGATGTGACACTGGCACTTTTCGAGAGTCGCCCTCCACGTCTATGTCAACAACATCCATGACTTCAACTTCCTTCTTGCCCTCTTTTAGTATAACTATTTCGTCTGGATCGTCTTTGCTTGTTAGAGCAGGCTGAAGTTGCTGGGATTCAATCTCATTGCTTGCTGTGACTACATATGACAGGAGGGACTTCCCTTCAAGTGAAGCCAACAGATCCTTCAAAATCACACAGAATAATTGTTAATAGTACTTGAGTATTTCCCATTGTTATAGCAAAAAATAAAATAATAGAAGTAGGCTTACTTTGTAACACAAAATGTGATAAATACGCCTTATGTGATTTTCTTCTTCCCCATCATAGCTTAAGCAAGCTTCTTTAAATCGCCATTCTTCTTTGTCTTCATCAAAATAAGTCTCAAACCCCTCTCCACATTGAGGACAGAGAGTCCCCTCATTTCCAGAGCAAGGGGTTGTGTGCAAATCCGGATTCATCCAAGAAACATTACCCTCATTTTCCCTCTTTTCATTCCGTGCCAACTCATCAGCTTCCACCTCAAACATGCTTCGAGCTGAAAATTTAAAATACAATTTTTTAGAATAATGTACCTGGATTACCGTATATTCTATAATAATGCGTGAGTCTGTAATAGTACGCGGGTCTGTAATAGTGCGCAGGTCTGTAATAGTGCGCGGGTATCAGAGGTCTCAGTTTGAATAGTACGCGGGTGATGTGGTACAATAATATATCCTCTGTGAAGAACCAAAATGAGATATGTCATAAAACAAATGAGAAACAAGCGTAAAATGTTAATCAAGTTTTAAAAAAATTGAAAAATGTTCTGCTTACACATTTTTGAAAAGTGTAAAATGTTCTATTTACATGTTTTTGAAAAGTGTAAAATGTTCTATTTACATGTTTTTGAAAAGTGTTAAATGTTCTACTTACATGTTTTTGAAAAACGTAAAATGTTGTATTTACATGTTTTTGAAATGTGTAAAATGTTCTATTTACGTGTTTTTGAACAGTGTCAAACGTTCTATTTAAATATTTTTTAATAGTGCAAAACATTCTATTTAAACATTTTTGAATAGTCAAAATATTCTATTTAAATGCTTTCAACTTCAAGACATGTTTCAATAGTTTTGTAGACAGTTGATATTGTTTTTAGCTACAAATGGATATGGGTCATGTTGGTTCTTCACAAACGATATTATACGATGTAAATTAAATTAACACGAAGATGTTTCAGTAATTACCTCGTTCTTCCAGTTCCTCGAATTGCGAGTATTGCATCCAGTCCGACATTTTATAATAAAATTGACGCCGACAAATTTTTTTTCCTCTTGCCTTGATTCTTCGATTGTTTCTGAAATGCCAGTCTAAATGCTCTGAAAACTTTTGGGATTGATCAGGATGGAAACGTAAGCCACATGAGCTGCACTGAGTCCCAGTCCAAATTTGTGCAACCATAGACGGTATCCTATATTTTAACTGAGTAAAGTCCAAATCCACTACGCCTAAAGGAGCAATCTTAATCTCTTGTTTCATCGCGTTCTTTTTATTATGCATTTTGCCTGCACTGAATCGTTGTTGTTGTAGTGAGCATTTTTTGGATTTGCGGACATCGACATCATCACATTTAGTCGAGTTATTAGATTTCAATGTTAATGCATCAGTTTTTTCAGTCTGACTTTCTCTCGCCACAATCTCTGGCTTAGCTGACGCAGTTTTGTATGGACCGTCCGCTACTAATGTTGTTGGGGTTGCTGGCAAAGTAGTTGTAGGCAAAAGACCAGCCACTTTTAGTTTAAGAAGTAAGTCATGAACATTCACATTGCCACCGAGGGAAAATCTCGGTCCTGGATCCGTCATACTACTAGTAATATTATTTTGAGTATCTGCTTTTGTTTTGGAACTGCTGGTTTCTGTGATGGAGGGATTTTTCGTAGAATCATGACTAGGACATACTGCGTCTGAAGTTGTGACTGGATTCGTATCATTTTTATCGGGTAAAATCAAAGGTGGAGTAACCCTTTCTGACATAGGAACATTACTATCCAACTCAAAAGCGGTATCTGTATCTGTACTATTACAGGGAATCAAAGGTAAAGGTAAATGGTTTTGAATTTTATGATTAGTTTGTGAATGTTCCTGAGATGATTGAGATAGTAAGTAGCGACTCATAGTATTTCTAGTACTATCACTTAATGCTGAAATATTTATTTGGTGACGTGACCCTCCAGGGACTGTAATAGTTACTGGAGGACCACCAAAATTTGTGGGGAAAGGTCGTCCATTCATTTTGAGCGTATTGAAGCCATCACAAAAGCGCAGAATCAAAGGGTAGTTATTACCAGGAAGTTCTGCAATAGATATAGATTAAGTGTCAACGTATATCAACTCTATAGCTTAAATAATAATATTTTCGTTGTTTTCTCTATTTCATTATACAATTTGACTTGTACAACTAATGAATACTCGTTACAATAATTTCTTACCATAAGCTTGTGGTTTTTCATCTAAATAAATGTCAAGACGATGTCCATCCAGAAAAAGATTTAACCGTCCAGCAACTAAATCATTTCTTAAAACTTGTCCAACGAGTACTTTGGGCGGTGGGCCTGCTAATTTTATGCTGTGCATTCCACTGTCACTTCTAACCTGTAATTTATGACAGTGACACAGTAGAAGTCAACAATGATTGTACAATTTTTCATCGACATACATAATTTGGATATAAGATTTCAAAATCGAAATTAAGATAAAAAAGCAAATATGATGAAGTACTTAATTAAGTTCAAATAAAATAAGAAATTTAAAAAAAAATATAACAATGCAATGGTTTAAAACTTACAAAAATGGGGTCTCCACCAAAGGAAGCTTCGTAATGATCCCCATCAACATAGATTTCCCTTGTCGGTGCACCCAATTTTATAAAATGTTGCTTACGATTTAAAAAGAAAGATGATGATTTTCCAAAAAAACATATTACAGGCTCACGTTCGTTATCGATGTAAACATTTCTGGGCTCTTCCGTTCTGAACGAGATTTCTCTCGGCTCATCCCCATTTACTCCTTGAACAACGACAGCTGTCTCACCATAGAATCGAACTTTACGTAAAACCTACACAGAAAATTCACGAAAACAGAGTAAAATTACATATTTCGACTGTGGCAAGATCCTACTGGCAAACTTTTATGTGCAAATGTGTATAAAAGTTACTATAACAAGACTAATCAAGCCCTACTAATTTACGGAAAGAGGACAATTGATAACACAGTATTGTCTATACTTACCCCATCGATAGGAACTGTGCCAGAAATATCTTTGGCAACAATTTCATACTCAGCCATTTTAACAGGTGGTATAAAAAAATCTGGGAAGCCTCTAGATGGAATTTGAATTTGAGGTTGTGACAAGGCTTCTTCGAAAGGATTTGGGCCGACTGGCTGAGGACATGGAAGCCATGCATTTGTTGATAAAGGAGGTCCAGAACCTGAACTAGGGGCTTGAGTTTGGTTTTGATTCCATCCAGCTACAGGAAACCGATTGCTCGGTCCACCTCCGTGTCCGTATGGAGAATCAGCGGGACCCAAAGTATTCCAAACATTTCCTCCTTTAGACTCTACCCAGGGATTTATTAAAAGTGATCCAACACCAGGAACAGGACCATGACCAGGAACAGCACCAGCACCAGGCATGTTAATACCGTTGTTGTATTGGTTACTGAGCATTCCTGGGTGGCCAGTGGGCTTTATCATGGGATAACTCGGATTTTGATTCCAGCTCTGATTTTGTCTTATTTCATCTGTAATGAATTGTAATCAACATTAAGCAGAAAACATCATAAGAATTAATTTTGTTACATATAATAAGCATAAATACCATACAAACACATCTACAAAATTCAATGCGATGCTGCAATGAGGGTAAAATAACCTGGCAAAGGCATAGACATCAACGAAGGCAGCCTTCCAGCATTATGCTGCTGCTCCTCCTGCTGGTCAAGATGTATTCCAATAAATTCTTTGGACGGATTAGTTATATTTTGGTTTGTTAGTAGAAGACGATGATCTGAATCACGAAGGTGAGCGGTAGATGCGGAGGGTAATGTTTCCTGGGACTCTACATCTACGACTTCATATGCAATGACTTTCTTGGTATTCGCATTGGCAGTGAGATCGACATCGGTCGGAGGAACTGGACAATCATAATCTTCAGCTAATAAAGGGATATTGTTGAATTGCTGTTGCTTGTTCTGATGCTGTTTCTGCCCGTCAAAAATTGTGGCCGTGCTAATACTGCTGCTAAGGCTAGGCTGCACAGATGACGATGATTGTCGTGGTCGTAAATCCACATCTTCCCCACCAAACAGACTTAAATATTCAAATTAAATTTATGCAATTTACTTTTTATTAAAATGTAAAACAATAAAATATTGAAACATTCAATAATTACACAGTATGTACACAGGAACACAATCATCATATCGACAGTCAAATTTTTGAAAATGCATAAAATATTACAACAGCATAGAACGCTAAGTAGGTTTTCCCAACTCAAGAATTTTTATAGGAGTACATGCATACAATTTTATTCTAGGAATAGTATTAAAAAAAATTTAATACGCTCAGATTTTCTTTCATAATTGTGATTTGGTAGACAATGTAAAATATAATTTAACTAAAATTATTTCGACAATTTCAGCACAATTTCTTTTGGGGAATTCAGAGGGGATCATAAATCTGATAAAAGATTCTTTGGCTTTTAATAATTCAACACGTAAAGCAATGGCTTCTTTTTAACAAAAATACAAAATTTACAGGGCATATAATACATACGTATTTTACGAGTTTACGATTACAGAAGAACACTTATACATGAGTTAAGTACTCCTTACTTATAAATCGAATAATCGATAAGATAAAGTCGATAATATAACTTCACTGTTTTGAAACCATTTTTTAAAGATAGTATTATTGTAGTCTCATGCAATTCCTGACCTCGTTAACAAGAATTGTGGAATAATATACAATAATTTATTACTTCATTATTAATACTACTACAGCTGAATGGACGGTAAGAAAAAGTTGTAGCTACTTACAAACTATATATATATATATATCAAATAGAATAAATTTTCATTTTAAATAAAGAGAAGGATCCAGAATAAAAATTAAATTTTAATAAAGTTTATATTGAAAACTTTTATTTGAGGTTACGTTATTTGTATTACTGAATACTAATAGCTGAGAAAGTGATATAGATGAGATGAATTAATGATGGTGATGGTCTGTGAATGATTTAAAATTAAATAAATAATCCACACAACTCTGAGGATGCAAAAGCACTGTTTTAAACCATTATTTATTGACTAAGCCAAGTCAGTGCTTTGTGTAATCGTAAAATAAATAAATAACGTACAGTATGCCTACTAGTGTCTTGTAAACAAAAAGTATAATAATAAAACGACAGGATCAACAGCAGATATTTTTCTAAAGGAATTAATTATAAACTTTTCTATAAAGCAAAACAAAATTTTAATCAAGAAGTAATCCACAACAGAATAGAACCAAAACTGAAAACGTAAAAAATCAAAAACTAATATGTATTATAAACTTCAAAAAGAGAACTGATTTTAATAACACGAATAGAACATACGACATTAAACAACTGCGAAACAAAATCGGGCTACAATGTTCACCATTGTAATTTCACTACAGTAGTTGTGCCTACAGATATGTTGAGTACTACTATATTGCTTCCTGGCAAGCGACAGTGTCAAAGTCAAAAATTCAACGTCGACACGATAAGAAGTTTTATTACAATATAAATATTTAACTTCGCAAGTACATAATAATTAATATTACGTTCACTTAATATAAATACGAAATTAATGTTATTATTATGGTAGAAAAATAAAAGAAAAGGTTTGTACTCATGGATGGGACTGAAGCCTTCTCCCTGTTTTTGAGATTTCCTTTGTTTCTTCATGGGCGGATACTCACTACTAGGCATAATGGTGTGGGGATCTGCCATAATAGGAGTGAATTCCACCGGATTTACGTTTACAGTCCCAGTATTCACGTCCAATAAAGGATCACTCTCATGATGAACCCCAAAGCTCTGGGAAGGAGGATGGTCAAGGTCAATAATTGTTATTGAGGCTTGTGTATCATCTGGTTTATACTGCTGAAGCTCGCTTGAACTTGGATTCTGGTCGGTACTAAATGTTGTAGTGGAAGACCGCTTTAGCGCAGATATGACCTTATTAGTTTTAATATTTCTTTCTTTTCTTGCTGGGCGGTCAAAAGATTCCTCGAAATTTGTACATACATTGAAATCATCCACATCTTTAGAAACAACAAGTTGTTGTTTATGGGGAAAACTAACTTGAGATTCACCTCCTCTAACTTCATCATGGGTTTCTTTGAGGTTATATTTACGCTTATTTGTCTCTGGACTTAAAGATTTGTTTAGAGAAGATAATCTAGCGCTGCTGGGCTTTTGGATAGCAACCACAGAGCCACTGTCTGGAGTCTTATCATATATATTGGAAGGATCGTAGCCGTTGTAATAAGGTTTATCGTGCTTTGTTGACACTGGTAGTAATGGAGCTTCTGTGAACGTTTCCCCTTTAAAATTTTTCTCGATTTGGATGTGAGATGATTCAGAAAAATGTTTTGAAAATGAGGGTACGGTTGTTGTGGCTTCTGGCGGTGTGGGTGAATCCCCAAGAATGATTTCTTCATGGGGCACAGTAGTAGTAGTTGTTGAAGCCATTTGAACATTTGTAGTTAATATTGGATTAGGAGGAGTAATATTATACGTAGGAAGTGTAGGAACAACAACACCAGAAAGTAATGATGTCGCAATTTGGGTTTTTTGTCGTGCAGTTTCAGCTTGCTGAAGTAATACCTTAAAATATATAATAGGACGAGCATTTTAAATCGTGTCGAACGAATTCTTCAATATTTTCAAATACAAACTATATCATTATGGTCTAACAAAGTAAACAATACTATATCGTCTGTGAAGAACCAAAATTACATATATCCATTTGTAGATAAAAAAAATATTCGCTATCTACAAAAATTTTGAAACGTGTCTTGAAAGCATTTAAATAGAATATTTTGCACTTTTCAAAACTATGTAATTATGCTTTTCAAAGACATGTAAATAGAACATTTTAAGCTTTTCAAAAAACATGCAAATATAACATTCTGCATTAACACTTAAATTAACATTTTACTCATTCTCATTTTGTTTTTGACATAGCTCATTTTGATTCTAGGTTAAATTGGATATGGGTCATTTTGGTTCTTCACAGACGATACAGCTAAAACGTTATGTAAGTACATAGAGGTAGAAATAGGGGCAGCAGCTCACCTGAGTAAGATATGTGGAATCGAAATCTGATTTTTCTCTGGTCTTTTCCTCCAGCTGTACTTGAGCCTGAAGTACTTCTAATTTGAGTTTTTGGGTTTGAAGCTCAAGTAACTGTTTTTGTTTAATAAGAACCTCTTCCTGAAGTTCCGTAACACCATTTTTCGGTTCAAAATTAACATTCTGGCTAGAAGGACGAGTAGTAAAGCTCATAGTTGACGTGGTAAGTGGTAATGGAAATGAAGTAGTAGTTGTAACTCCATAATGAGCAGTTGCGGAAGACGTAGTTCCTTTACTTGGTGTCTAAAAATGTTTAAACGAGTAATACGAGAAAATATAAATATAATGTTAATAACCAAGCGAATTCACGACACATACCAAACGGGAAAAAATTCAAGATTAAAGAGTAAACTGAGAGATATTTTTAAAGAAAAATGAAAAGGCAAAAATGCACTTAAACTAAGGAGATAATAACAGGTACACGATCTCTTACCCGCTTAGCATGACTGTGTCTGCTCACAAGTGGAGTCGGTGTAACGGTCCAACTAGGATCTGTCAACTTGCAAATACAATCGATGTTGTACAGCTTATTATCGGGGAATATATCTTTCCACGTATTTCGCAGCTTTAACATTTTCATTTTACTCACTTGGTTAAGCTACAAAATAAAGCAAACAAAATTTATTGTTTTACACGGAAGAAAAGGCACCTACATACGTTTACTTTATTAATCTATTGCTCATTGGTCAAGATCCAGGACCCTTAAAACGGTCTTAATCATTAACAATGAATTTTTTTTTTAAATACACGTGTAGTTAACAAAGTAATTAAATTCAAATGAAAATAATATCGTCTGTGAAGAACCAAAATGACCCATATCCATTTTTAGCTAAAAACAGTATCAACGATCTACAAAAATATTCAAATATGGCATTTAAATAGAACATTTTGCACCTTTTCAAAACATGGAATTAGAAAGTTTTGCACCTTTTCAAAAACATGGAATTAGAACATTTTGTACCTTTTCAAAAGTATGTAAATAGGACATTTTACGTTTTTCTAAGCCTCCTAATTATCATTTTACGCATGTTTCTTATTTTGTTTTTATGACAGCTCATTATGATTCCAGCTTAAATTGGATATGGGTCATTTTGGTTCTTCACAGACGATATACGTTATTATCAATAGTTTCTTGAACTTTGATACTTGTTGGTGCTTTTGATATGATATGTCATTTCCTGTCTTAGCTCTGTGTTGCATTAAAACTGGAATCTTAACAACCAACTTTATATTAAAAATACTAACAATAACGATATGCCATTATTCTGATACTTTTGGTATATTGTAAGAGCCCATACGACGAACACACAGGAATCCAAATATGGGAACTCATTGATAATTAATACTCTTTCTTTCTTTCACAGAGGTGAACAAATAATCATAGCTGTATTTTTAAAGACTTTCATTTAATAATTATTAATTACCTTTGCAAGTTGATCAAAAGTTTTGGTGAAGTTTGACACGATATTTTTACTAAACAGGCTCACATAATCTCTTTTGATATTTTTAACGATTGAATCTATGAGGTATAACACAGCAAGCTTCAACTCTGTCTTGGTCTGTTAGGAAAGTTAAATAAAAAACAATAGCAAAACATGTAGCGTAAAATTAATAATTAATCATGACGAAACCAGTCTAGGGTGTAAACCAGGTTAGGGTGTTTTTGTGGGCAATTGTGATCAGGGATTAAATTTGATCACCCAATTTTTGACAGGAAAACATTAGAGTCGACAGAAAAACAGTAAAGGAATTCGCTTACATCGAAGAATAGGGTTCGAACTTCCGTCATCCATGTAAGATAGGCAGAGCTAATGATTTCCTGTTAAAAAAACTGGATCGCCTCATTTACCCGCCTGATCACTATTACCCACCTTCACCCTGATGTTTACGTGTTAAGCACTATAAATAATGCAAATTAATATGTCATAATTATTACCTAAAAAATAAAATATGGAATAAAATAGAATAAAAAATAAAATATGGAATAAAATGGAATACAAATTAAAAATTAATAGCTATCTCTAAGTAAGTTCAACTTGGATGGTTTTTTTACCTGTGCTAAATGATTTTCAACGCACTCAACTATCATGGGAGCAAATCGAATATACTCATCAGCTAACCTCGTTAATGATGTAATAATAGGTTTTGAATTGCAATTTAAACCTTTCAATTCTGCTGTGAATCTTGCTTTTGCTGTGGATTTTTCCGAATCCATTTTAACAATTTATGGTTAGTTTATTATTATTATTATTAATTATATGTGACGAGTCTTTGGCAACTATGAATAAACTACAAGGATGAAGTAATGAACTCAGTCAGTATATGATGAACTGCGTGAGTACAGTTGACAGTACAGCCAAAACTATCAACTATATATTAATTTGTACGTCTATAAAAGAGTCCGACTATACAGAGCCTGGCTGTAGATTTACAATTTATATTCGTGAGTCACAATCGTAGCAAAAGAAATATCAAATACATAACATTCAACATTTATAGTTATTAACTATTCTTTAATTGTGAACTGTTTATTAAAACAATAATACTTGATACAAATCACCGACAACCGACAACCGACCGTCGTCAGTCTAATTCTATATTTTAAGCCTTTATCCCTTCACACTTGATTGCAGTAGTGCAGTCAGTGATGAGTAACAAAGTTTACTGCTGACTCCAACTATAACTGCTGCTGAACCATAAACTATATCAGCGATAATAATTTCTATCTTCTCACTTGTAAACTGTAAACACACGAAACACGAGTTTACACCAGAACATATATGTAACAACTCTACAAGTCTAGAACACGAGTTTAAGTTTAAATTTGATCGTATGATTACAAATATAATATATTCTTGAAAACGTCAATATAAAATAGATACAATAGACAACAGAATTAAAAAGTGACGAAAGCTTTACGCCTTTTACAATACAACCAACAATAGTGCAACAAAAAAACACTGTTGACTATCAACTATTTTATTTTTTTTTACTTCATAATTTAAACAAAATATCTTCAATCTTTAAGATTGCCCTCTAGCCTCTAAGATAATCACAAATTAATTAAGACTCGCTAACTTTCAACTTTTGTGGATCGCAAAACGATATTACACTCATTCAGTAATTTTATAATCAAATAGTCGTTTACAATAATTTTTAATGATTATTATTATTATGATTATGATCGATGATGCACTTTCGTTTCGTAAAATCTTGGAGAAGTACTTTATGTAGTTTTCGCTATTGCATATTGTGTGTGAACATTGTAGTGTGTGAGTGAGGCAATGATCGTAAGAAAACACAAACAACCAGAAACCAGAACCAGCAGCAAACTTAATCAGAACGATTACGTCTTTTATAACTATAACTTTTGTTATTGCCACCTTGCATTTTCTTTCTTTTTAATAATGAATATCAAATATAATGAGACCAAGACCAAGGTATACTACTAACTGGCACTGGTATATAAAGAGAAGACAGAGGAGATGCGATTTTTTTTAAAGACTGAAGAACCAAAGTGGAAGATGTTCACAATTATTTTAACGTTCTCTTCCAAACTTCCAAAAACTTGTGGTGTGCCGCTACTACATTTAAATCTCCCTCTGAAACCCAGAGTGCGATAACCCGCAAAGGACCATTAGTAAATAACGTTATCAAAAATTACTCATTTTAATGTCATTTTTGGACGCAGCATCCGGAAGACTATACACTATACAAATGAAATTGTCCATAAATGATGCCACGGATGACACAACGTTTTCCTTATTAATCCACCCACCCTATAACAATCAAGATTTTTTTTGAATTGCCTTAAGTGGAGAGAAGTTTTTACAACGCACCCACTCAAATTATAACATTATTTATGGACGATTTTTAATATCGTTAAAGCATTACAGGAAAAAATCGAAGAAACGCGTAATATCCACGGACATCATTTATGGTCAACTCCTCAAGGGAAATAAAAGCAAAATGCAAGTTCATTTCTACCTTTTTTTCTTTTATAGCAGCTAAAAGGCTACTACGCTACGGCGTGAAGAATTATAGCAGTGTCCCATGGGATGGTCCGCAAAAGATGTCTCTCAAATTATCATTCTTTTAGGGCCCACCCATTCCTATGCCATCACTTTTATATTGTCTTTTTTAACGGCTAAAATATCTTTGTCATCAATACCTGACTGGAATCACCCACCCTACCCATGACATTTTTTACGACAGCCCCCATGTGTGTGTATATGATGTGGTGCTGATCCAATTTTTCTTTTTAGTGAAAGTCCCATCATAGAATATTATTTGCGACGTGCGTAAAAATCAAAATGTATTACGCACTCACATCGAAAGCGGATGGCGAGAGGATGAAAGTTTTATGAAAGTTAATTAATTAACAGAACATAATTTCCGTAAGTACTTACGTTAATTTCAGGGCCGGATAATGCGGCCAGCGCAGGCAGCCCCCGCTGCTTGAATTTTCAAAAAACATGTAGATTGAAAATTTTGCAGTTTTCAAAAATATGTAAAAAGAATATTTTGACTTTTCAAAAACATGCAAATAAATTATTTTGTACATTTCAAATACATAGAAATAAAACATTTAACACTTTCCAAAAAAACATGTAAATAGAACATTTTGTACTTTTCTGAGTCTAGTAAAAAGAACATTTTGCACTTTTCTGAAACATGCAGATACAACATTTTGCTTTACCAAAGAAAACCATTAATAAAATCAAAATGGTGGTTTTTGTATGGAAACAAATTGCTGCCTAAAAGCAATTCCTTCGTCCGGCCCTGATTAGTTTACTTGTAAAAACGAATTCTAAAATACATATTACTTTTTTAAGTGAAAATGAAATCAACAAGGCGGGCAGACAAGAATACTTAAAGAATGAATACCGTAGTAGTGGTAAATAGTTATTTTGGTTTAGTTTAGCCCTTAATTTTATTATGTATTATGATAGGCTTTTATTTCATGTTCCAATTAGGAAGTATGGGACAACAAAATGTATTGTCACTAAAATCCATATTAATTCCACATTATTATTCAAATTACATACTATGTGTGTGACGATTAGTTGAAATGTTGCCTTGATTGTAACATTGTAAACTGCTATTGAGATAAATCCTTTATTATAAGCCACGGTTGCACAATTTATAGACTTTTATACAGACAAATGACTTGAATTAACAATAATTATATATTCACAAAAGAAAATGGTTAACGAATGAAATGACAATTAAACACATGTTTTTTTTCTTACATACTTAGGCTACCAGGAACACTTTAGGCTTTAACCTGACAGAGGCTAGGGATGACGGGTAATGTTTTGTGACATTTAAATTTTAAAATAATAAAATGGTAAAGTAAAATTTTGAAATAAAAATTGAAGATACTTAAGCTGGATGATAGTTGTAATTAATGTATTCATAATATTATCATGTATGAAGTATAAGGAACTAAAAGCAAAATAAACCAGAATGAGATTCACTATAGTAAATAATTCATTTTTTGAATATTTTTTTGGTTCTGTATAGAATAGTACTTCTAAATATAGTTTTTTTTAGATCCAAACGCGGACATGTTGATCCCATGAAGAGCTCGCGAGCCCAATTCCAGACTCGGTCACAGTAAGGGACGTGATCCGATTTTCATGTCCCGTGAGAGAGCCGAGTGAAGTCCCCTTGAGAAGATCAAAGATGTAGATATTCGAGTCATCTGACCCAGCAATAAAGTAGCGGCCAGACTTGGACAGTGTACAGCAGGTGAAGCTCGCCGGTGTCCCGAGTGTCTGGTACAGTCCAATTTGTTGATCCGCTCGCAGATCGAAAAGACGAGCACTTTTGTCCTCCGAGGCGGACACGAAGGCGAGGGATGAGGGATGGAAGCAGACGGAGTTGACGTCACTCGTATGACCCCAGAAGCTCTGCACATACGACTTCTCCCGGAGATCCCACAGCTTGGAGGTGTGGTCCACTGACCCCGTCACAAAAACGTTTTCGTCATTGGGGCAGAGCGAGAGGGAGACGACATCTCCAGCATGTCCAAATAATTCCAGGACCCTCTTCCCCGTCTCCACGTCCCACTGACATATTTTCATGTCACCCGAGCCGGTGAGAAGTCGTCGATCATCCAGGAACTTACAGCTGGAGAGAAAACCGTCGTAACCCGCCAACTCCCGGATAATTTTTGCCACTCCGGAAGAGTCCCGATTGTTCAAATCGTGGATGGTAGCCATATTATCCATTCCACCACTCACGAGGAAATTCCCAGTTTTGGAAAAAGCGGCTGACATGACCCATGAGGATCGGAGTGGGATGACCTGAACTTTGTTCCCAGTCCATGTATCCCACACGATTAATTTCCCATCTAGGGAGGCCGAGACTAAATGTCTCGAGTCTCCAGAAAAGTCCACGGCGTTCACTTTATGGATATGGCCCTTGAGCTGTCGCTTAGTAGACAATTTGAGGCGGGGAGCCTCATCCAGGGAACTGGTCACAGCATCCAGAGCTGAATCTTTATTTCCTTCATTTATTGATTTTAAAGTTTCGGTAAGAGCTTCAATTTCCTTTTTGAGGGCGATGTATTCGGGATCTTCCTTTGGAGGCATGCTTGGTTTCAAAATTCCTTTCAAAGTTCCACTACTCATACAAATCAAATGTCACTTTCTGTATTAATAATTATTCTAAATAAATTTTGCTTTTTTTTAAACACAGTTTTTTTTCGAAGGAATGAGGAGCCTTCTTCTCTCTCTTCTAAAACTGACTGCCGTATTTCCGTTCGATGTGTAAGTTTCGTTTGCAGACTTTTTTACGTGCTGTTTTTTTGGGGCATTTTTAGAGCTTCAACTAGGCTAACAAGATTACCTACTTAAGTGGGGCCAGGGACCAGAATTATTATTGTCCATACAAGGATAACTAAAACGATATGTGAATAAAAAAGTCGAGAGAAGAAATACAAACAGAAACATGGTACATTGGTATTTAGCATAGCTATCATCAGTATATATAATTAATTACATCTATCTATAAAATAATATTTATCTATGCTAATACACATTGCCTTCAAAAGCAAAAATTTCTTCTGTCGATTTTTTATAACGAGGCAGATGGGAAAGATATCCAAGCAATTTCATGTCCCTCCAACCAATATACAGGTCAGGGTTTGGACACCCTGCCCATCTGCCTAATTATAAAATTTCGACAATATATTTGCGATATTTAACAAATTGAGGAATGCTATTTTCTTTCGCATTGCGTGTATTCAATACTATACACGATGCCAAAAAACATTCAACACAACTTAAGTACAGTGTAAGCGGTCTTTAATAATTTGTAATTCAAAGTGTCCTATGTCCTATCAGCATTTACCTGTATTACACTATTCAACCAGTTCCCGTTGAAACTCCGATTTTTATCTTTTTTTTTAAGTAATCGTAGGAAGGAGGATAGGTATAGTTCACTTTTCTGAAAAATTTCCATTTTGTTTGTACAGTGTTTCGAAGGGAAATAATTTTTAAATAGTTCCAAGTTTTAGTTTTTCCGCAATGTAAAGTAGGTAGGTAGGTACCGTATTTCTTCTAATTACTCCCGGGTCCCTTGTAACTCCCGGGTCCCTTGTAACTCCCGGGGTTAAGGGCAAAATTTTGAGCTAACTCCCGGGGTCTCTATTAACTCCCGGGGTCTCTATCAACTCCCGGGGTCTCCAGCAACTCCCGGGGTCCCCAGTAACTCCCGGGGTTGTAATGGTCTGTTATTGGGTGTATAATAATTCAAAGCAATTTTTCTTGTTAGCAAAGGCGCCGTGAAATGAAACACATGAAATGCTTTCTGTTAAAATAAGCGCTAAAATTTAAAAGATGGTTAACGTTAAAGTCAATACCCAGTACCCACGTGCAGATTATCGAGATCTGCAGTTCTCAAGTTTGGTTGTGCTTTAAATTTTATCTTAATCTAAGTTAGGTAAAAATGGAAGGTAAAAAGATTCGATCGTTTCCGATTGGAAAAAAATTAGCAGCAATTGCATACGCTAAACAATATTCCAACGAAAAGGCTGCCAAGAAATTTCAAGTGTGTACCAAGACTATAAGAGACTAAACCTTGTTTGGTACATCCGAAGGCTTAAGTACATCGGTATGTAGGCAAGATTTGCTGTTTTAATCACTTTGTTAAAGGAATAATTATAAGTAAATCTTTAGAAGACAAGGGGTTTACTTTTAAATGCCCATCATTTATAAATAATTCACTACCTGTTCAAATAATAAGATCAATTAGTGAACTGACTGACGGCGTTAACTTTTTGTAAAAATCGAATGACAAAATCATCATTGCTCACATGAAGATGTAGATTTTCAATCGTAGTTAAACAACTTTTTAAATTTAATGCCTATCCAGTCTATTGACTGTACATATTGCTTACAAGTTACTTGTCTGGTATACCAGGTGGATTTTAAATTATCTCAAAAAATTAAGTACCTACCTACTTAACTTCCTATGAATGTTCATCACCTTCTAATTTTTTTATTTGTGATTGTTGATGGTTTAAAATTTTTTAAATATTGTTATGTTATATTGGAATTTGAATAATAAAAGCTTTAAAAAAATATGTTGATTCATTAAAGTAAATTAAGGAACATAGACTTTCATAAAATTTTCTTGTAACTCCCGGGTCCCTATCAACTCCCGGGTCCCTAGTAACTCCCGGGTTTAGGAGCAAAGTTTGAGCTAACTCCCGGGGGAGTAATTAGAAGAAATACGGACATGTATTATATACAGTTGTAGGTAGGTACATAATTATTAAGTGGTAGTACCCCGCATGTATGGAGTAATACGTAAAACTGTCTTCATCAGATTATAGCTAATACCTAATTAAATTGTCGAATTTCTATAGTGGACCATTTGCGCATGTAATGGCAGTTTATAACTCATTGTGAACGAAATTAGTCAACAGCGCTTGCCTCTGCCGTCGACGATCATACGAGACATGGGGAGGGAACGGCGAATTCAGTGACGGAACTGGCGATGTAAATGGTAGGGAAGGAGATGTAGGTTTGGCGGTTGATATTTTGGAGCGAGAAAAGAGGAGAACAAAAGATTTAGTTAGAGAGTGATTCAGCCATTTTGATGGTAATGGTTAGTGGACGGGAGCAGCTAAAAAAAGGGGGACAGTACAGATTTGCCAGTGAAAGGAGTAGGGGAGTGAACAACAGAGCTCCAGCGTCCGTGCAGTTTCCATTTCTCATTTTCCTTTTTCATTTTTGTTTTAAAAGTTAGAAGTCATTTTAAATTAAAGAACTATTTTTAAAAGACTAAATACCAAACAATAGAATAGCAAAGAGAAGGCTAGTCAGAAGAGGATTGTCTCAAGAATTGAGAGACTGAACAACCAAGTCGTGAGGAGTCACCGCTTACGTCGCCATTTCAACCGGTACGCTTAATACATTGTTTCGTTCCCGTTTCGTGTCATCGTCATTTCCGTAAGAGATAAATTAAGATATAATAATATTAATATTTTGAAATCTATGTCTTTATATTTTCATGTGTAGTTCATAAGTGAGTTTGTGCGCGTACCGTAAATGTCTTAATAATGGTTCGAAAATGGTGATAAGTGATTGTTTGTGGGCCCATGCAATGCAAGTTATGAATTAAAGTGAGGATAGACCATAGCAGCGAATGTAGTGATTACGTATCTTTTATTTTATTAGTTCGTATTTTCTGTTTTATACCCGCATGGAAACGGAGGCATGAACATCAGTTGGCATATAACAATAGTAATGATTATTGGATGCATACAGTGATTGTTACGCTCATATACATATGTATATATATATATATATATATATATATAGCCATTTAATACTGGATATAATGATTAGTTCATTCGCCTACGATCTATGTGCCATACATAATAATATATAATCTCCAAGACATAATTTCATTTTTTTGCATTTAGGGGTTCGTAGTTGAAGTTAACGGCAATACGGAGGTACAGAGGGATACTTCTAAATTTGTACCGAAACTTCGAACATTTCGGTTACAAACTTAGGTGCGGGGTATCTCCCTTTGTAGCTCACAAATTAGCCGTAAAAATTTGGGAAATTTATGGCCAAAATTTCGTAAATTTAGTAAGGAAGGTTTGGGAGAAATAGAGATTTTTTTAGATTGGCGCGTTCAGTTTTAGAGATATTTTGGAGAGTTGAGGATATAATTTTTAGCATTCCATTCCGCGGATGGTGCTCGTAAAATTGTGTCATTTTAGTTGGATTTTTGAGAATTTTGGAGAATTTTGTTGTGGGGATATTAGTTGGAGGTTTACGGTACGGAAAATTTTTCTTCAAATGTTGAGTATATGAGCCGCATGTACGTATAGGAATAACGACGAACGTTTCACAATAGGGAATAGTGGTAGTACTCAAAATACAAATGAAAATTGAAATAGACTAAACTGGACACATCGTGGGGGAAGTATAGGGAGGCATAAGTTTAGAATTCGAATTTTCTAATTTCATTTTCCTCATTCTTTTTTTCTAGACGGTGCATAGTACCCAGTATAGCAGTTCGCGGATGTTAGCAGAAAATTGTAGCTGGAAATCAAGAGGCTCATAAATAATTCAACGCAGTTTCATTGAACCAGGGACCGTGGTCACTAGCTCCAAGTGCTTTATCATACATTTATTTTCATCGAGGGATTAGACACCAAACTACATGGTACATAATACACTATTGAATAAAATTAATTTACATTTTTATTAGTTAGGTAAAATTTTATTAAAATCAGATAGGCCATAGTGCCGCATGAGTGGCCAGTTGTGTGAAAACCTGCCATCACTGCACGGCGTAGTCACTCGCCATCTAAACCTACACCCACCCATTATAATAATATTATAATAATAGTATGATAATAAAAATGGCATTGAGTTAAAATGGTCATGGTCAGTGTCGGTCTTAGTCATAATTATTAAATGTTGAATTTTTCTAACTTTGTGCGCCTTCCATTCTTTTCTTATCGTACTAAAATGCAATATTGACTAGTGAGTCAAAAGTTAGATAATAATTATACAAATTACATCGCGAGTCGAGATACTCACTTGAAATTACCTTACCTTAAATTTTGTTCTTCGAATTCATGAAGTGGTTGGCGCTTAGTTTATTTTTAGTATTAGTATACTTAACTAGACTCAACATCGAGCATTTCTATCAATTAGTGAATGACATCGTAACTATTTCCTTTGTATTACTTGCTGTTGCCGCCTGGTACTTGACAGGATTTATATATGTACTAATGAATGGATAGTATACAAGTGGTAGAGATATATGTAAATGGTGAAGAATAATTTCCAATACAAATCATCGAACAAGTTTTAACTATCGTATGAATTTAGTGGTAGCCCATGAATTTTTAATAGCTGCGTACTTATGGTATATTCAGGAAGGAGCTGAGCATATGCCATTTGATTTGTTTGAGGAAATAATTGTTATTTATTTCGCTATTTTCCAATTTATAGAAGATATATTTGGTGTGGGATCGGTACCAACTGTAAATAAACCAATAAAATTCCAATTTTATTGAAATACATCTAAATTGGATTTTCATGGAGGATGCACAGTTCTCAAATCGAGTAGTAGTTTCAATTTATAATTGGTGGATCAACGGCGGATACCGATACCTCACCGAAATACAAAGGAACGGGTTTTCTACAATCGTAGTAGCAGACCTCCTGGATAATTACAATATTTTCCAATACGTCATCGAAACAGAAGGGTGGATAGCAGCGGATTATTCCAAAATTCATGATTGGTGCTGCGAGGAAATAGAGGACAGAAGGGCTAATCGCAAAGCAGGAGCTCGAGCAGATAGGAAAATAATCGGCAAGGCAAGGCAGCGTGTCCATTTATTAAGGGAACTTGATTGGTGAGGTAATTTCAGCTCATTATTATTCTCATTTAAATTTCATTAATTCTCTGATAACTACTCTGGTTATGCCACAGGTCTACGTTAACCTTATTCCACATCAGGTAGTGGACAAATTTATCATTGGAGCTTTGGAGTGGTTCGTGTTAGAAGGTCATCGAGTCATTTCCAAGGAATTACTATTCACCGGTTTCATTATTTATATGTCCAACGTAGGTAATTTAAACAAATTCTGCTACGTATATCGTGTATTGCGACAATATAGTGCCGCTGGTTTCGATCTTCCAACGATTAGGGAAATTGTGTATGAAAATTTGAGAGGTTAGGAATTTCGAATCCAATAATTTGAATTTAGCCCACATTGTGTTGAGTGACGGGGAGGCAAGCGAACGATAAAATAGAATTTCCTTTTCTTTCAAATAAATAATTTAATCTAATAATAAAGTAAGTACTTACTTCGGGTCAGTAACCAACCATTTATTGATTATTGTCCTGGATATTTAAAATATGATACGAGGAAGAACCGTGCGGGGATTGAAAGCATTGGGCGATATTCGCTCTTTGCTTAACCATTAATATTAGTTAGAAATAATTCAAAACATAATAATTATTTTTTTTCATTTTACATTTTTTTTAATTTTGTTTAATTTAATTCAAAAACTTAAAGTATATTTTTCTTTTCAAGTATCCAACGCTTGCTTGTTCATTCATCTTCACCATGTCAACAAATCCAAGTGAAACTTCACCAGATAGGAGGTTGAGGGAAGCTAGGGAATTGTTAGCCAAAGCAGACGCAGATAAGGCCAAGGCATTAGCACTAATACAGGCTGAAGTTGATGTACAAGTAGCTTATGAGGAAGCTAAAAAGAAGGCCATCGTATTGTGGGAGTTAAAAAATCCAGGCAAGAACACCCCTCCGTGTTCCCCTGTAAAACAAATCACATTTCCAAATGTAAATTCAGGTCCACGTCCAGGTCCGCTTCCAGGTCCACTTCCAGACCCACCAGCCTCACAGATTGCCATACCAGGGCCACAGGGCAGTCCTATGAACATTTCATTCGAGCAATTTCGACAAATATTGGCTCCACCTGCTGCGAGCAGAGAAGAGACAATATTAAATCGAAGTATTCAATTGTTGAAATATACAAAGAATATGCCTACTTACAAAGGGGAAGAGGAGGCTCATCTGTGGTTGAAGAGATTCAATGCAACCGCAGCAAAGCTAACTTTATCCTACAGCGAGAAGTTCACCATGTTGGACAATGTTTTTGCAGGTCCAGCTAAAACATGGTACCAGAATGAAAGAAGTTCATTGAGCGACGGGTTGACAGTCGATCCATCCGACACAAATCAGGAAAAATGGGGAAAATTTGAGCAGGCCATATTATCTCGTTTCAATAGGGCTTCCATGGTTTCCAAAGCTAGGCAGGACCTCAAAAAGGCAGTTTGGAATGGTAAACAGTCAGGAGCTGAATATTGTAGTGAAAGGATAGGGTACCTCAAGAGAATTAACCAGCATGTAGAGGAGCATGAAATAGTTCGGGAACTTATACTCGGTATCCCCGAAGATGACCGGGATAGGTTCGTCACCTGCACTACCATCGCTAGCGTCCAATCTGCATTGGACATGGCAACCGAAACCACTAGCATGGGAAAGACTGCCACACAACCTCGTCAGCACACGTTTCAAGGTAGTCCGCAGGATAGGCAATTTCAACGAGCGTTCACTTTCCAACAACAACAAGACACTCGATTTCAGGAGCGTGAGCGACGGCATAGCAACCCAAATAACTCGCCACAAAATATGGGCATGAGCCATAAGACTCATTTTGTCCAGCCTCCAGATCCAGTTATTCCTTGTCCACAAGGATCGGATCCTATGGTTGTTAGGTATCCATTGTATTCAGAAGCGAGAAAACGATACTGTATGACACCTGATGGTAAACCCACATGCTGGCAGTGTGATCGTACGGGCCACACATTTAAATCATGTTTTGTTCTGTACAGGGCTCAAGGGATTCCTATTCCATATTTGGCAGCGGGTGTAAACCGTGGTTTCACACCACGGGAGGGCCAACAGACTGTTGACAGTCTAAATCAAAGAAATCCTTTAAACTAGTAGGGGCGGGTGCTGCGGCTGCAACACCCGAACCCAAGCCTCAAACACCCGAACCCAAACTTCAAACACCTACGCCATCAATGATCTCCACCCCTAGTCACACTACACCAGAACCCACAAGGAAATTAAACATACAGGAAAGGTTGCAACTGTTAGCTAGTCCAGACCAGCGGGGTCCTATTAATGTTATACCAGTAATTGAATCCATGAGATCCATGCATTTAAATATTCCCGATAATGATGCTTCCAGCATGGACACAAATCTCGATCCGGCGATGATAACAGTTGGTCCCCCTGAGCAGGAACCTGCCGATTTCCACGATTATCTTTTTCAGCCATTAATCACCAATGAGCTGGTCCTTTTGAGGACGACTCAACAATTAAGTCCGAATGAATTTCGTAGACATATCAGGGTCAGAGGAGAAGGCAGCCCAGTACAAGGAAACATCAAAATCCTTTACGACACTGGTGCTTCCATCAGCACTATAAGTACTGATGTGGTTAGAGCTTTAGGGGTCCAACATCAGATTAAATCAGTTCCTCCTTTATTAGTAGGGTTGTCCATCGATGATGGAAACACACACATTATCGACAAAATAGTTATGTTGGAATTATTTATTAAAGAATTGGGGGAATGGGCAACGTGGGGATTTTACATCGTTGAACGCGCTCAGGATGACATGGTTTTTGGCATGGATATAATGAGAAAATATCGTGCAAGTTTAGACGTCGAATCAGGGATAGTGGTTTTCAAAAAGGCCGGCCAAAGAGTAGAGAATCCCGAAGATTTGGATCGGGTGCATCAAACTACATTGTCTAATGGTCCCATCATTGAAACTTTGCGTAGATTTAAGAAAAGAATAGTGAAGGAAAGAAAGCAGAAGGAAGAAGATGAAATGATAGAAGAAGCATGCAATAGGTTAAAGAATGATAATTTAAATGAGTTGTTGAATGAAATTTATTTTGATGAGGAATATCAGATCACACAAACACAAGTTGATCTCATGGTGAAGCGCAAGGAGGAGGAGGAGAGGTTGAGATTGAAGGAGCGGGAGGAAGAAGCGAAAGCATTTACTTTTCCCAAAACAATTAGAAACGAATTGAGCGATACTTCTTCCGTGGGGGAGGGGATGAACTCGATCAAGAGCTATCCCATGTCCATCCGCGCGGTAAATTTACTGCAACAATACAAACTCCGTCTGTACACTGTAAGACCATTTGTTGTCAAAAATGACCAGGACAACTCCATGCCTTTCTACACGGAGGACCCATACTTTAATGGAGATGTCACAGTCCAAACAAATAAAAAGCTTTTTCGGAAATATGGAGTTGTACTGGTCCAGGACACGGTACATATAAAGAATGGCAGGGGAGAAATCGGAGTTGTAAATACAGAGAGTGAGGACGATGTGTACTTACCACCGTTATCCTCATTGTCTGTAGGCAATATTTTACCCACCGAGTATTTGCGCCGAAATTATATTAAACCCAATAATGAGGAAGTAATGCACGTGAATGAGCAAAAGTATCCGGATGAGAATGATTTCCCGATTCCAATACCAGAGGATGTCGAAGGGAGTAGGGAGCTTACTGATGAGGAATTCTCCGAATTCAAAATTTATGAAGGATTAGCGGAGGAAGAAAAGAGTCAGCTGCGTAAAGTACTCAGTAAGTATGCTGGGGCTTTTGGATGGAAAGATGAGGATTTTATTTTACCTATGAGAGACCCAATTACCGGTAAAACATTGCAGGCTACGGTGGAGATGTTAGATACAACTCCGCGCATGGTAGGGCCCAGACCAATGAGCAACGAACATAAGGAGTTAGCCAAGGACACGGTAAAAGCTAATTTGAGAAAAGGAATGATTGAACCCTCAACAAGTGTCATCCTTTCCCAACAAATGATGGTGCCAAAGGGTAGGGAAGGTAAAGAATTTCGAGCAGTCGTAGATTATCGTTTTGTCAATAGACGGGTGAAGCCCATAGTAATTCCAATTCCAAACATTTTAAATGCTTTTGATGTATTCTTAGGATGCACCATGTTCTGTAATTTCGATATGGCAGATGGATATCAGCAAGTGGAAATTCACCCGGACAGTCGTGATTTCCTTGCTTATATTACTTTCGAAGGTCAATATCGCCCAATCTGCCTACCCTTCGGGTGGCTTAATTCTGGAACAATATTTCAAATGATTATGACTAAAATATGGGCATATTACGTTCGAAAATACCTATCGAATTACAGTGATGACAATTGCTTTGGAGCTAGAAAATTTGAAGAATTAGTTGATAGGCTTGTGAAAATTCTCTGGATTTGCGTATGCGCTCGAATTAAACTGAAACCAAAAAAATGTTACATTGGTTTCCCGAGCTTGGTATTTTTAGGCCATCGAATTAGTGCAGCGGGAGTTAGCATAGATCCAGATAGGGTCAAAGTAATGATGGATTTTCCGGATCCGCAAAATGTCAAGCAAATAAGGCGTTGGTTGGGACTCAGCGGGTTTTTCCGTAGATTAATTTTTGGTTATGCCAAATTAGCAAAACCCTTATATGAGCTTCTAATGAAAGACGTTCCCTTCAATTTTAATGATCGGTGTAAGGAGGCAGTCAAAAAAATGAAAGTCGCTATCTGCACAGCTCCGGCGTTGGCATACCTCGATCCGTCGGCACAGCTTGAGATGTGGACGGATGCTTCATACGGCACTATAGCTGCGGTACTCATTCAAAACGTAAAAGGAGTGAGGCAGCCCATCATGTTTATTTCACATGCGTTGTCACCGACAGAGCAGCGGTGGCATGTAACCGACAAAGAATGTTATGCCATAGTATACGGGTGTCAGAAAAGCCATCATTTTATTCAGGGTAGATCACTAGAGATCTACACTGACCACAATGCGTTGGTCTTCCTACTGCGTACTCCTCAAGTCACAGGTCGTTTGGTAAGGTGGAGTCTTAAATTAGGAGCATACAATATTAAAATCATGTATGTCCCAGGGAAGAAGAACGAAATGGCGGATTGCCTTAGTCGTCCCCCAGGTTCTGACGAACTTCCACCGCCCGTCATGCGAAGCATTACGGTACAGTCGGAACATGAGAGATCTGAGGAAGATTGGGAATTTGTCATGGCTTGTAGGGAATTGGACGGGGAAGTCGCTGACTTGAAAACAGCACAATGGAACGACCCCGATACACGCATCGTCTTGGAAAGCCTGACTGAGGATTATGCTAACAACTGCAAGGGAGAGAATAAGTATAGGAAGAATTTTCAGATTAATCCAGAGGGTATTCTCGAGCATATCTCATACGAAGTCTGTGGTCCATTATGGGTACGTGTTTTGCCCATGAAAGAAGCTAGAAAGATTACATTAGATTTACATAATCGGTCCCACTTAAGTTATGAAAAGATTTACGAGGCTTTGAGACTTCGATATTGGTTTCGGGAAATGCATAAAACGGTAGTACTTATCTGCCGTTCATGTGAAACATGTCAAAGATTTTACGTTGATAGGCGAAGGAAAGGTGGTCCCATGCACGTAATGATAACTCCACAGGTCCCATATCTCAAAATATCTGTAGATTATTTGGGCCCATTAAACAAAACACTCAGGAAGCATAAATATGTACTCGCGGTCGTGGACCAATGCACAAGGTTTCTCCATCTTATTCCTACCAAAGGATGTACTGTAAAGGATACGATAAAAGCCCTCCGGCCTTTATTCGTCAAACACAAAATCCACGCCATAGTCTCTGACAATGGCCCAGCATTCACTGGTAAAGATTATGAGAACTTCTGCGTCGATTTTAAGGTCAGACGAGTTCATTCGAGCCCATACAGACCGCAGTCTAATGCTTATGTGGAGCGAGTGAACTCAACTTTTGGTTCCATAATGAAAAAGTTGAAATGGGAGTATAAACGGCCATGGGACGAGACCTTGGAGGACGTCGCTGCCCAATACAATGCCGTAAAACATTCAAGTACTGGGTACTCACCATATTTCCTTATGCATGGCAGATCATTTCACTATGACTATGTAAATAAGAGGCCAATAGACGACAAATACGATCCCAATGACAACGAGATGATTATGTGTAAAATTGGTGAAATGTATAAGTATCGCATGCTAGCACACGAAAATTCTTGTTACAACCAACTTAAGAGAAAAATGGCATTCGATAAGAAGCATCCTTCCATTAGTTTTGTTGAGGGTGATTTGGTCTGGAAAAGAAACTATGTACGAGAGGCAGGGTGTCCTGCAAAATTCACGGTAAAATATACAGGTCCATATAAAATTTACTCTGTAGTTTCCAACGAGCATGTGTATTTCCTATGTGACAGGGATACAGATTTATCAGTACATAGGGATGAAAGAACTTTGGAGATGACACATGGTCATAATTTGAAGTTGTATATAGGGGAGGTTGCAGAGAAAATAGCGAAAGACGCGGATACACAGGTAGCCGTGAGTAAAGCTTGGATAGACGATTTTCATGGTACCCCAGAGGAAGTTAGTTTCCACTCCGAAATGCATGCCGATCCAGACGTAGAGGAGTTAACGGAGAGTACATCTTCATTCGCGAATGTTGTTCCCAGGGGGTCATTTGATAAACAATACTCAGTTTCAAGTATACAGGAACTGGAACTAGGCAAAAAGTCCATCGAGCCATTGCCGTTACCAGCACCATTACTCAATCCATCCATGCTCGACGAGCATGAGAAACGTACAATTAATGTATTTAATTATACTAACTTGAGGGAGAAATTGTTTCCAACAGCCCCACCTCAACCTCCTACTGAGGTGGATAAAACTTTCCTCCCTAGATGGTTAATTGATCACGCAGGTCATGGCATATCTAACACCATAGCCTGTAGAGATGCAAATAAAAACCATAAAACCATTTCGCAAAAAGGTGATTATTATCACGACTCAGATGACTCGACCCAAGCTCCTACAACAGGGCCTATGCTGGCTATAACAGAAAAAGGGGAGCCGGAGGTTAAAGTTGCGGATGAAGCAAAAGCCGAACCCGTAATTGAGCCAAAGGTGGAACCTTCAATAAAAATAGAAATAGAATCCGAAGGATCAGGTAGTACGGTGCAGTCAGGCAGGCGCAAGAGTATGGAAACAATAATTCCCAAAATCGAAAAGGGTGCAGCGGGCAAAGTCCCGCAGGCGTATGATTGTGAGACAACAAGTATGGGTAAAAAGCACAAGTTAGCTCCCTTATGGTACGTAGCGTGGGGAGATGGTCCTTGTAAGTATGCACCGCCATCAATGCAGCATTTCTTTGATCAACCACATACCAACGAGGACGAGGACGCCAGCAAATTCGTGCCCGTGAACAAGAACTTGGAGATCGCTGAGAGCGTTATTAGAGATTCCGCGAAGAATCCTCCTATAAAAATTAAAATAACGCAGTCAATATTTGGTAACAAGTGCCAGATCGTGGAAGACACACCGGAGGATGACGACGCCGTCGCGGGCGGATATTCCTCATCCGCAAGCGAGGCCCCTTCCACAGCATCAACATCGCGAAAAGCAAAGCAGAAAACCAAGGACCCACCAAAATCACCCATACGCAAATCCGCGAGAACAAGGAAAGCGCCCGATAGGTTAACTTTGTCTCCAATTAAAACGCGAAAGCCGTCTAAGACAGTAAAAACTGTCGGCAAAAAGCAGGCTCAAGCGAAATCACTCACAGTCTTGTCCGCATTCGTAGAGTTTATGAAAACAATAGAAGGTCCCTCCCAAACTGACGAGCAGGAGCACAGCTCCCGCGAAGATACTTCTTCAGATTAATAGGGGTGTCACTTAGGTTACGAACAAAAAAAAAATAATTATAAAATAAAAATAAAATTTAGTTGGCGCGTACTCTAATATCTATATCATTATTTAAATGTGTGGGGGATAAAAATTTATTTGGTGGAGGTTATGTGTGAATTAATTTAGCAATAGGATGTCTCAACCGGAAGGAGGCATACTCGTCGAAGAATTGGAGGGAGGAGAGACGGAAGATGAAATATATGATGGGGATGTCGATATGCTACTGGGATCAGATGTTGAGGATGACGGCGACACCACATTAAGAGCAGAGGAGACTCCGACATCGTCAATTCACTCAGAGGCTGAAACGGAAGTCGTATCGTCAACCAACCATGATCAGGAACTCCACAATCAGCAAGTCGTAAATCCCGCAGACCAGGGAGCGGCGGCAGTTTCACCGAAACAAGAACTTCCACCAAAAACAGAGGAGGAGAGAATCACCGAACGACAGCAGAAAAAGGAAGAGTGGCTCACGGTTTTGAGTCACGCCAGACTTGCGTTCCAGGATGCCGCTATGAAAGCCGCAAATATCCAGAAAATACTGGAAGCATCCCCATTGTACTGGGAACAGCACGATCATGTAACAGAGGCGGGTGAAATGATGGCCGCCACAGCTGCAATGCGCACGGAGAATATACGCCTTCGGGAATGTCCCGATTGCCTTCGGAGGGGTAAGAGGGTAAATTTGCGGCATATAAAGAAAGATTGCCCATATCACGGTGTCGAAAAACATTTTGACCCCTTGAAAAAGACGCCGAAACGTTGCTGGAACTGTGGAGGGGATCATTTGATCCGTTTCTGCACTGTGCGAAGACGGTAGTGTAAAAACATTTAATGTCATTTCCGAATCATTCTTCTAATAATTCTTACACTTTTGCTAACTCGTGAGGAAACGAAGTTAATTTAGTTGGCAAACATTTTCATTATTTCTTTTCTTATTTTCTAAGCTTTAAGTTACAAATAAAATTACCATTAACAAACTTTATTGATTTATAGAATCTAAATTATCACAGTTTCGAATTGGGAAAAATAATTAATATTGATATAAAATTGGTGAAAGAAAATCAATTAAAAATAAGTATGGAATATGATATTTTCGTGAGTATCTTGTCATGGTCTGCATGCGTCGTGTTATTTATGGTCATGTGGAGTTAATACATACATACGTCAAGACATAAATTGATATAATAATTACAACAATAACTAGAAAAATGTATCTTTGGAGGAGTGATAATTTATCACTGGGTCGGAAACGGCTGAAACGTAACAGAAAAATTAATTTGGGGAGCGTGTCTTATTCCATTTCAGTCGCCCAAGCCTTCAGAATCTATACTACGTACCAGGAATCCGTTCGATAAAATGGAGCCAGCACTGGGACAACCACAATTTGAGTTTGAAGTTGATGACGACGAGACTGATTTCTCCGGGGAGGAGGGGATAGCAGCACCACCATCTGCGCCAGTCATCATCGCCATTGCAGACGAATACATTTCTGAAGATGAGCAACAGGGCCCTCCATCGTTGTCTATGCTGGATCCAAATTTCTCCATATATTCTGAGGACTCCAATTCTGAGGAAAATGGATCACTGAGAGTGAATGATCCGTCAGAGTATGACGAGGTGCTCACTACTTCTGGTTCGGACAGAGAGGAGTTCATTACGTGCGATACCCATCTGCAGGAAATTGATTCGGGGGATACTTCTACATACGCGGATGCAGTGGAGTATATTCTTGGTCTCCCATCAGAAATTGAGAGCATGAGAGGTCCGGAAATAAAGGAGTCAGGAGAGTCCCCAGCACCACATTTGGCGAGGCCTCCAAGTCAAATGTCACCAGCTATGGATCCTCCAGTAGATGACATCCGAGCGGCTACAAAGAGCCCAACAGTTCCTATATCATTTGAGGTCTTCGAAGAGATTTCTCAAAGCAGTGGTCACGAAAGTTCAGAGCAGTACGCCGACGATACTTCCGATATGAGTAGATTGTCCACTGAGGAGGAGCCTTCTGGAGATGACTGTGATGACTCCGGTTCCACGAGCGCGTCCGATACTCCTAAAAGACAGAAGGGACCGATACGACCAAAGATGTTATGGGATGGCAGAGATGAGTCCGAGGATGGAAGCAGTTTCTTGTCATATGGTACCGATGAGGAAGGGGACGACGAGCGTGATACTGATAACAATAGCAACCATGGGAAATACTCGGGTGAAAGTTCTGAGGAGCGCGTTCGGAAGCGAAAGAGAGCGATTCATTCTGATTATGTGTCCACATCGAGGAGCGAGGAATCTTCAGATGTTCAGTTACCATTGATGTCTTTAGCAAGCAAGAAGGCCCGCAAATACGGCGCAATCAGGAAGGATTACACATTTCTATTTCGCGACGATAAAACGTGGAACTCAGCCGAAAGAGAGATGGATAGAATTAAATACAAAACTCCACCACCACGGGACTTCTCAAATTTGCTGCCATCAAGAGAAAGCGAAGCTCAGTTCACTCCATCGGATTAAAGAGATCTCGAAAAGGAATTATGATATTACAAATCCTCATTATGTACAAACCCCAAACATATACATTATTAATTTTCTGGTTATAACATATAAAATTTACCAAAAATTATTATAATAATGATATTACATTTTTGTTTGTGGTAATAATTAGAATGCTTAACGGTGATATTGTGAAGGAAATGCATTTTTATTGTTATTCATAAAATCATAGAATGTATGTATCTGCGTAGCAGAGGATGATTAGATGATGTAGACATGGCAGGGTGTAAGAGCGAGTATATTACTTAGAACGATTTTTTTTTATTAAGTTTAAAAATATATATGTGAATTTCACGTCACTGAGGGGTTAGCTCTGATTGGAGATAACGCCTCATTGACATGGGATCTTTTAGCCCCGTATGGGGGATTTGATTTTGTGTGTGCATGAATGACGTGATTTTTTTTTTAACAAATCTAAAAAGCGGAGGGGAAGGGCACTCCACTGGGTATTTCCGATATTGGGGTACTGAGTGTCTTTCTCCGAAGCGTAGCTGGCTTCGATTAGATTTCTTCGAAAACATAGAACGGGTGGTGAATTTTCTATAATATGTTTGAGTATATTATGTGTGGGGATAAATATTATTACTTATTAGGTTAAGTTACACGAAATAGTTATGATTTTCTTTAAGATATTATCAACAAATAATATGAGTAAGTATACATTAAGGCTGCTTGAAATATAACAACGAAAATGGTCTTCCTATCAAATTAAGCTACAGAAATACAATATTTTACATCACAAATGTTAACACTATTTTGAAATATGTTATTGTCCGCTAAATAATCGATATGAACCACTACTGGTGTTCCTAAAAATAGTAAATAGTTTTGGTGGAACAGATGGGTTTTCGACGGCCGAGGCAAACTGCTGTTTCTTCCCCGGGACTTCCGGTCCCGTCTTGCTTGGGTCAGCAAGATCCTGATTCGGGGGATTTTGTGAACGAAATTAGTCAACAGCGCTTGCCTCTGCCGTCGACGATCATACGAGACATGGGGAGGGAACGGCGAATTCAGTGACGGAACTGGCGATGTAAATGGTAGGGAAGGAGATGTAGGTTTGGCGGTTGATATTTTGGAGCGAGAAAAGAGGAGAACAAAAGATTTAGTTAGAGAGTGATTCAGCCATTTTGATGGTAATGGTTAGTGGACGGGAGCAGCTAAAAAAAGGGGGACAGTACAGATTTGCCAGTGAAAGAAGTAGGGGAGTGAACAACAGAGCTCCAGCGTCCGTGCAGTTTCCATTTCTCATTTTCCTTTTTCATTTTTGTTTTAAAAGTTAGAAGTCATTTTAAATTAAAGAACTATTTTTAAAAGACTAAATACCAAACAATAGAATAGCAAAGAGAAGGCTAGTCAGAAGAGGATTGTCTCAAGAATTGAGAGACTGAACAACCAAGTCGTGAGGAGTCACCGCTTACGTCGCCATTTCAACCGGTACGCTTAATACATTGTTTCGTTCCCGTTTCGTGTCATCGTCATTTCCGTAAGAGATAAATTAAGATATAATAATATTAATATTTTGAAATCTATGTCTTTATATTTTCATGTGTAGTTCATAAGTGAGTTTGTGCGCGTACCGTAAATGTCTTAATAATGGTTCGAAAATGGTGATAAGTGATTGTTTGTGGGCCCATGCAATGCAAGTTATGAATTAAAGTGAGGATAGACCATAGCAGCGAATGTAGTGATTACGTATCTTTTATTTTATTAGTTCGTATTTTCTGTTTTATACCCGCATGGAAACGGAGGCATGAACATCAGTTGGCATATAACAATAGTAATGATTATTGGATGCATACAGTGATTGTTACGCTCATATACATATGTATATATATATATATATATATATAGCCATTTAATACTGGATATAATGATTAGTTCATTCGCCTACGATCTATGTGCCATACATAATAATATATAATCTCCAAGACATAATTTCATTTTTTTGCATTTAGGGGTTCGTAGTTGAAGTTAACGGCAATACGGAGGTACAGAGGGATACTTCTAAATTTGTACCGAAACTTCGAACATTTCGGTTACATCATCATCAAAATCCGTTGATACAGCTGCGGTATCATATCGCGGGTGAAGAATCAAAATGGTATATATTCAATTTAAGCTGGAAATGAAATGAGCTATCATCTCAAAAAATCACAAAATAAATGAGATAGATGCGTAAAATGTTAATAACGAGTTTTTAAAAAGTGCAAAATGCTATATTTACATATTTTTGAAAATGTTCAAATTGTTTTATTTCCATGCTTTTTAAAAAGTGCGAATTATTCTATTTACGTGTTTTGGAAATGTGCAAATTGTTCTATTCCCATGCTTTTTAAAAATTGCGAATTTATTCTATTTACGTGTTTTGGAAATGTGCAAATTGTTCTATTTCCATGATTTTTAAAAAGTGTGAATTATTCTATTTACGTGTTTTGGAAATGTGCAAATTGTTCTATTTTCATGTTTTTAAACAGTGCAAAATGTTTTGTTTCCATGCTTTTAAAAAGTACAAATTGGGATGCGTGAACAGAAGCAATATAAATACACACGCTTATCGATTTTTAATGTCTTGTAATACAAACTGCACAATGACTATAATAATAATATTTTTACATTTTACAACAATTTCAAAACAACAAAAAAATAAAATAAATAGTACATTTACATTTTTACTGTCCTCTATTATTTGCATTCACGATCCCGAGGAGCCCGAAAACGTTCCCAAGGATAGTTTGTAAAAATGACTGAACACCCGCCATCAGATTGGGAAGGAAGCGTGTAATGGGGAGGAAGAGATTATCTTGAATTCCACTGGACTGTGACTGACGTGCGAGGTCAGAGACGGTGTCGATAGCTCCTGTCACATTCCTTGGGAGTTGAACGTCATTTTGTCGGATCAAGCGAAGAACCTCCACGAATTGGGTGGGGAGGTCTTGAGCCAGAAGTCGGGGCATGTAAGCCACCACACCGGCCAAGTCAAAGGTGTTCGTCACCACGGCACGTGTCAGAATTGCTATATTAGGATAAAAAAGATGTTATGAAAATCCCATATTAAAATCCATAATAATTATGCAGAGATACTAACAGAAATATTTTTTTTGAAAAACAAATATAAACCTATATTAATATACCGATAGCATTCGTCACATTTGCACCCCTTGTAGCAGCAGACTGAGATAAACCATTGAGGACTTGAATTAAATTTAATTGGAGTCTCTCAGCAGCCAAGTCCTGTGCTTGGCGGAGCTCTTGTCGGAGCTCTATCTTCCATTCCTGCTCTTTTTCCTCAAGTTTTTCAAAGGCTACGGCCTATTTTTTGAATAGTTTTAATTAATGAATTTATTTAATTTGAAGACAATAATTATGTAAAATCCCCGTAAAAAGTACGTAAATTAATATACAGTTAAAAACGTACCTGCATACAGACGGCAACAGCCAAAACACATAAAATCAATTTTGTCCACATATTGCAAGATTTGCTTTAAAAAGTGATTAACTTAAACAAGTAATAAGTAACTACAAGAGAACTACTACGAATGACACCTCCATTAAAATAACCACGTCCTTTTATATTCTACGCTATAATTACATTCTCGGGATAAAATTTTGATTAGATTTATATCTGTATAATATATTGGCTTGGATGAATCTATTTATCACACAAAAACGAAAACTAGTAGTACGAACTAGTAAGCGATTGTGAAGCTTTCTCTTCCCTATTGTTTCCGTTTCTGCCTTATTTATAGAGATTAATTATATCGAAGTACAGGTGTTCAAAATTATGCACCTACCTATTTCTACTTCCCAAATTCCCAATATTAGAGATGAAAGCGAATTGGAAATCGAGTAAAAGTTACACCAGCCAGTATTAGTGATCTAACTAAATGTAAGTGGATTATAATTTTACATTGCATATATCTGTCCGAAATAGCGATATACCCTATAAGGTTGTAATTAAACAAATTGAATACTGTAGCGATTGTTGTGCTACAACTTTATATTCATAAGTTGTGTAAACGGGGATGAATGTATATTATTAATGCTAGTATCCGGATATGAGAATATCACCAGTAAAGATTCAAAATGACCTATATCCATTTTCAGCTAAAAGCAAAATGCACTATCTACAAAAAATTCAAATTTGTTGATACTAAAAGGCTAAAAATATGTCTAAACTCTAAAATATGTCGTAAAAACAATATTGTGCACTTTTCAAAAACATGTGCAAGAACATTTTGCACTTTTAAAAGAAATGAAAATAAAACATTTTGCACTTTTAACAGAAATGCAAATAAAACATTTTGCCCTTTTAAAAGAAATACAAATAAAACATTTTGCCCTTTTAAAAGAAATACAAATAAAACATTTTGCCCTTTTAATAGAAATTCAAATAAAACATTTCGCCCTTTTAAAAGAAATGCAAATAAAACATTTTGCCCTTTTAAAAGAAATGCAAATAAAACATTTCGCCCTTTTAAAAAACACAAAAATTAAAAAAAAATTATATGTGCTTTTTTACACGTTAAAATAATAAATAGATAAATAATGTCCCACGTACTAGTAGATGTCAATTTGTGAGGCCAATTTTGCTTTCACTCTAACATTGACGCAGTATACAATCAGTTAACAGGAATTTCGGGTAGATATTTACGAATAATGCTGTTATATTAAGTTTACCGAAATCGCAGTGAGATCATGAGAGATCATTAATTCTGTTGGAAGCGCTTTTGTTAAGTAATTGAAAAGTAACAAAACAAAAGTGTGATTCCAATATTCCAATACGCAACTTCCAGCATTGCGGGGACTATAAAATGCTTTACACATATTCTCTGTATATTTTACAGATTTTTATGTAAATATATTACCCAGAGAAAAACCAATTAAGGATTTTTTGTATAATAACACAGTTCTATTGCAAATAGCTAACTGAATTTTCCCTTTGTTTCCAAAACGCCAAATTTTACCCACTTAAAAGCCGACGCGACTTTACAAGATTGCAGTTATTTTGTAAGCGTGTAAAAAACATACAGCTAAAACATTTTGCATTTCTGAAGAATTCGTAATCAACATTTTAAGCATTACATTATTATATCTCATTTGTTTTTTGTGTTCGTGTGTTTTTTGAAATACGTAGTTCATTTTGATTCTAACTTAATTTAGAAATGGCTCATTTTGTTCCTTCACTCACGAAATGATTCATTGTAAGTACTATGTACTTAGTGATATTGCATTGTAAATTATTTTGATTAAAACGAACACGTTTTGGCCTTACTTACTTGACCGATCGGTCAATCCAAAACCAAGTTCACGGAGAGAGAATTAAAAAGATAAAATAAATACATAATAATTTATTAAACAATCACAAGTACTTAATTAGTATTATAACGACATTTTTTTTTCGATTTACATCCATCACCTAATCACCCACCATGATGCATTCAGCTAATTCAGCAGGTATATAGGTACGTTGGTTTTGGTTTTGGGGTTTTTTGCCTCATATAGATTATGCAATATAGAAATTATGCATAACCTAACCATATTACTTCGGTTGTAGGACATTTTCCCCGCGGACATTATCCCCCGGATATTTTTCCCCCAGGCAGTATCCCCGGAGGGTTTTCCCCCGAGTCTTTGTTAACTTCCTTAGCTTAGGTGTTATAAAATAATTAAAACATTAGTTTAATTTTGGGACTGGGGGGAAAATGTCCAGGGGGAAAATGTTCGTGTAACTATTACTTCACATACAACTTACTACTAAACGTATGTTACAATGATACAAGAGGCTAAAATATGACATAAGCCCACCAGCATCGATAATGAATGTTTTGTTCGTATTGTATGTTAATTTCGGGAGGAGGGGGTACGTGATAAAGTACGGCCTAGCCGCGTCTGATTATTAGTATTCAATAGCGTATAGGTAATTTCACATTTGCAATAATTTGGGGATGTATGTAATACTAAATTAAGTCAATCGAAATCGAATGGATTGGAATTCCATTGTCACACAGGCGGACGCATATGAGGTAATAATCTGGAGATCTGGACCCATATACGACATCCTACGAGTAAGTTGACAGAGTAATATAATTAAAACATTTTCTCAATCATTCTTTTAGAATATTACGCTACGAAAATATCTAAATTAGTAACTTACGTTCACTCATTAGCTAATTTTTGCTCTAGTTATAATTGTTGATAAGTTGGTTTTGATTACCTTTATGACACTATTAATAGGCTCAATTACATACTATTAATTATTATAGTACTTAACACGGGTTTTATTTTTTCACAACGTACGTTTTTTTCATAAAACGGCAATTTTTCTGTTACTGTACTGACACTGACACCGCCGTCAAATCAGAATCAGGCAACCATAATTATTTTTAATTAACAACTGTTCAACAGAGTGACGCATGACATTGTGCAACAAGGGGATCCTTTTCATGTTCATATATAAAATGTGATTTTGTCTTTTTTTGGTCCATTATTCTGAAACTTCATTTCACTTCATATAGATACCTTATAAGGGAGCAAATTATTTTTTTACTGCCAAGCCTTTTTTGTTCCAAAGTTCCGAGAAATTACAAAGTGTACAAGAATTTTAATTCACAAAACCTGTAATAATGCAATTTTCACAATTCTTAATCACATCTTCAACCAGCGCCTTGGTCACGGCGATTTTGGCGGCAGCTTTTCTGAGTTCACAGGTAAGAATAATTTTAAGAATGGACTTTATTAAAAAGGAATTTAAAGTTTTTTATAATTTGTTTTTGTAATGTTTAAAAAAAATATTTTTTGTAGGCATTTGGACATGAGACGGGAAAAGGGATAGCGCTTGATCAGTTTGATGATGGCGAGGCTGTTTACGTAATTTTTTGCGGTTTTCTATTTGAATTTTCTATTTTGAAGTTCGCGAGCCACTAACAACTTTTTATAATAATTTCTAACTGACTAATTATCCAATTTTTAAATATTTGTGATTTAGATGAACTTCATAAAAGTGCTGGCTGGTGTCCTCATTACAACTCCGCAGCCTCCATCCCCAATCCTCGACTCGGTCAAGACCATTATGAGAGACACGATGAATACTCAAGGAGAGAATGAAAAGTTTCTTAATTTCCTCATGACTGGGATGACCCGGTTCAAGTCCTTCCCTCTCAGTGTCCAAGTTGACAATATGCTTCGTTTCATGACTACTTTAACGGAGGAGCCCCAGCTCTCAGCCGCAACTTTGACCCTTCAAAATTACTTGAATTCTTTGGACGGGGCTAACGTCTATACGGACATTGAAATGTATGTTGTGAGCCTTTTTCAGCCCCTCATCACAACTCCCATGATTGACTCTCAAGGAGAAACTATCAATTCACTCGCGAAGGGAAGACCTGCTAATCGTAATAGTGCACCTAATAAATATAATCAGCGCTCAAAGTTGTTTCGTTAAAGAAAAAAATAAAATTTTCAAAATTTTTAATACTGTACAACTATTTATACGTCTCTAATCGCAAGAATAGAGATAATATTACATGATTTTTCTTTAATTATTTTGTTGTTCAAGCGTAATATATTCTTATGCGCTGAAATGTAACCATTATTATTGCTAGTAATAAAAATTCCTTAGTTTCCAGTTCAAAAATGGTATTCTGTAACATAATATGTGTATTTTTATTAATTTTTTGTGCCGATTAATTTTTGTGTATAGTTTTATTAACCATTATTATAATCATTTAAAACTTGCATACTGAATTTTTGAAAGGTCTAAAAAAAATTGACTTGAAAAAATGTGCGTTAATTGTCTGCAATGTCTGCATCAATAACTTGTTCATCTTCTAAATCAGCCCCAGCCAACTGGCCAAGATTCTCTAGCAAAACAAAGGCCTGACGCGCCCCTGCAAATAAATCTGGTAAAAATTTGATAATCTGTGTGAGGTTAAGTCGGCCACTATCCAAATTGGTCAGGATTTCCCGAACGGGCTGAATAAAGAAGCGGGGTTCTTTGTCCCGGATATAAGGCTCGGAGTCAATCGCAGCCAGGATGACTTCCTCCTCTAGTCGGTACAATTCATCGTCCTCCGTCATCAAATAATTTTTGGAAGGAGGGAGTGTCGTTCTATTCCGGGCACGACGGTACTTGATCATAGTAGTTGTTGTGGTGGTGGCAGAGGTGGAAGTTTCAACTGCTTTTGGAAGTTCCGGCTCGGGCTCCAGCTCGTATTCCGATTCTGGTATTGGAGTTGTGGTTGATTTGGGCTTCTTGGACGTGGCCCTACGTTTCTTTTTGGGCGTTGTTGCTTTGGTCTTGGGTGTGGTTGTGGTCGTCGTGGCTGGTTGTCCTGTGAGTAATTTAAATAGGCCATCTACTTGATTTCGGATCACATCCGGGATCAGTGTAAATGTCCGGTCCACAATGTTTGTTAGATTTAGACCGCCCGCAAATATAGCTCCAAGAATTTGGGCTACTTGGGGTAAAGTATTGGGATTCAGGGTCGCATCATCGTCATCTTCATCCTGGCGCCCAAAACCACCGCGTCCATTCCCACTGTCCGCCGCTACGAGAGTGAAGAACTGAAAAATAAATGATGGGGACAAATATTTGTATAATACCGTGAAGTGAAGAACCAAAATGATACGATGACCGTAACAGATAGCTGCGCCACACGAATAATTCGTCCCTCGGGGGCGAAAAAGCATGCCGAAGATAAGAGACTTTAAGGGACATTTTGTGATGTGATATGATGCAGTGTGGGGACGAATTATTAGTGTGGCGCTGCTATCTGTTACACTCTTCGTTCGGCCAAGTCGCGTAATCCATGTCCGTCAGTTACCGTAAAGCACAAACACCCACCGTGAGATGGCGCGCGCATTGGTGCGTTATACAGTGTTGCCATGCTTTTACAACCTCTCGATTACTGATTAACTGATTATTGTGTTACAACCTCACTAGTCGTTACCCGCCGCGAAGCGGTGGGAGATGACTATACCAATTAAACCCACAATTAAAACCCCGCTATATGTCAAAAAATTCACTCAATGAGATAAAATCTAATGCGTAAAGGGTTAATTACAAGTTTTTGAAACGTGCAAAATATTCTTTTTAAATGTTTTTTAGGATGAAGATATTTTAATTTTTAGTAGATAGTGGATTTTTTTTTCAGCTAAAATGGAAATGAATCATTTTGAGACTTCACTAACGATATGAGAAACGTTTGTTTTTAAATCTTGGACTGACTATGCTAAAATAATGTAATTTGTAAATGTATGTACTAATACAAAACTGAACACAGGAACACATACCTTGATAAGATTTTTCTCCAAAACTTGAGCAATTTCCTGACGAGCGGCATCTGCAGCAATCTGCTCTTCAGATGTTAGAATCCGTTTGGTGGATACGCCATTAAGACTGGACTCTCCAGCAAGTGAATAGGACTTGAAATTATAAAATTAGCATAAAATTAAATTCTACAAGTACAAACGTACATGATTAATTTGTATGAGAATGAAAAATATTTTATTTCCAAGGATTATTTAATAGCCACAGCCTACGCCGAAGCCAATAATAATTAAATTTGCACTCATTTACCTGATGGGCTACAAAAAGAAAAATAGCGCTTGTGAGCGCTATCAAAGTTGGGTTACCCATTTAATTTGTTATTTTTTTCAAATATTATGTGATAAAAAATTATTATGCTGACTGAGGGTGTTACAAGGAAAATTAAGCGAGAGGTAAGTAAATGGTTTCTTGAGATTCCTGTCCTTATTATAGGCGCAGAGCCGGAGCCGGATTGAGAGAAGCCCTATTAGTTGCAGATTCAGACTCAGTCCAAGGGAATGGACATGGAATGGAAAAATGGAAATGGGAAGCATATATGATATAGGAAATGGACATTTTTTGTGAGAGACAGAAAATTAATTAAATAATCGATTTAAATCAATCTAATTACGGATGCAGTGTGCAATTCATATTTCTATATAAGGTAATAGAATTATCCATGTATATTATCTATATACTTAATTGTCTTTCTCGGTGCCAAATGTCGGCTATGTGACTGTGACAGCGGGATACCCGCGGTGCGCTGGGCTGGGCTGCTGGAGGGACGCAGTTGTCTGCATTCTATATTATTATTATGTATATTTTTTACTTATAATTAGGTATGTCATATTATATAGATACTGGCATGATTCTAATTAAGCGTTACAATTGTTGCAATTCAATTTGTATAGCTGTACAGGGGAATGGAATAAATATTAGTTCATTCAACTTGTATTTCCAGAATAAGTATATTGTATGGTGATTATATGATAATATAACATATGGTAATTGATGCCTAGTTTGTATGATTGATATTACTTTATATACTAATGACAAGGATTTTCTGGTTAAAATGAGACGGATAAACGGGATGTCCATGTTCAGCGTGTCGTAGTACAAAATGCTCAACACAAACTACTGTTACACTATTAATAATAATAAAAACAATGGTACGTATATACTTATTAAATTAACGTATTAATTAAATGAATTATTATATGGAAGGCGCTTTATTCCAATTTTCAATTTTAATTATTGCTTGATCTTCTATTAATTACCGTTTTACTGTAATGGCGGACCCCGCGCCTACTATTCAAATTCCGATCTCCCAGACACGTCTACTATTACAATTACATGAGATTATTGTCTAGGGATTGTCCAAAAATGACGTCATCGGTGGAGTCAATAGATCTACTTGGCTAATGATTTATGATGACATCCCTTGTCAAAGATAGCCATTTACGCAATGGTTAAGCTGCTGACATGGAAGGGGGTCATAGGGTCCTAAATATTGGAATATTTAGACGAAGTCATTTATGGACGATCCCTTACAGCATTTCACTCGTGGTTTAATTAATAGTATTCCCTCAGCTTCTTTATACTTATTTATGTACATTTTATGTTTATTTTGTAAATTGAACTGAAGCGGAAAGAACAACGATACATTATGAGGGTAAAACTTATTTTTATATTTCTAGCGTTGAGTAATACGATTTCATAAGTTGTAATATTATTGTACTACGCAAGCATATTTATTTAAGATTAGTGTTCGTTTACACAGTCTACTTACACAGGACATAAACTAAACAAAGCAAAGCAATATTAAATTTTTACTGTACTTAGAATCGAAACAATAGATTTTTATGAAGGTACCATTTGTATGTTCCAATAGAAGTTATAGGTCACTATATAGTAGTACGCGGGTCACCATTATAAAACAGAAGCGTATTATACGATTTAAGAGCAAGATTTTAAGTGCATAGATTTTTCATAGGTGTAAGAATCAATTTAGGTACATTATAACGTGGATCTCTAATTGAACGCTGGGGTCTGAGCCTGAGCAGGACGCGAGTCGTTCTATTAGAAGATGTACGGCTACGGCAGTATTCGTAAAATTGAGAAAATTATATATATTAATATTATTCAGATTATTCAGTAGAAAATAATGCAGTGTTGACTCAGTTGGCTGCCACAATAATTATTTTCTATGAATGTACATATCACATATTGCATCTTGATAACTCTATTTTTGTAATGTATGTAAGTATCTACAACTTGTAAAATTGTAAAATGCAGAAACACCTATGTATTTTTATAGCTATTATTTTATTATAACTGCCTGGTCCCCTAAATTAGAAATTAATTACGCCACCAAGATTTGAGGATTTCATTAAAGTAATTTTAAATAAACATGCAGTAGTCATGCATTATTGCTATATTTTACTAAGTTTATTCATAGCTATGATGCTTTAGTTATATTTGCAAAATCATTAATTTTTTAAAATCTTTCTTTTCAAAATTTTGAATTTTCTAAAAAAAAAACATTGTAAATACATCTGGTTTCGTTTCTTCAATGTGACTGTCAACAGTTCAACAGAAGAGCTAGCACCAAAATCTCAGGACCATCAGGCAGTGCAAATAAAATAATCCTACAATATTTTAATATACGAACGCAAGTTAATATATTTCCATTATTTTATACACCTTGCTCTCGATCTTGATTTCTGCCTAAAAGCACTGATATAGTGGATGGAGGCCCGACCTATGAGGCACATGAATACCCCTTGTAGCTGTTACTTTGCAGTGCTGAATGTGTTTTTTTGCAATCTTCGAAACTTCGGAAGGTCCTGCCTGTTCGTTTCTCTCTATTCTCTACACTTTCTTTCATCCAATTTCGAATATTCCACAGCGGTCACGGTTACGGTTGTTATTAAGCGAATCATACCCCCTATGCAATGATAACGAAACAGCTGACGACACTTTCTCTGAAACCGGGAGGCAAAAAAATCGATGGGAGAAGCCTCCATGTGGGCGGGTGCATATCGCTGCTACTTTATTATTTAGTTCTTTACACTTTACAGTCGCCAGTTCACCAGTCTACACAATTCTACAGTAAATAGGTATAGGCCTATAACATGCACATACATACATCCAACCGAGCGCGAATTTTCAAATTAAATTCCAATATTAGTAGCACTAAACTAAACACTAAACAAAAATTTTAAAAACAAATAGAAAAAGAACTGGAGGGCGGCCACTGCCAATTCAAAAATTAGACAATGTGACAAAAAAAACAACGTTAGTCATTAGTAGCCATCATCCTTTAACTTGGTGATGTGTCGTCTATAATTGTATCGCTTTTAATACTACATTCGCTTGTGCTTTCATTAATAATTGACGTCGGGACTCAAAGTTGAACTCAAGTAGGACAGTAGGGAGCTGAAGGATCAACAATTCCAATAAATAACTTTCTAAAAAGCCAAATAAAATTTGAAATTAAGCGTAGTAATAATATAATAGGCTGAGCTACATTCTACACCAAAGTACCTAATTGTGATTAAAAAATACATCACTTTTTTTTTAAACTCTAGTTTCTAGTCCGCTGTGCAAAATTGCATCTCATCGTTATCGCATAAAAAAGAGGGAAGCAAAAAAATTACCATTAAACTATTTAATGAAGGCTGTAAATTAGAAAAGAATTAACATGGGAAATAAAGACACCGACTCAAGTTCGTTCCTGACACGTAGCCGGAGTGCCAAACGTTCCCGACCCCCTCAAGATTATGAAAGTTTGACAGAGCTACTGAATGAAGCGGAGGGGGACTGTGATTTAAAGAAGATTGTTTTAAAGCATGAGGACTGGCTCAAGGGAACCAAGGTCAAAGATGTTCACTGTGATATTGTGACGGTGTCCTGTGCGGAGTTCAGTGAGGAGCGTGCCAAACGGACACCTCTCTTGAATCTGATTAAAAAGCAGCTACAAAAGAGTCGAGATATGTTCATTATCAGACCACATGCTCACTGCCAAACTCCAACCTATAAAAGATTTGATATCCAGGTTATGGATAAAATTGAGAGAGTGGACTCGGTGAGTTACATGGATTACAAAAAACTATCTTACCTGGACAAGAAATTTATTTTTCGGCGAAATCTGGCTTTAAACCCGGAAAGATATACAAGTGAAAGGATCTATGACGCAACTAACTCTTATAATCGAAGCATTCAAAATTTGAAACAAATGAATCCAACGAAGCCACTGTACGACGTGACAGTGGAGACGACCCTTTTTGACTATGACTTTGTTCACAATTGGCAAGCACTATCCCGTCCTGCAGTCCAAGTCGAGAATTGCGGATTTGCACTGGATTTGACTGAGCCGGAAGCACATTATTTAGATGTCACGCGCCCCATCACACCCATGCTGGCGATGCCTTTCAGAATGGGCTGGGACTTCCCGGGGATTTCGAGCTCATATCGATATTATAGTTTTCCGGGTAAGCTAAAATAATAATTGGGAGTAAGGTCTGTATGTAGCTGATAAATGATATTTCTGTCTTTGCATGCATTTCTTAAATTACTACAAACATATCGTGAGTGATGAATCAAAATGAACTATGGCAAAAATAATGCTTTTTTTGAAAAGTGCAAAATTTGCGTGTATTTTGAAAATTTCAAAATATTTTATTTGCACGCTTTTTGAAAAGTCCAAAATATTTTATTTGCACGTTTTTTGAAAAGTGCAAAATATTGTATTTGCATGTTTTTGAAATGTGCCATATTTTCTATGTATAAGCTTTTAGGATCATCGTGATATTTAATGTTATTGTAGATAGTTCAATTTGGAATTGCTGCATTTTGTATCTTCTTAGACGATTTGTTTCTTTAAATGTTTCCAGGGTCAACAACTCCAATGCACGTCGAGGACTTGAATGCAGCTGCTCTTAATCAAAATCTAGGTAAATCTGTCGTAAATCAATACAACCTATAAAATAGTCGTAGTTTCCAGTTTCTCTATATTTTCTAAACGCACGAAACCAATGAATGAATATTTTAAATTTTACTCAAGGTCCCGGGAACAAACCATGGTTGTCGAGTACTTTTAAGGATTCCAAAAAGATGTGGGACTTACTCCGAAAATACAACAACATGTACAAAGATCGACAAGATAATTGCGTTGCTCATTTTCGTAAAAAGGCTGATTTTATCTTGGCAACTCAATTGAAAGACTGGAATGTGGATTTTAAAATTGCAATACAAAAACCAGGTAGAAAATAACTTTAGAAATGGAGGTGGATATAATAATTAATTATACATTCAAAATTACCTACATGAAAATACTGAAAATTGATTTGTATTTCGTTTCAGGGGATATCGTTGTTACACCCACCGGAGGTACCATATCAATTAAATTAATTAACCTAAAAGTTCATGAATAATCTGTTTGTATTATTTTAAAAACCTTACTGATCCATATTATTATTATATCTATGTTTTTCAGTGCCACACCAAGTCACCTCAATTGACTATGCTGTGAATGAAACTCTCAATATCATTGATGATTTATGGTTCAAAGGAGTCACAAATGAGTTGCCGCTCTGTCCGTCAAGAAGTAAATGTAAAAATGCTCATGGTCATGACTATAATAGTTTGACCGGGAGACTCGTTTACTCCCCCCACATACTGTTCAGTGAGTGGACAAATTACCATCATTTGTACGTGAGGGATTCACCCTACGTGCCTGGGGCATTTGATTACCGGGAGTGCTTAGACTGCTACCCCAGTCCCCAAGTTTGTACCGAGTCCGGCACTGGCACTGGCACTGGCACTGGCACGGTCACTGGCACTGACACTGGAAATGACCTCAAAATCAAAGTTAATGTTGGGCAGGTGGCTGAAGTGGGAGTGGGAACCCTGGCCCAGTGCCTACCTCTTCAGCCCATACAGTCGAGGATGAAGCGTCCAGTGCCGTGGGATGTAAAACTCTTCTCCCTCCCACACGTGTCAATTGAATCCTTCCACTGTCCAATCTGCAATACAAAGTTTGCCAATAAGTACACTTTTAATTCCCACACGCATTTTAGCCACACGATTACGAGAAAGAAAACGCATCTATGTGAAGAATGTGGAAAAAAATATATGAGAAGCGGTGGACTTAGGCGCCACAGGAGAATGGAGCATAATGGGTAAGTGGTTTCAGTTCAGTTAGATTTTGAAACCGACATGGCATGATTCTTCATTTTTCAGGTTTCAAACAAGATGTAGATATTCGAATTCTGCATAGTTTAATTACACATAATATGAGCCGAACTGAGAATTTATGTACGTCATGCCGGTTGCTCGTTAATAGTCTATCAGGTGTATCAATATATACGTTCAACATCATGAAATATTCCTGTGCTATAATGCCTATAATACATTTTTTTTATTATGTACTATTTATAGATCCTTAACGAACAAGAAACAAGTGCTCAGAGGAAGAAAACAAACGAACGGAAATAAAACATGATGATAGTTAATTAAATAATATACATGATGTAATTTGATTATCACAAATTATCTTGAGCGGGAATATAGGAATACATGTTTGACAGATAATTACAAATTTATATAGAGGACCAAAGACGTCCTTCACAGTCTCCCCCAACATGCTTAAAAGTTGCTTGGTCAATATTTCAATATTACCTTTTTTTTACACATAGAAGAAGAGAACGTGGAATGAGGATACACATAATCAGCTGTTTTACTACAGAATATACACAGGGTTTCTTGTTTACATCCACACATCACAGAATCATAGCATCTCATAGTAACATACGTGTAACGTGTTAAGGTAAACAGACCGAGACCGACACCGAGACCGTCCTTGGGTCCATAATAGCATAAGAATCTTATCTCTCTTTTTGCATCACTAGTATACAAGGCAAGTAATAGTAGTTTTCAATATCTATAGGCTCTTGGGACTTGTCCCATTGCCCTTTTATTTTCGAAGTCAATATTATTTTATATGGCAAATGTATTTGGAGTTGGAGTTCCGACCTATTGTGGCAAGTAATAGTATACATAACATACTAGTAATAGTCACAGTACCCAGCTAAACACTCTATCGGATGCACTTTTGTCGGTAATAATTTGGTAGAGTTAATATGAAGTTTTATTATTATTATTATTATTATTATTATTATTATTATTATTATTATTATTATTAACATTAGTATTAGTATGGAGTTAGTCAGGTCAACGTATTTGCTTTAATATCACATCCAGAGCGTTAAGTAAGTGCTTTAATAGGTTAAGTAAAGTATACGTAAGTATAAATGAAAGGTAATGAAGCTGAGTCTTTACAAGTGCAATAAGTATCTTGGCAGGTTGTTAGGTATACGTTTTGTAAATACACAAATAATTACTAGAAAAAACAAAAAATAAAATAATGCATAGTAATGTCAATCACACATCATTTAACCAGGAGCATCATTTTGTACAATTTTTCTAATCTGTAATTTTGTAATTAATGTTACCATTTTTACTGATGTATAATATGACAAGCAAAATATGTAGAAATAAAACAAATTTGACTGGAGAAAGTAAATATCAAAGATACTTGATGATCAAAGTCCTTTAAAGTCCTTTACTATCCCACTCCCTACTCCCTGGCCATTCAAACTTTAGGTTTACTAATGTTAAAGTACTGTGTTACTTTGTAGAATACTTTTCTACGATTGTATTGTGTCTCGTATGCTCATCGGAAATCATCGTAAATCTAACTACTAATTCGCATACTTACTTAAATATGAAAATCAGGGCCGGATAATACGGCCAGCGCAGGCAGCTCCCACTGCTTGAATTTTCAAACAACATGTAAATGGAATATTTTGCAATTTTCAAAAATACGTAAAAAGAATATTTTGATTTTTCAAAATCATAGAAATTAAAGTTTTTGTACATTTCAAAAAATGCAAATAAAACATTTAACACTTTTCTCAAAACATGTAAATAGAGCATTTTGCACTTTTCTAAAATATGTAAATACAATATTGTGATTTTAACCAAAAAAACCATCAATAAAATCAAAATGGAGGTTTTTGTACGGAAACAAATTGCTGCCTAAAAGCAATCCCTGATGGAAATGGATATGTCTCCATTACAGAATCATAATATATGTTCAACCGTGTGAAACTATTTTAATATTTACCATCTATTTCATTTGCATTATTTCTCATATTTAAAAATCAGAGAGCTGTTCAAATTCAAACAGTCAAACAAATGCCATTTTTTAAGTGCAGTTTCCTTTCAATAGTATTTAACTAATAATTACACACCTTCAGGCCTTCAGCTGGGTTTGTTGTTCTTCAGCAAACTGCAAAGTACAGTGTGTTTGTAGTGGTTTGCAAAAACTTGACAAAGGTAAACAAAGCCAATGCCGCCAATTGCAGCAGTGGGATAGAAGTAAATTCAAGGGAAAAGGGAAAACCACGAACAATATTAACTATATAAAATAATGATGGAAGATTATAAATTAGAAGATGATGATGGAAAGAAATCGTCCATAAATGATGTCACGTATCTAGGTGGGTGGGAGGTGGGACCTAAGAACCTCTCCATTTAAGCTCATGTTAAGAAAGAATGTTGTCATTCTATAGTTAGTTAGGGTGAGGGTGGGGGAGTAATTCGGAAAAGGGCATGTCATCAATGACATCATTGACGGACCACCCCAATGGAAAAATGTTCGAAAGGGGCATAAAATACATTGGGATGATGGGGGCCATCTTTGAAGTGTTTGTAAAGCAGTCTGCGTGCAGGAAATATAGATGGAATCATGTCTCTTCAGTTCGTGTGGTAAATAAATGGAAATATATGGCAATAATAATAATATTATTAGTAGATAGATACATGGAAATATGGAAACATTCAGTATATACTTAAGTAGGTATACAGTATACGGGGAATTAAATGGGGATAGGAAATTCCTATGTGAATAGTTGACTGTATTATGGAATGGAATGGACGTAGTAAAGTAAAGTTGGTCTTGGTTTGGTTTTTGGTAGTAGTAGATTAAAAGTGTAAATGCGAAGGAATTACATTTTGCATTTGGCATTTAAATTCTCTTTTATATTATTTCTTCATTCCTACCTATACAAATTCTACTATTCTACTATATAGTTCTACGGAGACTACGGACGGATTGGATTACGGAAATGGAACTTCAAAATCGAGTTGGAAAGAGTTTAATTAGAAAGTGACTGTGGGACAGGGTTTCGGATTTGAATTTCGGGTATCGGATATCGGTCCTCATCGTCAATCGTCTTCGTCGTCAACATCGAGTTCGAGTTCTTGGTTCTTGGACTGTTGTCTCGACCTGGACTGTTGTTGGTCCATCCAAGCTCCTTTAACTATATTTTTTCTCATTCAAATATCTAACTATTACATAAAGAATCACAACAAAAACCAAATCTAACCTGTCTACGATCTACGACGTCTACGGTTGACGGTCTACTTTCAACAACATCAGTATCAACTATATTGTATATTGACTATATATCCAAAAATCCAACAATTAAACTAACAACTGACTGAGGAAAGTTCGCGTCTGACATCGAAACTAAACTTTACCTACAAAAAAAAAGTATGTTCAAATTAAATGGTAAATATTGAATTTCTAGTATCCGCCTATATTATTCTCTCATTCTCAGTCTACTTTTACTTTGTTTGTAGTCTACTACTAACTATGCAGTCAATAGTCAGTCCTATAGTTTTGATAGTCAATAGTGCTACACGATACGATCCTCAAGTTGCAAGTTCTGCATTTTAATGATTGTTAATACATAATAATATCAGCAAAAGGGTAAAATTATTATTGTTAATAATCTTCAAACTTTGATTGTTAAAATAAGAAGGTCTTGGCAAAGGAGTACTTAAGTATATGAATTTCATTACTTTTTTTCGTATTTCCAAGAAATTGTTTATTATCGAATCGAATCTCCAAAATACTCAACGACGACATTGAAAAAAAATATGAAGACGTACAACGTAGTTTATGTAGATAAGTAATTAGAGTCACAGAATTCGTCCTTTTGTATAAATTTTTGCATTATAGTAGTGTTTTTTTCGTGGAATCTAGGTGCTGCTTAGGTATTGAGGTCGAGATCTAGAAAATAAACTTATTTGTTATTAAATTTCCAGTCACCAGTTGCCAGTCCAGACTTTATATCCAGTCTCTACTTTAGGTTCTCTTATTTTTTTTATTTATGCTGTTGTAGTCCTCCTGCTCTATCCTTGTGTTCTCTCTTGCTTCATGAAATTACGATTAAATATTAATGATTAATAAAATTGTAATTAATTGTGTACAGTCAGTATAAACCATCAATGTCAGCTGTAAATCTGGTCCTGCGACCTTTCCTATGGTGTTGATTGTCTGAATCTGTTCTCAAATTCGGGATCGGAATCCTCCCAATCCATTCTCACTCATCTGACTGCGACTGGGGGATCGTTTTCTAAAAATTTCTTTTGAAGAATCCAAAAAATCGGTAATTAATTATATTTGAGAGTTGGTCCAAGTTAAAAATATATTGTGGAGCTATTCTCGTGAAGTGACGGTTGACCGTATTCATAGTCAGAAAGAAGAAGAATTAAATATTAATTATACCCATGTGAATTTGACCTTTTGTTTTGGGAATTAAATATTAAAATTATAATAAAAAATAATGCTTTAGAGAACTTCAATGGTGAATGACGTGGTAGAATATCTATATATAAAAATAACGAAAAATGAAACATAATTAAATACTCAGTAAAAAAGAAGGAACAGTGAAAGGGTTATAAGGGTTTTTAAACGTCTGCTTCAAAGTCAGCTACCTACAACTTCATCAGCCCCAGTTTTAAGTCCTTTCAGTCTCAGTCCCACACAGATTCACATCGCAATATAGTCAACATCAAGAGTAATTCTTCATCCATTGAATTGCTCATTTTTCCCCCTAGTCTCAAGTAAGTAACTCAAACTGTACCAGTCATAAGTAGTAATTTTATCCTTTGAATAAATACGTACCTAGATAATAATTAATTGCATCCACTATTGACACCATCAGCAATATTAGGAGCAATCATATCTGCAATCGAGAGTATCATTATGAGTAATAGTAATACGAATGAAGAGTTGTTTGGCAAAACGGGATAAGTCAATGTTTTTTAAATTAAATTATTTGCGTTACATGTATTATTCAACTAGATATGTTCCTATGTTGAATGGTGGGGGTCAAAGTTCAACCAAAGCAATTTTCCAAAATTTCGTTTTTTGGCAAAACGGGGCAAGTCCATTAAATGAGGTTTGAAAAAATGGTCTCAAAGTTCACAAATTAAAATTTCTGATTTTCGAAAAAAATTCTCTAAAAACAGTCTGTATAGATTTATGAAACTTTTAGCAAAAACGCGTCATCAGTTACACTAAGTACCTGTAGAAAAAAAATGAGTTCAAATAAGTACCCTATGCCACCTTTTATTCATTATTATTCGTTCCTGCAAATTTTATTTTTATGGACTTGACCCGTTTTGCCTAAAAGCTCTTCATATCTTTGTAGCAGTATTTTAGTCACTATGAACCGTCAGAGCGAGAAACTATAATCATATTATTATCGTATTTTATGAACATAAAATATTGCGGTGTTGCAGTTGGTTAAATATGCACACGAGGTTCAAGGTAGGTAGGTAGGTGTAGGTAAAATACAATTGTATTGATTGGATTGTGGATCAGCTATGCTGATTTGATAGCACTAATGTGCTGAATAGCTATCTCGTTACTGCGATGATAACTACAAGAAAGGCAGAAAGGTCTAGGCAATGTTATTGAATGTCACTACAGTTCATAGTTGATAATGGACTTTGAACGTGAATACTTTTGTATTATTATAATATTTTTATAATATTTTTATCATATTCAATAGTATTTTGTATAGTTTCCCTTTCGTAAGTACTTTAGCTTATATTAATTTGTTGATTGGTTTTTCATTTAAAATCTAAATCGTCAAAAACTTCGTTGGTTTTGTCTGCTTATTGCTGTACTAATAATAAATTATGTGTGACCAGTGACTAGTTCGCTCCGTATTTGTATCGTAGTTCCAGTTTCCAGTATTGTACAGTCACCGGCAGTTTTCAGTTTGTCAGTCAACAATTAATTCCTATAGGTTCCGCCTTTTATTTGTACTCATGACTCAAGAACTTCTTTTAGTTTGTTTATTTATGGTATACAAAAGCGGTTTGGGTCCAGAAAGTTCAGAGTTCTGTAGTAGTGTTATTGTAAAGTGAAAAGAAAATACAGAAGTGCTATACTGAATCCTCTGACTGTGAACTAAACTATCTTCACATCGGATTCGAAATCGAATTCGACGGAACTTATCTCTTAATTACAGTGACTGTGTGTTCTAGAGTTTGTCTTTGTGTCTGTATGTATGTAGTTAGGTGGGTTTGGGTTCGTAGTTCGTCTTGGTTCGTACATTGGTACTAGGCGTTGACATTGGTAAACATTTTGTGTGTGTTTATTTGTTGTGCTGTTCTTGTTTTGTTGATATTGTGCAATTTGTTGTATTTTTTTTGTCGCTTATGATAACTTTTCTACAGCTGCTGCAGCGCTATTTCATTATATTATTGCTATCTTTATCGACATTGTTATTGTTTCCAGATTCAGTTTGAGTACTCCGTGACATTATATTGTTTTGCATTTATTTCATATTCATTTTTAGTTTTTCGAGTTTCTTGATAATAAATGCTAGATTATGGTAGATAAGGAAAAGATAAATGGGCTGTAAGTGTGCTTGATGATTCTATAAACACTCGTTTTTTTTACTTCGGTACTTGGGTCTTGGACTTGCGTTTAACTTGTGCGACACAAAAACAGAGACATACTGACTGAACTGACATCAACTTTTAAAGCATGCTGCAGTTGTAGCGTAGAGTTAAAGTTTTTAATAAAGCACAGCGACAGACCTCAGAAGACGCGAGTCTTGGATCTTGAATAAGGCTTGCGTTTGAAATGTGCATAATTTGCAAGTATAATTAATATAAATATTTTCTATTGTTTACGAGTTACGATTACGACAGGACAGTCGTCGACAGTCTTTACTTTTTTTTGTCGAGATCCACATTATTGTGCAACTTTTATCTTCTACATAATAATTATATTGTATAGTGGTAGCTAAAAAGTGGGCTAGTCTAGTAGTACGACATAACGATCGTAAAGGATAAGTAGTGACTACTGAGTACTGAGTACAGCTAAGTTTTGTGCTTGCCTGACTACTACTACTACTACTGCGATTCATTGCTAGAAACTGAAGTTTCTCTACAGATATACCTACTACTTCTACTATAAACAAGGAGTTATAGCTGGACTAATAGTATTTCTAATGCGAGATTATTTAGATTTTATGGTAAACGTTGTAGAGGACGACGAGGAGATGAAGATGTACGAGCATGACAGAAGGACATGACAAGGGACCATCAATCATATTGCCTGTATAAGGATATAAAATAGCATATTATATAAACTAATCGTTTTAATTTTTTAATGGGCTCCAGGAGCTATATATTATACTATTGGACTTATTGGAAGTTTTCCATGTACTGACTATGTAGTGAGTTTTATGAGCATATAATTATATGTTGTAACAATTAATTACAGGTTGTAGTTTGCAAGTGCCAAGTGTGTTAGTTGGAATAGCCGATCATTAATTTGAATTGCTGCATATTTGCTTTTGTATTAATCAAGAAAATTGAAACAATTCCTTCTCCATTGCTAAACATTAAATCAGAAATTAATTTTCTGAATTCTGGATCATATTATGGCGGCGTATGTATATTGTATAGTAGTTATAGCCCATAAACTATATTGATAGTAAATATTATTTAGTTCAGCAAAATATTATTGACTATAATGATGTGCTCATTTACAAAAATGATCTAGTGAAATTCCTTCCATCGCGTTATCGCAATCGATACAAGCTACAGAGAAGATTTTCTATCGTTAGTTACTATCAACAAAAAATGTGTTTTTTTCTTACTTTTAAATAACTTTTTTTTATAACTGGACTTATTCAGTTGTATTTGTATATAAAGCAGTTTGTAATTAGTAAACACATATATGTCCTTTTTTATTTTTTGACCCTGTACCCTGGCCTGACACCCACGTTTTGTTGTTGTTTAGGACATCATATTATATATCACTCGTATATTGTAGAATGTTGTGCCCTTAATTCAGATTAAAGTTCCGGCATTCCAACTTATTGTGACCAACTAACCTGAGGTCTAACTAGTAAGAGCAAGACCGAGCATATTTGCCAAGTACATAATTTGCTCTTGCTGTACTGGTACTGATATGATGGCAGCTAGTTAGTGCAATTTGTGGACGTACTACCTTAAATACGTACTTAATACTTTCATACAAGTATTATCTTTCGTAATCCAAGTAGTATATATTCTGCTTTGCATTTGAAAGATTGTGATTAGCTATCAACTGCATGTATTTAAACTGCTTATAGCCGAGAAGACAGGATTATTGATTACATAACTACAAATACGGGACCCACACTCCATACACCGACTACAGCTATAACTCGGCATAGTCTCTGTAAATAGTATATGAAGTAGATTGGGACTATTTGAATGGAAATTAGGAATTGGAAATGATATGTGATCATCAGGTTTCTATCTACAGCTTGTAGCTTCAGTGTATAATTAACCATGCATAGTTGTATGTACATGTCTATTTTTTGTGGTCTGTTTTATTTCAGACTTTGCATTCAGTCATAGACATTGGAGACTTAATGCAGGGGGAGAATTCTTTACCCCTTCATGTCTCATAGATATCACATCGTCAAAAGTGCCAATCATAATTAAATACTTTGATATGAACTGTAGATAGACAGTTGTTGTTAGATATGATACCTCATAGTTCATGTAGTAAGAGTAGACCCTATTTATTATCGGTGTCGGTGTCGGTATCCCTGCTCATATTTTTATCATCATATTAATTATATGATCATGTAGAATTTGTGTTTTCGTCTATCTTTCTCCAAGTTTTAGCCAAAGCCAAGTGCAAATTTCAAAAATAATGCATTTGATGGAAATCTAGAAATAATCGACCTCGACGTCGAGTACTTAGTCGTTAATTTTAAAAGTGAACTCGGAACATAGTAACATGTGGACCTATAGACAAAGTTGGTGTGTGTGTTGTGTGGTCGTGTGTAGTACAGTTAATTGTTTTTGCTTTTAAGATTTACTGTATTTTTTAATCAGTTAAATGTGAAGTCAGTGTGTATCCAGTTGAGGGGTTATTTGATGTGACAATGAATATGCAGTCAGTATTAACAGAATTATCTGTATGTATAGTGTTTTTTAAAGTGCAAAACATTTCCAAAATAATTTACTATAGAATATTACAGGAATAGAATTAATTCTGTTTTTAATAATATTGTGTACGTGTGTATCTACAGCTATAATAATAATATTAAAACAGTTGTTAAGTATAATAAAAGTGCATAGGTATATTATAACAACATATAGTATTCAAATTGCTAATAAGGAAGCAACACATTAGAAAGCTTAGAAACTGCATTCAGGGAATGCTGTATATATTTATTCAGCTCGTTTTATTATTGTGGCTGATTTAAAACTGCGGTTGGAATAAATGTTCAATAGGTAGGTGGTAGGTAGGATTTGAACTGCATTCACAAAATCTACAATCATGTATATTTCTTTTTTTGAAAAAATAATGGGATTTAAAGGGAGTAATGGCGGTAAAACTCCATTTAGTAAGTGGTTATTTTATTCTAATGGAAATCGTTATAATTTATAATATTTTTATTCTTAACATTATTTTATGACAGTGATATTATTTTTTATCAGGAAAACAACTTTGATTTCAACTTATTGAGAACTTTGCAAACTAAGTTGAGATTAGTAGTGTAGAGTTTTTAATTGTATTGATTTTGAAAGTGTGCTCAAAGCAAAGCATTTTGTATTTTAAGAGTTTCGTGTAAGGTTTTTTAGTTATTACTTTATGTTTACTTTTTTTTATAGTCAATGATCCTGTAAAATTAAAAATGGATGTCCAACGTGAAGATATTCAAGAACTGCTGGAATTTTTTTCCAAAAACACTTACAATGCATGGGATACGCACCCCAAAGTACGTTGAAATTTATTTTGTTTTATCTTTTTATAATTATTTTAAGATTTTATGCGTAGCGTAACATTCTATTGATGAAGACATTATTTACCCTAATATATAAACAGTGGAAAGCAAATTGATAAATGTAATTTATATTATAATTTGCAATTAAACAGGTTCATCAAGTAATGCAAAGATGTCTGGATCTTTTTGGATTGGATTATACGTATTCAGTAAGTGTTTCTTTGATTTCTAGATATAACGTTCTAAATGTGTGTTCTATTTTTAATTACTAAAAATGTGTTTCTAAAGAGTCAATTCCAATTATATACTTAGTAAGTTATAACAAAATGTTTTAAATTAATTTCTTGTGTAAATTGTTTTATTCAGGTAGTATCAAATAGCAGTGGGGAGCTAAGTAGTAACTATCCAAGTAGTTTGATATTCTTGGAGTCTGATAAAAATCATGAAGATGGTGAGATAGCCTCAGTATCTCTCAAGCCGGCAAATCTGAACGGCTCATCAAATGGAGTGACGAATACAACTACGAATGGGGATGTACCGTCACAGTCATCCGTACTGAATGGATCGAATTCATCAGATTTAAATGGGGACAGTCAAACTATATCCTCATCATCATGTGCTAATATTTCAAACACAAGTCAGACCACGGACGATGGATTTAATCCAATTCAAGAACTACCCAAAATTAAAGATTTGTGCAGTAAAGCACGCTATGCTCGATGCAGAGCTCGCTTTCCTGTTCCTGTCATTCTTTATAAGAAGAAACATATTTGCAGGTTAGTCAGGCTAATTATAATCATACTTATGCTGCTACTGGTTGTGTTGTAAAGGTGTTCTAATTCTTTAAGTTAAAGATACATTATATTAACGGGCATTATAATTCAAAAAGCAACATATTCAATCTGCATCTTCCAAAAAATGCTACGGTAGGTAGCATATTATTCGTAACTCGAAGCGATGTTTCCAATTTAACTAAATTGATACCGCAATTCGTAGCAATGTTTCCTTTGGAAATTGGCCGCCACTGAATAATGGTAGTAGTACTCGTACTGGAGTCTCCTGATCTTAGTGAGTGGAAACTCCAGTTCAAGAATATAATAAATTGGTCTGTAACTGAACAGTCCTAGCTTACAAAATAAAAGTATATATCCAGTATTTGAGATAATGTAATTAGTTATTATAATTATACTATTTTTGAATGTCATTTGATGATTACTTCGATATGTACTTATTCTGGTTCTGGTCCTCTGACGCTGTCGACGATAACGTACAGGTGATATTGTAAGTGTGTATAATATCATTGCATAATATGTTTCTTGTTTTGAATTTGAAATGGCGCAGATCAGCAACATTATCGGGTGGACCAGAGATTTACGGAAGGACTTCCTTTGATTATTTCTTCTCTGGAAGCACTAGTGCTAGTGCAAGTACGACGACAACAACTACTACACCTTCGAGTGCTAATGGAGTGGATAATAAATCTGCAGAAAGCGGGTCTACAGAGGATGATGTAGTCGTTCCAGAATCCGAGACTGGCACACAAGGAGACTGGCAATTATTTGATAGAGTCAGGCACCAAGATATACGACTTCTTAAATCTTTTCAAGTCCAAACTATTGTAGATCTTATGGTAGAAAAGAAAAAAGTCAAGTTCGGTGTCTAGTAAGTTTACAGTAATTTCCAAGTTTTCTTCGTCGATTGCCCAATGCGCTTCACTTCACTTTTATTTAAATCGTAATAATTTCTAGTTTTTTGTAAATGTCAGAATGTTTACAAGCTAATAAGTTCGCTTTATTGTATGGTGTATTGCAGTGTAACTTCATCGGAGAAGGTGGACAAGAAAAATCGCTACTCTGAATTCAATCTTATTTCACTTCCCTACCCAGGGTGCGAATTTTTCAAGCAATATCGTGATAATGGTTATAATGGAGAAGAACTCATGTTTGAGTGGAATCAGGGTTATGTAGATGCCAATATTTATGTTCCTTCCGATCTGACATCGGACTCTTTGAATCTAGAATGGTCTCAATACAGAGTAAGACAAAAAAGTATTTTAAATCAAATAATAGTTATGAATTGTGTACAATAATTAATTAAAAGAAACTTATCGTGTAGGTACATAGTATGTTGAATAATTAATAATAATTCGATTTATTTTGGTCCTTTAGAAATGGGATTTAGTTCTTCTAACACAAAATTATGTGAAATTATTACTGGCTTATCTAAGAAGTGAAAGTAGTGGGTTGTTAATTCATTGCATTAGCGGCTGGGACCGAACTCCACTCTTTTTGTCACTACTTCGGCTATCATTATGGGCTGATGGGGTCATTCATAAATCTTTAAATGCAGAGCAGGTGCGTATATTCATTTAAATATTTACTTAACTTTTATTGTATTTCTACGCTTATTGTAATTCAATTCCGATAAATCAATAAAATATAAATTGTATTTAGTATTTATGAAATTAATACATAATAAGTATTTTTTTATTCTTGCTAGATTTTGTACCTGACATTATCATACGATTGGCTGTTGTTCGGTCACAATTTAGAAGACAGACTGAATAAAGGAGAAGAGATTCTCTTCTTTTGTTTCTACTTTCTAACGCACATTGTCAGTGATGAATTCAGTATCGATTATGTGGATGAAGCAACTCCGTAAGATAAACATACGTAGTCATACCCTAAAACGTTTTATTAACTGCATACATTTTGTTAAACCCAAGTCAGTCGGTAGTCAGTAAAGCGCAAAATAGTTGGTTATTTTGGTATTTTATTTTATTTTTATTAAATAATTAATATTTCAGACTAAAGCAACCGAAGACAGACGTAGATGTAACACCCAATGGCATTGGTGACAGCAGTCCGTATAAACAATCGCAGAGCGAAGGGCAGGTCAGTCAAGAGGATGATGCCCATAATTGGAAAGAATGTAACGGCAAAACTAATGGTGCTCAGTGTGCTGGTTCTACTTTGGGAAAATCTTCAGAGCCAGAAGAAGAAGAAGGGATACAAAAGGAGAGGCTTTCAGACGAAACCAGAACCAATCAATCAAATTCGCACAATCATGATAATGGAAACGTAGCTCACGAGTCTAATTCTGACTGCATTTCAACATCCAATGGTTCTAATAATATTCCGACTATTTTCCATTCAAATTTCAATGGTCATTCCAATCAAAATGGAGTTATAGCTTCACTTGAAGAAAGCACGGCTACCAAATTTCCAGTTCCTTCCGTTGTAAACGAGATGAGCGGGTGAGCTTCAATCTTAGTTTATGCTAATTAGCTCGTAATTTATTTTTAATCTAATTCTGAGGCTACAATGTCCATCATCCTACAGCTGTAATGAAAACTATACGTCACTAGTGGGGCTTGTGTAAATATAGATTTCAATTTAAAGTTCAATTAGTGCCAGTAGTATCGATAAAAATGCATGAGGGTAAATATTTACATATCATTGAGGTTGAATTGGTTTTCGCTGGATTTGTTATCTCTTTAGATAATGTTAATCACATATATATATTAGTATGCCTGTATGATCATGAGTTTAGAATATATTTTACATATATTTGAACTTTTAACTGCTTAAAAGTAAGCTTATCTGAGATTAACTTTACTGGCATACTTCAGCATTTTATATTTCTAAGTAAGCTATAATCTGTCCTTCAGACAAATCCTTCAGTAACATCATAGTATGCGATGGCGTTTACATTACGTATGGTTGGGATTTACTTCTATTTATAGTCATGTCTGCGGGCTGAGGGCGACCAGTTTTTCTCGTTTTATAGGAACAAAAATAAAAATAACTAATAACTGTAGTATATGATTAATAGGGATCATAGTTTGTGTAGTATGTACCAGAGTGTACCTACCTACCCACTTTAGGATTTGGTAGCTTAAGGTTATGTGGACGGAGAGGTCATGTTATTATTCTCAGTTGCGTGAAAGCTATATTTGTTTTGGCTTTGGAATTTTTTAAGAATGTACAAGGAGAAGATAATATAGGCAAGTTTAATTTATTCTCTAATGATCTGCACAGTCCATAAGTTGGTGCCATGAGGCCATGGCTATAAGTTTAAATAAATATGTTTTCGTTATTTTAACAGGTCATTACCAATCACTAGAAACGAGAAACAAAGTGTCTTAGGATCAAAGCATGACAGCATTAAAGAATTACCTCTTATTTGTATAAAAATAGACGTAAGGTTGTTGTAAATGATGAATTAGGTAGGGGTATGTTATATTATGTATATATATATACACGTTTTTTGAATTATTGAATTAATGTACATTTATCTGTTCACTTGCAGGAACGGTGTAGAGGAATGTTTGGAAAAATCTTCTGCCATCGTTTTCAATTCGAGTTCCCATTTTAATTCCAATTCAAACGTGGAAGAAGCCGAAGAAGCGTGTTCAGTCACATTACCTGCTATGGTTCCAAATTCCAGCATTCCCAGTTTAGATCTATCGGAAAATAAGATGAACGGTGATACTGGTAAGTCAACAAGGTCGACATTTGAAGTTCAAGAAGCCGAAGACGGTGAAAAAGGGGCTGTGCCTGCATTCACAAATTCAAAATCAAGTCTAGCTCATGTTCATACTTTGTCAGCATCTCAAGCCGAAACGGGTGATTCTACTCAGACAACGCCAGCTCCAATGCCAATAATGCAAACGTCAAAGTCAACCACAACGGTAGAGACTCAAGCAATAACTGTTGAAAAAGTGGCGGAGAGAGAGAGTGAAAGATTGATTGAGGCTCCCCCAGCTTCGCCAAATTCCCCTTCACAAAACGAACCTATTAAACCAAAACTAACATCATCACCTACGTCGAAACCAAACGGGAAAGGACTCAACAAGGACTGTAGGGGAAGTTCAAGATGTGAGAAATTGCAATTAGTACGTGCATTATTCTACTCCACCTATGCACATCTACTAACAAATCATCATGGAGTGAATGAGAATTCTAGTGGAGGTGGGAGTGGCCTTAGCGTTATCATTGATAACATTGCTACCAAAGTTGGCATTCGAGCCCCTAATCGTAGCACTAGTTAAATCAAACCGACATCAGAAATATCAAATCTAAATGAGACTTTAATATAATAATATACAATATTTAATAGACTAAAAAATATTAATGAATATATTATTACATATGCATTACGTTTATTACAATAGTACGATTATGGTTACTACGATTACGAATACGATCATCACTATCATTATAACTCATAATTTTACTATAATTTATATATTATTAAATAGTTAATTCAGTTCAGTAATAATTAAATATTATTGTGATTCGCAATGTTTTTAATCCTTGTCGGTCCAAGTCCTAGGAATGTAATACTTTGTAAACTGATTTTTCATGGTTTAAATTAAATATACGGAAATTTTAAGTTTTAATTTGTAAAATGTTCCATTTCTATATGTATACTTGTGTACTCTGCGAACACAACCGCAACCAGTAGACAATTTTATGGTGTTCTTGTGCTACTTATTTACTAGTATATTTACAGCTTGAATTTTTAACCTCATTCAGTTCAATTATGTTTCTGTTACTTCCTCCTTCCCGGACCCCACACCCTCCTCCGTTTACCCGTTTTTGTAGGGCATCAACGACGTAAAAAGATAAAAGGTAATTGTAAGGAGTACTTGTGATTTGTTTTTTAAATATTGAATTTTATTTCAACTAAAATTTTGAAATCATATAAGTAATTATATTTATAATTATAGTTGCGTATGTAATAGCCGAAGTTGTATTTATATTATTGTACAATATATATTATAAACAATAATGAGACGAATTTTATTTTGAATATTTTGTATAATTTTTAATGAAATGGAGGAATTTCCGGAAAGAGTAGACACTAAAGCAAAGTAGTAATTATTGTTATTATCATAATCGCTATTGTCAATTTAAATGTAAGTCCGGAAGACTTGTGTTTTTGTCGCTCTTGCTGTATTTCGTAAGCTCGTGTTACACTTTGACACTGAAACCTAACCACATCATTTTTAAGGCACTTGATGTGATGCCCGCTTTGCAACATGAATGTTCTGAAAGTTGAAGCTTATTATTAACAATAACTATATACAATAATTTTAATTACAAATTGTGTAGAATTGTAGGAATTATATCGTATTGGTATCGGAATCGTATATAATTTAAATTTGTTAGTGATTACAATTTAAAATTGCTTACAATAATTACATATTATATTGCTGTTGCTATTGCTAGTATAATGTATGTACCTGAATGTCAACGTGCGTGAGTATTGTGGTTAGAGAGAGTGGATCCTATCATTAATTGAATATCTTTTAGGAAGAAAAAAACGACCTCGTACAAGTAGACTCTCCAGATACTCGTTGTAATCGCTTTATATAGAGTATAATTATTAATTATAAACCTTGGAAGTTGGAAGAAACCGTTAGCACGAAACGCATTTTGATTCGATTTTTAGTGTGGTGTTTTCCACAATAACAACGTTTAATAAGTTTTAAAACCGATGAATGTGTTTTTAGTTGATCATTATACAATTATTATGGTGTATACCGAATTTTCATATTATATGTATTTTGAGATTGCATTCATATTGTAAGTGCAACCTTTGCGTGTGTTATGATGAGTTTAATTAATGAGTAGCCACGATAGTCCGAAATATATTATGGTTATATGCTTATTATGTATCCGTCTTCAAGCGCTCTGATGGTTAGTGGCTAGTATCTCTCGTCTGAATAGTAATTGTAAATAGCGACAGTTTATGGATATGTAATACTTTATATATAGGAATTTTAATTTTTATGAATTATGATAATTTTAATTTAGTATGTAATTAAATGCAGTTTCGTTTTACTGCCTAAACGTTTATTTTTCGCGCATTTCGATATAGAGTTTAGCAGAGTGATTCATTATATACACCTACAACCTACACGTATAGAGTTCCAGATGTAGTTGTCTTGTCGTTCTCTGTTGTCAGTAATTAAGCTTTCTTGAAAATCCCTTCCTCAGTGCCGATATCGATATCCTTTTTTTCTGTAAAACTGTAAGTAGTGCTGGCTTTGATTTTTCCATTTTATTTTCCAAGTCTGAAATTAAAATTTATATTGGGTAGAGGGTTAAAATATAGACGGGTTCAATTTTGAAATATTCTTCAATTCTGAGTAAGTAGGTGTGTCGATGTTGTACAAACAAATCACACATATTTAGAGCAATTTGCACGGACTATACAGAATGATGTTGAGTGTATGTACCTATATGTAATTTCTACAATTATAACGATAATAATAATGAATACGTAAAAAAATGGTTTAATGATACAGATTTATATATCTCGATAAAAGTGTATGAGAGAAATTATATGAATACTAAATAATAGAAAAAAATGTTCTAATTTTATGTTGTCTGCTTACATATACATATATGCGTAATTTCAAAATTTATATAAATTCAGAATTGGATTCTGATTCTTTCTAATAATCTGGGCTTTACTAGTAGTAATCTTATTATTAGTATATTTTATTAGAATTTAGATCTAATTCACTTTCGCAAGTAAAATAATAAATAGTGTGCTATTTCAATATTTTTAATTTATAGAAGTATAAGCTCAGTGCATGACATTCATATCAAATTATAATTTAAATACCGAAATCTATATAAATAGTGAACGAAAAATTGTTGGGTCTGAAGGAAGAAAAAAAAGAAATGAAATATTATTACTTGTTATCATAGTAAAAATAATAATAGTCTGTTTTTTGGCTGGTGATGAGATCGGACTGATCTCGAAAGCGTGCACATTGATCATTATTCACATAAATAAACGTAACTCTTTTTATTCCAGTGTAAAGTGTAATGTAGTCAGTTTTTTTTAAATTTAAGAGTGAATTTTTTTCTAATGTAATATTTTGGAAATGTGTTCATTTTCAGTAAAATTTTGAAATTTTAGTATGACTTTATTGAGTCACAGTTAAATTAATGACATTGATGTAATATGAACTGTCAGACATTTTGGAATCGGAATTTGATTTGGAATTAAAATAATATATATACGTGTTATTAATAAGAAGTAAGTATAAAATATACTATCTAAAGAGAGTATTAAATAATTGTGTAAAAATGTATAATTATATATATTACATGAAAATTGAATTGTGAAAAAAAGTTATAACGTCAACTGCTAAATCTGTGAGCAAGAGCAAGGCAAGTATAAGAAAAGATACGGAGAGAAAGAGAGAGAGATATATGGGATAAAGCATTAAGTAATGAAAGGAAATGAAAGATCAAAAATGAAAAATGTGAGAAGATGTGTTTGATTAATGATAATAAAGGCAAAAGAGAAACGTATATGAAACGTAACGTTAGCTTTAACTTAATATCTGATGTAAAATCGCATTTAGATAGTGATAATAAAATCATGAATAATTAGTCATATTTTAATACTGTGTGTCAAGTAGTATGAAATCCATTTATTTGTATTCATCCAAAATTAAACTTGCAAGTAAGTACGTAGGTATATATTTTTGTCTACATACATTTTTTCGACTTTGAAGTTTTTTTAAAAATCCGGGTGTCCGGGTTGTCCACACCTTTAATTTCATACGCTATGATCATCTATATTCATAGTAGGATTGCCTCATTTTTTAGATGCCTTTTTCTAATTCCAAAAATATCCATATTACATAAGCAAGAGCCCAGGTGGTTTTTTAATGCAAATTTCCAATTCGTTAAACGATGTTTTTTTTGCTGTAGACGCCTACCATTACCATAATTTTTGTACTTAAGTTGCTTCGGGCCTGCCTATTGCTGGTACTTCGGTTCACGGTCACAATGTCATTAATCAGACAATTATTTTAAACCAAATCTTGGCGAATAGTTGGCGAATCCATAACTTGGAAAGTTTAAATTTTTTTAAGTTGTATATTTCACATAGACTGAAAATTGTGCCGCTTATATTGACTCTTCAATACGGATATGAATACATTATAGTTTGACGAAGGCTTATACATTAATATTAACATTGACTAAGGTTAAACTACATGTCAGAAAATTCCAAATTAGAATCTCGTCGACATAAGACAGGGGCAGTGACAGAGATTGTCTCGATCTCGAATCGAAATCGAAGCAAATTAATGCAACAAAAAAATATTAAAAAACCCCAGTGACTCTTCAGTTCACAAATTACCATTTTCATTAATATAATTTGCATGTTACAGAGGCAACGACTACCTTAGCGTGGGCAAACAGGGTATAGATATACCTATCTGAACTCTAATCCTAATCTGTCCTTCCGTTCAACATTATGAAAATACATTACATACTACATGTACGTGAAGTAATTGTATAAAATACAATAAACTACACGGAATTAGAAAAGATAATAATTATTGTTATTGTAAATGTAAAGGGCGAGTATATTATTTAGTATATATAGTTCTGGTTTAATTTTAATTTTGGTTATCATTCATTCATGTTGATGACGGTCACTTTTCTGTCTGTGATAGTTCGATAGGTGTTTGAGTTGCGTTTCTAAGTTTGGAGTTCACGCATATATATTGATTTTCATTCTACTCTTCATAAAAATTTTTATGGAGATGGATATTTAATGACTCCACCCGGTTTTTTCTTAAAAGCCGGCCCATAATCCTTGAATTAAACTTGAAAGATAGTAAATGTCATGTCAGCTACAGGTTCATCTCAATATCCATATACCCATGACCATATCATTGGCCATATGGGCAAGTAAAAATAGACCTACATGTAAATCTAAAAATTAAAAAAAAATGCACTCTCATATATATATGTATTCCCAAGATATCAAAAAGCATGACATATAAGAACTCATTAAAAATAAATTTTTGTTACAAATCACTTCAATACTTCAATTGAATTCAATTCTTGATTCCAAATTTCAAACGGATTAATTTTAATGAGGTATACAAACATTGTATGTAATATATTATTATGTAGTTCACACAATAATTATAAAAATAACTTTACATTATTTAAAAATTAATTACCATATAGAACCAGAACAACTGCACTCGTTCTGGTCACGTTTTTTTAAAACTCTTAAAGAATTCTATAAAACATCACACTTCCCCCTCCCCCATATTCCATATTACATGCTCAACAAGTCCAAGATTAAAATCAAAAACGTGAACTTTGAAACTTTATTTTTACAGAAGTATAGCTAGTGATTTATTGTATACAGTTGTCTGATTCTATATTCATGATTGGACGCGGAGATTGGAGAGAAACTATAATATATATATTGGGATTGGGACAGATAATTATCTCTGACTCTGTCGTATGTGATATAATATTATGTATCTGTACTAATATCTATGAAATGTAAGTAATATATTGTGCGTATTTTCGTAATGTCCGCAGGTAACAGAGAGTGCTCAACGATTTACGATTTGTGACCCTGACCATGGGAAAGTTCACAAAGGTAAACAATATATACTACAAGTATGTATATAGAGGATGCTTCTATTCTAGACATAATAATATATTATTTACCTAGTATAAACAAAAGATTATCAGCCGCCCTCGCCTCACTTCGCGTCGTTCATCAAATACGACATACACTATCCTATATAATTACACTGATCCCTATTATTAACACGAGACTTTAATACGTACTTATAAGAACAAGAACTCGCCATCAGAATATCATATACAAATGAGAAAGGACTCAATCAAACTACCTGTGACAGCCACAGCCTACCGGGCTTTATTATTGAATTGATGGAGAATCTGCAAAATTTCCTCTTTTTTAACAAATGAAAACACAAAACTAGACAATCCCCTGTCACATAATAATAATTTACTCTGCCGTTATAAATGTACTAAAAGTAAGTAGGCGTATAGGGTACCAAGTAATTATTAAAAGCAGTGTCAAAACATTTTCTCTGTATGTGAAGAGTTGTTTGGGAAAACAGGATAGGCCCATTCCAAGTCCACAAAATTTTGATTTTTAAATATTTTCTAAAAAATTCAAAAATCACTAGATTTAAGCCACTCCTTGTGATAGTGCTTTGCCGGTTCGGGTATTAGTCGCACCCGTTAAAGTCGCACCCACATTACTCACCCCCGTGGTACTCGCACCCGTCCAACTCGCACCCTGGTATTCGTCGCCCCTGAGCATTAGTCGCCCCCGTCAAACCCGCCCCCGTGAAGTATGCAAATTAAGAATAATTTAATTTTATGTGAACACCCCTTGCAGGTGTCAAAAGTTCACTCACTTTTATCTTGGGTTTTTCATGTGGGCGCGACAGGGCTCTTTCCTTCATTAATGCTCTACATTTATCCGCTGCGTGCCTGTGTAACAACACAAAGTTAACAATTTTGTCATTACATTATGAACTCATTCATCAAAACATACGTTATTAAATTTGTATACTGACTTATATCCTGAGGACTAACTCTACTACTTCCGGCAAATGATAATAATACGTAATAATAATGCTAATAAGTAAACAAGTGTATGTCTTTATAGATAGGCTTCATAGCTTCTGGGGGCGAATATGACGGGTGCGAATAATACTTGGGTGCTACTTGCAAAGGGGCGACTAATACCCAGGTGCGAGTAAGACGGGTGCGAGTAATGTGGGTTCAGGTAATGTGGGTACGAATTTATAGGGTGCGACTAACGACGGTACCGCTTTGTCAGGCAAAGTGTGCATACGTGGGAATTATTAAGCTTAAAAAAATCAGCCAGTCACATTTTATTTGAAACTTATTGCTCCTATAAAATTTGCTTTGGTGGACTTGGCCCGTTTTGCCAAACAACTCTCCATATGGATAGTTAATAAGCACAAATCGTCAGCTTTTTAAGTTAGTACTCAAAAATAGTGAAACAGCTTTATCTTAATTAAATGCTGCGCTTTTTTGCACTATACTGCAGTATTGCACTCTGTCACACTCAAGACTGGCAAGTGACCAGCATTGACATTAATCAAGAAGACCCAAAAACTTGAAGAACCAGCAGCAATAAAAAATTCTTTATCATTACGCTCATCCCGAACAAAAAGGAGATGTAGAACGGTGAAAAAACCAAAAAACTATACACGTATAGATTCGCCTACCAACATTTAGACTTTAAATTAAACTACAATTTAGTATATGTTACAGAAAACGGGGTGAACAAGGACCATAAATAAAAGCGAGCGTGTAATAATGATAGTAATGGAAACTATATACTAATAACAATAATTAAAATAAAGTTCAATTGTTAAACTGGATACGGAATCGACGCTTTAAAAAATCATGTATTTTTAATCATGATGAGGGAGTGTTCTGAATCCAGACTCGAAATATTTATAGAGATCCTGAACCTGACGATGACGATACTTGTAAAAGTACGAATATATAGTGAAATTGTCTGCATAAATTACAGATATCAAGATCATGATTATGATCATATAGACAGACACACAAATCCATGTTCAAGTTCAAGAAAGGAATGGGCGCAAAGGGGGACACACAAGAAACAAAAAAAAACTTCAATTTCTGCTCGAAAAAAAAATAATGAAGAGTTGACTCAAAAACAATAATCCAAAAAATCACAACATTTTTATCTTTACGGATGCGAGCACCCAACTTTTACAACAACCCAACTATCTTATATGCACATACAAGAGCACATCACAAAACACATCACAACATATCACAAGTCAGACAAGACACACAACAACAACAAAAAACAGGTGAAAAAAACACGAGCACACTAAAATAACAATTTGTTTGCTCTATAGCTCTCTGTCTCAAACTCATTGTTAGTTAGGCGTTTTTTGATCGTGGGTCGATCGTGTGTGCATATAATTACCTATATACGCTACAGTATTACAGATTACAGTACTGCAGTAATAATACTCCTGACTTTATTTTTTTATGAGACGCTCAAATCTCTGATCTGATGCTCCTTTCCATTTTTTCAATAAAATTAAAAAAAAAGAATTAATAAATCTCCTAATATGAAAACCAATACGAACACCGACACCAACACCAACACACCAACACCAACAAAATAGCGAGTAGGTCGCTACATACTGAGAACCAGCCACTGCCCAAGGACATGTGCATACAGAACAGAAGACTGGCCTGCCACTATATATATGTTGCATGTGCTGTACCATGATCAGTAACTTCCATTTCCATAATATAATTTCCATTCGACACTTGGGCTCACTCCTTAAGTAATTATGTGCACAAATTTTGTTTGCGTGGGAATTTGGGAATGAGAATTCTATAATTATTTTAGTGTAAATAAAATACTTGTATACCTGGTATATGTAAATAATAATGGAAGCTTCCCCTATATATCTATATCTATTATGACTTCTTGGTTGAGTTTGAAATGGTTATGGCATATAGACATCTAGGCATTAAGTTAGACCCATCTATATTTCCATGTTCGTATTTGTATGTGCACACTGACTGTTCAGTCTTTCATCATCACAATCACAGAGTCAAAATCAGACTCGGAATCAGCAACGCACACATTTTTCGCAGTCTTTTCTTTACTTTACTATTCCTTCCTAATCTTAACCCTTAATTCGTATTCGTCATTTTTTGACTTGTTTACTTACGTTCGCTCACTGTTCAGATTCAGAAGGAACTATAACGTCTTCAATAATCATAATAATATGTGATGATGTCGTTCCTTCCACTATACGGCTACCTGTACAGTCACAGTCCCAGTGTATAGACTATAGCAGTACTAGCATAGCATAGCGGTAGACCACTGGATTTGGCCTGGCCTATGGCCTATGGCAGGCATAGTACATAATAATGAAGAGTTGTTTGGCAAAACGGTTAAGTCCATCGAAGCAAATTTATATACATGAACAACGAATTTTAAATAAAATATGACTGAATGATTTTTTTAAGCTTAATATTATTCGACTCTACCTGACGAAGTACTGTCACAAGTAGTGACTTAAATCTACAATGATTTTTGATTTTTTTTTAAAATATTTCAAAATCAAAATTGATGGACTTGACCCGTTGTGCCAGAAAAAGAAATATTGGCCATTTAAAAACATTAGATTGATTGAACTTTGACCTCTAGCATAGAACACAGTGCCGCATCTATAGTTGAATAGTACACGTGACGCATTTTTGAAAAAAATTAACTGATCCCGTTTTCCCAATGAACTCTTCAAGTTATGCCACCTGCTTTACTTTTTTGCATATCATATCTGTGTATTATGTAGTAGGTATTCAGCACGTACTTTTAGTCTTTAGTGGTGCAATTAGTAGAACAAACCCTAAGGTTTTTTTTATAATATTTTTATTATTTATTATGTTTTTTCTCTTATTCTTTTTCTCCCAACTGACACCTCAAGCTACTGAAACAACTGGAGAGTAGAATTATTGTGTAGTTGCTATATACATATACTACTGTAGTAGAAGTCTGGTTCTGGTTCTGGTTCTGCTATGGTAGAATGTTGCTGAAAGGAAAATGAAAAACTATACATGGAGTATATATATCATGTGTATAGAATACAATGACATGGACATGAGGGTGAGAATTGAGAAGGAAATCTTATAAATATCCAAGTTCCACTCTTGCACCTCTACTAGTTTTCGTTGGATGTGAGGGCAGGGAGCATCATCATCGTCAAATCTCACATCAGCACATCATTCACGTTCACGTTCACAGTCAAATCCAATCATCACATCAACGCATCGTTCGTCGTTCGTATTCGTACACACAACATATAGAGTCCTATAGCCATAACCAGAACCATACTATACCAAGGCTCTCATATTTTTAATGGTAGTAGTATATTGTTTTAAATAAAATCCCAGCGTCTAAATTATTTGTGAAGTCATAAGGAAAACGGAACGGAGTGAGTCAAGTGCAATCTCGTCACACATCCATCATCATCCATTCAAAACCTTCTCTCCCCCGCTTAAATTACACACAGCGAAATATCAAAATTGAACGAAAAAAAATCATTAGTTTGTGTTCAGTACCATTGTCAACAGTACAAAAATACCCACAGGAGGAAACGGAAAAGAAGCTTCGTCAGTTTATTTTTGTGAATTTCTTATTTTCAGGGAATTTTTCAAAAACAAATTACCTGGATTAGATTTTACCAATTGTTTCGGGAGGCTTTAGCTTTTTTGGTAAGTAGACACAATACTATATACATATACAACATTTGTAAAAAAATTCTTGTAGTTAGTAAAGTAGGTACATAGGAATTTGATAATTTGAAAACTATCTGCAATTTTGAATCATTTGAATTTTTCACATAATTTCGAAATTAAAATTGTAACAAGGAATTATAAGAAAGCGGAAAGACAGTCGTACGTAGTATATTAAATAGGAAATGACTGCATGAGAAAAATGAGGATTTTGAATGAATGACAGATACACTAAAAATTAAAGACCAGAACCAGAACATTATTTTTATATTTTGGAGTGTAAGTAGTTTCGAAATGGGAAAATAAACCTACATATATAGGTACATATACCTATTTCTCCATTCATATAACTTTTGCTCTACTACAGTAGATTGTTTGTTGTACGTAGCTCCAGTCCAGTACCAGTACCAGTTCTGTTCTAGTGTAGCGATTTTGTGGATATAATTTTATTATTACTACGTCTCTGAATGTCAGTGGCGTATATTGTAAGCAAGCAAGGTTTGTTCAGGGAATTGAATTTAATTATTATGATTATTATTATGACTGTGCAACAACTGTGGTGGGTCTTGGTCTTTGCTCGTAATATTTGTGTGAGTTTTAAAACGCTGTTAAATATAATTATATGTATATAGAGTAGGAAATGCATCCATATCCATAATTCATGTGTGTGTGTGTGTAGTCAATGCGGCAGTCAAGAATTCAAGTGGAAGGGGAAAACAAGGTACAGGATATATATATTTATGGGATATTGACGGATTTATAATTATACTTTAGTGGACAATGTCAATGCCAAGGCTTATATAGGCTTAGGAAAAAAGTGTCAGCTTCTTCAAGTTAAAATATGTACATGCTAATGGTGAATGGTGAGGAAATATTTGTTAAAAATAGGTAAGGTGTAATTATACATGTATGTATCAATGTATTCGTTCACGTTCAGATTCAGATCGAAACCACCTACAATTAGATGTGACCGTGGAAGGCTCAGTAAGTAATATTAGCATTATAGTATTAGACATAACACGTAAATTAGATTCAAAATTTCGCAACTAAAGGAGGTATACAACTATTGGTTATAAGTATTTGTTTAAGAGTTTTATATTTGCATTACTGCAAGTTATTAACTAAATTAGAATATTCTGCACTTTTAACCATTAACCTCCTGATTGAACGTTTCTGTATTAGCTTGACAATAATGACACCGGTGCCTGGTTAAAAAAACCGAGTTCCAAAATAATGTACCGTATTTCCTATAACACAGGGCCGGATAATGCGGCCGGGGCAGGCAGCTTCAATTTTTAAAAAACATGTAAATGGAACATTTCGCAGTTTTAAAAAGTATGTAAAAAGAATATTTTGGCTGTTCAAAAACATGGAAATAAAACATTTAACGCTTTTCTCAAAACATGTAACTAGATCATTTGACACTTTTCTAAAACATGTAAATACAACATTTTGCTTTACCAATTGAAACCATCAATAAAATCAAAATGGTTGTTTTTGTATGGAAAACAATTGCTGCCTAAAAGCAATTCCTTCCTCCGGTCCTGCTATAATAGCAGACGGGCCTGTAATACAATTGTAGATGGGTCTGGGAGGTGGGACGCTGAGTAGTAGACGGGTCTATTTAACACTATTATATGGCAGTAGACGGGTCGGTAATAGTAGACGACGGGTCTACTATTATAGGAAATACGGTTTGCTACGTTCTTGTCCTGAGGTGTGAAATAGTTATAATTAGCTGCGACGATCAACAAGCAAACACCGTAGGATTTAAATGACGGCTGTATTTTTATACAAGTAGGTATATACCACCTACCATGAATCGACGATGCTATGACGCCTTTAAATTTAACACAAAATTGTTCAATCCATAATGCAGCACTCATTAATCCTTATCGTAAGATAAGGGTTAGTTAGATAATTAGAATATTCTGGATGTTTTTAAAATATGCAATTAGAACATTTTAGTATAACTAGAATATTTTGCAGTTCAAAAAAAGAAGATGAAATTAAAACATTTTGAGCTATTCAAGAACAGTTAATTAGCTCTGAACTTATTAAAAGTATGTAATTAGAATATTTTGCAATTTAAAACAGATAATTATTAAAACATTTTGCTATATTCGAAGATAGGGAATTAAAACATTCTGGACTTTTTTAAAATATGTAGGTAGTTAGAAAATTTTGCAGCTTAATTATAAAAAGGTAATTAAAACATTTTGCAGTTTAGAAAAAGGTATTTGAAACATTTTGCTCCATTCAAAAACAGATAATTAGAGTATTCTGGTCTTTTAAAAATATGTAGTTAGAATGTTTTGAAATTAAAAAAAAAGGTAATTAAACATTGTGCTCCATTCAAAGACAGATAACTAGAATATTTCGGACTTTTTAAAAATGCATAATTAGAACGCTTTACAGTTTCAAGAAAGCAACTAGAATATTTTACAATTTAAAACAAGATAACCTTATTAGAAAATTTTGCACTATTCAAGACCATGTAAGTAGTAGAATGTTCTGGTCTTTTAAAAAACATGTAATAAGAAAATTTTGCACTTTAGAAAAAGGCAATTAAAATACATTGGACTATGTATTCAACGATATGTAAGTTTAATTTTCTCCAATTTTCAAAGACAAGTATAAATACAGCATCTTACAATTTTCCAAAACTTGCATATGGAGTTAGAATACGTTGCTTTTTTCAAAGCATCTAATATTATGTCGAAATTTCATTATTCCATAATGTATTTTAGTACTACTACCAAGTTCTAAAACCCCCATTCAGATTTCATATCTCTCCTTAAATTTTGGCACGATTTGAAAAAAAATATCTGAAAAATACGGTCAGCTGAACAGTATTAGGCAGGTGGGCCTACCAACACGTACATAAAGCTCAATACCTATGGAGTAAATGAGGGTGTAGTACATACATATAGGGATGAAAGCGCTCTTTAAAATATGAGACTTATAATGTGAATATGATATGAAACCATGTTTTCTATTGTTATTTTATGGGGATTAAAGACAGGATGCATTACATATTTGATTCATGTTTTCCTTAAATTTCATGGCCAAGGAATTAAGAGAAATACTCAGTTTTTTCCAAAGGGCTACATGTGTAGGGATACACATAAGTTAGTATGTAGCTCGTTATTTATTAATAGTTGTATATAGAGACTTAACGAGAGAGGCAGAGGTTGAGGTATTTTCCAACTCCATAACATTATGACTATAAACACACACACAAACACATACTTACGCCTTCTGACTCCAGTGTGTAATCCAATGAGAACTAGCTACACAGTGATGGTAATCCCAATCCCAATCCCGGTAAAGTACAGCAACATCACAGAAAAGAAACCAAAAAGTGTGGACGTCGCTGACGTCGTGGAATTTAAATTCGAATCCGGAATATATATATATTATAATATTATGAAGTCATTGTTATTACGCTATGAGGTAATAAAAAAGCAAATAATTCGGTAAAACAACTAAAAACAAGATGTTCCAAGTATAAAAAAAAGTATAATTCCCATGTAAATTATGATTATGAGAGAGGGTGGGAGAGGAGAATCATGAGCTCATCATGATTTCATGAAGAGATTCAGATTCAGCGGAGAGAGCATAGCTCATTGTATTTAGTCTACAGTACATAATGTGCATAAGGTAGAGAAGCATTCATAAAACTAAAGGCAAAACTCTACATAATATATTATATGCTCACTATAATATGTTTTATACAGTACAGCAATCGAGCCGTCAGTAGAACATAGTCATTAGAGATTAAAATAAGTATTTAAGCATTAAGTTATGCATTATTATTATTACCACAAAAAAATAAAATAAATCCATGCCGTCATCATTTCTGACTAAAGGAGTTTGAAAGAACTCAAGAGTAGACTATGAATTTAACTTCAACGTCTAACGTCACTGTTTCACAAAATTAAAATTACACGCTCATTTACGTATGACGTATGTTTTTTTCCTCGCCAAAAATTTGTTCCTCCTTTTGTTCCTCCTTTATTATACTCCTTACAAAAAGGTTTGAAATGGAAAAGCTCAAAAATATTCAGAAATACTTTTGAAAAAGTTGTCTAAAATATTAGTATCATAATATTTTTATTTCATTAAAATCGATTTGGCATCAGCCCTTGCAAAATTCCAAGAGTATCGTATATATCCTATAAACAGGGCCGGAAAATGCGGCCAGCGCAGGCAGCCCCTGCTTGAATTTTCAAAAAACATGTAAATGGAACATTTTGCACTTTTAAAAAATATGTAAAAAGAATATTCTGACTTTTCAAAAAGTTGGAAATTTAAGTTTTTGTACATTTCAAAAACATGCATATAAAACAGCACTTTTCTCAAAACATGTAAATACAACATTGAGCACTTTTGTGAATTAAGTTAAAAGAACATTTTGCACTTTTCTAAAACATGTAAATACAACATTTTAAACATTTCTAAAACATGTAAATACAACATTTTAAACATTTCTAAAACATGTAAATACAACATTTTGTTTTACCAAAGAAAACCATCCATAAAATCAAAATGGTGGTTTTTGTATAGAAACAAATTGCTGCCTAAAAGTAATTCCTTCGCCCGACCCTGCCTATAAATAATACGCGGGTCTGTACTACTACGCGTGCCTGTAACAGTATTAAGTGGATCTGAGAGATATCTGTCTCTGAATAGTACGTGGGTCTAAATTTAACATGCTATTTAAGTTTTCCATGGATGAGAAAAGCAAATGTGTCAGATAAAATGCAAGATAGCACATTCTGCAAGTTTGGACGCAAGTCACTGTTTATCAGTAAAGGCTAATTAAGAAAGTCACAAATTCTCATTACTTAATTATACAATATTGAAAACTGGAAAGGCAACCTCTCTCCCTGTGCGTATAGCAAATATCAGTAGCAAGCAGAGCACTAAGCTGCAGTAAATAGCCATAAGAAATAAAAAAAAAGAAGAGAATTACAGATAAAAATAATATGAATATATTGCAGAATTTCTGGTTTGTAATTTTTCTGGCTGGAAGTTACAAGTCTGCAGCAGTATAGTGTACAAATCACTTGTAAATTGTAATCTTTAAAGCTCATAATTTATGTCTCCGCACTCTCCATGGGTTCATTTGACATGATAGCAGGCATACAAAGTAATGCAAAGTCAAAGCACGTCAACTCAAGCCAGAAACGTTCATTTAATTAAGGGGGTATTATTTCCTGTGTTTTCTGGGTCCTATGTGCCATGTCCGAATGCACTTTGTACGAAAGTCTTTTGTACGAAGTTCTATGTCCGGATGTGTTTTTTGTCCGAAAGCTGTATGTACGAAGAGCTCTATGACCGAAACCATTATGTACGAAGAGCTCTATGACCGAAACCATTATGTACGAAGAGCTCTATGACCGAAAGCTGTATGTACGAAGAGCTCTATGACCGAAAGCTTTATGTACGAAGAGCTCTATTACCGAAGGCTTTATGTACGAAGAGCTGTATGACCGAAAGCTGTATGTGCGAGTAGCTCTATGACCTAAGATTAAATACGAAATATATTAGAGTAAGCAAATGCTTTTATTAATGCAAAATATATTAACACAAATACGATAAAAGTAATAGTAACCGAAACTTAGTATTATAAATGAGTAAAAAATGACACGCAAAAATTAGTGTTTATTTGCTACGGGTTCGTCTTGCGACTGGAAAATTAACAGCTAGGCCAGCAACCGTAGAAGCTTTAGTTCGCTTTAAAGCCTTTTTTGTTATCGTTGGTGGGTCGGTATTCACTTCGGCGAGATCGGCAGGAGGATCTTTTGAAGCCTGTATTGCGAATAATTCAAAATCAGTGAGGACATTTTTCGGCGCTATTGGTGTCCCATTCTCAAGTGCCGTTTTAGACACTTTTAACTTGCAGCTGATGATTTTGTACTTTCCCACAAACACTTACAAGACATCGCATAGTTTAGTAGTGTTACTCATGTCGCAGTTTTTAACCTACGGACTAACTTAGGGAGCGTTCACAAATGGCGCCATCAAAATATTGAGTTTTTAGCACCTACCTACCCCTTGTCATCTTTTCGTCACTTTTTTCAAAAACGACCTACCCACCCCTTGAGTGGCGCCACCCAATAACAATGTACCCTTGAGTGCCGCCAAAATTCAAATTATGTTAAAAAATACGAGGACGTCATCTTTTCAGAAAACTACCTAGGTACTCGTCATCTCTTGTCACCTTTTAGCTAAAACTACCTACCTACTATAGAGGTGGCGCCATTTGTGAACGGTCCCTTACTATGCACTTCGGACATAGAGACTTCGTACACCGTAGACGTCGGACACAGAGACTTCGTACACCATGCACGTCGGACACAGAGACTTCGTACACAATGCACGTCGGACATAGAGACTTCGTACACAATGCACGTCGGACATAGAGACTTCGTACACAATGCACGTCGGACATAGAGACTTCGTACACAATGCACGTCGGACATAGAGACTTCGTACACAATGCACGTCGGACATAGAGACTTCGTACACAATGCACACACTTTCGGGCAACGAACTTTGTACAAAAGACTTTCGTACAAAGTGCATTCGGACTTGGGACGTGAGACCGTTTTCTGATTCTGATGACTTTCCATCTACCTAATACTTCGACATCCACTTCAACCACTGTCAACATTTTTTACAAGTATGTAAAATTATATCAGTAAAATCTAAGAATTTATTTTTGATACGTTCGAAATAAAATAGACAACTTATACACGATTAGCTGTAAAGTGGTGGTTTTGTCTCCGTCTTCGTATTCGTCCCGTAGACTGCAGACAGACACTTTACTTCGATAAATAAAGACCTGCTGGACTGCATAGAAAGACACATAACACTATGTTATCTAAATGCAGCAGTTTCAAATTCCGGTTTTTAAATGACATTTAAAGCAACAAGAACTTTGCATTTCTAATCTCAAAAAATCAAAAGCTCCACTTTACAGTGTACAAGATAAAAAAATGGATTTATTTAATCCTTCCATAGGGAGGCATTATTACTGTCACATAGTCTTCTGTTACGGACAAAGGATGAATAAGCCGGCGATTTATTTTTTTTTCAGAATTGAGGATACAATGACTTGAATACATTATCAGTGGCTGGGTTTGACGTTGTCTCGATTCTCGATGCCGATGCGTTGGTCAGGCGAGTTGGAGCAAAAGGCAAACAGGATATTATTAGAGAGAGAGAGACGGAGACAGAGGATTACAAAATAAATTACAATTACAAGATTTATATCGCACATACATCACAGTCATTATCTTTTCTAATTACAATTTATTCCAAGGAGCAAGTTTGAGTAGTTTTAACAATAAATCTTCATGTACCTACCTGTATATTGTGAGGATATACTTCAGGTTTATTAATATCTTATATAGTATATATATCCATGCATTTAGTATCTACTATCTACAATTATCTATATGCATAATAGTAATGCTGTATGCGTGTATATAAGTATTTCGCTTCGATGAATCGTAGGAGTGAAAACTGAAATAAGGAAAAGGCTTAAATCACACTGTCCTATAAAGTTCAAGGGATTCTATCTCCACTCGAAATTAGGTGTACATAACTTTTTTTGTATTTTGTAGAAAGATATGCCCGTGTTGATAAAAGCATTAAATGTGATCGTAATCCTAATCGCATATTGTAGTAGTAGGTCCCTATCACGTATATACTGTTGTTGGTTCCCTAGAGGCTACGGCTTCTGCTGAGACATGAGACTGACATGTGAGAATATTGGAATACGATGACCACGTTGGTCGTTGGTGATATCTATACCTGGCATATATACATACAGATGTACTGTACCTACATTCTACATAGATTGGTAGGTGTCAGGGATAGAAATAAATTTACAAAAAAAAACATAACTCGTCTTTTACACATTAGTGAGAATTGCGAATTCAAATTTTGCGAAATCACGTCACGCACATTTTTATCTTTATCTATTAGTGTGGTCGGTCCTGTAACTCCTGTAGGAGCGTACACGGTATTTTATATAATAAATCCACATAATATTATAATTAAGTGGAGAGGAACTATGTAGTGGCAGTGGAGACAGAGTGTCCCAAGAGTCAGTAGACAATACATTATTGCCACTTTCTACAATTAAAAGCACTATTTATGTTGCAAGGGGTGCTTGTTCCTCCATGCACATGCTTGATTTATGTTATCGATGTTGATGGGTCTGACGTTGTTGGACGTGAAACGGGTTAAAATTTAAAATAGACGAACTCGTATGGTCAAGTACAAGTACAGTCCGATCTCCTATGGACGTAGTTCCTCTAGCCCAGTGTCAAGCAGTAAGTAGATAGGTACACATTCGTACTATTGAGTACTGAGTCACTACACAAAAAAATAAGATACCTTTAAAGAAGTATCTGCATAATATACACACATGTACCGTATTTCCTATTTTAGACCACGGGGTGTACTATTCAAATTTCGACCTCCAAGACCCGTGTACTAATAAAGGCCTGTGTAATATTAATGACCCGCGTAGTACCATATAAAAAATGTTAAATAGACCCGTGGACTATTCAAACTCATACCTCTCAGACCCGTGTACTAATACAGACCCGTGTACAATTACGGACCCGTGGTCTAAAATAGGAAATACGGTACATAGTAATTACAATTCAATACGCTATGTCATATAAATGCATATAATTAGTTAGTTTATAAATGATCAATTTCTATAACATCTAGCAGAAATGTTCGTGGAATATCGCTATACTGAAGAAGCAAAATTGTCATTCTCCAATTCACACTAAAATCAAATTGGTGATCGCAATTTCTTAATGTATTTAATTGTTTTTTCGGCAAAATATAAGCAAGCAGGTATTTCTTATTAATCGTATAAATTATTCGCTATTTTAAAATTAAAGAGGTGGAGATTGGCAATTTATTGCTTTTATTGAAAAACTGGAGTATGGCAATTTTGCCATTGCATTAGTAAGAATCGGAGAACGGCAATTTGGCCATTAGTGAGAATTGGAGATGGGCAATTTCACCTCTTCAGTGTAGCAATGTACAAGACAATTTTGGTTCACCCTCTCCGTCTTTGAGAGGACAAGGTATTTATGATTATGAGCATTCTTCTCAAAGTTATTGGACAGTGAAAACATCAATATGAAATACGTAGATAGAGGTGTATTGTAAATACAATACAATGACAATGATACTCTTAACTCTTACTCTTGTTTGTAGTTTGTAGGTTAGGTTGATCCTATCTCCTTACTAGTTAAATTCAATGTCACGCGTCAACTCATAAAAAAATGTCCTCTCATGTCTCTTGAAGTTCTTTACTGTTCACAAGTTAGATGTGCAGAGACCAGAGCCAGAGACAGGAAAAAGGAAAAAGAGGAACAGGATTATTGGGATTATATTTAATTACTTTGTTTAGCAAACTATAAGCTATTCAATTGTGTAATCATACATTATTTGGAAGTACCTACTTACAATCTACAGCCAGTGTCAAAGTCACAGTCGGAATCCCAATGTCTTTCATGCCTCTATGCGTCACATTGTTTGTGTCACTGGCACTGGTCTGTCTATTTTTCAAGAAACTATACATATCGATCTCCTACTTATGTAACTACATACTTATTAGACACAAGAGCATGATTTTACAATGGCAATAATTATAAAATAACAACACGAGAGACGGAGGCTTTTCTAAAACAGTTGTCAAGAAGTTATTGTTCATAATAAAATGGTTATGGTTATAATATATTATGTGAAGGTGGGAAGGTGTGAAGCTCAAGGAAATTGTTCCACACTCAAATTTCAATTTCCCTTTCAATATTCAATGTTTGTAGATCCTTTATAACAACCGTGTCGCGTTCTTGCATCTATATGCAAAGTACATACTACTTAGTCTGTTTGGCTGTTTTTCAGTGGAATACATTAGGTACATAATTATGTACTTACGTACCCAGGCAAGGTACTCTATTATTATTGTCCGTCTTCAAAGAAACAGGATGAATCATTTCGTAAGAAATCACCTACACTCATCGCCCGAGAGGAAAAACAATACAATCCACACGTATAGGTAACATATAATTAATTATGCCCATGTAGGCAAAGTAGGTAGGTACATGTGTTAGAACAGTAATGTAGGTACATACTTCACCACTACAATATTAACAACATCTTAAACTGTTTTTAAACAGTAGAAAGCTTGTACAAAGTTAAGTGTCTTAATTCAAAATTTTATTAAAATTCCTAATTTTCTAATAATTAATCTTTCACTAATAAATCCCAAAAGAGACACCGGCACCACATAGTGGGCGGCACATTTTACATTAGTACATTGTTTGTACATTAGTATTGTTGGAATGAAAATATTTTAAATCTAAAGTGTATAGCAAAATTGGGTATAGAATTAAAGGGATTCTATCTCAAATAAACTGACAGAGATTATAAAAAACTTTCTTTTTGTCTGCGAGACAATGTATATATTATGCACTAATTCAAATATTCGCCGACACTGATCCCAACTGAAAATTGAAATTGAAGTTTTATTTTTAAGGACTCCATAAAACAGCAGAAATTTGGATTATTTAAAACGTAAGCAGGAAGTTTAGCTTTATAAACGTGACCGACAGCTACTTACGTGCTCGCAAAATGTGGTCAGTCAGACAGAATTTTGAGTCATTGTTGTCAATATAGTTTCATCTTCGATGGATGTGTGCCAACGAATGCCTACTTATAGGTACATGTGTTCATTATTGGTTAGGTAGTACAAAGTGGTAGGCACCGTCAGACCGTCTACAGCTATACGAGACTGAAATTGAAATTAAAATTCAATTTACATATAATTTTGAAGATAATTAGGATAATAACGCATCATATTAGTATGTTATTTACTTTTATGTACATATAAATATTAACACACTGTAATTATATTAGCTATGGATTGTCGATTAGCATGTTGCATTTTTTGTTCAACACTTGTGTAGGAAAACAGGATTTTTTGCCACACATTGAAAAATTGACAAATTGCAATAACTGAATGAGATTTCTTGCTATAAAGTAATGAAATTAATTCAAAATTCAAGTTATGTCCCATGTAAGTATCGTACCTATTATATTTATAGGGGAAATTTTCTTATAATCATTAATAGTAATTTATTACTTTGTTGTACCTAGCCGGCAGAGAGATTAGGATGCGGGAGGACGACGCGCAGTGAAATAAAAAACAGAATAGTAATAAAAACAAGTTTGAATAATAATTTCCCTAATTTATAATTTTTGATTTTGGTCCCCACATACCGCTAAATTATTCAAATGGAGTTAATGAAGTCATACTGACAATCACTTCATTACAAAAAAACTAGGCGTATCTTTTAACATCATGAAAAATAGATAGACCAGTACAAGTACCATTCAGTCAATGCACATCTCATTCTTTTGACTGTGGTCCTGTAAATGGTGAAGGTGCGACGTAAGTACGTGAGACGACGACGACGGTTGTTGATTGAAATTTACTTTTACTAGTTAGGTACTTGCCATTGACCATATTAATCTTAAGAGTTTATTGAATAATGAACACTAGTCAAGGGTGTTTTCAAGCTAGAGTTGTTGGCAGTAGACAATAAATAAATAAATTACACATGATGGCTGATACTCAATTATGGATTGACTCTACGATCGACCACCAACTGCCGAACCGTGTTATTTTCTAAGCAATTTTCGAGCAACGTGTAAACAAAACGATGAGATGATACCTAATTTGAAGATTTAACTGTAACTTATAATAAATACTCTCAACTTCAGCCACGCGTTAAAATCAAAATTTCAAAGTACATAGGTACCAAAAAAAACGGTGGACAAAAAACTGGAAGACCAAACTATTTGGAGATCATAATTAATAATATATTACAATATTCACTTTGTTAGTCACAGGATTACTTCATTTATTTTTACTGTTCTGATTTTATATGGATTTGTCGAGGTTAACTGGAGGATTTGATTTTGATATTATTGACAGTCTAAACTTGAAATTACTGGAGGTGGGCGTTGAACATTCTTCAGCGATTTGCAAAACCAAAATTTAGGCAGAGAACTTATATCATTAGTCACTGATTTTGGCTTGTTATGACTTGTGGAACAAAAATTATAATAAATTATCATTGTCTTGCTTCATTTGCTTACTATAGTTAACAGTAAAAAACACGATTTAAGTTGTCCATAATGATCTACCTACGCACTAAAAGTAAATCTCTACTCGCATCAGCCGGTAATTCGGTAAAGCACTGAAAATTGAAAAATGGCGGTAGATATGAGTCAAATTGTTTGAATGGGATGCACCATATCTTTATTATCAGGATTAGGATCACTAAAGTTCAGCATGTAATTAATACTCGGCTTGTTTTTTATAGTAAACAAATAAATAAATGTGCTAGTAGGCCAGGGGAAATTTATTGGAAACGATTTTAATGAGTTCAAAAAATGTTAAAGATGGGATTCGTGCCAAGAATAACGTTCCTAAAATGGGCACTATTAAGTTCTGGTGTAATTTATTGTGAACCAAGAACCCACGAACCAAAATCGTAAGGAAAACAAGTACATATCAGCAATCAGTAATCAGTTCCTAAGTACGCATACAAAACTTGGGGCTGTGGCTGTATATTAGTTGTTAGTATTATTGGCACTCGTATATTTTAACTCCTGATTTTTATTGTTCCTGCTCAAAATCTAAAGCTCAGTAATAAAAAAAAACAGGAAACAAAAGTACATATTACTAATTTCTCTTTTTTTAAATTGCAGGAAAAAAGCAAGAAGATGAAGATGCTTTACCAAATAGTGGCAGTCGCTTTTCTTCAGTTATCAGCCCCAACCTTAGCTCAGTTCAGTAGCTGTAAGTATAGTCTTTGATTTGAAATTATATTTTTATTATGCATACTTCAACTGCGGCTTTTGAAATCCTCCATCCAATTTGTGGTGTCAATGATTTATGGTTTTGTAGTTTGTACTTTGTACCACTAGATAATTTGCAGTGTGTATGCTGTTTGTGAGTAATAATTTTACGTGCATTAAAAAAATTACACTTAATATTTGGATGTTCAGTAAATTGCTAATTACATGGTAGGTAGTTAATCAGAATAAAATGACTAAAGTTTAGTTTTAAGAACATTTCTAATATAGATATGTTAATTTAATATATTAAAATATATGTATAAGCAAATTAGCATTAACTACTGTAACATTTAGGTTATATCCGAAAGGATATTTAAGCAGAGTGTGATTAAATTTTGTCCACTGTGTAAGATATACACAGACTATAGCTTAGCATATAAGCTTTCTACATTGTTATAGAATTTAACATGTTGATTAAGTAATTTATAGAGTTTAATGTCACCGGCACCGGTTAAAAACTATGTTATAGTAACCCTATTTGTAATTGTACAAAGCTATTGAATGTATGTGCCGTTAATCTGTAATTCGTAATGTTAAACATAACCTATGTCAATTCTTCAATGGCTTCAGCTTCCGTTTCAACATTCGTTAATCAATTAAAACCTCTAAGATATAAGTGCAAGCCTACTAATGCTGGTCAGTAACAAACAAGGGATAAATGGAAGATGGAAGATTCTTGCGGAGTTATTAGCCTGCCTCCTGCAAAACAAATGGCGTAGAATGTGAATTTAAAGAAAATCATTTTGCTTGATATTCGATCGTAAAATAATTCTCGATGATATGCAGTACGAGATGTTGACCCGTGTTCTCCATCACCCTGTGGACCCAATACGCAGTGTACCGTAAATTCGGGCGGTGCAGCCATTTGTCGCTGTATCCCTGGTTACTTCCCAAAGCCCGACACAATTACAGGATGTGGACCACAATGTACAAGCGACTACGAATGTCGGGGTCATGAAAGATGTTACGGGAATAAATGTAGCCAGGCCTGCTCCCCCAGCCCATGTGGGGTCAATGCCGACTGTGAAGCTATCAACCATAAAGTTGTCTGTAAATGTGCTCGGGGATATACAGGAGATCCATTCTCACAGTGCAGTCAAAATCATAATTCCCCCATTTCTCGCCGAATATTTTCCGATGCTCAACAATCACAGTAAGTCACATTATTTTTATATAAATAATTACACAGTGATGTTCTTACAATTAGTGAATACCATGTGTGTATAGTATACGCTATGTAGGTACCTATTAACAAGTATTTACAATGATGTGCCTGCAGGTCTATCGCACCGTTTGCTGTAGTAAGGGCCAGTAACCCATGCAATCCCTCACCCTGTGGAACGAATACTGATTGCACAGTTAGTGGTGACCGTCCAGTTTGTAGGTAAGTATGTAATTCTTAATTATTCTGGACACAGCACAGGCAGGGTAGAAGTATTAAAACGTTTCACGGTCAATTAGCAAGAATGGGGCAATGTAAAAAAAATTAATGATATTTATTTCTAGTTGTTCGCCTGGTCATCAAGGTAATCCTGCCGTTCATTGCCGTCGTGGGGAGTGTGCAGGTAAGTTTTTCTCTATTACTTATTATTATTTCTATAAATCTTGTCATAATGTGCATACGTTTAAAAGAACTCCGCTAAAAACAAGAAGTTGAACTGCATAAATTTTCTTGAGGATAAGAACTTAGTCACTCACGCTTGTTTGTAGAATTAGAATGGCTATATCATCTGTGAAGAACCAAAATGACCCATATCCATTTTTAGCTAAACACAAATGTCTTGAGAGAATTTAAGTAGAATATTTTACACTTTTCAAAAATATGCAAATACAACATTTTACACTTTTCAAAAATATGCAAATACAACATTTTACACTTTTCAAAAATATGCAAATACAACATTTTACACTTTTCAAAAATATGCAAATACAACATTTTACACTTTTCAAAAATATGCAAATACAACATTTTACACTTTTCAAAAATATGCAAATACAACATTTTACACTTTTCAAAAATATGCAAATACAACATTTTACACTTTTCAAAAATATGCAAATACAACATTTTACACTTTTCAAAAATATGCAAATACAACATTTTACACTTTTCAAACACATGGAATTAGAACATTTTGCACCTTTTCAAAAACATGGGATTAGAACATTTTGCACTTTTTCAAAAACATGTAGAACATTTTGCATCTTTTCAAAAACATGGAATTAGAACATTTCGCACCTTTTCAAAAACATGTAAATATGACACTTTACTTTGGAAAACATGAAAATAGAACATTTTACGCTTTTCAAAAACTCCATCAAATTAACATTTTACGCATGTTTCTCATTTTGTTTTTATGACATAGCTCATTTTGATTCCAGCTTAAGTTGCATATGGGTAATTTTTGGTTCTTCATGTACATATTGATGCTGCTTAGGTTTTTTTAAATACTTAGTTTATCATAATATATTATGTTCGTACATAATTCAAGAGGAACAATTGAGTACTTTAGATAGGCAGAATTTATTAGAAACAGGAAGAATTAATTTATTACTATATTCAGTGGTTGACATTGTTGTTTCGGGCTGTATAGTACAACCAGTTATTTATTTTTATATTCAATAAATTAAGCATTTAATTATGCACATACATAATACAAGAAGTAATTCCAGACTCCTGCAGAGTGTAATAATGAAAATGTCTAATTATGCTAATGTGTACCTAATTATGTTAAGTAGGTAAAGTTTGATCATTAGAGGCAGGATATCAGACATTCAGGATTGTATTAATTAAATTTTGTATTTTCGTATCCACTATATTATGGATTATATATGAGTGAAACGTGTGAATATTTAAGTTTTTTCTAATGAACTGCTTCGCTATATGATTCTTTTTTTCTCTATAGCTAACACTGACTGTCCTTCATTCAAAGTTTGTGACAACTTCCAATGTGTCAACCCATGTTCAACTGCTTGTGGTAATTTATTACTGGGGAAAACAACTATTAGTTAATTAAAGTATTTTATGATCCTTATGATAACCTTTTCACACTTTGCTTTGATTGGATCGATTTGTCGATATCGAAATGTTATAATGCAATATGTCATTTTTATGTTTGTTTTAATAGCTGGATTTACATGAGTATGCCACTTTTGCATATACAAAATCATATTCTTATCTTTAGTGAGTCACAATATACTTAAATATACTATTTTTAACAGGGCAAAATGCTGCTTGTGATGTGCGTAATCAAATTCCCATCTGCTCTTGTAAGTATAGATTTTATCACTTCTTTTTGTATAATATTACACTTTATTGTTAGATTTCATACTTGTGTACTTGTGTTCATTGTTGCGTCGATTGCGTTCTAGCACTAGCTGTATGTATATAGGTATAAGATACTTTCTCAAGGTTTCCAATGTTATGAAGTTTGCTTAATTTTTTATAAAGACGACATGATAATTTTTTTTGTGTACAGGTCCTGCTGGATTTACTGGTGATCCAATCCGCTACTGCAGACGCTACGATGAAAGTAGGACTGGACATTGTAGTTTCTGTTCAAATTAAATCAATATAAAAAATTTTTTAACGCTCATTTTTTATACACTTTTAAAAAACTGTATATACACTTTACAAAAAATACAACAATTTCTAATAATTAGTAATGCTTTTTTTGATAACTTAATATTAATCGTAATGTGTAATTTCTTAATTCATAACAATAAACTCTGTAACGTCGTCTAATTTCTAATTTCTTTATGTAATTCTTCATAATATGATATTTGTCTATTTTCTATAGTAAGTAACTTCCTTTGTAAGTAATTTAGTTTTAATCTATTAATTTGTGTAATATCCGTATATGTCAAATTGTCAGCTAAGTAATTGCATTTTTTTAATACAATTGTTCTGTATCTTCATGACTCCATAACTAACTTATGTTAAAAGCGTAATCCTAATATTGTACTAAACTAATATTGAGAAAATTAAGTAGTGTCATTAAATCATGAAATTAACGATTTTTATGTGTAAACTTGAGCTTCCTTTTGTAATCTCTATATAACAGTTGATTATATTATAGAAGTTAGAATCTAAAACAATAATTTTTGTAGGTAAATTCTACTAAGCTAACATTAAGTTAACGTACATTAATAAAGACCCGTTTTATTAGTTGTAAGCTTTGGTTACTGTAATATAATTATTTATTAATTATTAATTTAAATGATAACTTATGTAATAGGCATTCGTACTAAATTCTGATCCTTTGGAGCAATCAAAAATTTTAGTGTACTTAATAGATAAATTAATGGTATTTATTTAATTACGATTTTTTGCCAAAACACTAATTTATTTTTATTTTGAAATTTCAGATGAGTTATGCAATCCCTCCCCATGTGGAGGTACGTATAATTCGAATCCGTTTCTTAGTTTAGAATAATTAAAAACGGAAATTAAAGTTACATAATATACTAACAAAATAACTTTGATTTTTTATATGGAATCTAGCTAATACAAGGTGCCGAGTTGAGAACGATAGAGCAATCTGTAGTTGTGCCCCAACATACATTGGAAATCCTCTGTCAGGTATATACTTAAACAGCTGAAAGTAAATTATATCCAGTGAACGTTTAAGTTTACTCAAATTGTGACCAAAATTCTTAATGTGATTTTATATTTACGTTAAAATACAGGTTGTCGGCATGAATGCGATCGTGACAGCGAATGTGGAGCCCAGGAAGCATGTATTCAATTTAAGTGTAAAAATCCTTGTATTGGAGCTTGTGGGCAATATGCTACATGCGAGGTAAAATGTTAAAAAACAAAATAATAATACAACATTGTGTCATTGTTTTCTTGTTCTATAGTTCAATGAAACCAACACATTTTGGAATTGAAAAAAAACTAATAGCATTATTCGTAAGCGGGAGAGCATTTAATAATATTTTTCAATTCGAAATATTAGGTACGTGGACATGTTGCTGTTTGCAAATGCCCTCCAGATTATTTGGGAGATCCAAGCACCCGATGCTTCCCAGAGTGTACAAGCCATGCCGAATGTCCCGGAAATCTGTAAGTAAATTGACGAGATTTTCATTCCTTGAATTTATAATACAAATGACTCCATTAAGTGGCTTGCTAAAACTATTACAATTAATTTAAATTACAGAGCTTGCATTGGGTTGAAATGTGCCGATCCTTGTAAAGGTGCCTGTGGACGTAAGTTAAATTACTATTGCAATAGACTGTTATTAATTTATTAGTATCTGAATATTCATAACACAACAGTTATCTGAAATGCCCCATATGATTTATTCATTCCAGGTAATGCCGACTGCCGTGTAGATCGATCCAATCACAAAGCCATTTGCTCATGTGAGTAACACAAAAATCCTAAAGCTCAAACTATAGTAGTTTCAGTTATCAGCACGCTATTTATTCACACTGTATAAATAAAAAAAAATGATTTTAAATCATAATAATTGCAGGTCCTAAGGGTTTTACTGGTCACCCGTTTGATGAATGCCGTCCGTTCACACCAGGTAAATTAATTATCTACGCAGAATATAGACTTATATCTGAAACCTTAATCTTATAAAAAATTCCGTTTCTAAAATCCGAATCGAATGATTAATATTATCTACTACTTTACTTTTTAGCTGATCTTTGTCAGCCTAATCCATGTGGAAGCAATGCAGTCTGTACTCCAGGAAATGACAATTCTGGGCGCGAAAGGCCAGTTTGTACATGTCCAACAGGGTGAGTATTTTGCACTTCAAACCTCATATTGGTTCAGAATTTAAATATGTAATACTAGAAAAAGTAAAATAAATGAGTATACCTACTGACATAACTTTCTTCTTTGTCCTTCTCTATCCAGATTCATTGGTGACGCTTTGAGACAGTGCACACGTGGTGAATGTTCAACGGACCCCGACTGTGGACCACAGAGGAATTGCAACAATTTTGTATGTGTCAATCCCTGTCTAAATTCATGTGGTAAGTGAATACAATTTTTAATTCGTTTCCTTCATATATATTGATTTAAGTTTTATAAATTTGACACACATGACTCTTTTTTGCTCGTAGGCGTGAATGCCAACTGTGAAGTCAGAAATCATGGAGCTATCTGTTCCTGTCCAAGGGTAAGAATTTATTTTATAAGAATTACTTATTAAAATACCTTATACGGGTGAACTTTGCAGTGCATGAACCTACTTCTAGTTTTCTTACGTGTCTCATAAACTAAAAAATTATATTGTGCTTAAAAATGTTTACAGGGTTTCACAGGAGATCCATTTACACAATGTAACGCTGATCCTACCCGAGGCAAACGAGAAAGCACATTCAGTAGCAATTCCACAAATACAAACTAAAAGCAAGACTAAATAAAAAAGAAAGGACAAGAAACATCATTAAGGAGATCGAAGGCGACAGTATTTTCTAAAAACAATTCTCTTATTACCATCTCTTTATGTTTAGCTGATGCCGGCAAGACAAACTAATCAAAAAATAAACTTTGGGAAAACGTATGTTGTTTAGTTAGTAGCCAATCCAACACAAATATACGCAAACGTCTACAAAACAAAATATTATTGTTTGTTATAGACACACAAGTGTTGAACGAATGAACTTCAAGAAAACGTCAAACTGCAATTGCTTTATTATTTGAATAAATTACTATTATAAGTTTGCTATATACTAATCTATAATAAAAATGAATAATGATTAATTGACAATAATAAAGAAACGAGGAAATAAAAACTGTAAATAAATGTAAGTAGGTAAGAATAGAAATACTTGGACTGTTTTAATATCAAAATACAAATAAAAAAAACCTGTTATATTAACGCTAGCAGTACTCATCTGTTACTTAAATTTATTCATATTTGTTTCGTTTTATTTATTTTTATCCTTCTTCGAAATCCAAATCTCCAGTACTTAATTTACTTAGAATTTGAAAATAAATTACTTCCCTCATCGTAGAAAGTTGGTGCTCACCCCATGATTTCAACTTATTTTTCAAGTATGTAAATGCTTTTGTATGGGCTTTCCAGATTTGTCGCAAACCTGCGCAGTGTCCAACGTACGTACGTTTAAATATTTAAATTTAGCTTGTCATGACCTTTTTAATGCTGCGTAGCATGAATTTAAAATTTTTTAAGGCAATTGTTCATTCCTTCATGTCAGTCAGTGTGCAGAGACTGCAGGCAAAAGTTTGAATATAATATTTTTAAAAAAAGCAAAAGTTGATATTATTTTGATGTTTTAATTTTGACATTTCAAATTTTAGCTTTTTAATATGGAGAAAAAACAGATTTAATTAGTACATGATGATGTGATGTGTATTTGAACGGTTTACAATTAAACAGGAATTGTTTATAAACGTAAGCATAATCTTATAAACAACTAGGTTAAACTTCACACTTAACTTTAGCATTAATAAAAATTAGAAAACACTACATACCTTAAATTCTACATAACTATAGAACTTAAGTGTTATATTAAAGTTTAAAGGCATGCTGAATCTGACAACATGGCTAAAAAATCCTGGCATCTAAACATTTCTTTGGAGCTTGGATCTGAAAACGGAAACTCAGGCAGGCAATGCTTTTTTTCAAGGTCAAATATACTATGATCCAGTTGTTTCACTTTTCTTTTAAGGTTCATCAAGCCATCTAATTCTTTTCCGAAGCCCGTTGTTAATAGCCATTCCTGGAACAACAGAAATTTAAAAAAAAAGTGATAAAAATAATCATTATTACGACGATACCATCATTACAGATAAATTATATTTTTTCAAGCTCACTTTGAACGCAATTGCAATTGCTTTCTTGTATTCGTCCATACTGCTTTCAGGCAAACATGCTCTTCTTAAAGTTTCCTCCCACTGTTTTGATTTGGACGCTTGTAACTCCAACGCAAGCTGATACTCATCAGGAAGAAGAAGCGGGTTTATTGTGGTAGTTCCGTCAATTTCAAAAGGAAAGCAAAATGTTGTGAAGTCTGCAGGCCCTATAAAGCTTAACACTGGGGATGGCGAAACGGCGGAGAAACCATCAAATGCTGAAATCCAATCGTTTGTTAAATTAATTAGCAACAAGTATAACATTACACAGATTGACAGTTACAACGCCATGTATTTTTTAGTAAAAAAAACTATAGGGAATTTAGTCGAACTACGTCCGAATCTTTTCAAAAATTATTAATGCGTGGTTTTTATAGAAAGTTTAAACAAATAAGCGATTGTAAGGAAAACGACATTTTTTGCTTAAGACACGTTCTTGAAATAAATCCAATTTATGAGAATGCTTAGATAGCTACCTACATGCCTTTCCTGAGTTTTATTTTGAGCATACCAATTTGAATAGGCGCATTCCAGTTGCTAACAGTTGCCTGTAAATCCACACGTTCCATGTCATCGGCCAAATTAGGGTAGAACGTATTGTATGGGCCAAGGTAGATACTGTCATTCTTGGTCCCGGTTAATATAGGCGGTGAGGGTGTTAAAAGGAAGAAAGAACTTTTTATACAATCCCTAAAATCAATATACAAAAAAATTAATTATATCAATTATCAATCTAAAATGCAATCTTGACAAAACGTTATGTAATTGATTGTAAACGTACTTTTTCATGTATTATTGAATTACGTTATTATAGCAAGTCGAGAAACTGAATAAACTTTAATGTTTGTGCATGCAAAAAATTTGACAACTTTTGCAGTAGCGCCAAGAAAAATTGTCGAGTTGACGCATTTATCAATAAAAATGCAATTGTAGACACCTGGAGCATACACATATGAATTATTACACCGATGTACTTTTAAATTACAGAATGCAGCATTTAGTTTCTGATCATGGTAATAAACTTGGTGGCAAACGTTAGAAAGGACTGCCCATCTAAAATTGCGTAATCTGGAAGAATAAAGTGTCATTAGAACCTTGTTCAACTCAGCATTTTGCAGGCACCATGAAATACAAGGTTTAGATAACAAAATGAAATTCAAAATTTTTAAGGCAACAATTTACGAGCAAGATGGCGGCCTTTGACTATAAATTATACGATTTTGCTCTTCATCCATTGAGTCTTTCTTAGTTGATCCAGTTGGAGGATATACTTTGGGACAATGAATAAAAGAGCTTGCAGAACTCCACGGATTAAGCGTTAAGGAGCTTCGGATCCACTTCACAAATTTTACGCGATCAACAGTCAATGTTTCCGAATTAAAATCAACTAATTCTGAAATTTTTGGCTTGGTAACAACAATTTCCATTCGCTCCGTTACACTTAAGGGCCAATACAAATACAATACTTCAAAAATTATATAGGTGAATGAAATAATAAATTATAATGAAGCGCTTTTTAAAAGTTATAAAGCTGTTCTTTCTGTTACCATTCTTTGGGGCTTGTAGTACAACAAAACAGTAAGTTAAGGGCTTCAACTATAGTTAACGAGATTTTATCTTTGCAGTTATAGCCCTGAAATAAAAAATTATATTAGAAAATTATAGAAATAATAGCACAGAAACGTATGCTTTGGCTTATAGCAGTAATATAAGTACCTCCTGAAGACAATCTATAAGTTCTTCAATGTTATCATAAACAAACTGATAGTGAAGATTTTCATTCTGTATTTTAAGCTCACTAGATTTTATGGCCCGCCTAACAACAAGTAAATAATATGATGATACAGAATTAGCTTTCCAACAACAAAAGTACTAGTACATAATAGTGGCTTTATAAACTAAGGAAATTATTACACACTTTAATATTATAAAAACCATTTTTACTACTAGTAATACCGATTTTCTTGTTTTTGTGCTTGTAGTGTTATTTGCGCACTCATCCTTTTCATGATTTTGTAGCTATTTTGAATATAGAGAAATACCAGAAACTCAAAAGTTGGTACCCGAAACTCGTCCCGCTTGTCTTCTAAAAATTAAGAACCATAAATGGAAAAATCCACAAGTTTAGGTGAAGTTATGATTATTAAATTAAAAACAATTAATGCTTCGAACAGTATTTAAATGTTTTAACCTCGCCCTTTACGCAACTGCTCGCATCGAAAGTCCCAATTATTACCATTGCTGCTATAGCACTCTTTTGTATGTTGTTTAAGTATATCAAAAAGTCGTAAATATATCCAAGGCATATGATCCCCCATTTGAAGTTTGAGTTTACTAATGTGCAACCATGATTGTAGATTCAAAACTGGGTACATATTTTTAGTTTTAACGTAAGCGGATACCTTCTTCAGAAACTATATTAAAAATGCAGACCTTATATTATAAATTATTGAATTTGAAGACTGAAAACACAATTGATTTAACCGCACATATATAGCTAGACATAATGTTATTATTCACATTCACTTACGGAGAGACTAATTTTATTTGTGGGCTGCATTGGTAGTACACCGAATTCAAAGGGTTCGTCTAAAACCCACACAACCATATCCATTTCTCGTTCTGTAGGCTCTGCTTCATCCCAAGTTTTCCAAATACCTTCCGCTGGCTTTGAATGCTGTACATTTCTCCATTCTCCTCTTGTAATATCAGCTGAATTTTTGAAGTTAAGCATCGCCATTGAGGTTTTGGCACGGCTAACCGATGAAGTTACTACGTCGCTTCCGTTCAACATTTGATTTCGATTGAATATGAGTTTACCACGCAAAAATTATAATTTCTTGATTTGCCGGAGTCGTAAGTAAACCGTTGTGTATCGAAAATTTTGAACTTCTAAAATGTGACAATAATTTATGTTAGAAGGTTAGATATTGATGAAAATTTTACATCTAAAGTTTAAATTATTTAATTTTGGGTACTCATGCAGACATTAGACAGTAGTTAAGAGTTTAGGTTACTATGAAATTAAGCCAAATATACGGCTGCAAAATACTGGATTCATCTTCACTATTTGACGCTATAATTTCTCCTACGCTTTTTAATTTTAAACTAATAAAAAACTTCTGAATTATGATGAGAGTGAACCACAGATTTCAAGGCGGATTCTAAATTCTATTCACAAATCTCTGCTCTTTAACCGACCCCGGCACTACATGTATGGTAGTAACGTAACCACAATCACCACAATTCCAAGTAAAACGAAGCAGTTGTAGTCATGAGTTTTAGTTTTTACTTGAGTCAAATTTTATCAATTTAATCAATTAACTGTCATTTAGTATTTTGTCAGCTAACGTTAAGAATAATGATTTAAAGTTACATATCGACGGTGAAGGATCAAATTTGTTTTCTTCCATTCTTTGCTAGAAGCATATCCGTGTCCTTCTAATTTCCCCTAAAAGCAAAACCGTTTACTTCCATCGATATTGCTAAGGAAGGAAGTGATTTTGCTTTTAGAGAAAAGTGGAAAAACACGGTTTTGTTTCTTGCTAACTATAAGGATGAAAAAAAACGGATTTATCTCTGCAGCGCCGATATGCCGGATAACCTCACTAAATCTATCGGGATGCCACTGTTGGTTACTAACAGATTTAAAATTTGTCTCGTTGGGTCTGCGCAAGCAACATTCTATAATATACTGTATTCCCGAAAGGTGTAATGAATGGTACTCGTGGAATTGAAAGAATAATACTAATTTTAATAACTCTTGTTGTGTTGCTCGTTTAAGTTAATTTGCTTTATTTCGTATGACTCGAATATGACCCCCTTTCTTGTGAAGTGATGAATTTGCATACCGCATTAAGTATAACTAGTAATTCTGTATACAGATCTCTCCCGAATGAAATGTCGGATGGAGATGAGACTCTTTTGTATGTCTAGATGCAGGCATAAAGATAAAGGACGCATAGCGCAATAACGCATCTATCTGGCAGTATCTACATAAAAATAAATTATTCAAGTTAAGTGGCGGCTAATTATCGATGAGCGAATTGGACGTAAACCAAAGTTTGACATGTTCTAACAGCTTGCGAATGGGCCTAATAGCGGTTGACAACATAATAATATGTAATCCGTTGTTTTTGCATATGATCTGCATTACTCAATTATTTCCCATTCAAATTCAGATTACGGATTTATCAACATCAGATGTTATTCTTGCTGCTCAGCCAGTCAGTATCTGCCCTTTCCATCGTCATGCATATAACGCTGTGTTCGTCAGCAAAAACATGGCCTCACAAGGTGATGCACAGGTCTTAGTTCTAAAAACAATACGTCGCTAAACAACGCAAACGTAACTAACAACTAATAAACTAAACCACTAAATATTATGAGATATGTGATGGCTGCACACACAACAATGGCTAATCATGAAAGCTAAATAAAAACTTCGGATGAAGTTGACTTGACAATATGAGACTATCGTTAGGCGTGATTTGAATTCAGAATTTGTAATTCACGCTCTATTTAAATTAGTTGCAAGTCAAAATCAGGTCATTCAACTTTTAAGTGACCTTACTTAAAAACCATCTACGCAAATTGTATTCATAGATTCATTGGATGCATTACAGATTCTCGATTAAATTCTTCATGTTTCGTGATTAGCCTCATTATAATTGTTGAATACTGTCCAGTTTCACTATAATATGGTTAGTTTAGCTGTTCAGCATGTTTTATAGTTGATAGTAATATAATATGCAACCCCTAAAGTAGATCCCTCCGAATGCCGAAGTTGGAAATCGCTTGACCTGCTTTTTAATGGGTATTACCGGCAACGGCACAATTAACTTTGAAAAACTGTAGATTATTCACGAAACATGCGGAATTTAATGGTGAATTTAGTACCTGGAATTCGGAAGTACCGATTATTTTTGACAGCTTTTTGAGTGAGTTCTATGTTCTATCACAATTCAAATTACCTATGACCTACGTACAAATTCGTCAAAATATAATAATTATTACCCAGGAAATGAAAAAAAAAATGTGCGTTGAGAGGGACTGGAACGAGGAACCAACCAAACAGACTTACAAACTCTTTAACAAATGTTTTGATTTAATACCTGTAGTTCCTCCTCCTTATAGTTAACTAGCTTTGGAAGGAATATGGAAGAAACATGGTTCTTAATTTTGTCGAAGTCGAAATAGAAGTAACACGGAAAAAGTGACAATTTTTAACGAAACTGTGTTATAAATTATACAGAAATCGAGAAACCGAGATGAACTAAGCCAATGTAATAATTCCGAGTCACACAATAATTAACTAATTATACTTACTTATGGCATGGCTCACTAACAGCTAAACTAAAAGTACAGTTTACTGTACTTGCCTCTTTCTTGCCGGTGCAAACTTATGATCTCCTCATGCTTTCAGAACCCCAGAACTCTAACTCCAACCAAAACTTCGTGCGGTAGATTTTCTCTACATTTCAAATATTAAATCCGAAGGAATAGACCACAAGTTATGTCATCCAAAAAAGACTCAATTTAGGACCGCCCCTACGGTCATTTCTTAACAATATTACGTGAACGGTGTTTTAAAAGAACCGACTGACCCTACATCATTTGTGGCCTGTCGCGAGCATGAGACAGGAAATAATTCGTTCTGGTTAATGCTGGGAGTTTCAAAATAGGACACATATACGCAACGATTTAAATTAAATCAGCAGTCAGCAGCCAGTCAGCCAGCATCAATCAGCCATCTCATTTTCTGTATGCATTTAGTATGCAATGCTTTGTCACAGTTTTGCTAATTAGTAGGTGGTACAATTTTAAGTATTTAGTTAAAGTACAACGAATCAGCATTATCATTTATTTACATAATTTGCTTTACATGCCTTGTTAAGCATATAATTTATTTCGCCATTTGCATTTCATGCAAATTGGAAGTTTGGGCATTGAATTACTCCTACTGCCTTTTTTCGGCCACCACACTTATTTTGGGTAATTGTTTAATGGTCAAGGCCGGTAAGTACATACAGTATAATAACACTCCCAAAAATAAGTGATGTTGTATCCAGGCTCAGTGAGCGACGTCCCACTGTTTAAGTAATGCTAAAAATTGGGATTTGATGTTATAATAAATTATTTTATTCAAAAACCATAGGATTCAATGAAGCATTTTATTGTTGCTATAATCAGGACCGGATAATGCCACCATCGCATCAGGATGGATAATAAATTTTTTTATACAGTTCAAAAACATATAAATAAAACATTTAACACTTTCCTCAAAACATTTAAATAGAACATTTTTCAATTTTCTGAATTAAGGAAAAAGGACATTTTAAATTTTTCTAAAAAATGAAAAAAAAAACACAACATTTTGTTTTACCAAAGAAAGCCATCAATAAAATCAAAATAGTAGTTCTTGTTTGGAAACTAATTGCTGCTTAAACGCAATTCCTTCGTACGGCCCTGGCTATAATTCATAGTAGTATTGATTAAGGGTTCGACTAATGGCTAGCCCTCGAAGGTTGTTAAATTGATCAAAATAATTATTTTGAAACCGCTTGCCTCCAGGACGTGCGCTTCAAGTTACATTTTTTGTTGTTGTATTTATAACGCAATAATATCGCGTTAGTGAGGTAGCAGACACGAAGATATTTAGCGAAGAGCTATCTATAAAAACAATTTAAAATTGACTGAGATTAAAAATTATATTGTGCACTGAATGGGTTCCCTAGTTCCCCAACAGCGTCACACACAAAGTATTAATTTACTCTGTGACCCTCCCTTACTCTGTGCACTGTAATTCAAATAATCCACGTACCATTTTTAAGTATACACACGTCTTGCTTTTTGCGAATGCGGAAACAAAAAATCACTTGTAGTGTATACAAACTCTGAATGACCTTAAAAAATGAAAATAATTTTATTTTTAATCATCTTAAAATATAGATTGAATAAACAGAAAAAATTGGATGATTAGTTATTCAGTAATATAGGGTATTATATTACGATATTATTTCATTTTAATTTTAATCGGTCCTCAATAAGTTGTAAAAAACGAATATTGAATGGAAAATAGCAGTTCGAAATTATTTTGCACAGCATATATAACTCCGTTAGTATACCGTGTACTATATTATGTAAAAACAAAAAACTAGGGAAGTTCAAGTAAATCTGCCACACTATTTCCAAGTGAAGAGTTATCCATGGAGTTGACAATTCTCTCGGATTCTTCGTCATCCTCATCATTATTAATATCTAGTCGGCCGATTAGTTTTTCCATTCTACTGGCTTCACGAATTAGGATACTTTGACCATCAGGCTTCAAAACATGACTGTGTAAACTATGTCCAGGTTTGTCATTCTCAGCTGCCAGTAAGTTCCACAGATCATCACCTAAACTTGCTGATACCATTGGTCTGGCTGGAGTTACATTCCACTTGATTGCAAACCCTTCTTTGGCTAGTGCATGGGCAGCATTATGATATTTTCCGTCTATTTTTATATTAACTTCCACTAAATATGGATGATTCTCAAATAAATATGGAAGGCCATCCTCATCCACTGGGATTCTGTAGAAGAAAGAAAAACGAATGAAATAAACTGAAAATATTAGCATTAGATAGAAACAAATATACATCGCAGTTTAATCAAATAAGGTTCTATTTAATAAAATGTCTGGCATTGTTCCATATCGTCTGTGAAGAACCAAAATAACCTACATCCAAATTAAGCTAGAATCAAAATGAGATATGTCATAAAATACAAAATGAGAAACGTGTGTAAAATGTTAAATAAGAATTTTTGAAAAGTGTAAAATGTTCTATTTACATGTTCTTTGAAAAGTGTAAAATGTTCTATTTGCATGTTTTTGAAAAGTGTAAAATATTCTATTTAAATGGTTTTAAGACATGTTTCAATATTTTTGTAGATAGTGGATATTGTATTTAGCTACAAATGGATATGGGTCATTTTGTTTTTTCACAGAAGATGTGACAATTTTAAAATCCAAAATTACAGTTAACATTCTTGGTAAATCTTATGCACTGCACTGCACCTCTTACCAAAAGTAATAATTTAACTATACATTTAAAAATTACTTACGTTCTTTTTACTTCAAAGAGACAGTGTTGATTTTCGGCGATTAATTTAAAAGTGTTGATAGCAGACTGAGTCCATTTATGCGTCAAAGGACTCACTCCAAACAACGAGCATTTGTATGCCTAAATTTAAAAGTAACGTGATAACTTAACCTTTTAAAAAAAATTTAAGCTAAATGATTTTAATTATTTTAAATGAGGAAAAAGCAAATCTTGTGGGAAAATAGGACAAGTTACCATTGGCGGAAGGTGGCAGAATGATTTTGGTAACTTAATTATTTCTAGGGATGATCTGAAGACAACGATGCCTACGTCTAAAAGGCGAAAAGGTGATATCGGGGCTTCCATCTCATTATCGTCAGGAACCACGTCTTCAACTGCAACAGCTCGAAACCAACTAAATTCTTTTAATCCAGCGGCACTCAAAGTTTCGAGCTTAACGGCCACTAATTCATTCTGGGCATAGTTAGTTGACTGTTGACCTTTATTGTCCGCATATTTTTTGAGCTCTAAGTTCATTTCGTTCAGCTCAGTTATCGTGCTCCAACCACAATCTACAGGACCAAGCAATGAACATATAAAGTAATAATAATAATATATTAATAAACAGACAATGATAATGTATAAGCTTGTCCGACCTAATTTTGATTTTAGTATTAACAAAAACAGACTAACTCTTATTAGCTTTCTAATTACCATCAACTGCTTTCGGTGAAGATGTATGCACAGAGGATTCGGCACTAGCCGAAGAGTGACTTCTTACATTATGACTGTCTTCAATCCCTTCTTTACAAGCACATTCCCAGGATTTGGAGGGAACGATGTAAAATTCTCCCGGGTTAATAATACTAATGATAATCCCCGATGTCATCATGCCGTCTCGTCCGATGGGTTTTGGTGGTAAATCGTTTGCAAAAGTTATATTCTCTCGAGTGCCAACAATACCAAGGTTTGGATCATCTGTGACACATACACAACAGGGCATAATAATTACATTTTAATTTTAGTATTATTAACCATTGTTACTAGTGCCAGCAAATAATTAATTAACAACTTAAAACCAACTACAAAAATACCTTTGACTTTCCTCGAATCATTATGATGTTTGTAAGGGCACCGACTACCTTTAAAACACGTGTCACCTTTTGAAAAAGGACATACAGTTTGAAACATTCGAAGGGTTTGTCCAGTGACCTGTGCTCCAGGATCGTCTTGCTGGAAGCGCAGAATATTTGCAAAGGAGAAATAATTTGCACTCATCGGGTCCCATTTATCATAGGGTAGTTCGGATTCCATTTAAAATCCGTATTTATAACTCTGCAATAGGTTTACAAACTGGAAAACTCTGCTTCATACAGAAACTTGACAGACTTGACACTTTTAACTTTCCCAGTAGGTACTAATATTGATTTTATACAAATAGCAAATTCACTAAATTATTATTTTTACTTATTTAGTAGTAACTATTTCTACATTATTACCGGAAGAAATTATGAATCTTATGAATGAAATAAAATACAAAAAAACTGATTGCCAAAACTGTGAACCAAATGTTGCCGCCGCTCCCACTTGTACCTTGTTCATAGTAACTTCTTCCTTGACACGTTTAAAAAAAAAGAAAGAAAAAAAAACTCTTTCAATTAGATTTTCACTCACCTGTCGCCTCCGCTTTCTATTTGCATTTGTTTTTCCATCCAACTAGATGCAACTATTGGCCCTGTTATCTTTTCGAAATTACGAACGTAATAAACTACGTTTCGAATTAAGTACAACTTGATTAATATGCGCTGGTCATAAAGTGCAATAAAATGTTAAAGCGCAATATTCGTGAGTGAAGAATCAAAGTGACCCATTTTGAATATAAGCCAGAATTAAAATGAGCTAGGTCGAACAATAACGCTAAATGTGATAGATACGTTATTGCGAATGTTTAAAAAATATTTATTTTCTATGTTCGCAAGTTTTTGAAAGGTGCAAAATATGCTATTTACATGTTTTCGAAAAGTGCACAATGCCCTATTTACATACTTTGAGAATGATATTTTAATTTGTTTGAACCTAGATAATGCATTTTCTTTTTAGCAAAGATTGATATGGGTCATTTGCTTCTTCACAGAGGAATTATTAATGCTGCTATGATCTTAATATGAATGTATTTTAGTTTGAGCATTTGAAGTTGATATTGTGTGGAGATTCACAGTTTATTACTAAAAGTACCTACCTACATTTCATCCAATGTAATATAAGGAAGGAGCTTTAATTTGGTTATTTATCACAATACAATATGGGTAAAATTGTAATAATAGTAATTTTTACGGTGCGTCATGCTGGTTAGGTAATCTCTTAGCTTTCCCACCGGAAATTATATAATTATTAGTAACAAAAATTCTATTGGACAAACCTTATGCTTATTTTGACGGAATGCGACTGAACTTTAATACTGAAGAGAATCAATACAAATTATAGGGTGAATTTATCAAAATATCTATTTAAAATAAATGAATGCAACAAATTATATGGCATAACAGGCTAGGCGCTGCAATGTACCATTGAATGCACACATCTGATCTGAAATTATCCAACTTTAAAAAAAATTTAATTTTCATTTAAATGGAATACTGACGACTGTAATTACTTGGGAGTGAGAGGAAGTCTGCATTTACATAAAATACCTCAAAGTCAAAAACTGTCTGTAATAGTTTTCATTTATGTAATTTCTAGCTCGTTTCCCAAAATATCAAACTTGTACTCTGCTATAAATATCAGACTCAAAATTTCATTAGTTTTAGTTGAGTATATTCCAGGTCTCTTGTTGGAGGAGCTAGTGTATTTATATTTAAAAAAATAAAAATATATTTACGTGCTACCTTTATTTCGCATTGTAAAATGACGAAATTTCACCTCATACTTTATGTGTTACTGGAAATTTTGAACTTTTTAAGAAGCAGTGGTGTGCATAGTGCAATAATAGAGGAGGGTGCAAATATCCAAGTAGAAATCGAAAATGGGAAGCTCAAAGGAAAAGTTTTACAATCAAGGGACGGAAGACCATTTTATTCCTTTAGCGACATTCCATACGCTAAACCACCAAAGAGATTTCAAGTAATTAGAGAATTTAGCATCGTGTATGAAGGGCACGGGGCCTAAATGGGAACAATCTCCTAAGAGTGTGAACCTGTACGAAATTCTTTCAAAATTTTGAAAGATTTTCACAAATTTTTTCATCGTTCCCACTTGTTTGTTTACATTTAGTCTTATTGTTAGTCTTAGCCACCTCGCTATTTATTACTGCGCTAATTTAATTTGAAGCATCTCTCAGCGCTTTACATTACGAGCGCTGGGCCTCCAAATTCGAGATTAGTCATGCTAGTTATAAATGTTTATCGTTACAAACTTCTAATAAAAACAACTCTCTATAAAATTCTCAGTTTGCAGAGCCGCTTTTGGAAAAATGGGAAGGTGTCAAAGATGCAACATCAATGGAGAGTAAATGTGTACAAGCCTTTCCAGGGATGAAAGCCGGAATGGTATTTGGATTTCAAGGAACTGAGGATTGTCTTCATCTTAACGTTTACATCCCAAAGGTTTTACATGCATGATTTGTTTGAATAAATAAAATAATTTTAATTAATTTCAAAAAAACATTTTTTCCACTAAAAAAATTAATTGAACTTGTTTCTTTAAAGATTGACAACAAAGAACCATTACCCGTAATGGTGTGGATTCACCCAGGCCTTTTCGTTATGGGCTCTGCTTCAATGCTTCAACCGAATTATCTCATGGATGAAGATGTGATTATTGTCATGTTTAATTTCAGAATGGGTGTATTTGGTAAGATTCTTGGAAAGTTGTTTTCGGGAATAATTATTGCAAAAAAATCCCTATTAAATCTCTAAATTATCTTTAAAAAAAACTTCTATTTCAGGATTTTTGACCACGGGAGATGATGTAATCCCTTCGAATATTGGGCTGAGGGATCAAATACTAGCACTGGAGTGGGTACAAAAAAATATTGGGAGCTTTGGAGGTGACCCTAAAATGGTGACACTTGCAGGGGAAAGTTCTGGTGGAGCTAGCGCTCATATGTTGATGATGTCGCCCCTTGCAAAAGGTACATTTTAATTTTAAAATTTTAAATCACACTTTGTGAAGGTAATTTTGAAATTTAATTGAATATTCCAAATTAAAATCGGTTCCTTGGAATTTAGGACTTTTCTCGGCAATTATTGCCCAGTCTGGAACTGCCCTGTCGCCCTGGGCTGTAACTAAGCATGCAACTGCAACTGCAAAGAAATTTGCGGAAGAATTTTCATGCTCCACGGCATCATCTAAGGAAATGTACGACTGTTTGAAAGAAATATCTGCCGAGGATATAGCAACAGCACAAATTGAACGCGTGAGAAAGAATAAAAACCAAACAATTTACAATATGAAGACTAAATTCACCAAGCAAACATTTTAAATAGTTATGTATATACATCTAATTAAGGGATGGGGGATAGGATTCTTATTCCGTTTTGTCCCGTCAATCGAAAAATCATCTGAGACAGCTCCTTTGGTTCTACCAAACTGGCCTGAGATGCTCATTCAGGAAGGGAAATTTGACAAGTTGCCCATGATTATTGGAGGGATAGAGCGTGATGGACTTATAGGGTCTGCTTGTAAGTTTCAAAATTATGACTTTATGTATTGGCATTTGTGTGCAATTTTGCTTTAAGAATTCAAGTAGGTAATTTCATATTGACATACCGTGAGTGAATAATTAAAATCACACATATCCAATTTAAGGTACAATTAATACTGGGCTATGTAAAAAAAACACTAAATAATATGGATGTGTTAAAATGTTAGTTACGAGTTTTTGAAAAGTTCAAAATATTCTATTTGTATGTTTTTGAAAAGTGCAAAATACTTTATTTGCATGTTTTTGAAAAGTGCAAAATATTCTATTTCCATTCTTTTTGACAAGTCCAAAAAGCTCTATTTACACATTTTTGAAATGTGCAAAATATTGTATTTGTATGTTTTTAAAAAGTGCAAAATAGTTTATTTGCATGTTTTTGAAAAGTGCAAAACATTCAATTTACATGCATGTTTTTTGAAAAGTCCAAAATGCCGCATTTCCATGCTTTCAGGATGTATGTTAATTGTTTTGTGGATAGTCCATTTTGATTTTATTTCAAAATGGAAATGTCTCATTTTGACTCTCCCCTCGCACTATTTGCTCTTTGCAACTAGTAATTCTAAGCGATGAAGAGTGGACAGCAGAAATCAATTCAAACTGGACCCATGTTGCCCCACAAGCTTTATACTACGACCAGGACAATGAGGATCATTTGAGCGATGAGAAGCGAAATGTAGTCTCCTCTAAAATTCGTAAATTTTATTTTGATGACAAACCTGTGAGTCGAGATACGTTTGATAATTTAACCCACCTCTACTCGGACTGCATGTTCATTCGTGGAATCGAAAAAAGTGCATCTCTCCATGCTAAAATGGGCTCAGTCGTCTTTCCCTACATGTTCTCGTACGAAGGAAGCTACAGCTTTTTGCATTTGTACAGCATCACTGAGCATAACGGTAACGGTTAATAGTCCATTTTATTCCTAAGAAGTTGCTTAACTTGACAAACATATTATTATACAAAAATGTAGGACATATTTTTTAAAATAATTTGTCTCATTATTCAGAGCCAAGTCACGGGGATGACCTCCTGTACTTTTTCAGTTCGTCCTTTGCACCAACGGTGGACAGTAAACATCAAGATTTGGACTTTTCGAAGAATATCATAAAACTTTGGGTTTCTTTTGCCAAAAATAGGTAAAGCACCAGTTCCAGTTCAATTTCGTTACGTGATAAATTAAAAAAATTTAAACATAGGACCGTAATTATTATAATTAATATAAAGCTAATTAAATGTGCTTTTATTTTAAACAGGAAACCCACGGCCACATGGGGAGCCGCTAAAGATTGGCATTCTCTCGCTCCCAATGAATATCCCGTAAAATGGTACACTATTGCTCAAGATACCCAGTACAAAGAGTACCCTTACGAGGCCCGTATTCAATTTTGGGATGAGCTTTCTACGAATGAACTTAACAAGCAGTAGTAGGACTGTCTGTTGTCTGACTACTTAATTCAAAAATTAACCATATTTTATCAATAATTAAATTTAATATAACTGTTTTAGCGCCGGCTAATAGTAGTCTGCAAACCTGTTACTTAACACTAATAAGCATATATCGTCTGTGAAGAACCAAAATGATTCATTTCCAATTTAAGCTACAATCAAAATAAGCTATGCCATAAAAACAAGACGTTAATTTGGAGTTTTTGAAAAATGTAAAACGTTCTATTTTACTATTTTCATGTTTTTCAACAATGTAAAATGTCCTATTTACATGTTTTTGAAAAGGTACAAAATATTCTAATTCCATGTTTTCGAAAAGTGTAAAATTTTCTACTTACATGTTTTTGAAAAGTGCAAATTGTTCTATTTACATATTTTTTAAAGGTGCAAAATGGTCTATTTAAATGCTTTCAAGACATTTCAATATTTTTTTTAGATAGTTGATGTTGTTTTTAGCTAAAAATGGAAATGGGTCATTTTGGTTTCACAGACGATATGTAAAATGTATATGTACTTAATTAATGTAAGTTTAATTGATCGTATAGCTATAGTAAATAATAAATAAAAATACCTTTTTTTGTGTCTTAAGTATCAAATACCGTGTACAAAATGTTTTAAAATCTACATAAGATGCATATAGATTAACGCTTGTATTTATGAATTTCAAAATCAGGTAAAATAATATCATCAAAAGTAATGACAAGACTTGAATTAATTTCCTTAATATACTGACAAAATTGGGCGAGTTGATGTGGTGTTGCAAGGGACCACCAGGTGAGATCTCCGAGTCGTTTTAATTTGTCGCACATTTGAAGCAACTTCATTGCACAGTCTATGGATAGTTTACAATTGTCCTGTATTTGGGAATTAGTACTTCCGTAGCCAATTAGATCTTTCCCAATTTCAGCTATTGGACGAGGCTGCTGTACTATTTTTGGGGTTTCATTTAGGCCAATTTGTTTCCTGTCGCTTGTCTTTTTTGAAGCTGGCACTGACACTGGGGCAGTTGTTGTTGTGTCTTTTGAAAAACCTGAAGAAGATTCTGCTTCTGCATTGTTGGTTTCGTTTGGGGGGTTTTCTTTAGCAAGAAGGTTTGATTGAGGCTGGGGTTTAGATTTAGATCTGGGTCGGGATCTTGACCTGGATCTGGACCTGGACTTCGATGGTGCTGCTGGTGGTGGTTGCGATGGTGGTGGTGGTGAGTTTTCCTTGATTTTCTGATATGACCCAGGAGCTATCCAAAATTCTTCGAGAGTGAAGCGACTAGTTGATTTTTCAATACTTGAAATGATATCCTCGTCCTTGATAGGACTCCAGACAACGCGAAACTGAACCTTGACTAAGTTTGGACAATTTTCTAAGATTGACGAGATTGTGGAAGGCTCAGCAAATACATTTACAGTGGTCAATCTTAGGAATATTATAGCAGTGCTACTACTATTAAGATTAGGGGTATAAGTCCCCGTGAGAATACTTTGGACGGACTCAAGGTACGGGAGAGACTCCGCTACTGCTCTAAAACTAATAGGAGATATATTGTAGAAAAACTTGAGATTTCCATTATGAAATTTTACCAGAGCCTGCACAAGTTTGTTCTCCTCACTCGATGTTATGAGGCCAATGAGAATCGTGAGATTTTGCTTCTTCTCAGCCCGAGATTTGTAATCTGGAATAATGGCGGGTTCCTCGATGTTAATGAGGGTTAAGAAGGATTTTTTCCAAAATAGTTTATTCGCACATTTGCAAAATTGGGCCTGAGCATCGCTTCCTACATGTGCGCTCAAGGCTTTGTGAAAGGGCGGATCGTTGAGCTGAATTGAAGTTGATAATACTACCTGTAGGATAGAGGAGGGAATGGTTATGGTTATTGGTTAGTTAATAAATTTTCTAGTTATAAATATATCGTGAGTGAAGAATCAAAATGATCCATATCCAATTTAAGCTAAAATTAAAATGGACTATGTCAAAAAATTCACTACAGGAGGGATAGAATTTAATACGGTAAAATTGTAATTATGAGTATTTTTAAAAGGGCAGAATATTTTATTTACACCTTTTTGAAAAGTGCAACATATTCTACTTACCATATTTCCTGTAATAGTGGACGGGTCTATATTACACTTTATTATATGGCAGAAGACGTGCCTGTAATAGTGGACGGGGGCTACTATTACAGGAAATACGGTACACGTTTTAGAAAAGTGCAAAATATTCTATTTGCTATTTTTTGAAAAGTGCAAAATATTCTATTTACTATTTTTTGAAAAGTGTAAAATATTCTATTTGCTATTTTTTGAAAAGTGCAAAATATTCTATTTGGTATAGTTTTTGAAAACTGCAGAATATTTTATTTGCTATTTTTTGAAAAGTGCAAAATATCCTATTTGGTATAGTTTCTGAAAAGTGCAAAATATTCTATTTGGTATAGTTTTGAAAAGTGCAAATTATTCTATTTGCTATGGTTTTTGAATAGTGCAAAATATTCTATTTGCTAGCTTTTGAAAAGTGCAAAATATTCTATTTGCTAGTTTTTGAAAAGTGCAAAATATTCTATTTGCTAGTTTTTTAAAATTCCAAGCTGCTGTATTTACATGCTTTTAAAAGTGCAAAATACTTTTTAAAAAAATTTTTAGGACCACGATATCTGATTTTTTTGTGTTGACAGTGTATTTTGTTTTAAGCTAAAAATCGATATGGCTCATATTGAGTCTTCACTGGCGATAATACGCTTATTCTACAAATTTCAAAATTTCGAAATTTAATAATTTAGGGTATCTTATATATTACAAATTAAGCTTAAGGAAACACTTTTACCGGATGTCGAATAAAAAGAATATGTCCGAAAGCAGTCTCCACGGAAGGAACCATAAGCCTTTGAAATATAAACGCATGAGGGAGCAGACCAACAAAGTCAACAGCTTCCTTCGTTACACTAGTATAGCTAAAATCAAATAATTCCAAAGAGCGCACAATGGGATTCATCGTTTTGACGCTGTTTTGAACATAGGATGAAATGGTGTAGAGAATTGGCGTCGGAACAACGTTCTCATAGAAAACTTTCCTAATCCCTTCATCTGTCACAAATTTCGAACAGCTCACATCGAATATTTTGAGTGAAGTCACAGTCTTCCCAATAATACTCAACATATTGTCATCTGCCATCCCACGGAGGACGAGCTTAGTCAGGGAGCGAAGCTCACTACAAGTATCTTCAATGATGGGCATGGAGTCCTTGTGGCATGTAAAGTATTCCCCACGGCGGCCGTTAATCATGAGAGATTTTAATTCTATTCCGCACTGGGCTGAGCGAATGATTGAAAATAATTCTAGTGCGTCGTTCATGGACACGGGACGGCCGAGACGGTCTGCAGCGTACCAATCGAATTCATTCGGTGGGTTTAGCATGGACAAGTGCTCTTTAAACCTTGACTTTTCATCCAAGTTAATCGATGGATGCTGATGACTCACTGGGATTGGGGATGAGGACGGTTCAAAGTTTCTGTTGCAACAAAAAAAAGTTTAAAAATTTAAAAGCTATAGTTAGAAGTTTTAAAACTGACCTATACTATTTTTTCTGAAAGCTTTATTGGAAGAACCAAAAAAACTTCTCATATTTTTATTTTACGATTTATTTAAATAGAAAATAATTTAGTATCTGTTTGTTGAAGTACCAGTACCAACCACCAATTGAAGGGGGATTGGAATGATGAATTAGTTTTTAATTACTTTGTTATCCAAAAATTGGAGCCCCGAAAATCCAGCTGACGGACATCTTTGAGGATGAGAAATCGAATAATTGGAATGGTACTACTTATGACAGAGTAAGTGAGACTCTGCTGTAGCAATGTTAATTGAACTTCTGTAGTTAGATGATTTCGAAAGTAATTTTTAATTTTCATTATGCTCAAGGCTACTTTCATGGAGGCGCTCTCAGAAATATCAACAGAGCCAGAGGATGGTAGCAATAAACTTAAAGATGTTCCCATTGCGGAGCCAAATCTAAAAATCCCAGATCCGGACGATCTGGTGCTTCTGGCGGCGTTTGTGTCGTCTCCATCTGCGTCGGATTTCTCTTCCGTTTCAAGTGGTTTTTCAATCTGTAAAGGCAGTGACAATGGAGACATCTCTGGATCTGGATCTGCTGAAGTTTGATCTCGATCTCGGGAGTGATCTCCTCCCTTGGATGATTTTTTACTTGATTTTAGAGATTTTAAATTATTATTATCGCTTTTTTCAACACTACTACTTCTCGCTCTCTTGTGCTTACGACTTGCTTTACTTGACTGCGAACGAACAAGTTGATCCCTCTCCTTTTCTTGATTTTGAATATCATCTTTTTCAAATTCCGCATCTATTTTAATGACGGCTTTTCGGAGTGTTCTCAAAATGACATTAGAAGCTAGTCGAAATAGAGGGGCTGGACTTTGATTCTCAGGCATTCTTTTTGATTTTTTATGAAATATATGACTTGAGCGAATTAAAATGTGTTTTGAAAGTAGGTTTAAAACGAAAACGATAGTACTATAATTACGTCCGTTTTGTACATTACAAACTTATATGCAGAAGGCAGGGTCAAAGAATTAATTAGTAATAATTTCAAATCTCAAATGATATATTAGGCAATATAACGTACTTAATAATAATTATGTAATTATTGTTGTTTGAAATAATGCAAGGCACTGGTACTACATTTCCTATTCCTACTTCCTACCATAAAAAACCTAAATATTAATGAGTTGGTTTATTAATAATTTTATTATGTTAATGAAGTGTATAGTAATATGGAGGATTAAGGCTCTTTACTTTATTTTCTGTTTCGTTTTGTGTGGTGGTAGTGCGGTAATAGCCGTCATCTAAAATAATTATTGTGAAATAATTAAATTATTCAAATAAAACTGAATACGATTATTTTTTTCAAACTTGTTGATACTTCGATTTGGAAGGATGGTTTTGAAATTTTATGCAAACCTCGTGTTATACTTTCTTAGTATCTGTGACACCATTACATTACATTACATTACCATTACTGACCAAAATTCTGCTCTACCAGGCTCCCGAATAACATTTTTAGCGGGCTATTTCTCTTATACTTACTAACATGGATCTCTCTCCCTAGTGAATTCACACCATCCCATCTGTTAATTAGCATAGCATTAAGCATCGGTACGGAAGTCGCTTGTACAATTTTTGGTTATCTACTGATAGAAGATCCACACTTTCCTCACAATACGCATTATACTGATAGCTACAGTCCAGTGAACTTGAATGAAAATTACGTAGAGGAGTATCCAGCATCCGGCATAATATTCTTATGAACTTGAAAGTCATTATTTTTACTACGCATGCCATTGTAATCATTGCCATTGACGTCCCTTGTCCCTTCAGTATCTTTCCTTTCAAACTGTATCGTGCATTCTTTCTTTTCGTTGATTTATAAAACTATGAATGCATGTACACTTGTTTACATAATGATCATCCAATGTATGATAGTGAAAATATACGTTTAGATAAAGCTATGGCTTTGCTATAAATATCTTTGACATCTTATTGTAAAGTCATGGTCAAAGTTAATATTGACCACTCGTTCAAAATACGAAGACGAGCTGTATTTAGAGTAATACTTACAACTCTGGGGATTATAATTTATTGTGTTGCATTAATTTACATTATAGGAGATGAAATTAACATTCCAATGCTACTAGCCTACTACCATGAAATCCAGTGACTCTCCTGTCGAATTATTATAGTAAAGGGTTCTTACAGCAGTATTTTTTTAAATTAAAGCATGCATGAGTCAAATTTGGACTGGGTTATTTATTTTATTGTTCTAAATAGTAGTTTATGTACGACACTGAGGAGTTTTTTGTAGTTCTTACAGTAGTGATGCTGATCATTTTGAAAATTTTAAAATTAGCATCTTATTGCTTCACATGTAATTTTGAGAGGCACATTATCGTAGTGTGTCATTCATGTTATACACAAACCTCAGTGTCAGTGAACTATGTAATCAAGTAATTATCATTGCATCTTCGCCATCACACTATAACCCTTGAAATATAATAACATAATAATGTATTCTATCTCATTCCTTGAACAGTTTCTAATAGTTCAATTGAAACGTATTAAAATATTCATATGAATCATGAAAGGTCAAACACTGATTATGAAATATTTATTTTGTAGACTATTTCTCATTAAATATACCAATATAATAGAACAATAGAGCTTTGGATTCTCGTTGTTTGGATTTAAATAAATACATGTATATAAATAATTTACATGCTTACTAATATTCCTTATTTACACTTCCTGGTGTCTCCATTTATTTGTATTCTCAAAATATAACACTGAAAAACAAAGAGGATTATTTACAGCTGGAATTGACATTCTGGAAATATATGTACCTCTTAACCCGAAGCCGAAACAGGTGGTGTCGGCCAAAGGCATAAAGGATTAATGCACCTCACAGCTCACGCTCCGCTGCCAAATACCTAGAAATTATAATCACGTGTAACCGCAGTGAAGTGAAGTGGCCCTTAGGACAGAGGCTTTTAAAGGTTTTTTAGCCCTTTTGTTGGAAGCTTATTGTGATGGACACTTCATTGGCATTTGCCATAAGTTTTTTATAAAGGTGAAAGAAAGGTCGTATGGTGACGAAGAAATAATATCTTTGGACCCTCTGTCTCTGCCCCTCGCATTTATATGTTTAACATGGCAATTTTAAATCCTGCCTTTTGTTTCACTTTGAGGTCCCAGCTATAATTAAATAGGTTCATGGAATCGCAATCTTGGCAAGCTTCCCTCGTCACGTAGGCCCACTCGTTCCTATATATTGCTGTTGAAGCTTGGAAATTCAACTTGTTGAGAATGTCAATGTCAGTATTGTCATTGTTGTTTGAGGCGTTCCGTTGAGTTGAGCAGTAGCTATTACTGACCTACTACAGTAAAGTTAAGAAAAAATCTGATTTTCTTTATCAACTTAAATCTTCAATTCGAACATTAATAAAATCCGTTTTGTTGTTTGTGCATTTTCTGCATATTTAAAAGTTTTCGAGTAGTCACTATTAGTGTGCCTCGTTCGATTGTATTTAAACGGCTTACGATTTAAAGTTAGTGCGTATATTTAATTGTCACTTTATTATTATTATTACTCAACAATTAAATACCAAGCAATTATTATCTAACGACAACGAGAAATTAATTGAGGCTCCATTGATTAAAGGTAAGGATACTGAACTAAAAGTTTTTATAATTTTTATTGTTTAAAACAATGACAATTTATGTTTGTTTTTTATTTTGAAATTTCTTGAATGTATATTGCTTCTTTTGTGAACGTCAAAAAATAATGAAGTTGTTGCTGTGATAATGACAATTTAGTAGAGTAGGTGAAGGGCAAAAAAAATGTGAAAGTTTTTTATTTAATTTTAATTTAAACTGTTTTATGTTGTTTATTTCAGATATCCGCAATCGTACTAATCTAAAATCTAATCCATCCTCCATTAATCATTCTCACACTCCATTGCTGATTTTGAAACGCCAAAAACTACAACTCGACTAATTCTGCTATACTATTAACTTTTTAATCAAATCCCACAAATAGAGCGAAAAATCAGCCAAGAAATGATGGAGCCCGCCCACTCAATACCACAATCAGCATTCGAAATCGACGATTTATTTGCCGAAAATGAGAGCGGACATGAGGAACGCGAAAGTTTAAGACCTGAGCTACAAGCTTCTGAAATTTGCTGCGAAAATAAAGCTCTAGCAAACGACCCGCTTCAAATTCCTGAGGTAAATAATACACTATTTTATTAACCAGTATCAAATAGGCTAATTGTAATTAGTGAGCGCGTTGTCGAATGAAGAAAGTCTAATGACAATCGAGAAATACACTATTTTATTAACCAGTATCAAATAGGCTAATTGTAATTAGTGAGCGCGTTGTCGAATGAAGAAAGTCTAATGACAATCGAGAAAATGCCAGAACTAGCCTATAAATGTTAACTTGTAATGTTATTATTTATCCCAGCTTTTGGATCTCGTTTTGAAGAGTGTAAAATCGGGGAAGGACTTGAAAAATTGCCGTCTTGTCAGTCGCCTCTGGACAAGTATCTCAACGGAACACATGGACTCCCAGGAGGATGTGTACGTTAACATTCCTACTTTGGAGAGAGCACAGGAATTTGATCGTTTCACAAATGACGCTGGCGCTGGCGGTTCCATGTATTTCCCTTGCCTCAATTTTAAAATGAATGCTTCGCTCCTACGCCATGTTGGATTTCGGGAATTCTTCTACAACCACAGCGGTAGCATTAAACGTCTTATCCTCACCAATCTGCCTATTGACCTCAGTGGGTCACGCAACATAACAATGCTCCCAATAAACCGTTTCTTATTTCGAAACATGCCCCAAGTAGAATACTTGGAAATCCATTGCGAAACGAATATAATTTCTCCATTCCCTGCACCACCACCAGTACCACCGCCAATGATGCCCTTTTTTTGGAATAATAACGTACACGGCTTCGTCGACGGCGACGTCAATGACAATGGTGATACTGAGGATCCGGATGATGTGTCCAACGTTCCTACCAAATTTGAACTGAACAAGCTAAAAGTATTTAAATTCCCTGTCCCCTTAGGGTTTCGGCACTACTTCTCTGACTTCGTCCGTGGTGTAGTGGATAGTGCGCCTCATTTGAAGGAGCTCCACGTTCCTCTTAGCTTCTGCCGCGATGTGCACATTATTAAACAGCTCATCGTCCAAGGAAAAACGAGTGCAATCAAGGAAATCGTGTTTGACGGCAGATTTGGAGAAAATATCACACTGATGGAAGTATTTGCGAATGGGAAGCCAGAAGTTCGGGTCATCCATAATATTTCATTCACTTTCGTGAGCAATTCACAACGGAGGCTTTGGCCTCGCCTCGAGAATTGCTTCAACAGAATTTTTAAATCTAGTTCAAACACTCTTGTGAGTCTGTCAATGGAGCCCTTAGGATTTCTGAAAGGACTTGAAATCCCTTCAAAATTCCCTCACCTCCGGCAGTTCTTCATAAATGTGGATAATTACAATCGACTAGCTTCCACCATCCCAAATGAGCGAACGGTGGAAGTAGAAACTAAATTATTTCCATCTTCTTTTAAATCCGTCCACCTCGAATCAGCTTTAGCGAATGTACGAGAGCTCAAAATTACTTGGGACCCATTCCTACATCAGAGCCACACTTGGGAAACTACGTTTGGTGGATTCAATTTTGCTCTTGAGACCGTAAATTGTCTCACACTCAAATGTGTTCCAAGCCGTGGACAGTGGCTTGAGAAGATAGATAAACATTTTCCAAATGTTAAAAAACTCCGAGTTGAGACATTACATCAGTCGGATAATCTTCAAAGTTTCATTCGACGGGTTTATTCTGTTTTCCCTGATTTGGTGGAACTCTCGATACTCGAAATCACGGATTTGCGGGTCTGGGATAAATCCTACATGGACTCTTGCGTAACGGGGATCAGAGATAACATCTGCTGTGAACTCCTTTGCGATTTATTAGAGATTAATGAGAGAAAACAACTTCTCTCTTTGCCTTCCTTGGATGACCTGGAAGCTGAAGACCATTGTCCATTCCCGTCCCTGCGTAGCATGAAACGTATGCCTGACACATAATAAATTATTCATGATTCAAAATTTGAAATTGTATTTAGTTATTTTCTTAGTGTGAGGTGAAATTAATTATAATCTTTCAATACTTATTTTTTTATTAGATCTGAAAACCCTGACGTTGACCCCGTGTCGAAGTTCTTACTACCGTTCCAGAATGCTCAGAAACAAGCAGTACATTTTGAATACAACGGAAGAATCACGGAGAGAAGTATTCTCTCCAATTGCTTCGCTGTATGCATTTAATCATCTTCCCCTACTTATATTAAATGCGGGTCTTGACTAGGAATTATTTGTCCGCTATAGATTTATTTTCTTGCTGTGATTTACGAGTAGACAAGAAGAAGACGTAAGAAGAATATGACAGTTTTACATAAATTCTGAAACAGTTCCGTAATAAAATATATAGTTTTAGTCTAGCTTAAAAAACAGTATTATAGTATTGTTAAAAATCTTTGATGTTGGTTGCTGGATTACAAATGTAAATAATAATGTTGTTTTTATAGACTTGTTCATAGTTTAGAAGCAGACAGATTTCTACTGGCCTTAATGCAAAAAGTTGTATTTATTTTTAGAGTTTATTTTGATTTTACTGACTGATTAAAACATTCTAATTTTTAAGTTTTAGTATTTAAAGCATGTCAGTTTACATTTTGGCAATTGGCGTGTAGTATAGTAATAGCTGTAAATTAAGTTCTCAGTAATCGCCAACTAAATTGTAGCCTACCGTCTACGATTTTACATTTTCATAAAATATTGTAAGTACTTAAATTGCAAAATAGATAAATTATAATACTGTAGCATGAAATTCTAGCAATTGTGTAATGCTGACTTCATTGATCTCGAATAATTTTCAATTTAATAATTATTTGAAGCCCCGAAAAAGAAGGAAAGATTGATGTAAAATACAAAGAAACTAGAGGGTTTTATATCAACGTGATTTTATTTTATTGTTGTATTAACAAATTGATATTATATGCTATAAATACTTGTAAATTATGTAAGTAAATAGGCTGAAATAAAATTTCAAAACTTATCTGAAATATAATTATTTAATGCACCACCTGATTTTTCACATGTTTTATTACGACAATACGGGTATTATACTGCACATATTACTTTTTAACAAAGTTGTTGAACCTAACATAAAGTTTGACATATTATAGGATTACTTCAGAAAGCAACTCATTTCAGTATCGTGTATAGCAATGAATATTACTTACTATAGATTTCATACCAAAAATACACTAATAATATATTCACTAAATATCCCGTAGTTTTTTGTAGTATTATTATTTATTAAACACAGTTGGTATTGGTATTAGTAAGGTCTCGCAAAATTATAGATCGTTTAATTGCTATCCTCAAAAGAATAGCCTAAATCGGGCCTTCAAAGACGCCCCACCGCCCAACAGATTAATACCACATTAATATTTCGTCCAAAGGGAGCTATCACAAATGGCGCCATCGAAATTCTTGATTTTTAAAACCCACCCACCCCCATTGTCATGTCCTTAACCATTGCGTAAATGGCTATCTTTAACATTACGTGTCACTATTTGACGATTTGACCACCGTATATAACCAATGGCGCCGTTTGTGATAGCAGACTCCCAAATATCTCGATAATTTTATAAAATTAAACATGGGAGCGGCAAGGAAGAATGACAACTGGCACTGGCAAGGATAAAGGTTTGGTTCATTTTCCATGTAAACAAAATAATGGAAAACAAAATTAAATCGAGGCTCCATCCTTGCCAGCTGTAATTCTCCCTTTTTACCTCCAGTCCTGCATTAAATACTCGAAAAATCTGGGAAGCGCAGACGCCCCAGACCCAGCAAACTGTACAAAACCCGTGATAGAACGTTTTAAGCACGTATGAACTTGCATTTTAGGAACCGTCCATAAATGATGTCATGGATGACGTGGCGTTTTTATAGTAAACCCCCTCCCCCTACTACTACAATGACAACTTTTTAAAATCGTCTTAGATGAAGAGGGGTTTTGAATCCACCCCAGACGATGACATCATTTATGGACGATTGCTTACTCGTTATTAGTGCAACGCGCACAATTACAACCAATGTGCCGGATCGTACTAAATTCGTTATGTGTTACATTGTGCTTCCGGAATCTGGGGTTATAATATATTATAATTTAAAGTCAAGTTGCCATATATAATTTGAAACTTTAAATGGTCATCAAAATTGTTGATTATTATTAAAAAGCAAACGACGGAAGACGGAATCGCAAGAGAAACCTTAGACAAAAGTAGTGTAATACAATTTTGAAAATATTCAGTAAAGTAAAAAGAAAATTTCAATTCTATAAAATTAGCAGAAAGTAAGGAAACGCCGTATTTTTGAATTTGAAGCATCCACTGAGGGTCGTTCAATCGATTTCAAGTTAGATAATTTAAGTGTTATTGTTAAAAAAAGGAATTTACAATTTATACTTGCGAACAATGCGAAGATCACGTTATCAAGCTTAAGTTGTTTTTTTATGCTATTGATAGAACATACCTGAATGGACATGGTGATTAAGAAATGTCGTTCCCGATCCCGACCATGCAAATCAAAACTAACAAGGGAAAATGAGCAATCAAAGGAAACTCGTGAAAATCAAGCCGAAGATGGTTTAAAGGATGAAAATTCACATTTAGTTGGAGGAGATATCCCGAATATGATGAGTGTGGACTTTGACCACGAAGGTAAGCGAATAATTACAAACACTTAATGCTCATAAGTACCAAGTACCACTCATATTTCAGAATCATCTTTTTACTTATTTTGCCTAAAATTAAGTGCATTATATGTTGTAATTAAATTGAACTGACACCTTACCTTATTATCTACCAAGAATATTCCCTGACAAGATGGCATAGCCTGTTGAAACGTACCAACGAAATGAAATCAATGGCAATTAATTGTGATCCACTATCAACTCATGCTGTTGGTGAGCTAAGTACGTTGACACATACGATTTCAAAAATATTTTTATTTTTACTAACGTGAATTACAATTACAATCAAGAAAACCGAACTCAAACTCATTATTTTATTTTAACTCTCCTTTTATTATAGTTTTAACGGGACTAGATGACATAATTGCGCTCATTAAAAGTAAGAAATCCCCAACTGTTCCTGATTTTAAAGAAGTTGATCAAAAGATGCAAGCAATAAATGAATTAGTTGGTCAAGCAATCGACAGTTATTTGATGCAACGTCGAGGTGGAAAGGGGAGTATGTACAGGCGTTTGTTTTTCGTCACGAAAACCATTGCTGCCTGCGGTATACTTGTGGGGGTCATGGCTATTTTATCTGATTGGTATCCTTCATGGTTTTGGAAATTTCAACTGACCTAGTTCGTAGCTATGCCCAGAAAACTAGTCTAGTTTTTTAACATATATTTTTCAATCACTTAATTATTACTTAATTGTATAGGTAAAAAGTGCTCAACTCTCATAAAATATCCATTGTATTATGTACTTACTATAAAACTTACATAATTTCTAACTGACCATTTTTGATTAAAATAAAGTTTGGGCCCACTTGGAGTATGTACTTGATATTTATTACTACTTACTACATAGCATAAGGTATAATATACAATCTTAATTCTCTATTTAATCATAATTATTCGCTTATTTAGACTGTAAGTATTTTGTAATAAACTGTAGAACTGGAGCTTCACTTGTCTCACTAGTAAGAAAAAAGTCAGTAGGAGTTTTGCTTTAAAGAAGAAGCCGTAGATGGTGCGCATTGAACACGAATGAGCGTGTGGTAGTGGTAGAATCTATTGAAAATCTAGTTTTAAAGCTGAGCTGGAAACTTGGTTTACAATCAAAACTAATCAAACTTGCCATATAATTCGCGGGTCTGTAATACTACGCGGGTCTAAGAGGTCCCAATTTGCACAGTACGCGGGGCGTACTGTTAAGTGTTACAAGATATTTTATCGTCTGTGTCGTCTATGAAGAACAAAAATTACCCATGTCCAATTTAAGCTACTTACAATCAAAATGAGCTATGTCATAAAAAAATGAGAAACATGCGTAAAATGTTAATTAGGAGTTTTTGAAAAACGTCAATTGTTCTACTTTCATGTTTTTCAAAAATGTAAAATGTTCTATTTACATGTTTTTGAAAAGGTGCAAAATGTTCTAATTCCATGCTTTTGAAAAGATGCAAAATGTTTTAATTCTATGTGTTTGAAAAGTGTAAAATGTTGTAATAATTATTTACATATTTTTGAAAATTGCAAAATGTTCTAATTCCATGCTTTCAAAAAGATGCAAAATGTTTTAATTCCATGTGTTTGAACAGTGTAAAATGTTGTATCTAAATGTTTTTGAAAAGTGCAAAATGTTCTATTTGAATGCTCTCAAGACATATTTGAATATTTTCGCAGATAGTTGATATTGTTTCTAGCTAAAGATGGAAATGGGTCATTTTGGTTCTTCACAGACGATGTGGTACTTACTTATGTACTGAGAAACTATAACATCTATAATTTGAAGTCCATAGTTTAGCATTATCAAATTTTCATTTTTCTCCTGAATAAATACAGGGCAGCTACCCTCTAGATTATTTATTATTTACAATGAATAAGGGACGCCGTATAGAGACCAGGAATTATTTTATTCAAAGTACCTACAAAGCATTCAAAGAACCACTATTGATACCAGATGCCACGCCTTTGCCTTAATGCATCACGGTCACCGTCACCGTCACAGTGCGAAACTTGGATACTCTGTCAACTGTGTCAAGAAATTGTGCTGCTGTGTGGTCCGATTTGTGGCCACTTCATTTCATTCGGCATTTATATTTAAATGTAACAGTAAGAACACACACCCACCGGCCAACGCACCGGACCGGCGACCGTCCTGGTAATTGTAATCGGCATCGAGTTTATGGTTTTGATTGCGTTCTCGAACAGATGTGTTGGTAAGTTTGTACCTACATTTGAACGATGACGATGATGACTTGGGATCTGGGATAACAAACAAGGCAATTCATCATGGTTTTTGACATTTCAGGCGTGTCGAGGTCGGAGCGGTGAGTTCTCGTATTCTTAACATATTTTAAGTTAAACACCAACTAAAGGCAACGTAACGTAGTCGTAGTCATCGGTATTATATCGTAGGTCCTCAGTAAAGAATCAAAATGATTCATATCCATTTAATCCATTATTTTTTTTACTGAGTTAAAACGAAATGCACTAACATTAAAATATCATAATCATGATCCTAAAAGCATTTAAATAGAACAATTTACACATTTCAAAAACATGTAAATAGAGTATTTTGTAATTTTTCAAAAACATGCAAATGGAATCTTTGGCCCTTTAGAAAAACTCGTAATTATAGCGTTTTACGCATCTATCGCAGGTAGCTCATTTTAATTCCAGTTTAAATTGGGTATAAGCAATTTTGATTCTTCACTCATTACATTATGTAGTTGTATAAATGCAAGTTAGAAGTTTACTTAAAGAAACTTACGGACTTGGAGCTAATTAGCTTGCATCCACATACAATTATTATCGCCGTAATAAACCCTTATAATTCATGGTGCAAGTTTAGATTTTTTTTTTCTGAAAAAGTTTATTAATGTGTAAATAAAACTCAAAATATTTTGAATCTCATGTTGCTTGTTTTACTTATTTATGCAGTTTTATACACGTTATGAGCATGAATGAGTAGTGATTTAGTGAGTAGCATGTCGCATGACTGACCGCGACCACCGAAGCTGACAGACTAATTGTAACTATAACTGGATTTCGGGGGTCTTGGGTTAATTCTGAAATATTTGTTTTTTAGTATTTCATATGATTTTAAGTTTCCTTGTGTTATATAATGTATTTAGTATGTACTTTGTATTATTTCTTACAGCTGACCTGATCACGGCTACGCCTTACTATTGAAAAGTAAAAGTTATAGCGTGATCTCAAGTTCTCAAAAATATTTTTCTCAGTTTTCAAAATAATAAATTGCATCCGACAACTACATATAGTGCATTCGTGCACTTAATATTATGTAGGTAGTAGATGATCAAAATAAAATTAGATGCAAATTATATAAGCTTGGGAAAGTATGTTGCTTGCTGTACTCAAGTTTCCTAATTATCCAGTTTCCAATTTGCTTGTGAACTTATGAAACTGAACGGAAAACGGAGGAAAAAGATAGACAAAGTTTACCTTCTATTTAGGTAGATGATTCATATAATATACCTTTCGCCTTTCGTAAGACCATTAGCTGTAATAGCTGTAGTAATGTGCTGGAAGGGAAATTGAATTATGGAAAATTATAATTCTGTACATATGTACAGGATGATGTCGTGAGTGAAGAATCAAAACGGCCCATAGCCAACTTAAGATAGAATTAAAATGAGCCGTGTCAACAAAATACATTAAATGAGATGGATGCTGAAAATGTTAGTTATGAGCTTTTGAAAAATATTGTAAAATATAAAATAAAAAAACAAGGGCTAGCGCCCTTGTTTCAGGGCGGCCTTAACAGCAAAATTAGGCATTTTGAATTTGCCGCCCAATTTTGGATTCAATTTACAGGTTTTAAATTAAGGGAAGCAATAAGGCCGCACAATGTGTTGTTGGTTGTTATTTATAATTAATTTCTAATTTCTGTAATGCAACCAAAAATTCAAAATTCCAATTTTTGAATTTCCCGCTAAAACATTAAATATTGTATTAAATGAATATTTCGACCGGTTAGTCAATGAAAATAAACTAACTTGTTATATTATTCGAACGGTAACAATTTGGCAAATGTAAATAACTTAGTGTGCACGCACGATTGTTATTAGTTTTTAAATGGTTTCGAAATAACATAATTGCAAATTAAAAAATTTTAACGGATTGTGTCGAGTGATATATCATTGGAAAGCTCTTCAAAAATAAGCAGGGACCTTTTTTTTCGTTTTTTGATTGTGATCCATACAACACATTTTTGGCGGCATTTAAAAATTAAAAGACCGTTATTTTGAAAACGTTTTGTTATAATGGAGGCCGGTTCCTAAATTTGAATTCTACTGGCGATTAGCTTTCCAATGATATATGGCTCGATGAAATCGGTCGAGTATTGCAGAATTTTCAAAAATCCGGTAAATTATGTAGATAGGTAGGAATAAATATTTTATTTGCATGTTTTTTGAAAAGTGTGAAGTATTTTATTTACACGATTTTGAAAAGTGTAAAATATTTTATTTACACGATTTTGAAAAGTGTAAAATATTTTATTTACACGATTTTGAAAAGTGTAAAATATTTTATTTACACGATTTTGAAAAGTGTAAAACATTTTATTTACACGATTTTGAAAAGTGTAAAATATTTTATTTACACGATTTTGAAAAGTGTAAAATATTTTATTTACACGATTTTGAAAAGTGTAAAACATTTTATTTACACGATTTTGAAAAGTGTAAAATATTTTATTTACACGATTTTGAAAAGTGTAAAATATTTTATTTACACGATTTTGAAAAGTGCAAAATGTTTTATTTACATGTTTTTGAAACGTGCAAAATTTACTATTTATATGCTTTCGAAACGTGCAAAATGTTCCATTTACATGTTTTTGAAACGTGCAAAATGTTTTATTTACATGTTTTTGAAACGTGCAAAATGTTTTATTTACATGTTTTTTTGAAACGTGCATTTACTATTTACATATTCTTGTAGGATCACTATATTTTAATATTTTTCTGCAGATACATACTGCATTTTTGTTTTAGCTAAAACTGAATATGAGTAATTTTGTGTCTTCACTGGCTACATTGAAATTGAAAGTTTTTACTAATTATATTATGTTGTATGCATTTACATAAAAGCTTTTACTAAAACAGAACATATGCGTGCTTCTAATTTTTGTAATACATGCCGTAATAATTTCCGTAATACAGTAGTTTTGGATTTGATTTCAGTGCAGTGTGTGTGGGTGGTAAAGAAATGAAGAGTACTGACATCACATTTGAATGATGATATTCCAACTTTCCCAACCATTTTCTGGTAAGTATTCTGATTTAAACTATGAAAATTAATTTCGTAATTATTACAATATGCATTTTGAGGTAAAACAATGAATGATTTCATCACGTGTGCATTCTTGCTTTTTAAAGTCGGAATAGATATTCATCAAGATCCTGGCCCTGATCCTAAATTCATGGCCCTATCCTTCCCTTTTTCCCATCTCTGAATCCGGAATTAGGTAGGTACATAATATATTTTAGTAAATTTAAAAAATAATCCACGAAGCTATGAAGAAATTCAAAGTTTCCGTGCATTAAAATGCATGCAACTGCTATATATATATATTGAAAAGTTTCAATTATCTTCTCGTACGTAAGCACATGCAACAATCTAGTCAAGAATGCAACGATCACAACTTACTATTAAACTGAATTTCCCCCAGTCCTGTGTATACAATTAAAAATCCGGAAATTAATTCGAGTCCTTTTAAATATAAAAATGTGAAGAATTTCAGAAATATCCAAGGAAGAGCTTCCTTTTTGTTACTAGTTAATACAAAACTTATTACAAATAATTTCGTTTGATAATTTTGAGATTTCATGGATTCATGAATAAGAATAAGTTGCAGAGAAAATTTGCAGTGCGGTGGCTTCTTTTTTCGTTGCATAATAATATGAAACCACCATCTTAGTCGTATCACAGGATCGGGAGGCAGATTGAAGGAAGATATACACCAATTATTCAATTATGTATCACAGGTAGTCGCTTTCATTTTCATTGCATTTTGTAGGTAGGTACCTACAATTCCTTTACTATATAGTTATAGTGTTACCAGTCATCGTCAGTAGCCTTGCCTTGCGTGCAAGATGGTGTGAACCCGAGCTGATTTGAGATAGAAAGTCATAGATAAGGATAATCTGTATAAAAGGATATGACTGATACGACACTAAGGACATAATAACGATCACTATTTACGACCCTGCATGCCGTAAACATGTAAATTATGTAAATTTTCAATTACTATTAAGGAAAGTCCATGCACCTTTGTTCACTTCACTCCAGGTCAGGATCCAGAATCCAGAGTCGGAGTTTTTCTTACCCAACTTTACTTCTATGTTGTAATGTTAATTCACCTATATGCTTAAGTACTGTAGTACTTACTCGTAAGTAGGGACCTTTACGTAAATGTATGTAAATGAAAATTGAAATGGGTATAATATGTGTGCGTAGTGCGTACTATTGTACACGTAGTCGTAGTAGTGATCAACATCTGATCTAAATCTCATTCGGATTATGGTCGGATAAGAAAGCTGGTATTCATATATTATATTCAACGTTTATAAGCATAAGGGATTACGGACATGCCACAGGTCATAGGTGTGTATTTATGTAGCTACACTAAAATTAAAATGAGAATAATTGAATTTGAAAGGATACTAATCTATGTAGTTGTACAATGTACATGGTTGTGTTTTTTTACATAGGACCCGACCGACTAATGTACCTTATATATTTCCGCTTCTTCGCCGTCGGTTCTTTTACAGATATTTTCAATTTCCATTCCAATAATGCGTCAGTCAAGGAAAGGGAAAGGAAGGCAAAAAACAAAGGGGGAGAAACTTGCCTAAAGTTTTTAAGAATTTTCAATAATTGTTTCCAGCCAAATAACAACAATAACACAGCTGCTGCTCCTTTTTTTCTACGAAGTTCGAGTGGACAATTAAGAAAATACGATGAGATGAGAATTGAATCAACGAGACTCTTTACGTGCTTTATAAAATTCGATTGGCTATAATATCATTGATTTTAAAATTGAATCTTTCCCTGTTTTAAGAAGGTCTAAATTAAGAAGGAAAATGTGGAGTTTTGGGATACGAAACAAAATGAATTTTTGAAGTAGTAAAGTTAAAGGTGCTGGTTTTCCTTTCGTTATGTCAGTTTCGTCAGTGATATATTTTATTATGTATTTTAAAATCTTTGTTATTATTGTTAATGTTAATACAGCATAAGAACGTTGTGAAGATATCCAATCTCCGGTCCAAATGTCAAAGAATAATTTCCTTAAGAATTTGTATAACGAGTAAAGCCTATGTCGTGAGTTTGAAGAGTCAACATATATAGAATTTAAGCAACAATTAAAATGAGCAATGTGTGAAAAGACTTTAAATGTGATAGATGCGTTGATGCCTAAAATGTTAATTCGGTACGAGTTTTTGAAAAGTGTTCTAATTCCATATTTTTGAAAAGGTGCAAAATGTTCTAATTACATGTTTTTGAAAGGTGTAAAATGTTCTATTTACATATTTTTTGAAAAGTGTAAAATAAAATGTTCTATTTATATGTTTTTTAAAAAGTGTAAAATAAAATGTTCTATTTACACATTCTTGAAAAGTGTAAAATGTTTTATTTACATGTTTTTTGAAAATTGTAAAATAAAATGTTCTATTTACATGTTTTTTAAAAAGTGTAAAATTATATGTTCTATTTACATGTTTTAAAAAGGTGTAAAATGTTCGATTTACATGATTTTGAAAATTGCAAAAGTTTCTTTATTTTTACATTATTTAAAAATTGTGAAATGTACTTATTGCATATGCTTTCATGATCATGCTATTTTAATTTTGTGTGTGTAGTTAGTGCATTTTTGGTGTTAGCTAAAAATGGATATAGGTCATTTTGATTTTTCACAGGCGATATGTATCTACCTAGGTATTTTAAATTTAATATATTTTGGGAGCATAATATTCGTATTCATTTTATCAAATCAGTACATACACATAATCTGTCCAATCATAAGTAATCATGAGTGTGTGTTCGTAGGAAATCTTGTGCTTTTCCAAATTCCAAATTCCAAAATACCAAGAAAGCTCACGAGAAAACAAAAAACTAAAGCTCATGCCAAGGGAAAGATGAAAGATAGGGTGGAGGTAGGTAAGTATGTATAGTTAAATAGGCACTTTTGCTCACTCAATGTAGATGATCCAGACACACGGAGGGGGATTATATGCACGAACCAAATTACATGTTATTACACATGGAAGATACGCCCGTTCCTTCGTATATTGAATTTTGAGCCTTTTCCTTTTCCTTTTGGTCTTTTTTTTCATGTACATAGTTCTTTTCTTGGGACTTCTTCTTGGGACTTTGTTTGTGTGCGAGAGGATCGAGGAAATTCGTATTGAAAACGTAGAGACATATAACTACATCGCCAGGAGTTAAATAATAAAGAATAAATGAGTTCCAAGGAGCGTTCCGCCTTCAACTCGTCAATTTACTGAGGCTCTCGCTATATGGGAGGACGTGGGCGAGGAAAATTAAAAATTATCTGACAAGAAATGGTGCTCATACAGACGGTATTTGGTGTAACTGAGGCGGGCCCCACTTCACTATTTCAAAGGTTAAACATTTTACCTGTTTTTTTTCTGTATCCCCCTTTTTCTTCCTTTCCTCCTTGTTTTCCATGTTTATCTATCCTGACGATTCTGACGACGACTGGGACTGTACTAGGCATTAGGTTCCTCACACTATACATAATATTTCTTGCAGTATAAAATGTTTTTTTAAATATTTGTAGGTATACCGATACGACGGCCGTACAAAAATATGTTTGGATGTAACTGTGCACGCAAGTCAGAAGCTATTTAATACATATTACATTTACATAATTATGGAACTTTTCCTTACAAATTGATATTTGACGGAGTCTTGGAGTCATTTTGAGGAATTCGATTTCGATTTCTTCAAATGTAAGATTACAGTTAATAGCAAATACATGTAATGTAGGATAGTGTAAAAAAATGATTTGTACAAATCAAAAACTCTAAGGTATAACACAATGATTATATTCCTTCGAATGTAGGTGATTTCGTGAATATCCTGTGTAGTAGCTATATATGTATGTTCACTGTGTGGATATCCAATATTCAGAAATCGAAATGCAGTACAAGCAGCATATAATATCGCCTGTGAAGAACCAAAATGACCCATATCCAATTTAAGCAAGAATCAAAATGAGCTATGTCATAAAAAAAATGCAAAACATGCGTAACATGTTAATTAGGAGTTTTTGAAAAACATAAAATGCTCTATTTGCATGTATTTGAACAGTGCAAAATATTCTATTTACATGTTTTTGAAAAGTGTCAAATGTTGTATTTATTTACATGTTTTTAAAAAGTGTAAAATGTTCCATTTACATGTTTTTGAAAAGTGCAAAATATTCTATATAAATGCTTTCAAGACATGTTTCAATATTTTTGTAGATAGTGGATGTTGTTTTTAGCTACAAATGGATATGGGTTATTTTGGTTCTTCACAGACGATATGTGGCTGTGTGGCATCGTGTCTCTAAATGAGAAAATGTGATCACGCTCGTCGCACCTTCCAAGTTCCATTTGTCATCTCCTCCGTCAAGGGAAAAGGAAATGAGGATTCTCAAATATTATGATTAACCAAAAGACCTACGAAAGGAACCGTCTGCCCTATACTGCCATGCCTCAGCTACCGATGGACTTTATTATTGACTTTCCTGTCTAGATCTCCTTAAAGTGTCGCTCCCCCATGTTCCATATGCCTTTTGTAGAACATAAAGGAAAAATATAAAGGTAGTTTGAACAAAGTAAGTAAAGTTCCACCTTGTTTTGTCTGCTCAATAAATATAAACATTGCCCAGGTATATAGTAGCTTCTACCTATTTTGAGGTAATTGAAATTATACACCTTATCCTTTCACCCTCATTACGGACCGGCACCGGAGTCAGCTTCCTTAAAAATACTTTTACGCACAAATAAATGTGTAATAAAGGATATGGATGTAAATCCGTAATATATGTGTGTTCCTTATATGCTATAAGTATTTTTCATTTGATTATAAAGATTTAAGGGAAATTGAAATCGATGTGAGCATAATATATACTTACACCTTCCCTTCTTCAGCCTGTGATTTATTTTTCTCTCATTTACTTGACATTCTCATGACAATTTACAGTAACGGAACGGTGACGGTGACGCGACGGTTTCGGTTTATCTCATATCTCATCAGAGCAATCATCATTAAGCGGGTCTCTTATATTTTGTCTCGGCAATGTTTCGTAATTTCATTTTTGGTATACCTTTACATAATACAATATCGGGATCGCGTTTTTCAATTTACTTACGTGCTAGCCCGTCATATCAGTTATCAGTGTGGGTGAGTGACATGAGGCAAAAACCAAGAGAACCAAAATGAACCTCCCTACACACTTTATATACAAGTATAATTATTATATTATAGGTATAATAAATACTAAATACGTAGCAGTAACACTTCACTATGGCTTAATGGTCGAAAGCTTTTCAATTTACCAAGTCAGTAAGTGAGTGAGTTTCTCTCACTGGTACTGGCATTCTGTCTCAACGTCTCAAGTATTCATACATATTTGCTTCAATTAAATTCCAAGTAGATCATCAAAAGGGATATAGAGGGAAGAAAAAAAATGATGCGCTTAATTATAATTTTCTGTTAGAGGGGATCCATGACGGACAGACAGGAGATGTTTAAAGTCGTAAAGTGATTACTGTCGTATTATCTCACATCTCAAAAGCTTAATCTCGTATTTCTATATGTATTACACCTGCAAGATGAAAAATCAGAATTCAAAATTTAACTGTTGTAGCTATAGCTATATGTATCTAGCTCCGGTTCTGGTCATCGCATGCAATTTGGTAGTGGCAGATATTTGACTGAAACGGAATCAAGCGTCAACGTCAACACAACACGAAGACGGACAGTACGTTCACATAATATGATGGTACCTGCAAGAAACATATTTTAGGCGATTGGATGTGGTGATAACCACTGAGACAAACAACAAGGGGAGTGTGTGTTGTTTTGTAGTTGCTGGTCTTCTCTGTTCAATCAGCGTGATAAAAAAAGAATGTAAGTATACCTATACGTTACCTTATGTAAGAAGGTTTTAGTACTTAATTTAATGTAATATTATGTCTCCTAATTTGTTTGTCTGCAAGTAATAAGTCAGACAAGACAAGTTGAATTGAATCAGAAGCACATTTCACACTAAAGCTTTATTTACAGCCACGGTGCCACGGTTGTCGTGGGATGAAACTGCCAAGTGTTGTTATAAGTAAAAACAAAAGAGTACTGGTGTACAGATACAACAGAGTGCTTAGGAACTTAAGGAGAGTATATGGATTTCATGGTTTAACCAGGCAACCAAAATACAAAATAGGCAGCAACGACATTTAGTTCCCATGGCCAATTCCTGCAAAGCATATTATCACATTCGTATAAAATAACGATCTTGACGAGGAATTTTTTTTATTGTATTGGACTGCGATTGGTATCTCAAAAACCATCCACTAACGATAAAAGAGTAAGTGGAAATCAGGGGGCCGTATTACTACAAACAATACAAAAGTATGTTTTTTCATAGACGTATTTTCCTCCGGAGATTTTAGCTTGCTCCATAAGACGAACTGATGCTCTTTAAGCTCCCTAAAAAGGCATTTTGTCACACGTGTATATTGACTGCGCGGCTCTATTCTTTGTATAGCATTAAAATTTTGTAATGCATTTAATAATTGTCAACACACTCCATACAGTGAAACATCACAAAAAAATAAATAAAAAGGAAGGTAAAAAAGGAGCAGAAAGAAACATCACTTTTTCTAATTGAACTCTATATTGCACTACCAACAACTATCAATTGATGGCCATGGCAGGATAATATAATACGGTATAACATTTAACGTTGTGGTTGTGGTGTAGTTGCAGTATTTGGTTGTAGGTAGGGGAGTCATCGGCATTATCAGTTAGCGCAAAGGTTCTGAATCCATTTAATGAAGCGATCGATTGGAGCATTTCTATGGAAATGAACTGTGCACATCCATACGAGGACCAGTATTGTTAAGTTGTCTTGTGCTTTATTTCTATCTAGTAATGTTTAGTGGTTTAAAAAGGGTAAAACTAAAGGATTCCATATTAAGATACTACGCGACTCTATTTCAATTAGGTACTTGGAAACGCTCAGCTCACGATAAGATGTAAATATAAGCATTTATCAAGCCTACTGCAATTCTTTGGTGTCGGTCAAAAAGCTATCTGTACTACTACATAGATAATAAAATAACTAATTGTAAGCTGAAATTCAGAATGTCTAGATCAGGATATTGGGATAGTTGGGTCAGTTGGCAGGTTGGATTTGTATACGTAGATAAAAAACGTAAACGTAATAATAAATTCCATCGAAAAATACATAAAACTTTACAACTATTTTCCCTTTCAGTACGTTTTCTTTCCTTTTATGTGTTTCGTATTTAAATGGACCGATAGATCATTAGTAAATTCATCAAACTTAATAGCGATCATAAGGAAGCCAATACTGCCATTGCCAAACATCTCAAATTTGCCACCATTTTTCTATAGAAGAATATTTTTTGGTCAGAAATTTTGGGAAGTGGACATGTCCTCACACAGAATAGTCAGAAATCTGAGGACAGACTAACGTACCTAAGTAACATTTTCCGTCTATGTAACCTGAAAAATATCAGCTGAAAAGAATTTTATGAAAAAACTTTCGAGCACTAGCTGCATTGACTTGACACTGACACGAAATAAATAAAATCTCATGGGTCCATGGAGCATAGAGAATGGGATTGAATGTAAGGCTGGAAATTAGATTTTGGGTTTCCGATCGAAATGAATATGAATAATATTATTTATGTCGTTGGGGTGTCCTGATTCCTTCTTGAACCATAATCACTTGTTCCGCAAATGTAGAGAAGATCAAGAGATTTGAATTGACAGCAGGAGCAGTGGAAACCGAATTGAAACGAGAAACTGGTCAAACAGGATTTCATTTACATTTTTGTATTATGCCTTTTCACTTGGATTCGATTTGGACTTGATTCCCAATACTGTCGGTGGGTGAAGAGACCCAGAGACGTCAAAAGCCAGCGTCCGGAGACAGACGTGATACGTCGCAGAAAACTGTAAGTATAGGTATACATACGTTGAGAGTATATTATATACGTCATGGAGCGAGAGAGGCGTTAGTCATGACAATCGACAATTGACAGGACAGTTTTCTTTATCCTTCCAATGACAATGACTCTTCAAAAAAGGCAGCAGTTTTCTAAAGTGAAATAAAAATCATATTGTAATTATGCATACAGCCTACATCGATTTGAGCTACAAGATGAATCTAAACTATATATATATATACAGCCAAAACTAAGTGAATTTTTCTGTAAATTGTCTTTCTCTGACGGTAATATCAATAATAGTAATAATAGTATCTCGTGTCCCATCACCCACTCAGCCATTGTACCTATAAGATACACACGCATACCTTAGTTTTGATGTAGCAGTTGTATGGTTGACTGATGTTTGTGATGCGATTAAGTTTAACAGAAGTCGAAGAGTTTGTGATGATGGTATAACGGAGTGGGATGTTATTCAAACCAGGACCAGACCAGACCAGATAGGCCGCGCCGAAGCCATCATATTATGCATGTAGTTATGTCATAAGTGATTCAGAGGCAGTTAGGGAAGGTCTGCATCGTCAACCGAACCCAGGCTCCACTATCATTTTTAGAATAGTAATAACCATCCACCGAGAATTCTCCTCCACTTCTGTGTAATACTCCAAGTTTTGTGTCAAGCTACAGCTGAAAAGTGAACTCAGTCGAAATGTATAACAGGACTCTGACTTTGGAAAAATAGATAGACAAAATTGATATCTTGGTAGGTACCTATATTATAATATTATTGTCATTCTGTAAGTGACATCCACAGAAATCCCAAAATACATCGAAAGAGACTATTCCCTAATCCCCAGCCCAAGCAAACTATGATAAGCTAAGGCGGTGAATAATTCAGAATTCAGACAGGTCAGGATTCGACCCATAGTCTCATGATTCTGCATCTGCTTCCTTTCTAATAATTCTGATTATTTCTGATTGATCTCATTATTCAGAGTAGAATATTGCAGATCAAGAAAAGCAGAGCTCGATGGATGGAAGCGATGTCGATTTTTTGTGAAGAAGATAAGCCCTATATATGTGGCTGATTGCTCGTTCATGGTCGTAAAATCAAATCGTATCTTCATAGTCGTCGTTTGTCTTCATTCCCGGCTCCTGGTCTTGACTCGTGAAAACTTTCTTGCATTTAAAGTAGAACTGTATTCCACTTTATGGTATAAAATCCAGATAAGTATTTTAGAATATCCTGAGAACAATGGTAAAATTACAATCACTATAAGTCTGGAGACTCCGGTCAGGAGATACCTATCAACTTCGAAGTTAAGGTAAACATGTCTTGTACTAAAACGAGTATGGTCATCTCCTCCCTAAATAAGAGTGAGGGTGGGAGGCCATATCCGAGTTTACCACATCCCTTCACCATATGCATCTGTGAAACCCCTGTAAAATGTGGATTAATTTAAGTTTTTATAATTTCATAAATATAAATGTGAAATATGTGAAAGATGGTAGGAGTCAGATGGTAGTATTCAAATTAATAAAAAGGGGGTGTTCCACCACTCCGGAGGAGGCCGGAGACCTATGAAGATGGGGGAGGGAGGCTCAACTGAAATTCCAGTTGAAGCACTCCAGCATAGCTACGGATGGTAAGAATGCTAATTTTATTTATTTTAATTTTAAATGCATAATTTATTTTAGCTAGGATTTATGCTTAAATTTCAAACGTAAGGATTCCAAGGGCAGAGTAGCTCGGTGGCTGAGGTCAAGGCTGAGGATAATGTCATCCACGGCCATGGCTTCGCCACCCCGAGCTCCCGACTCCCTGAGGGACTACGGAATCACCTCGACCGTGGATGGCAAACGGAGCGAGTTTACGGTCGAGTGATCCATGGTCCCCCAGACAATTCGGTCTGCCAGGGTAATTTTTGCCGATTACATTTTTACTGCCAATGATGAGGAGGAGTGGAGAGGAAGAAGACTTATGTATTTTGCTTCTATTTGCAGGAGAACAAGCCGGCGTGAAGGTTGCGGGCCTGGAGGATTGGCTTCATCCTCCGACGGTCCCCGGCTCCAACGCCGCTGGACGGGACGGACAAGGGACTGTGAGAAGCGCTTGTATTTCCGAGCATTCCAGACGGCAAGCGCTCCATGTCCCCGCCATCCCAGTTCAGCAGCAACGACTTGTCCTGAATTTTGAACCAATTGAAGGTAAGTTTTATTTTTATTTAAGTTAACTTTTATTATGTTTATATTTCAGGAGGGTCGTTGGGGAAGTGGTGCTGGCTCCGTGCCCAGCAACCACATCCAGCCCAGAAAGGACGGAGAGGTGCGGTGGAGAGTGTCTGCCGAACCGAGGAAGGCATGCGACAGACACACACCACACCATTACCGTCAGTTCAGGCCGACCAACGACCTTGAATTTTGGATGCCAATCAGGTAATTTATTTCATTTTTACATTTTATTTTAATTAGATTTTCATTTTACTTTAGTTTAGTTTTTCCAATTAGGTTAGTCGGGGAGGTTGGGCGGACGATGGCAAAGCCATGTTACAGGGAATGGCGAACAGTGTCCACGCTCCACCGTCCACTCCAACTTGGAGGACAAACCCGCAAAAGGCAGCCAGTGCTGCGGGTTCGTTCCTTCCAGTCTCCCCTCAATTTTGACTTCATTTTTGTTGATTTTTATCTACTTTGTTATATGAACCGAAGTCCCTAAATTACGTCGAGCGGGTTCAGGGAACCACTGCTGACGACTAATGAATAAGTTAATGATTAACATGCAAATTATGATAATTGATTTTATATTTCTTAATTTCTAGATTCAATGTATGGAGATATGAGAATCAACAGACGGTTTTGCCAATAAATGAGAACACTCAACGAAAGAAGATGAGAAGGTAAGTTTAAAGGTAAATGTTTATATTAATCATTAAATTAAAAGGAAAAGAAAAGTTATATTTCCTAAAGTAATATTTCCCAAACGACTTAAGGTCGAGGGCCACAACTGAATAATAATTGTTAATTCATGTTTTTGTTTTGTTTTCAGGTTTTCGTCCAAATGATTTACAATATAATGGATTACAATACGATAATTTATAAATGATACGCTTACGGGTGCCACGGGTGTGGCACCTGAGATTTCCGATTCCATGTCCAGATTAATTACAGGTAATTCACAGTATATATTTTTATATTTTATAATTTATGTAATTTGATCCAATTGACCTCACATTAATTTATAACAAACTTAAGAAGAACTCGTAGAGAGGAATCGCGAACACAGTAAACACCATGAATAAGAATAGGAAAATATAGAAATTATCAGATTTTCTTTCTTTCTTGATTTTAGGTTCTTTTTGATGGCACCAACAGGAGCCATGGGGACAATCCCCTTTTGCTGTTCTTATTCCTTTCGGAGTCTCCATGTTCCTCGATTCCTTTCTATTCATTTTTCTATCAATTTTCCAGAAGGGAAAATTGAAAAAGAAATTTAAGATTTCGAAGGATTTTTGGAAGAATTCGTGTCGGAGACCTTCTCTTCTTCGCGGCGTGATTGTTTCCGCCTTAGCTAGTTCGCCTCCGCTCCTTCCTCGCTTCGTCTCCTGTCGCCTCGGGAAGCATCATTTTAATTCCTTTTGTGGCTCATAGACGCTGTGTGGTGGAGGGCTGCGAGTTGTATTTATTTTATTATCTCCTTCCGTGGATCTTCCTCACTCTCTGTCAGATGGCCGATGCTGTCTGGAGAATTTGAGGAGAATCTGTGGGAGGACGTGTCGTGATTTCTATTCCTTTCTCATCATCCCCTCGTAGGGCTCCGTGTCCTCACGGAGGGTAGCGGCTGAAAAGATTGGAAATAGAAAGCACGACACACAATTATATTTAACCTTTTTATTATTTAGAATGGACTCTGGAATTTGGGAATACGATTAGTTTTCTGAAGGAAATAAAATTTTTGAACTCTGGACCTGTGGAATTTTGGAATTAATTCATTTATAACCTTTATTTAGTCATATTGGCAAAAATTCATTCATGTCATAAATTCGCATATGAAAATTTTACTGGACTTGGAATGGAATTCATACGGAAATCTGTTGAGCTTCCTATGTCTTAACTCAAATGCATAACGAAGTTCTTTTTAACGAAGATAGAGTTTTTATTAATTAAACAATAACTTGGCAATTCATCTTAAGATCCTATGACTTAATTACTAATGCATAGCGACCTGATTCTCATCTTAGTTAATTCATATTTCATTTGAAAACGCAAAATTTTTAATTAGTCAAGTAAATTGTGTTTTATACTCTATTCTACATACGCCTAAGGAATATTCTACGGCTAATCTTCTAATGCGTAAAAATATAACTATTCTGGGCATCTATTTTTAGATTTGAAAATCAAAAGAGATAATAGGAAAATGTAAGTGAAATGTAATTACGCTGATTCTCTAAATAATTAACGTAGAGATTATAAATTCATACAAATGCCGTCCAAAACAAAGACATAACTTTTGTTGAGATCATAAGAGAATAAAATTTTAACGTAGAGATTATTTTTATGAATCTTATAGTTATTAACGGAGATAAATTTTTATTTTTAAAGAAACACCGCGGGTCTTGAGACTATTTATTTTCACCGGGTATTTGGTTTAATTCATTAATTTTCGAAGTTATTTTCTTTGAGGGGAAAATTTTAATGGGGATGAAGGATCCTTGCTAGGGGAGGGATGTCTTCTTCGTCAACTGGGGGAACACTAATCATTGCACGAACGAGAGTGGGATCCGCTGCTATTGGTTGTTGGACATCCTGCGGATTGCTAATCGATTCTTCCTCCGGATTATCGGGATGGACCATGGGGAGGACGTGTTGGATGGGAGCTTCTGGAGATGCTTGTGGCATAGGTAGATGTAAATTCCCTTGTATTGCAGCTAAGCGTAATGGAGCATACCATTCAGTTTCTTCATTGGCTAATAATTGAACCGGAGGAATAATCGCAGGCACGAATACAATTAAAGTTTCTGTTGGGATTACGGGTGCGAAGCTTCCTGGCCCTGACTGAAATTCATATTGCAGACGCACGTTTAGATTATTAACGTGCATGGCTAGAAGATCTCGGAGACCGTACGGATTATTTGGTCTCATGATCGTATTAGTTCTTCCGGGTCCCAGCCATAATTCAAATCCCGGAATGACTTCGAAGCGGACTCGATATGGAAAATTCGACCTGGGATCCATGACCAACATCTGGAAACGCTGCTGTAGATAAACTTGATATACTATGGCAAGGGCCAGAGTCCTGACTGATCGAGCCCCCATTTGAACATGGGGCATGATTGGTCTTGGGTTGTCCGCGAAAGCTGGAACCGTAATTGTTGTGGGGTTCGGATTTTGTACATTCAGTCCCCCGTGTCCTATTTGCGTGGACTTATCTTGTCGATTCAAAGTTACCCGTAAGACTGCTGCATCCGCGGCGGTTGGGGGTTTATAGCTGGTGGAGGCGGGTGGATTGGCATCTAATCCTAGTTGAGTAATCGTCAGACGACGTGTGGATTCCTCTTTCGTCGGGGAAGATGGTGAGGGAGTTGGACGTTGAATACGTTCTGCCCGCGAAGGGAATGGAATTCCTCGTCTTTCGTAGTCTTGACGAATAAAATCTCTATCTCTCCTACGTTGATCAGCCCATGACATTTTCTTTGGTCCTCGTGAGTAGGGAGAATATTTACTTTGCTCCGAATAATTTAGAGGAGGCCGCCCACCCAATGCTGCAATACCTCTTGGTTGTCGGCTCACTTCGATGGAGGCATCCGGCGTTTTCTTTGATGTCGGAGTACGACCTCCCGTCGAAGTGATTTCATATTTTTGGCCGACAATCTTCGGTTTTCCCTTTGAGGTGGATGGCTTTGGTGCAAAAATGGGAAGCGGCTGAGGAGCTTTTGAGCCAGATTTCAAGAGGTGAGGGCCGGAGCTCGAAGGAAGGGCAGATTTTGCTGCTGCGATGGCAGCTCTTGCTATTTCTGCCGTGATTTTCGGGGCTCTGATTGTTGAGCGGGACGATGGAGGAGCGACGGTCCTTCGTGCGCTGGAGGGACCTCCCATCTGGATGACGGTGTTGTGGGGAGATTTCGGTACTAATTTCCATTGATACCCAGGCCGTCCCTGGTTTTTGGCTCTGTAACCCGGATGTCTTTGTCTCATGCGGGCATGTTTATTCCGGAGCAGACGTTTTTCAACTTCATTTTTCTTTGTTGGTCGCACCGGGACATATTCCATATTGGGATCATTACTAACGGGGCGATTTTTGTTGGTTCGCCAGCGTTCGCGTCTGACACGTTTTTGTGGATTTTGTGAAGGTTGAGGACGCGGTGGCGGAGCTTTTGATGAAGTTGAAGGCGTTGGGATTCTTGGGCCCAAAGAGACCCTTGGCGACCTTCGTGCGAAACCTTCTTTAGACGGGTCGTATGCCCTCTTTACTACTTCTTCGATTCGCTGTTTTTCTTCATCTGTATCAGCGGTTGTTTCTGCTGAGGATGATGATGAAGAAGGAGCATACGACTTCTTTGGTACTTTCTTAACCTTTTGTTTTTCTTCATCGGTGTCAACCTCGGTTGATCCTATGGAAATGGATGACGATGAAGATGGAGTTAATTTCCGCGGTTTGTTTGGGTTGTAGGACTGTTTTATTTCAAGCTTTAATCGTTGTCTTTTCGTTTCTTCGGAGTCAGTAGATGATGAGGAAGATGAAGATGAGGTTGAAGACGAACGTGAAGATGATGAAGACATCTAATTATAAAAGAAAAGGGAAGAGAAACTGGAAATGATTAAATAGTTCGCTTCTTTTTAGAAAGTCAATGTTTTCTCCTCTCCCGAAGCACTGATTATTTGAGATTAAAATGAGTTCAAACGTCGATGTGTCATTGGCGTTTGCATTTTAAATAATGTTTTCACTTTTAACTTTTAATTCTCTAAACTAAGTTTCTGATCCCGAAGGGGTCAGAAGGGAAAATTTCTTAAATTAATTGTAGTGATCTCTTATAATTTTATGATCTCTGTTTTGGAGGTTCGCTCTTAAACCGGCAAAATTTGTAGCGGTGGCCACCACCGCAGTGACCACAACGTCTTACTCTTTTCTTTTTAGGTGGTTTGAAAAGGGGGCAATCTCGAAAGATGTGTCGAATGTCCCCTTTTACTGACTGCTCCCTACAATTTGGACATTCCCTAAGCTTCGAACTAAATTTATTTTTAATGACCACATTGTTAAGATTATTTGGTCGCTCGTGGGCTTGGCCTTCGGCGACTAAGTTATTTTCTTTTTGCGCGGAGGCGGAGGCTGAAGGAGCTTCCGAGTCTGCATTAACTTTTGAAGGGAATTCCGGATCTGGGTCCCAGTTTATGGTGTTAGTAGGGCTCTGTGGTGAGATTCTGAGCTCCTGGGTGTCTGGTCCTAACCAGAAATCTTCTTGATCGGAGGGAACATTCCCCTCGTCACTGTCGCTGAGTGATATCTCCATTCATTACTGCGATATAGGATTTCATTTAATTAATCTTACATCCTACCTAATTTGAGAGATATCATTTAAATTTTGTTATGTTTTTATTTTTATAATTTCTTTATGATAATTTAGTATGGAGGTTCAGGAGTGGGATTCCGCATGTGAGCATTAGTTTCCCAGCGAAATACCTTTGTTGGAAATAATCAGGGATCCAAGGCTCATATGAAAATCGCAATCCTGAATCCCCTCGTAATTTTATACTAAGGGTTCGAATTGTTTGGAAGGAAAATTTTATTTGGTAAGTTTGGAGAATTTATATTTTAATCTGAATCTGATGGTGATGGGAGGAAATGAGAAATATTGTCATGCATTCGTCCCATACACTTGATCATGCTGTTGATTAACCGAATCGACTTTGTATTTTCCTTCCGGGCGGTGGGAGAGGAAGTTGGTTCCTTATCCCTTCTTTTACGGGGTTTCGGAGGGGGATCTCTTCCTTGAGCAGCGGAGCTAGTGCCTTGTTCAGGGGCTTTGGAAAGTGCTCTTCTCGATCGAGTGGCTACTCCAAGTCGACGATCACTGTCCGTTAAGGTGCGAGGGGTCACCTCGCGATTCTTTCGCCGTTTTTGCTTTTTCTTACGGCTTACAGATTCTTCATCTGTATATGAACTGGGATCTTCAGTCGTTTCTACCTGAGATTCAACTGTTTCACTCCCGGAAACCTGTTGAGCTTCATCTCTTTTTGGAGATTCAGTTCGGGATTTCCTCTGAGTGGGGGTCGCATTGACCCAAAAGCTTTCACTATTTCGCTTCTTTCTAGGGGATTTACTTGGGCGAAAGTTTGACTGAGGTTCCCTACTTGGGGCAGAATGGGTATTTTCTTTTCTGCTATATGTACTCCTTGGTGGAGTGTAATTTCTGGCTTCACCGAATTGTGAAACTGGGTTGTTAGGAGGGGATGGGGTTCTCTCTCCGCTGACTCTAGTAGGTGGGGAGTTCTTGGATGAAGAAGTCCTGTCCCTACTCCTATTCGGATCACTCCGAGAGTAATCCCTGTGGGATAAATTTATATTCAAGTTAATGTCTTGTCTTGGAGAAGGTTGAGTGGAAATCTGATTTTCCTGGAATCTAGCTCTGGGAGATTGACTATTTGAATGAGTCTGACTTTTATCTTCCCTGACCTGCGAATGGGAGGGGCCAACGTGAGAAGGCGAAGTTATATTCGCGCTTCCGTGATTGCAAGAATCTTCGGCGCTCTGAGGCGGAAGTGGAATATTTTGAGTTTCCCCAGTCCAAGAATATTCGGGACACCTGGGAAACTGATTTTGTTCTTCCCTAAAACTAGCTTGATTTTGAGCCGTGGGGCTCAAGATTTCTTCAGCAAGACTAAGATTTTGTGGGGTACGATTTAAATTAGAAAGGGGTGAATTTTGAGGTGAGGGGTTGTTTCTAATTACCGGCGAGGTTATTGCTCTTGGTTCTCTACCCTGTATCTGATGGGAAACTTCTCCTCTACATGAGCGTGGATTCGAATTTTGACTACTCTCAGTACTCCACGGGATTAGCTGGTTTTCTATTTCTAACTTATTTTGCATGCGTTCAAATCGTTCTTTAATATTTCGAACTGTATTTTTATTAAAAGAATAATTTAATTTTAACTTTGTTGGTTGGATTATTGAACTGTGAGGCGTTCCAAGTGGTTCGTTCCTCGAAAAATTTTGTGGGCTGGAATTTCTTTCCGCACCGGCGAAGGAGCAAGTGCCCTCCATGCGGGTGGGGGAAGGAATTTCAGCGGAATAAGGAGGTTCGAAGTCGCCTTCGGAGATCCTTTGTGTGGGAATGTCCTGATGGTTGGAGCCTGCAAGAATATTGTGGCTGCTCATCTCACCATCAAGGACTTGAGTTTCCTGTCTATCATTGTGAGTCGAGCTTGCAAGAATGTGGTGGCTGCTCATTTCATTATTTTGATTGACAGGTGCGCTGACGTGGCTTGAGCTTTCGGAACTGCTCAAGCCACTAATAGCATTGGGAAGTCGTATTGGACCAGTGGAGCTCGAAGCATCGCTTAGTGGAGCTCTTTCTGGTTGTACGATTTTCTCCAGATCTGATGGAGATTGTAAAGAAGATGTTGAAGATTTGTCTGAAGTTTGGACCCGATGTGTACGTCCATCCGAGTCTTGTGCAATGATATTCAGACCATCCCCGACATCACCCCCAGGCGTTTTACTAAACGCCGACATATTGACGAAGGATGGACGCGAGGGTCCATGTTGAGGAGGGTGAATGTCGGGATTGAGTGTAGTAGGTGGAGGAGCACGGACATTCCAAGAGGAATGAGAACCATCCGTACTTCTCAAACTCTGTTGGTGGGGATGTGATGCATCTGTGTCATCACATCTCGGTGGTAATTGTTCAGAAGGTGGAATATATTCCACCGGGGTTTCGACATGGAGGTCTGACGAATAATTGAAGTCCCCTCGGGGTAGTACATCTACAATAGGGGTTCCATTTATTTGAGGAGGATCCTCAATGGGATCAAGACGGGGCTCCGCGAGGAAGACCTCTTCCGCTGGGACAGGCCGTAAGTCATTCAACCAGTCGGAGTCAACGGCGGATTCCTCCGGAGCGGGTAGGGGCTCCCCTGTCACATATTTACGTAAATTATGGCCATGGGTTAGACGGAGCTGACGTTCCGGCAAGAAAACATTTATGTCTACATTGTGTGGACATAGGAAGTAAGAATGTATATTTTCATTAACACTATAAATTTTATAAGGCCCCGTGTATTTCATAACAAATTTTGACTTGGTCCCGGCAGGCCGCGTGTAGTTGCGCTTCCAGACCAAGTCACCTATTTGAAACCTTACAGCGGGATGCCTTTTATCAAACGCTAATTTTCTCTTTAATTGACTCTCGCAAGAGTTTTGAAAGGCTTGCATACGGACGCGAAACATTTCGCCTATGCGCACTTGTTGTTGTTCTAAGTCCCACTCGGGACTCAGATGGTCATCTAATAAATTTAAGTTACGATTAGGAAGGCTGATGCCATGAAGAAGAAAGTAAGGAGTGAACTTAGTACTAGAATGAGGTGCGCTGTTATAAGCATCCTGGACTGCTAGGAGTTTTTCATCCCAATAACGCCTGTCTTCGAATTGTAACTTCTTGAGTATGCTGCCGAAGGTAGAATTTACTCGTTCACAGAATGCGTTGGATGATGCATGGTATGGAGCAATGGTGATGCGGGTAATGTTATTTTCTAGACAAAATTTTAAGTATTCGTTAGCTATGAAGGCACCTCCATTATCAGAGACAATGCTCTTCGGATGATGTTGTTGAACGAAGGGTATTAGATGCTTGGCAAAATCTTTCCAACTAGTGGAACGACACGGAAAGAGCCAAAGAAAACGAGTGCATTGATCAATGATGGCTAGGATATATTCATGTTGTCTAAAGGTTTTGTCTAGAGGACCCATATGATCTACCGATATTCTATGGAATGGAACTTGAGGTGTGATCATGACGTGAAGCGGTCCCTTATTTTTGCGGTTAATCTTCGCGAACCTTTGGCAAGTTTCGCAGGCGCGGCATACATTGAGAATTATTCGATGCATATTAAAGAACCAAAATTTGTTCTTCAGTATTTGTGTTATCTTGTCACTACCTAGGTGAGATTGCTTGTGGAAATCCTGGGCTGCTTCCTCCGACAAAGGATATGGAAGTACTGTTAGCCACATCGGACCTAAGGGTTCATAATTAATATGTTGTAGAAGCCCTTCTTCTGTGAGCTGATAATCCTTCCTGTATTTATTTTCGCCTTCGAATTTATTTGCCCTATCTTTTTCTAATGATTTTATAATCTTGAGGCATCGGGGATCGAGCTTCTGGCTAGCGACGATCTCGTGATCTAAGTCAAGGGTAGCGAGGTTCGGGTGAACGATCTCAGCATCCCGGAGACTACGGAGGTGAACGGTGGTTTCGGGCTCTCCCGGATTTTTCCATTCTTGAGTGGGGATATCTCTTGGTGGTCTGCTTAAACCATCAGCCATTTCATTATTCTTGCCTTTGATATGGTAAATCTTGATGTCGTAGGAGCTCAATTTGAGACTCCAACGAATGAGTCTTGAATTAACTTCAGATGTCTTGAGGATGGATGTCAACGCAGAATGGTCTGTGTAGACATGGATTGTCCTGCCCAACACTAGTGAATGTTGTTTAGCAAGGCCATGGATAATAGCGTAGCACTCTTTTTCTGGAGTGGACCATTTCAGCTGCGGACCGGTGAGTAGATGTGAATGAAAGGCAAGTGGCCTTCGAAAACCATCGATGTTTTGTACGAGACAAGAGCCAATGCAAAAGTCACTGGCGTCCGACCATAGTTCCAATTGACCATGGGGGACTGGAAAAGCAAGTAGCGGAGCTCCAACTATGAGCTGTTTAAGCGTGTCAATGGCATTGCGACAAGCGTCATCAAAGTTGAATGGAGCATTTTTCATAAGCAATTTGAAAAGCGGACGAGCCACATGAGAATATCCATTTATCATACGACGGAAAAAGTTAGAGATCCCTATAAACCTCCTAATCTCGGTAGTGTTCCTGGGATACGGATATTCGACAATAGCCTTAACTCTCTCACTGTCGATCCCTATGCCGTCTGCACTAACCCGATGACCGAGGAAAATAATGGAGGGGAAGCCAAAGAAGCATTTGGTAGGCTTCAACTTAATATTGGCTTTCAAGCAAGTGAATAGAACCTGTTCTAACCTCTCGAGCATCTGGCTAAAGCTGGAGCCGCCGAAGCTCGTATCGTCTACGTAAGAGGCTAAAAAGTCACAAAGAAGTGGAAACCAAATTTTATTCATTATTTGCTGGAACAAGGTTCCAGAATTTAAGAATCCAAATGGAAGACTAAGGGGTCTAAATACTCCCATATGGTTTATATAGGCGAGAAGATTTTGAGAAGCTTTATCGAGCCCAATTTGCTGATATGAATTTGCCATATCGACATTGCAGAAGTGGGTACAACCGAAAAATTTAGCAAATAAACTCATTAAATTAGGTATGGGAGCTGCTATGGGTTTAACCCGTTTATTGATGTCCCGATAATCTATCACTGGGCGCCAATCATTGACACCTTTTTTTACCACTAACATTCTAGATACTGTTGAGCTTTGACATGGTTCAATGCTTTTGCGTGCGATCCCTGCCAAAGTTTCACGTTCGACTACCTCCATGAATTTTTGAGACATCACTGTAGGATTATGAATCATCGGAGATTTATCTAACATCTCTATACTAGCTTCCAAGATTTGACCTGTTAAGGGATCCTTTACGGTTTCATGGAAATCTTCAGGTTGCCACCCAAAAACCTTATGAAATTTGCTGAGGAGATCCCTAAGTTGGTCTTTCTCTTCAGGTGCCAATTTCTCATAAATTTTAAATTGTTGAAATTCCTCGTCGGTGAGCGCTTTGCTCCCTTCAACAGAGGATGGCACTGGAGTTATTTTTGGAGTGCTTGGAAACTGCTGTTGATCTGTGTTTAGATGAAGCATGCGTAATTTATGATGATCGGGTGGAATAACTCGATAGGTAGTTAGAGAAGGTTGAATCGGGAGAATGATGTCCTCAGGATCTGAATTGATGAGGTGGCATATGCCATGACCGTTTTCTATTCTTAATGCGGGTTCAAGAACTTGAAGCCCAAATTTTTGGAATAGTTGATTATTTGGTTCCAATAGAATGTCCCCATTGAAATGCCTATCTTCCACGTACACATTGACGGGATTAGGACGGTATGCCTCAATGGAAAGTGGAGTGACTGTGCATAATCTTAATTTGAATTGAGGTAAAAGACGCTCGGCACGGGATGACATACTGGTGGTTGATATTGTTTGTACCTCATCGTCGGAGGAGCTGTCTGAGCCGTATGAAGGGCGGATGGTATGGACCACAGATTCCGTGTCCGAGCCATCCCCATCCATAGGGGTTATTTCTGTTTTAATAATTAAATTGTAAAAAGGATCATCAATTAAAGGATTAAAGGCAAATTGAAGATCAGCATTCACATCCGATTCAGGATCTATGCTATCTGTTCGAGTTATTTCCTTCGATACCCTTAATTTCTTAACATTTGTTTTTCGAAGATGAAGGCAAGTTCCAGCTGCGCGTTTTAAACTTTTTCGTGGAGGCGGCTGATTTTCGTCATGTTCAGGAGGAAGGAAGGTCAAAAGACCTTCATGACATAGTACGTACGCATGATTTTCCCGAAGGAGGTCCATGCCAAATACCAACTGGTCATTTGCTTTGTCCATGACGAAAAATCCCCACTTTATCCACTTATGAAATTCCTCAATATAAAGGATGAGGAATACGAATTTCTTTATAATGTGCTCCTTGCCATCATTAATGGATAATATGGCCCTGATGGGAGCACATGGTTGCACTTTCTTCTGTAGTTCTAATCTAATTAATGTACGAGGACTGATGGTGCTAATTGTGGCTCCTGTATCAATGAGGGCTTCGACTGTGATTTCTCCGCCGTGTTTATTTTTAACTGGAAAAGAACGTCGAATTTCCATTTCGACACGTGTGAATGTTCTAACTTGTTGAATGGATCCCGCATCGGGAACTTTGAAGATGTCATCATTAGTGATGATGTCGTCGGAATTTCCTATATTGAAATCAAAAGCGGAGTCAGTATCAGAGCCGTCATTGATAGGAGATGTGGGTGCTGAGTTGTATGGTGAGACTTGAATAGACTCAGCTACCTCTGGTAAAAGATAGGGAAGTGAAGGAATGTTTAGGAAAGGCACCAATTTAACGGATTTATTTAAGATATAACTAGGAGGTTCAGGTTCTAAGGCAATATCAGTGAGAGGCGATTGGGGGGGTTCTAAGGAATCTACGCCCCCCCTTTCGAGTTTAAAGAATTCTGATTTGAGGAATAACCGAAAGATGCCGAAGTTCCCTGTCGCTCAGGTGGAGGTTGATCACTGGAAGACATCGAGGAAGCTCCACGAGTGTTCAAGCCTCTTAATGGTGCTCCACTAGAAGGATGGTATTCATCCGGTGGAGGATTTTGATTATAATCCCTAAAAGATGATTGCATAGGATATGCCTGTTGATACATAGGTTGTTGTTGAGGTGCGAGATACTGAATAGGAGCCGGTGCATACTGCAATGGTTGGACCTGTTGCTGTTTTAACTGCTGAACTGACTGAGCTAAATCCTGCAAGAGTTGTACCATGTTAGGATCTGCCACGGCCGGAGCCGGAGGAGGATTGGTATTGTTGGATTTATTTCCTCCTGAGGATGTATTTCCATTTGCCGTTTTGTTAGGAGTGGTACGTGGTTTCGGAGGAGGAGCGATGCGGCCTTGTTCCTTCAAGAGGATTAGGCATTTGCGAGCCCCATGATTCTCCTTACCACACTCCATGCAATTCATGCGACCTTTGGAGTTTTTAGCAGCATCACGTTGTGCAGAGGTAAACTTGGAAGTATCAGCAGTTTGATATTCCAGACCGTCCCAGGCCACATAGTAATCTCGGTGAAGGACATCGGTGGGTTTCTTTTGATAAGGATGTTGGACTTCGGCTTCGAGTCCTCTGATATAAGCCTTAGGGATGGATGCCGACGCCGAGTTACTCTGTGTACTGGGTTGATTTAGTTTGGCTTCCTGTTTTTCCGCAATATGACGTTGCATGACTATGCGGAGGCTCTTTTCAGTGGTGCACTGCTTCGCTTTTTCAGCAATGTCTGGTGGCAATCCCTTAATTAATTCGCGCATCCGTTTTTCGGGGTCCATGTGGGGATCAATAAGATCCAAACATTCGCCACGGATGGCTAAGAAATCTCGAGCGCTTTGATCAGTTTTATAAGCAGTGTTTGGAAGATTAGCCTCGGCACGGTCTGCGACATAATTTCGATCGAAATAATGAACAAGGGATCTTGTAATTTCATCCCATTTGTCCGCGCAGTGATCGAAATCGTCATAATCCATGCGGGATGTAAATCTATTTTTATTATTACGCCACCATTGAGCCGCTTGATGGGTGAAGACCCGGTCAAGTCTAGTTATTATAGCGGATGGTGGCAAACCATATAAACATACTAAAGAATTAGTATCAATTACCCATTTTCGAGCTAACATTTCTCCGTTAAATTTGGGTAGTAGATCAACATATTTAGTTAATTTGTAATGATCATATGCAGCAGGGTTCATATGCCTATCTGTGCTTCTCCCTCTTGGAGGAGGTATAGCAGGAGGTGAAGGCATACGCCTGTGACCTGGTCGTCCCCAAGGGGATGATGGGAGCTCTTCATCAGAACGACGAGACTCATCACCACTATGAGGGGATCGATTTGATCTATGACTACGGCTGCTACGATTTGATCGTCGTGGCGGCGAAGAATCATCTTCATGAGATCTATTATCTCTGTGAGAGCGTCGAGGAGACGGCGAATAATCCCTATGGGATCGGCTGCTACGACTTGAATGTCGTTGCGATCGTGAATGGTCCCTATGGGATCTATGATCTTCCTGATCTCTTGGAGGTTCTCGTTCCCTACGTGCCGAATTATGTCTCGATGTTGAATGAGATTGTCGACCCTCATCATATTGTTGACTCCTGCGTGAATGACTCCTGTCCTCTCTCGGGCGTGATGCCAGTGGAGGAGTTGGAGTTCTAGTTTCGCGGTGAGGACGATGAGGTGGACTATCGGGTTGTCTAGAACGAGAAGTTCGGGGTGGAGTGAACCTTCTATCATCGCGATGATGAACAGGTGGACTCTCAGCTTGATGAGATCGTGAGGATCTTGGTGGAGTGTCTGGTCTCTCGCTGCGGTAGCGATTCGATGGACTCTCTGGTCTCCTTGACTGAGAATGTCTAGGCGGTGTAGCCTGACGAGACGATCTAGAATTATGAGTAGGAATATGACCTGTTGTAGGTGGTGCTGGATTTGATCTTTCTCTATGGGATTGACTTGTTGAAGAGGGAAATGGATCCCTAGATAAATATTGGCGCGGAGAAGCATCAGTTTCCCGATGTCTTCGCAAATCGATTTGAGGATACACCTTGTCGAAATTCACCTGAGGTGCACGTTGGGGTATATTGGGAAAAGGATCTACCCATGGGGTAGGTTCCCTGGATCGATCAAATCTGCCTTCGTATGTGAGTGGCTCAACATTGCTACTTATGATTGGGCGTTGCTGAGGCCTGCTTGATGGGCGAGTTTCTCTTGTAGGAGCATGTGCCAAATAAACATTCAAGTCAGCTCCAGGAGGAACTGGTGGTAAAGAGCCAAGACCAGAAGACGGAGTTTGAACTGTATAGCGAGTTTGATTTGCATCGCGGTTCTGTACCAAAGCGGTGCACGGAGGTGGCACGAGAAGATTCCCCGTGGGGTTTCTTTGCGGAGGCTGTTCTATACTACGGAATGGAGGATTTTGAAAATGAGAAGGCCTATTATTTTTAGGTCTTTGATTTTGTTCTTCATCCAAGTGAACAGATGCAAGCGCGGCTCGAAGCTGCTGTTGCGAGACTGGAGGAGTGGGAGAAGGAGCCGGAATGATCCGCCGATTTCCCCCTCCTTGTGTCGCCTGTTGATTCGATGTTAGTGTATTAGTGGTCTGTATTGGAAATGGAGAACGTGATCGATTTAGTGTTGAAGGATTGCTGCGTGACCTTTCTTTAGGTTGGAATGTATAAGCTTCCCCGGTTGATGGGGTTTCCACCAAAGGATTTGTTCCATGGGGAAAGCTCATGAAGGACCATACGGCAACTTCCAGAGTGGTATTATTTTCTCTGGCAAAATCTACTATTCCCTTGTAGAAATCTTCGTCTAATGCACGAACCATAAGCTCACTATGAGACAACGGAATTTGACGATCGTCGTACCATCGTTGCATATGTACGTTTATTTGTTCTCTCGTACGAGAGGTGACCACGGTGGGAAGTGAGTGTCCCTCCGGTTCGTCAGCATACTTCAAGATGGGTATTGGACGTGTAGACGAAGATGAGGTTTGGGGACGCTCCATTAGTACATGACTTAAGCCACTGGCTTTTGGTGGAGGTCCCTCCTCGATAGATCTTCTATGAAAGAATGGATCAAGTTCAGAAATATCCTCATGATCGAGTAGAACTCGAATAGTTGGATCGATTATGGAACGAGATCTATTCACTTCGATTATGTAGCCTGGAGTTACACCATCGCGCAAAAGAATCCGCTGAGGATTTATGGGAATAGAGATTCGTCGGCCATTGAAAATTAAGTAATTTTCATGTGGACCATATGCCTCTAAGGCGTAGTGAGTAATGCCGTTACAATGTTGATCGATGTGAGCATCCAATTCAGATTGGTTGGGGTCATCAAGATCGGAATCTCTGGGATTCTGATCTGTTTGGACCGAACCTTGGTCATCCCCGGAGGGTAATGTTTGGTATGAAGACGTCTCATCATCTTGATCTTGCTCAACCCCTGGAATTTTCTTTTTCTTAGTCACTCTCGATTTGGAAGTCGATTGTGATTTAGAATGTGAAGAACTTCCAGCTTTGTGGGTCTTATTCTTAGAAGGAGATTTATTAGAAGTTCCTTTCTTCTTGCTTATATTGCTATGAGGTTTACCGTTGGGGCCGGGTGTTTTTGGTACCACGGTGTTATCCATATCGGATGCGCCGCTGGAGGTACCACAGGCATCGGTATCCTCTATATCTACTATGGGAATATTGGTGTCACCTTGTTGACTCATGGTTAAAATTCTAATTGAGGTAAATGTAATAGAAAACTCTTGGATATTTTCGATACTTGAGAAATTAGAATACATACACTATTTTAATAAACTCCCCGGAGTTTTTAAGAAACTTTAAACCTATCTATATGTTTTAATATTATACTTAACTATTGCTGAAAATTGGTGAAAGCGAGCTTTCTCCTCTTTTCTATTTTTCCCCGCGGTTCTTATCCTTATATAGTGGTAGATATTTTAGATCATACCAGGTAATGAAAAGTTATATATATAAATTACTTATTAATGTAAATTATTTCTAATTCTAACTAGCTAACTTTATGTTTGGTCAAAGACCTCGTAACTTTAATTCTTTATTAGGGATCGCAGTAGGGGAGAATCAGTCCGTTAGTGTCGGATTTCTGAAGATTATATCCGTGCGCTTCGGGCTGTTTTCTCCGGGAGATCCTTGTAAAATGAACTTTCTTCCCTTTTACTTTTTATTTTGAGAACGGTTTGAAGTTTATAGGTGGGTGAAACTTGTGAGAATACTCGCTGGCTTGTGTAGAGGTCGGAGACGGCTTTTCAGCTTTACGCGGACCACCACCTGTTCTCAAGATTGTAAGGGAAGGATTAGTGAAAGTTCGATTTACAAAATATGGGAATTCTTTAGATTTTATTATGATTATGAATAATCTTATTTATGCTTCCCCAGAGGGGTACAGGGGTACCTCTGCAAATCTTTGGTGTCTCAGTGGCGATTTGAACGGGGCTCGAAGCTCTCCTAAATACTTAATACCACAGTCCGAGGTAGGCCAAAGATTTGTTCAGTTCCTGCAGCTCCAATTCCGGGAAGAATAAATTGATGGTTTCAAATGCGTAGAGGGCAAATATGATGAGTACACACAGTTGCTCAAAATCGATTGTTGAGTGACCTCCAGAGAAGAACCAAGTGAAAGCGTCTTTGGTGAAGGCGTAAAATTGTTCAGGCGGAACAATTGACATGGATTTCTAAAGAAATGTGACTCAGAAATAAATTTCAATATTAGACCTCAGAATAATTGATTTTTATTTAATTGGCGTGGGTAATTTTATTTTATTGTTTTTCTATGTATGACCGCTAGTTTGTTTTTAAGGAATTCGAGTCACGGTTTGCGTCCCGAATTCTCGTTAAATGATCTCTACGAAGAAATTGTGTAGTTGTAGATCGAGAAGCTGTTCGTCTCCCAATCCACCAAGTCTGCAACTACAAGATTCACAATTAATTGTTAATGAAATCTATATTATGGGAGGGACGCCTTTATCAACGAAGTTGACGGCGTAATGGTCTAAGACCTAAGGATTTTGTGCTTAATACGATTCCAAATAACTTTCCAATGAGTCCTAATAAAAAGATTGGATTGTGCCCTGCCGATGCAGAATTCTCTTATATGATTGAGGATAAATATTATGAAGCCAAGAAGTTGTACTTTTGTCAAATGCCTATGACCTACACGTCTATGCCAGGTGACAACTGAAGCTACGAACTTACGAGGAAAATCTGATTCTCTAATCAAGTTGATTCGCTGCATTCACTCTGGGGTCACTACAACCGTAGTTATCATATGCCATACACAATTGAAAGAACTTTTGAGCTTGTGGGTATGTCAAACTTGGACGATTTATGGCTATGAAATAAATAAATACTGCTTCTTTAAGCTGGGGAAACCAATTTTCTGCGTTTAGATGTGGGATTGACGTAGCTATGGGGCCGTTCAAACCTGTACGCAGTTTTAATTTGTGGAAAACAAAATTAATAAAAGAAGTTAACTGGGCTTCAGTAATGATGTGTTTTCCCTCCTGTGCAAACCAGAATCTTATGGCGGCTTCGGTTCGTGTAACCAATTCTGTAGGAGTGGGATCACTCATTCAATGATGTTAACTTTTTCTATTATGGAAAAGAAAAGTTGTTGTTGACAACTTACGATGGGAATGGGATCTAAACTAAGAAACCAGTGAAATACCGCGGCTTGGTATTTCCTACTGAAGGATTGGGAATTAAACTTGGGAAGATAAATGGGAGAATTTTTATTCTCGCGCAGTCCCAAATAATTTAGGACAAAATCACAAAAGTTCTCAGTGCTAATCGCTGAGAAATGTTTATGACCTTCGATAATGTGCCAATAAATTATTTCTGACTCTATTCGTTTAATTAATTTATGGGAATTATCGAAGTTCATAGACAAACGTGTACTATCTTTTCCGACTGCTTATGAATCCAAACTTTCTAAAGCTTGATCATGAGCAGCTGCCATGAAAAGATATTGATATGCGCTTTGGGTTGCTTGAGGTTCCTCGCAACGGGTACGAAACCAACAATACACTGCCTCCGCGTAAAAACGTATGTAATTTTGCGGAGTCAGTCGGGTATGGGTGGTTGCTACTGGAGAATCCCTGTCGTCCTGGATTTCCAAACGGGCAAGGACAAATTCGAGGAATATGTTCTTTGAAAACTGGGTATGGGTTTGGTGACCTACGTTAGTATACCAGTCGTTGATGTGTGCTTGGATTTGGAATTTAAACTCAATCGGAGTGCCGAAGTACATTTATTTAATTATTGATAACTGAAGCAAGATGATGATTCAAAGATCCGCCGTGTTCGTCAAAGAAATTGGTAACGGTGTGGAATTCTTCTAACTGATCGAAAGTCAAATGATGACGACCGATGCTACAATACCAAGTGAAAACGGCGTCTCTGAATCTCGCTGGAAGAGTTGTGATGGTAAGATGGGAAATGTCAGTTTCGATCGGGCAAGAGGGATGATATTGGATACCCAAGAAATTTAATATAAATATATTTAAGAAGCGGAGTTCGGATGCGGGGAGAAATTGGTACCCAATAATGGTATGCCAGTATTTCACCGAGTCCGTAAGTCGCTTAGCTAAAAGAACAGGATCCCAAGAATTCATTCAATTTCACAGTATAAATTATAAAGTCTTACAAGTTAATAAAGTCGTATTTATCATATGCTGTAAGAATGCCAATAAGATCGTCTAATTGAACGGTTGACAAATAATTATAACCTCCACCGAAATACCAAAGGAATACCGCCTTCAATAGTTCCTTCAAGAAATTTGTATTTTGAAGGAACGGATTTTCCTGGATTGAGTCGGTAGGAGATGCTTGAAGGTTTAATTGTTTAAGGATGAATTCAATGAATAGATTTAATTCAGATTCGGGAAGATATTGATGAGCAATAATTGAATGCCAATATCTTATGGAATCGTTAATACGTTGGACTAGGGCAAAGGGGTCAAGGAAGGGCATTCGGGGTTATATTACTGTGGGAAAAGGAAATCGATATAACAACTTAAGAAAGTAATAAAACCTCTGAGTTGTTGATCTTCAAGGAAAAGGAAACCTTCTTCTTCGTGCCACTCGAGAATCGAATGAATGAGTAAGGTTTGTATGTTGAGATGTGGGATATGATTCATGGGATTATTCAAAGGAAGATAAATTCAATTCTGATGAATGGGTAGGATGCTCTAAATTAATTGAGGTTAATTCGTCGTAACTAAGGACAACACTGATGAGGACCTTGGTCTGATCCACTGATAAATGCTTATGACCGATGGCAAAGTACCAATCCACAAGGGCAAGTTTTATCTTATTGTTGAAATTGATTAAGTTCAAATGAGGAATTTCCTCGTTGAATAAAGTACCGAGTCCCTGAGGGATTTCTAATTTATTTACTACAAAAACAATAAGATCCCTGAGTTGTGCCTTAGTACTTTGAAATTGGCCAAGAATTTTATACCAACGACGAATGCTTTTGTCTATTCGTTCAATTGCCCAATATGGGCTGAGATTTGACATAAGAAAATTGATTACTCAATATTTTATTTTGATTAACACACAAATGGGGTCGTGTTGAGATACTGATTGGTGACGGCCAATAATATTTCCAACTGGTGAGGAGTAATTAGATGTCGTCCCAACGTAGTGTACCAACACTGAATACCCTGATTAAAGACAAGGATAAAATCAGTAGAAGGTTGATATGTGATTGGACTAACAATAGGAGAAGTAGAAGTCTCTCGTAAACCTAAATGGTGATGAATGAAGGCTATGAGAGTACCAAGTTGTTGAGAAGTGATAACTTGATAATTGACAAATCGATGCCAATATTGCAGAGCTTGTTCACTTCGTGCTACTAAAATTACTGGTATGACCAAAGACATATATTTTTATTCCCTTTAATATGTATGGTCGGAAGTCGATGCGGCGTTATCAACACTACCCTGATCGTAAATCGCTATTATTGCTAGAAGTTGGCTGACTTCCTGGTCGGTAAGATATTGGAAGCCAAATACGTAGTACCAACTTAAAATTGAATATCTTAATTTTTCAGGAAAGTTAGATAAAGTTAAATGGGGAATAAATGCTGCTATTGAATTTGTGACGGGTGACCGAAGGCCTAAATACTCGGTCACAAATTCAATTAAGTGATTAGTTTGGTCTTGGGATAAGTATTGATATCCTGTAAGAGCAAACCAATAACGAACTGATGTGACTATACGGTGAATCAAAATAGTAGATAAAAGAAATGACATACGGGATTTATTTAATTTTAATTAATATTGAAAATTCTGGGGGCGTTATAAATTATAGAATTGAGTTCGTCGAACTCGAGTACCTCTACAAAGAATTGTTCCAATTGATCAATGGACAGATATGGATGTCCAATCTCTTGGTACCAACTCGTTACAGAGATGCGAAAACGATCTACAAAGTTAAGGTAAGTATGGGGAGATGAAAAATCACTAATGGGTGGATTTGGTAATCCAGTGATGCCCAATTTGACAAAAATATAATTAATCAAATCGTCTACCTGATGTAAATGTAAATATTGATGACCGTATAGACTTTCCCAGTTGGTTATGGCAGCTTTGATGCGAAAATTTAATTCGATACTTTCAACAAATGACATTCAATTTTAATAAGTATTAACGATCGAGGTCGTGGCGAAATGCCCGTTGTACGTTGAATTTGGACGATTCGTGATCGTCCCTGGCAAAAACGGTGACGAATAATTCGTTGACTTGAGCTGGGGTCATATACTGAAACCCTATCTCGTTATGCCAGCCCCAAACTGCAGCTTTAAATCTTTGGGTGAAATTCTCCCAAGAATGGGGAGTTGGGTAATGGATAGGTATTGCTTGTGGTACGTCCACAAGACCTAATAATTCTAAAACGTGCGTGATCAAAGCCCTAGCTTGAGGTAAAGATACGTGTTGTAAACCAATGGTATCGTACCATCCGCCGATTTCTAACTTAATGCGGAAAATTAAGGCTGAATTAGAAATAAACTGACTCATGAACTTACAATTTTCCCTGGTATTCTTTCCCTAAAAATTCTTTGTCGTCATTAACAATCTGTAACACAACATGCATTAACTTTCCTAAATGAATTTCTCTGATGTATCCGAATTCAGACCACCAACCAATGAAACTTGTAATTAATTTGTCACTGAATCCGGGTGCACCTGGAAGTAAGAATTCGGTATTGGAAGTTGATGCAGCTTGGTCAAGGTTCAATGTTTTTAGTAAATGTTCAATAAGTTGATTGACTTGGCTTTCGTTTATAAGTTGATTACCTTCTACTTGGTACCAACGTCGAACAGCCTGAGTAACGCTTGATGCAACAAGATTTCTCACAATTGTAGACATCAATTTCCAATATCGAAGGCTTAATTTAATAAGTTACTGAAGGAAAGGAAGGTGAAAGGTTATTATGCCACCAGAAATGAGCAAACTCAGGGTAATTCTGGTCTTTGAAGAATTTCAAGGTGATACGAATTACACCGAAGAGTTGCGGTTTGCTGATGTATGCTTTTCCAACTTCGTTATGCCAACTAATTATGCCGTTAACGAAATGTCGGAGAAGTTCAGCGGTAATGGGTTGATACCGAAGATTTTCAGGAAGAATATGAAGTGTTAAGCAGATGTCGTTGATGACGAAGTTCACGAAGGAAATTAACTGAGGTTTTGTGATATGCACCCTGCCTTCAGCCCTGTGCCAAAGCCTTAGAGCTTGAATAATTTTATTGAAGAAATTGTAAGCTTCTCTATTAGGATAGAATTCACTAGGATCGTGTAAATTTTGCATTAACGTACAGATTCCCCAAAGGAAAATTGAATATAAACTGGATAATTATTTATGAGTCCAATGCCCGATGGAAACTGATAATGGTCTCCACAAAAGATTTGAGTTGAGATGCTGATAAATAGAGATATCCAATCTCTGTATGCCAATTAATAGCAATGTGATGAATTCTCTCCTCGAAATGAGGAAGAATAATTTTTATTTCAGGTAAATTAAGAGGAAATTCGGTTACCGGTGTGAGTCCCAAACCGTCGCACACAAAATTTATTAAGACTGCAACTTGTAATTCAGATAGGTACCTGTGTCCGGTGACCTGGTACCAATATCTGATTGATCTATCTACGTTATTTACTATAATAGCCTGACCGTGATCAGACATACACTGATTCTACTTTCTGAGTTTGGAGAATTTTCCTTCTGAAGGAAAAATAAAGAATTGGGAATTGAAATAAATTGAGAATGGGTTGAAGGAAGGTCTTGGACCTTACAACTTCACTTTTCTCTTAAAGAAAATTGATAATGGGAAATGAAAATTTTATGAGGGCAATATGAACCTATGGTTATTAATGTTCAACTTAATTCGTAACAAGCCAACTTACGATTATTCCGGAGATGTGGTTCTTCACCCCTGGGTTGATGGGAAGTTGCTTGTTTTTCTCGGTAATTTCTTCCTTTTCCTGATTTAAGGATTAATGTACTGAGGTCCTCCACGACAGTACCGAAGAAATGTTCTACGGGATCCGGCGGTGTTAGATCGTTTATCCGGTTCCTTTTTATTGGAATGGAGTCCTTTGGGGAGGATCCCTGATTTTGACTGTGATTTTAATTAAGTACTGAAAATTTCGGTAAGCACATTAATTAGAATTTGATCAATATAATTATCCCCAATATCCAACCGTACCAATGCACTGCCCATGCGTTTGCATCCATGTTCCCTTTCACCATGCGCCACTATGATGAGGGAAGCATGGCCTGGGTCAGTGAACCCACCCGGCATGCTAATACCGGCATGTAGATTCGCCAACCTACCCCACATACGTGTGAATCGCCCGGGTTAAATTCCCCTGTTTTATAAGAAGAGATTTGACACTATGGGTTTTCCAGGAAATGCAAAATGAAAAGGAAGATGTAATTTACCTTTGTGCAAGACGGCTGCTCTTGGTAGGTCGAAACCTGGGAATCTGGGATGTCCCCGGATGGAATTTTGAACTCACAATTCCTTCTAACTACTGATGAGGTCACTTTTATGATATTTAATTTAATATTTTTGACCTTTTGGCTTTTTGATGAGTAGCTGCCTGCTTTTAACAAGACAAGGCGGATAAGCTAAAGCTACTGATTTCAATTCTCGGGAATTCTTGTGCGATTTTCCCGAGGTAAAATTTATTGAAGTTCACTTAAAACAGTGAAAAAGATGAAGATGAACTTTTCTTCAATAAGGTGTTTACACTTTTCAAAATGAAAAAGAAATTTTTCGAAAATGATGTGGATAATTCGAAATGAAAATTCGGATGAATTTAAGGAAGCTCTGTTTCGCATTAAGACACACTACACAATGAGTGATGCTGGCGATTTTACGGTGAGCTGATGAAATTCACTTGGCAGTGGCATGGTCATGGTTCGCGATGTTGCCAAGTTTATACGGGTGAACGGAGACGGCGCCTTGGTTGCCTCTCGTTCACTCTCCGGCATAGCAAATACATGGCCCAGTACATAAGCGCTGATGGCGTATGTATTTACGGGGAGTTCAGCCGCAAGGGAGATGCTGATGTTCCCGTTCGTAAGAACGGCAACGTGGCGGACTTGGCCGAGCCCACCGCAGCATCCCGGCAAATAGCGGTCTTCTATTATGGTCGACTTGCTGTTTTGGACGGGGCTATGAGTATTTAGATGATACTCACGCACTATTTGAGAAGCCAAAGGGCAACTCATACGAGATTCGGATAGGCGGCGTTGGATTTCGAGTTTGCAACCTCGAATCCTGCCATTATTTAACGTCTTATTTCAGGGAATAGCTGTGGGTGATCCCTACAATACCTATATATACATATTTATTTATTATGTGGGAATGGTATATGGTAATTTCCCTATAGGTCTATGAAGAATTTTATGTTTTCGTGCGAGATTGGCGTACGATTCTTTCCCTGCACGTACATACTAAGTTTTGATTTTTATTTATTTTTAATAAAAAAAAATATGTTTCCGGATCAGAATTTTTCGGAGTTTTTGATGCTTTTGGTGACGGGGGGGGTAGGGTTTAAGCCTACCCCGCACCTTCTAAAACGAGTATGGTCATCTCCTCCCTAAATAAGAGTGAGGGTGGGAGGCCATATCCGAGTTTACCACATCCCTTCACCATATGCATCTGTGAAACCCCTGTAAAATGTGGATTAATTTAAGTTTTTATAATTTCATAAATATAAATGTGAAATATGTGAAAGATGGTAGGAGTCAGATGGTAGTATTCAAATTAATAAAAAGGGGGTGTTCCACCACTCCGGAGGAGGCCGGAGACCTATGAAGATGGGGGAGGGAGGCTCAACTGAAATTCCAGTTGAAGCACTCCAGCATAGCTACGGATGGTAAGAATGCTAATTTTATTTATTTTAATTTTAAATGCATAATTTATTTTAGCTAGGATTTATGCTTAAATTTCAAACGTAAGGATTCCAAGGGCAGAGTAGCTCGGTGGCTGAGGTCAAGGCTGAGGATAATGTCATCCACGGCCATGGCTTCGCCACCCCGAGCTCCCGACTCCCTGAGGGACTACGGAATCACCTCGACCGTGGATGGCAAACGGAGCGAGTTTACGGTCGAGTGATCCATGGTCCCCCAGACAATTCGGTCTGCCAGGGTAATTTTTGCCGATTACATTTTTACTGCCAATGATGAGGAGGAGTGGAGAGGAAGAAGACTTATGTATTTTGCTTCTATTTGCAGGAGAACAAGCCGGCGTGAAGGTTGCGGGCCTGGAGGATTGGCTTCATCCTCCGACGGTCCCCGGCTCCAACGCCGCTGGACGGGACGGACAAGGGACTGTGAGAAGCGCTTGTATTTCCGAGCATTCCAGACGGCAAGCGCTCCATGTCCCCGCCATCCCAGTTCAGCAGCAACGACTTGTCCTGAATTTTGAACCAATTGAAGGTAAGTTTTATTTTTATTTAAGTTAACTTTTATTATGTTTATATTTCAGGAGGGTCGTTGGGGAAGTGGTGCTGGCTCCGTGCCCAGCAACCACATCCAGCCCAGAAAGGACGGAGAGGTGCGGTGGAGAGTGTCTGCCGAACCGAGGAAGGCATGCGACAGACACACACCACACCATTACCGTCAGTTCAGGCCGACCAACGACCTTGAATTTTGGATGCCAATCAGGTAATTTATTTCATTTTTACATTTTATTTTAATTAGATTTTCATTTTACTTTAGTTTAGTTTTTCCAATTAGGTTAGTCGGGGAGGTTGGGCGGACGATGGCAAAGCCATGTTACAGGGAATGGCGAACAGTGTCCACGCTCCACCGTCCACTCCAACTTGGAGGACAAACCCGCAAAAGGCAGCCAGTGCTGCGGGTTCGTTCCTTCCAGTCTCCCCTCAATTTTGACTTCATTTTTGTTGATTTTTATCTACTTTGTTATATGAACCGAAGTCCCTAAATTACGTCGAGCGGGTTCAGGGAACCACTGCTGACGACTAATGAATAAGTTAATGATTAACATGCAAATTATGATAATTGATTTTATATTTCTTAATTTCTAGATTCAATGTATGGAGATATGAGAATCAACAGACGGTTTTGCCAATAAATGAGAACACTCAACGAAAGAAGATGAGAAGGTAAGTTTAAAGGTAAATGTTTATATTAATCATTAAATTAAAAGGAAAAGAAAAGTTATATTTCCTAAAGTAATATTTCCCAAACGACTTAAGGTCGAGGGCCACAACTGAATAATAATTGTTAATTCATGTTTTTGTTTTGTTTTCAGGTTTTCGTCCAAATGATTTACAATATAATGGATTACAATACGATAATTTATAAATGATACGCTTACGGGTGCCACGGGTGTGGCACCTGAGATTTCCGATTCCATGTCCAGATTAATTACAGGTAATTCACAGTATATATTTTTATATTTTATAATTTATGTAATTTGATCCAATTGACCTCACATTAATTTATAACAAACTTAAGAAGAACTCGTAGAGAGGAATCGCGAACACAGTAAACACCATGAATAAGAATAGGAAAATATAGAAATTATCAGATTTTCTTTCTTTCTTGATTTTAGGTTCTTTTTGATGGCACCAACAGGAGCCATGGGGACAATCCCCTTTTGCTGTTCTTATTCCTTTCGGAGTCTCCATGTTCCTCGATTCCTTTCTATTCATTTTTCTATCAATTTTCCAGAAGGGAAAATTGAAAAAGAAATTTAAGATTTCGAAGGATTTTTGGAAGAATTCGTGTCGGAGACCTTCTCTTCTTCGCGGCGTGATTGTTTCCGCCTTAGCTAGTTCGCCTCCGCTCCTTCCTCGCTTCGTCTCCTGTCGCCTCGGGAAGCATCATTTTAATTCCTTTTGTGGCTCATAGACGCTGTGTGGTGGAGGGCTGCGAGTTGTATTTATTTTATTATCTCCTTCCGTGGATCTTCCTCACTCTCTGTCAGATGGCCGATGCTGTCTGGAGAATTTGAGGAGAATCTGTGGGAGGACGTGTCGTGATTTCTATTCCTTTCTCAGTACGAAGAAGAAAGGGCTTGTGCTGCATATATTCGCTATGGTAAAACGATACAAAGAAGACCGTAGGAAACAAACTATGATATGATAACTGAATTCAGGTAGCACGTTCAATTGATAATTGCTAATGCGAGTGGTGACGACAGTGGATGTGGATAACCTATCTCAACGTATCCTGAAAATAGAAAACGGGAATGAAAATTGATTCTTACTGAAATCTAAACTGGAACTTAGATGCTTTGATGCATAATAGTGTACTTTAATGAGCAGACGTTGTATGAATGGATTGATAATAAAGTACTTCATGGATTCAACGAGTTCACATTTACATTGATGAGCTGACTGGTGAGATCACTGTAAACGTAAACTATTTAATGCTAGTTACCACTGTGTCATTATGTGGTGTGGTCTCCACCTTATCTTTTAGTGAGGAAAATTATTGGAGCTGGTGCTGGAGCTGGAGGTTGATGTTCTTGTTATTTTTTAAAAGTCTTCGACATTCGGCATCGGCATCCGAGATACTGGACTACCTTCGCCGACACCGACCGGAGCTACGGTACAGTCAACAGTGAAGGATATCGACATCGACTACGAAACGAATATGACTCCACTGTCTAACTGTCAGACAAAAACAGACAATTAAAGAGATCCTCTTCTTAATCTTATCAAAATTGTTTCAAATATCCACTCAACAAAGGTAGGTTTGAAATTAGTCTAGAATTCCTGTCTCCAAAATTTAACTTTACAATCGCAATCCAATTATTATTGTGTCAATGTCGTCGTGTGTTACTTAGGTAGTTTCCATGATTTGGACTTGGTCGTTGTTACCTGCGTTGGCTGAGTCATCAGACCGGACGCCGACAAGTCAGGTATGCAGAATGGAGAATCTTCTTCATTGAAGATACAGGTGTGCAGCAGTCAGCAGTCAGCAGTGTAAAATCTGAATAGTGAGATTGTGGCCACTGCTGCTTGTTGTAGATTTTAGATGGCATGACATGGGGATGCATGGCGTGGCGCTGTAGAGGCAACTCTGCTTAGTGACTTTTACCTTAATTCTTAAGTATTTTAACCGCCAATAAAGTTGCATTATCTTTGGTTGTACATACTTAAAAAAGTAAATACATGCAAATAGTGCAATTTGTAATTAAATACCATTACATATATATATTACCGATGTTGAATATACAAGTGCAGGATGACTCATAAGTCCGTAAGTTATACGGTGACGGTGACGGTGACGACGATGAGGCCATATAGTATCGATTTCGATTTCGGCTCCGTTTCAGTAAATAGTTTAGTATTCATTCACATGTTTTATATTTATAGTTAGAGATACTAGAAAAGGGAGCTTCTTTCCTTGTTCCATGTGCACACGGTATAATTGCATACCTACCTAGTAAGTATACGATATCTACATGATAATCATAATCATAATGTGTTATGAAATAATATGAAGTTTGAGAATATACAGCTGATAAATGATGAGGACTAAAGAGGAAGATCAAAAGAGTAGCCCGCGTCCTCACGACTTTATTGGCTTCTTCAATTTTTCCATTATATGATTACATGAAGACATTCCTTCGCATAACGCCTGTGAAGAACCAAAATGACCCATTTCCATTTTTAGCTAAAAACAATATGTACTATCTACAAAAATATTTAAATATGTCTTGAAAGAATTTAAATAGACCATTTTGCGCTTTTCAAAACTATGTAAGTTGAACATTTTGCACTTTTCAAAAACATGGAATTAGAAAGTTTTGCACCTTTTCAAAAACATGTAAATAGGACATTTTACGTTTTTCAAAATCTCATAATTAACATTTTAAGCATGCTTCTCATTTTGTTTTTATGACATAGTTCATTTTGATTCTAGCTTAAATTTGATATGGGTCATTTTGGTTCTTCACAGACGATGATATTCTTTACATACAACTATTCAACATTTATCCATCCAATTTCCATTAGCCTACCATTATCACCTGGACCTGAATATAGACTTGGGTAGCCTTCCTGTTGTCCATGTGTTGTGTGTTTCCTCCAGATCCAGAACTGCCACTGCACTATTCAATCTAGTTATAAGTCGAGGACGATTATTATTCAAATATTTAAATAATATATTATGAAGTTGTAGTTTTTAAATTATATGCACGATTGATGATTACTATATAGTAATTACACATTGTGACTACTGATATTATTATAATTTATTACAGGTATGAATGTATAATATTGAATAATTTAAAGTAAAAGTTTTGATGAATTTATTTTACTCGTATAGATGATAGCAGTAAATTTTCCTAGATTCTGTTGAACTTTGTAATATATTATGCATTACGTTACGTCGTAGATCGTTGTAGGTAATGTAGAGAAGACTTAAACTCGTATAGGTACAGTTACCATATCTCACTATGAAAATAGAAAAGTGAGATTTGAGGTTTGTAGGAGTACAAAACTTACTCTAGCAACAGGCAAAAATCCAATATTACTTTTATGTTTTGGGTAGTAAAATATTATTTCAATCCCCTGACTGAATCCAAAAAGAAGACTGTAGGCAGATGCAGATTGAAATTGGATGTAGTAATGTAGATACCTAGACTTTTACAGACGACGATGAGACTGAAAAGATCTTACATGGAGCTGTATATGCGCTCCAATAAATCCTTATTTTGTGAAGTTATGTAAGATTTTTATTATTATTTTAGATGATTCTGATGCTGTGACAGTGATTTGGTTTGTGTTTCTGTGTCAAATTGTCATATGGAAGTGTTAGCACTATGTATATCGACCTCGACCGCAACCGAGCGACATATCCGGATTCCAAATCCGAACCGAATGTGTCTCGCTCCTATAGATATATATATATATATGTAGTGACTACACGTATACGCTACACCCATTTCATTTCTGTTCAATTTATTGCACCCAATAATGTTACTCTGGCATGACTTACAATAAAGTAATAAGTCAGATATTAAACTGCTATCTTGCTCTGACTTTTGACATTTTGAAACCGAACGCCAACAGACAGGGGCGGCTGTAGACGCTAAAATAAAATAATATTTCTACATATAATATACTCAAAAGACAAATGTATAGTGAAAAAAGTCAAAAGAAATAGATAATTGAGCATATGAGGTCGCTGTCGCTGGCTGCTGGCTGGCGCCTGGTTAGTAAAACTTGAACTTTGTTTTAATATGAAATAAAGTTGTAAAACAGTAAAATGTACTTTTTTGGATTATGTAAGTAGGTATATAACCTAAAATAGCAAGCTCGCCAAGATTTCCGTTTCAGTATTTTAGAGTTAAAATAAAAAGATTTGCATCTGCATTTTTCATAAAACTACATTCATAAAATCTTAAATCCAAATATGTATTCCCATCGATCTGTCGCATTTAGTCAGTAGCCAGTATTCATTACAAATAAAATTACAAAATGACAGCAAAACCTGTAAAAAACTGAATCAATGACATGCACCTTAAACAATTCAAAGAAAACAATACAAGGAGGCGAAGTTGTCAGTTGTAGTGGTATAAGAGTTTAAAAGACGAGAGACTGGAATAAAAACGACAAGAAATCATATTAGCAAGTATTTGTGGATTTCGATACATTTTGCTGAGGTGGGGCAATTATAAAAATTCTCCGTGCGTATTTACCCCTGAATGGGAGGGAACACCGTTTTTTCATGTTCAATGTGCGATTAATGCATTCTAAAAACTACCTCGGTATATGCAGTTTACTGCATTATTTTGAACAGTTATTTATGTATAAATGTACACAATCTTTTAACTTCAAAGGTTACAATTAACATACGTTTTGAATTTTTCTAAAAGTTGTGTAGCGCGCGTCAAGTGGAAATGGTTTACTTTTCCCTTAAATTACATGCCGAATGACGGCACTGACAACTTGCGGTGAGTCGGTGAGTAGTAGATGGTTTTTCCTGATCTGATGATACGATATATTATTATGATAGACATGTGTGAAAGAAAGATATCCATTTATTTCCCTATTTAATCGAGGTATGGAGCCGTATAAGGCGTAGGAGACTAGGGGATTTCTTTTCATAGATGATGCTAAAACGAGTGACACAATCTGATGATGTGTAGGTTCATAGAAATGGGAAGGGAGTAAGTCAAATGTCTCTGTATTTGTATGAGTGGATGGATGATAATAAAAGTAAAGTGCCCAGGCCAAGGCAGACCCGCAGAATATCTATAATTATACCTACTACCTATAGGGGCATATATAGAGTACCTATATTATGACAATGTACAGGGTATTTGAGGGTATTCCATGGGAGTGGAAATACTGGAAATAGGAAAATGGTGTATGGTTGGTGTTGAACTTGAACGGAACGACAAGTGGACTTGAAAGAGCGTGAATGAGATAATGTATCTCTAATGGGGACTCTTACTCAAGTGAAAGGGAAATGTCCAGTTGAGGTAAGCTATGCCCCATTGGTTTTGTGAAAAGAGAGGAGATGAAAGAGTGCTCTCGGGGTCGTTATGCTTCCTTGTCCTTGTGTAATATACGTCCTTCCATCAGTTCCACAGGACAAGGACCACGACGATCCAGGACCTGTTCCAGAATGTCCACAGATTTCATAATTCCAGTCGCAGTCTCCACTTCCTTTTGCTATTCGATGCTGGAATTGGGTTTTAGTTAGCTATTAGTTATTGTGTGGTTGTGCGGTTTTGTCAATGTCACGCAAGGAAGATGCACTCAAATCTTCTCAGTTTTGAGCTCAGGAACTGAATAGAAAGATCTGATAGATGACTATGATCCCATCTAGATAGATCTGTTACGGTGCTTAGAATACATTACACTACCTTCCTCAGGGCCGGACGCCGGACGAAGGAATTTTCTTTTAGGCTTAGGCAGCAATTTGTTTCCATAAAAAAACCTCTATTTTAATTTTATGGATGGTTTTATTTGAAAAAACCAAAATGTTGTATTTACATATTAGTATTTTAGAAAAGTTTAAAATTTCTATTTACTGGATTCTTGAAAGTGCAAAATATTCTATTTGCATGTTTTTTGAAAAGTGTTAGATATTATAATAGCATGTTTTTGAAATGTACAAAATGTTTTATTTGCATGTTTTTGAAATGTACAAAATATTCTATTTGCTAGTTTTTGAAAAGTGCAAAATATTCTATTTGCTAGTTTAAAAAAGTGTAAAACGCTCCATTTACATGTGTTTTTAAAAGTGTAAAATGTTCTATCTCCTTGTTTTTTGAAAAGTGTAAAATATTCTATTTACATGTTTTTTTAAAATGCACGTAGTTGGGGCTGCCTGCGCTGGTAGCATTATCCGGCCTTGTCAGGCCATGGTCACTTTTAGCTGAGTTAGGCCCGTCAACTATTACAGGAAATACGGTATGTGTACAATATAATATTATGCACCAGATTGCACTAGAACCTGGAACACGATATTGTTGTATCTGCAAATAAATTATTGGGTTAACGGTATTCATTTTTAAGCCGTGTAAAACATGTTATTTCGACGAAAATTTAAAATAAATTAAAAAAAAAATTGAAATAATCTGACAATAAAAATCATGTAGGAATATTTTATTTTGTTTTGAAAATTTATACTAAAAGCGCCTCTGATCGTGGGTGAGGCAGTTTGAGATTACCTTCCTAATATGTGAAAAACTATGGTTAACCGCAACTTTTTGAAAATGCGGATATAGATCAAGCTATTTTTAAATTTTTTGTTATGCTTAGCACTATATGGTTGCATGGGGCTTGGGGGTCTGTAAAGGTAAAGGCGTACTTAGGTACCTTTTATATTTCCTTTCATATTATGGAACTTACAGGTAATAAACATACCTTCAACTACTCTGTTATGATTTTGCTCACGATTTTTTTAAAATTACTATAAGAATCGAAATCAATGAATCGAATCAGCCTAGGTAGGTAGGTTGGTTGTGAATGTTATAAAAACGAAAGGGATTTACAAGAAGCTCGTCATTCCGTCACAATCCGTCATCTGCAAAGCTGAGAAAAGTTTGAATGATGTGTTGCACAAGTTGATGGCTGATTGACTGATAGTTGATGGGGATGTTTGATTTTGTAATGTGTTACACACCACACACCATAGTGAGGATTTGGATTTCAAATTCTGACGATAGATTTCTTTTGCGATGTGATGGTGATGAGTGGTCATAAAACAAAAATCCTCTAGTTGGAACTTGTATTCCAGACTAGACTTATCTATCTGCTGGTACCAGTACCAGTACCAGCAGCAGCAGGATGGGGGTGTTAGCTGATCGGAGACTTGTAAAACTTATTTGGATTATGATCCTACGTACATAATGGATGTACGGCACGGTTTTGAGACGAGACCGAGAGCGAGACTCGAGACCCAGGCCGAGACTATGATCTTCTTTGTAGATGCTCAGAGCTGTTATGTTGCATAAAGGTTGTTTTCGGGCTTGGGCAGATATAATTTGGAACGAGCGTTAAAGGCTATAATTTAGTCTAAATAGTAGTTTGTAGGGCCACCAGGACTCCTTGGCTAAATTAGAAAGAATTATTTTAAATGATAGGGTGATAAAGTTTCTTTTCACTTTGGTCAGAGGTATAAGCCTTTTTATTATCCTTCTTTTCTCGTTCATCTGGACGGAGATGGAGACGGAGCTGTACTCCCTTGTGTTGCTGGAGAAGAAGATTGCGTCTTTGAGGACTATGCGACTGGCCGCGTCCTTTTTCCTCATCCTCGTCCTGCAAACATGTCCATCCATGGTTCATCGTGTTCTGTCTATATCTGTGTAATCTGTAGTGGTGCCTGCCTGGTCTGGAGTAATATTATATGTATATATGCACATAACTATACTATTAGCACTAACGATAAGGAAATAATGTACACTGACTCTATAGCATCTCTATAAGGAGGTGGATCCACATGTGATTTTCGTACACGTACATGTACATATGTAATAAAATGGACCGAAACCGAAAGGCGTCTATGCAATGTGATAATTATTTACCTTTATCTTTAGTTCGCCTTTGTACGGGGATTAACTTAACGATGATGGTCTATGGGAGTTGCGGGGCATTATATATAATATTACAGTTTTTTTTCCTTTTATTTTTATTGAAGTTGTTAAAGGACTCACGGAAGACAACAAGGCGATGGGATGATGCTCGCAAGACTGACGAGACTGTCAACTGTCATTACCCTCCCGTTCTCGTTAGTAATAAAATTCCAAATTCCAAATTCGACGAAACAACATAATGAGCAGTGTCTAGCTATTTAAAGGAAAAATAAATTTTTAAGATAGCAAATATTAAGAAACGTTATGTAATTACAGCCGAAAGAAGAATACTTCATTTTTTAAAGAAAAATTGTGCGTTTAAAATTAATATCTATGAAAATATTGTTTTAAAAGAAGTTCCTTGTGAAGTAAAGGTAAAAGTAAGTAAAAGAACAGGAAATACAAGCAATTATTTTTTTCAGGAGTATTTTTGCCTTTTAGTATTTTTAGCTTCTTCATTCTTTCTTCGTTTTCGCTCATAGCTAGAGGGTCCAGAGTGATTTGTTCAAGCTACCACTTCCCCACTTCATTCCATCACAGACTTCTTATCATTTTACATGTTTGAAATTTGAATGTGGATGACCAGGAAGATGAAAATTTAGAGATAATAAGTACGACGGGAGCTGAAGCCCAAAGTACCTGGTGCCTTAAATGTAGCAGCGAGGACACTCAGCAGACGGAAAAATTCTAGCGTTTGAAAATTTTTGAAATGAAAGTATGAAATGATATGACGGGATCGTGATGGGGAAAGCTAGTCTGTAGTGAAAAGTTTTTGAAAACTTTCTGCGAATATAATTTCTATCAAAACTTTAAACTTGAAACTTTCGCATTTCTGGTCACATTCTGATATCTGTCTATCAGTTTCAAGTTTAAGCTAAGTAGTAAGGTAACTTTTCTATATATATATCGCATATCTCAAGTACTCATACTCAAGTATCTCAGTTACTCTTGATACACTCTTGTACTTACTAGGGTGTCGAAAATTAAAATCCGAATTAAAATTTCAAACTACATTAAATCCTGTAGTACATTCACACTTGGCGTTCAAATTCTTTACATACTTACGAGTGGGTACCATATTTTTTATGAGTACCTTGAGGAAAAGTAAAAATTTAATTTAATATTACGCGTAGAAAATCACCAATAATAGTGATAACAACAAGTAGCCAACAGGTAGAACACGATCAGAATCAGATGATGAGTATCAACATCGATACGAAATTCAAACTGATAATTCAACCGTATAACAATATACAAATAGTAAATACCTTACATTCAATATAATTTTGATGATGTATCTGATTATTTTTATCATGCAAAGAATTTTTTTAACAATCGTATGTACTATGTACGTGTAACTTGTCATTTCAAATCTTCGTCTTCAACTTCAGTTTCAGTATGTATTTTACAAGGAAACCCAATAAGACTCATCGTCAGTGTCAGTGTCAGTGTCAGAACTTTGGAGAAACACAGCATCTCTCTCAGCCCTCATAATAGAAACCTTAGCTGTTGTTGAAGATAAAGGTGGAAGATTTACCAAATGTAAGTACATATCTCGTCGCACTCGTTAATATTCGTTATTCTGGCTGAGTATCGACATCAACGCTTCAAAGTCACGCACTGGCACTGATAACAAGGATGTTACATTGTGTAAAAAGATTCAGAGACTATTTTAAACCGAGAAGGATTTTCAACCTATGAAAAACTACCATAGATGCTAAATACAAAATTTTTCGAGACAGTTATAAGGTGGTTAAAGAAATGCATTATATATCGCTTTCAACTTTTAAAGGATAGCTTTGTAGAATTTTGATATCTCGTCTGGGAAGAACCAAAATTATCCATATCCAATTTAAGGTCGAATCAAAATGAGCTGTGTCATAAAAACAAAATGACAAACATGCGTAAAATGTTAATTAAGAGTTTTTGAAAAGCGTAAAATTTTCAATTTACATGTTTTTGAAAAGTTCAAAATGTTCTACTTACATGTTTTTGAAAAGGTGCAAAACGTTCTATTTACATGTTTTTGAAAAGTGTAAAATGTTCGATTTACATATTTTTTGAAAGTCCAAAATGTTCTTTTTAAATGCTTTCAAATCAAATGCTATTTGATTATTTTTGTACATAGTTGATATTGTTTTTAGCTAAAAATGGAAATGGGTCATTTTGGTTCTTCACAGATGATATTCTTATTCTCTTAAAATACTCTCTGGAAAACTATACCTATACATAAATATACTACACGATTCTATTTTCTATTCATAATTTAAATCAACTCTAATTCTGCTCGTCGTGAGTAATTGATAGGCTACTTCAATCTCTCTCTCGAGTATTTCGTTGCAACAAGAATAAGAAAATACGTACAGTCACAGTTGATGGTGCATGCTTCTAATACATAGACGATCCGATGGGATGCCTCAGTTTAATCGTGATTCAAAATTGAAATGTGTATTTAAAACATACTCACACAGTACGAATTACACATATGAATACTATACTGCTACAACTACTGCAGCATGACATGCATACAAACATTCATTTTCTTTGTTGTCTGTTACTTGTCAACATCGACATCCACTTCTCGGCTCTCGGACTTTCCATGAACCAAACTTGTTGTCCTTCCAAATTTTGATTTTTGATATTCTGACGGAACAATAGATGGACGGTAATGAGATCAGGACTTTGAGACAGGCTACATGTTACATTTTTTCTTTTCACATCCTTTGATTGTTGGTTTTATATTTTACGTTATAGGTTTATTCAACGCGTACTTACTATATATGACACTCTATGCACTTGTCCTCACTCACCAACAGATGAACTACTACTGGATCTGAATCTGCGGTCAGGTTTGGGTTTGACTCATGATTTGACGATTTACATAACTGCATTTTGCTTGGAACATTATGTACGAGTTATATTCCCAATAAAATTACACGGAATCTGTATAATACTCTCCAATAATAAGAAGCATATTTGATGGAAAACTAAGTAAGAGAAACTAGAGTATCCGATCTCATCAACGAAAGTTCATTTTGTCCAATCTTGCAACCTTCCAAGCAATACATTTTAAAATTGTATTTGTCACAGAGACTATTTCAAAAAGGTGTAGAAAAAAAATCTGGTTTTAACGTTTTAAGTTTTAATAAAAATTGTAAACTTTGTTTTATAGGGCCAGACCAAGAAATTGCTTTTAGGCAGTAATTTGTTTCACTATTTTGGCACTATTTTGATTTTATGGATGGTTTTCTTTGGTAAAGTAAAATGTTGTATTTTTACATGTTTTAGAAAAGTGAAAAATGTTCTTTTTACTTGATTCAGAAAAGTCCAAAATGTTCTATTTACATGTTTTGAGAAAAGTGGAAAATGTTTTATTTTGCATCGTTTTGAAATGTACAAAAAATTTTATTTACATGTTTTTGAAAAGTCAAAACATTGTTATTTAAATATTTTTGAAAACTACAAAATGTTCCATTTACATGTTTTTTGAAAATTCAAGCAGCAGGGTCTGCCTGCGCTGGCCGCATTATCCGGCTCTGTTGTTTTATACTTTCAACGAATTTTTAGTATAATTTTGACTCCAACTTGAAGACAACTTTTCCAGCCTATAAGTAAGTACTAACAAATTAAGTCGACAAATTTAAGTCAGATTGTTAGTGCGGCTTCAAGACTTACGGCGAAAATTTAGTACACACATTTAAGGAAGTATGTAAATATTGTAACAGAATAGTTTGCTGATTATAATATACCTGTATCATAAAAATAAAATATTTACTACAACTTATTATGCATATTATATGCAGTGCGACTGTCTGATACCGCCAGTGTCTACAGCATACACCTACATACGTACAATTAGAATTAGAAGATAACTATACAGTATCAGGAAAGTGTCTGAGGTTGAGTTCCGTTTCATATATCTCACTAGTCAGCTATACACTCAGCTCGCAATCTCACTCACTATATGCGTATAGTCAGTTCTCAGGAACGAGAACGAAAACGAGATGATTGTTAACTTGATGGCAGACTCGAGGAATTTCATCTGCGTGTTTAATTCCAGTCGAGAGGTGAGATTGTTTCGTGATAAAATGTTGACATTGACATCATCTCCTTAACCGTGCCGTGGTCCGTGCAGTGTTGTGGAGTGCATGGACTTTTATTCACATGGCTGGACTTTGACTTTATATAGAGATTAGATTTACATGCATACTTACAAAGTGTACGACACGCGGGTCAGACGCTGATTTTGATTTTTTTTTCTTTCTTTCTTCTTCTTGTCCTTGTATTCTATAACTTGACTTGTTATTCTATTGTATTTGTAGCTGATGCTAAGGATGCCGATGCCGATGCCAAAGAAGACGAACTTATGCAAGACTTGTGTTTCGATCGTTTTGTTGGGGCTTCCTCTCTCTCACTCGATATTCATGATTTGTCTAAAGGCAAAGCAGGCAACCATATAGCAATCGCCTATAGTGAGATGATAGTATAGTATGTAGTAGCACACGCATAATAGTTTTAGAATTTAAAATGCCTGTAATAGAAGGAGGTAGTAGAAATGTAGAATTATATTATGTTATGAAGTAGCAGGGGCAAGAGTCAAGCGAGGGCAGCGTAATAAGATTTACTATGCCATGACAGTAATAGCATGTCACGGAAGGATCATTCAAAAAAATTTGTATACTAATTTGTATACACATTATCGGCTACAGTCAACAGTAACGATAATAATAATATTATAGAAGCTACTTGCACTGTTTTTCTTTCATTCTTGTGTAGATGGTAACTTTAAATTAAAATACCTTTCCAAGTCCTGCGCTGGGCTCTGGACTGATCACTACGAAGACCAAGACCAAGACTGACCATGAGAGTGGAGCCTTTGTATTGGATTGCACTGCATTCCATTCAGTCATCAATTATTTATGATATGAAAAATCCTTTATATTATGTAAGTTTACTTTTCGGCTTCGGCATCGGCATTATTATTCTCCGTTCTTGTCCTTGTTCAGTTTTAAGAGTTTGAACCTATGTGCATTGTGCAGGCGTTTGGTGGGTGATGTGATAATAATATTATACCTGTATTTAAATAATTATATACAAACATGTCTTTTACAAATACAGCTAAAGACGATCTAGTGTACTTACGGTACTACTCCTGGGTACCGTATTATTTGTACCTAACCTTTATGCTATTGCTACAATTATTATGTTATATTATTATTATGTTATGTGGCATGAGATTTATCAACTAACAAGCAAGCTTACTTGATATTATAGACTTCCTTTCTTGTGGCACTTGATTCACAGTTCAGTACGACTACGATTACGATGATGATGCTATGCTGCTGTTACACATAAAATATTTTTTCAAATGCCAATAAGCATTTTTGTTTGTTAAGGAGTGAGTAAACTACCATGAGTTGTTCTGTCGTTGTGTAAGTGTAAAAGTGAATCATGGAGCTTTGACTCTCAGCTTATTTACCTGGTTTATTCCGACTCCGACATATATGAATTTTTGAATAAATATACAAGTTTATATACAATATGAGTACCATTGTATTTTTTCACCAATTCTGTTGTTGTTGTTGTTCTCAATGAAGGAACAAATCGAACTGCAAGTCAAAAGGATCGAACAGAATCCTTTCATGAGTTTGACTCCATGCCTATATAATATAATCCAACATCCAACAATTCAACTCGACTTGATTTGGAATTTGTATTGAATTTCGACCTGGATGGTGAGAGAGACGCCAGGAGATGATGATGCAGAGGCGACTTTTTTGACATCCGGCGTTCATAAGTCATGACTTATACAGATACAGACACAAAAAATGAAAGTAAAATATCAGTAGGTATTATACTCTGGGACAACGAGCAAACAGTATATAGGTAAGGTATGTAGGTGCTAATAATATAGTAGTCGAATAATTATATATTAGTATTATATACTTTCCTTCACACCTTCGCAGTCTAATAACTTACAACTAATTCAGTATTACTGTCAGACCATAAATTCAGTAACTTATTATGTAGGGTTTCTCAAAAGAGCAAAAGTCCAAGTAGAACTATGGCTTTTGGCTTTTGGTTATCTCTCTCTCTCTCGAGTTTTTGGTTTTAGTTTCAGGAATCCAGCTCATGTCAATGTCAATATAGCAAACCAACAAAAAAAATAAACTAAAACCAAAGTCGAGTTCCAGTTGAAATCTTTGTATTTGGTCAGTGGGTATCACCCACAGGGCAGTCTCATATCATCAAACGCTGGCGAGTTACATAGCTACAGGTGGATGCTTCTCAAAGTTAAGGAAGAAGACTATATATGTGCAGGTAACTTATGTATGTAGCTATCCGCATGTTTGTGGCAGTATCGGTATCGGTATGAACTGAGAAAAATGGGTTGTAGGGCATAATCTCTGATAATTATATTGTTACATATCTTTGATTTCGTAAAGCAACAAGTGGTGTTATAAATACATAGTTGAATGAAATGACATAGGGTTTTCCTCTTGCGTCTGAATGTATCACGCTGGCTACGGGGTTGCGATGCGGATTTTTCATGAAATTTATTGATTTCTAGGTGGGAGTTTTGGTCTGATCCTGATCTTGGTCTCGCTCTCGGTTTGGTTAACTCTTGATGATTTTTATTTCAACTTATACATCATATACTTTAACATATCACACTGCCACTCTTGACTCTTGCTGAACAAAGGTACCTGGGTAAGTTTAGTGCTTCTCATAATTGAAATTTCTTGATCCGCTTTTACATATTTGGGGTGATACTGTGATACATTTCAGAGGCGTTTTCCTATATATGCCTCTGCCTTTTTCTTTTAGCCGTTAGCTATGTAATCTACGGTCAACAGTAGTTTCAATATCTTTCAATTTGATATGTAATAAATTTAATTATTGGAGTTTCTCTTCTTCTTCTCCCTATTGAAATTAATGTAGATTCGTGCGGCATCGCTATACCGAACCGAATACATTTGTGTAAGAAGCGAAATGATAATTTTGAGCTCAAATATTACATGCGTGGAAAATATGCAGTGTTGACTCGGTACAGGAAATTATTTATGCAGGACGAGGTAAAAGATTGGGAAAAGAAATAAAAATATAAGTAAATGTGCTGTCCCATCCCCATCAAGTCCTAAGGAAATTTTCATATCTCTTAAAAAAGTCTACCTGTTTACTATATGTACGCATTTTTGTAGTTAGCTACTAACATTATGCATCAGTAGTTTCTATTGTGGTTTTGTTGAAGTTATGTAGTGTAACTTGATCCTATGTAGGGATTTTTTATAATTTGGTGGGATGTGAATTGTAGAAGGATACTTAAAAAGTTTTAATAGATTCTCTATGAAGGTGGCCAGGGCAAAAGGCGAAAAGTAGATGGCAATTAGGATGGGCTGTGAGATGCTTCTGTTCAGAAGATGCATCATCTTGTGTGAGTTTGGGTGGGGGTGTTGCACAGTCCGCGTTATGGCACTGGACTTGGTGGTATTTTTCTAAAAGAGGAAGAGCTCAAAACTCAAACTGATGGAGAAAACGTTGAACACGAAGTCAGGTGGGGTCGTGTGGGGTGTAATTTTTCATAGATTTCTCAGAGGTTCTTCGTGATTATAGGCGGAGTGCATATTATTCTTTCCTTCGCTCTCCTTTGCCCTTTACGTCGTAAGATAAACAGGTGGGAGAGGATTTCTGGCAGAGGGTACAAGTAAAAAACAGTGTTTTAATGTCTATTAAAGTAATAGATACTATATTATAGTTGTAACATGTTTTATGTTCTTCTTCAACCCTCATTGGAGTCTGCTATATAAATATGCATTACTATTTACCTGAGTACTCTCGTAGTATCAGTGTATTGCTTAGTAATTATGGTTATGTCATGGTTATTACAATTACTTTCGTGTATTACTGATAGAAAATTATTGTAGGGCCAGGGTCTACTGATATACCTATAGCCTATATGTCTAAAGTAAACTAACATGCGCCACCAACCACCACCACCACGAACAATCCAACAACCACCGCCGCATCCCCGTCAAATTTTGACTGTTTTGAGTTCAGCTCATGTAGCCTATTCATCTTGAAGCATTTAAAACGTCAACATGATTCTAACAGACAACAGCAACAGCTTGTAAACCATTAAAATGTAATGTAATATAGATCTGCTCAGAACATAGATCTGACGGTTACATCTTTCATTGGCTCAATTGTCTTTCCCATCTCATGTGGATTGTAAGAATATGAATGGTGGTGGTGGTAGTCGCCGGTTTTTGTAATAGTGTAAGTGTAGTAGGGAGGGATGTGCTCTAATATGACTTGGCTTTCTCATTATAATGAGCTAGGAGGAATATGATATAAACGAAACAAATACGAATATATAACATTTTCTTTTGTTGTAACGTACCTACTCTGAATGGTCTGGAATTTTTTATACAGGCAAAAGTTTTTCCCTTCGTCTACATATTATATTTATTACACTTTACATATAACATTGTTTTTGAGGAGAAAAAAATTAGAGGAACGTGAACATGCTGTAAAAGATAACAGTACATAACTAACAGTAAGATTTCCGGCTCCGGCTCCGACTGATGATGATTAGAAAAAATTAATATTTTCTTAATTAACTATCTACTAAAGATCTGTGTAAAATGGAGTGGTAGGGGTTGGTTTTGGTGCAAAAACAAAGACAGAAACAATTTTTTACTGTGGTTCTATATACTTACATACATATGATTTCTAGAGATATGGTATAGAAATAATATATGAATATGGTACGGAGAGCTAATTGCAGGAAAAACTTTAGAGTTAATGAAGAATTTTTAAACGTGTGCAAAACGGAGGCTAATTAAAATAAAAAATAGCCAGAGATTAAGAAAATTTTCAAGTGGACACAGCAAGCAGCACTGTATAGTATGTAATTCTGATTCGTTAAGCGATTTAAGTATTTGAGTTGGATTTTTTACAGTTCAAGAAATTTCACCTTATTGACCTTATGCTATGCTCCAAATATTGTAGAGATTCGATTGAAGTTATGCAGATCGAGCTGGAGGAAAATAAGAAAAAAATATTTTATTAAGAGAATCAAGTTTCTTATTCCTACCTATCTACATAATTTACCGGAATTTTGAACTTTCTTCAATACTGGACCAATTTCATCGTGCCATATATCATTCGAAAGGTAATCACTAGTAGATTCTAAATAACATAATGCGCCTCTATTTCTACTAACAGTTTCCATGACAACGGCATTTTAATTTTTAAATCCCGCCAAAAATGTGTTGTATGGGTCACAATCAAAAAACAAAAAAAATGGTGTCTGCTTATTTTTGAAGAGCTTTCAAATGATATATCACTTGACAAAATCCATTAAATTTTTTAAATTTTCAATTAAGTTTTTTCGAAATTATTTTAAAATTAATAACTATCGTGCGTGCACACTAACTTATTTAGATTTGCCTAATCGTTACCGTTCGAATGGTATATCATGTTTGCGTAAGTTTACTGAGTGACCGGTCGAAATCTTCATTTAACACAATATTTAAAGTTTTCGCGGGAAATTCAAAAAATTCAATATTAAATTTTTGGATTTATTGAGAATATCAAAATACCTGTGCGTAAATCGTCACAACTAACCCGTTTACGGCTTCTTCCCTTTAATTTACAACCTGTAAATTGTCAGCTAAAATTTGGCGGCAAATTCAAAATGCTAATTTTGCTGTTAAGGCTGCCATTAAACAAGGGCTTTTATTCCTACCTATCTACATAATTTACCGGAATTTTGAACTTTCTTCAATACTGGACCAATTTCATCGTGCCATATATCATTCGAAAGGTAATCACTAGTAGATTCTAAATAACATAATGCGCCTCTATTTCTACTAACAGTTTCCATGACAACGGCATTTTAATTTTTAAATCCCGCCAAAAATGTGTTGTATGGGTCACAATCAAAAAACAAAAAAAATGGTGTCTGCTTATTTTTGAAGAGCTTTCAAATGATATATCACTTGACAAAATCCATTAAATTTTTTAAATTTTCAATTAAGTTTTTTCGAAATTATTTTAAAATTAATAACTATCGTGCGTGCACACTAACTTATTTAGATTTGCCTAATTGTCACCGTTCGATTGGTATATCATGTTTGAGTGAGTTTTTTGAGTTACCGATCGAAATCTTCATTTAACAAAATATTTAAAGTTTTGGCGGGAAATTCGAAAATGTAAATTTTGAATTTTTGGATATATTGCAGAAATTCAATATAATTAAGATGTGTAACATAACTAAAAACACATTGTGGTAAAAAAGCGGAACCCAATTGTTGGTTTCGCAATATCCTCGCTCTAAAAGCTAAAGAGTTTCGCAAAAAAACGAAAATTAATTGTATTGGTCAGTTTGAGCTCAACATTTTTTCCCAAATCAATCGCGTTTTATACTTTTTGCGAAATCTCAAACTGTTTTAGCTTTTACTCAACAAGATTCACCGTTACTAATACCAACAGTACGTTAGAGATAACAAATTTGCGATGACAAAGCTCAAGTAAACAACTACAGTAGAAACTCCCACTTTTATGCAAAATCCAAAAATGTTTAGCGTTTGCTGAACTAAAATTTAGAGCTTTATTAGCTTTTGCATTTGTAAACTTTATTATTACTTGAAATGCTAAAGCCTAAAGCGGAATCATCTCTGCGTAAGCTGAACCTCTCTAATAAAACCTCTATTTCAGTTTTTTAATTACAATTATTAATTGTTTTAATTTGCAACTATCTTTTTTTGAAACCATTTAAAAACTATTAACAATCGTGCGACCACACTAAGTTATTTAGATGTGCCTAATCGTTACTGTTCGAACGGTGTATCAACTTACTGTAACTTCATTGAGTTACCGGTCGAAATCTTGAGTTAACACTATATTTAAAACTTAAGCGGGAAATTTAAAAATTGTAATTTATAATTTGCGGTTGTGTCACGCAAATTGTTTACCTCAACGACTGACTTACATCATTTATGGACCAAACATTTACCTTCACGTTACAATAAGATGACTAACAACATGTGCGGCCTAATTGCTTCCCTTAATTGAAAATCTGTAAATTGAAACTAAAATTTGGTGGCAAATTCAAAATGTCAAATTTTACTGTTAAGGCTGCCATAAAAACAAGGGCTTTAGCCCTTGTTTTTATTTCTAAATTATAAATCAACAATAATTATGAAGAATAAGCTGTACAGTGACCACTGTACAGCTGATCTGCTGAATGATGAATAAGATTTAATCGCCAATTAGGCTCCGTGCTGATAACACGGTTGCTTCCGATTCATGAAAATAACCCTGAAAACTGAGATATTGATACTAAAATTACTGATATTTAACACGTTTGAGTATATTACTGTTAATAAAGTCTATATTGTATTATTATTATAATCTGACGAGCATAAGTCGCCAAACCATTAGCGAGATTTTCCATGAGATATTTTTTTTCGAAAAGAACGTCCAAAAAAACTTAGAATGGCTTAACAACATGGTGCGCGTAATGAGTTTCGTTCGATAAAATATTTTTTCGAAAAAACGAAAAAGGCCTTAAAATGGTTTTTTAATCCTATTTTTAATTTTTTTAAAAAGCATCTTAAGCACAATTTTGGAAAATTTTGAATGAAAACCCATTTTAAAATATTCTGAATTCAAAAACAATAAAAATTTAAAATTTTGAAATTTTTTATTTTTTTCAAAATTTTGACGGAACAAGGTGCGTTAAAAATATTAAAAAAATAAAAAATTTCAAAATTTTAAATTTTTAAATACTATAGTTTAACGAAGTATTTCATGGACATTATTGAAATGTCAACATGCAGTTGAATTGGAAATTGGAATTCATTTCTTATTTTCTGTTTACCCACATTCCTCAACTCTATTCTGACTCTTTGTGCTCTATAATCGTAAGTTCTATGGATAACAAAGGTATATAGGCTAAGCAAATGCAAAAGTGGAACTGAATTGCTTCCAGTCATTCAGCTGGGCTTTGGCTTTGAAGGTACCTAACGATCAGTATTGTGGAACAAATACTTCCTTGATGTTACAATGTTGATGCCTTTGCAACTGTATGGAATTCTGGATACTGGATGGATGTTGGAATTTTAGAATGAAAATAAAATAAAAGTACCTACGTACAATTGAGCTTGGAGGCTGACAGGAAATGGAAATTTGGAGTCATTCGTTTTTAACTTGACTATTTTTCAGAACATTTCTTCATTCCGTTCAATCCGTTCCATTCCACTCCAGTGACCAGTGACAGTGACTACTAAAAAAACAAAGATGTATAAGTATATCCACCCAAGGAGTGAGGTAAGAAAAGCGCTAAAAGGCAAAATCACATGCTTTCTAGTTTCCAACTGTATTCGTAAAAGTCAACGTCAGTTTTACTTTTGCTGACCGTAACATTTATTATCTAATCGTGAAAGAAAGTATTTCATATTTACTAGTACCTACTATCGGTTTCAAGTTCTAGTCTCACGCAGTAGTGTACAGGGTTAAAAATTTTAAACAGATGGTTTGATTTATATTTTCTTAACATTTTGAGCAGTGAATCTAACTGCAATAATGTTAATTTAAATTGCATTCTCGAAGGAACAGCTTTTTACTCATCACGTGTCTTTGTTTCTGATGTAAAATAAATACTTAAAAAATAAAATAAATTAAAATGGTTGTAGTTGTAGCATATTCTTGAATATTACGGCTTGAGAATGGTTATTTCAGTCATGATAGTACTAGCCGATAAGTTATCAGTCAGTGCCAGGGCACTCGTATTTCTGTAATGTTGAATTCGGATCAGTTCTAGTTTTTTTAGTTGTAGTTTGGGCTCCTTACTTGAATTTACCTACGTACTCAAGTATCATCATCATTAATTAGTGTTCCTACAGATTCCTATTCCCACTAATCGTAAGTCGTGTAAGCTCTTTACGATTAGCTTTAGTTCAGTTACAATAACACCTAAAGCGATCGCTTTCCAACAAAATATGGCACCAGTTGCTAGTAGTCATCAATTGATAGTAGAAAAAAACGGAGCTGCACGAACACTAACAAACAATACAAGTAATATATTTTGTAAATTACCTACCTGCTTATGTGCCTCTTACATGTTATGTCATTATCGTCTGTCTGCATATCAAGTTGAAAGTGCTTTTGTGTGATGCTAAGTAGGTACTATGTGTATATGTCACTGGCAAAAAAAACAGTTATTACTGCCTGTATGCATATTATGTTTCATATTCACATTATACATCAAAATCGAGAGAATCGAGATCGACATATCGTCAGTACATCATCGTTCGTCACGTCATAATGAGCTACTATATATCCTACTAAAAAAATCCAGCCAAGGCAGAATTTTAACTGGGATGAAATTGAAAAATTGATGGTTAATGGAAGAGCCCAGGACCAGTACTAGGGCTCTTGCTCATTTCACTTCTGCTTTCTGCTTATATTTAAAAAAAAACAGAACAATTGTTGACGGCTAATTGTTTATATTCATACCTCACGTTAAGAACGCATATGAGACGTGGACGAAGATTAGACGAGGGAGTGTGTGTATGAGTTAGGCATTGTGTAGAATCTTCTGGTGTGATCTTCTTTAGAAATGCATGGATAAATTCAATTTATGACTCCTGTGGTTAGATAATGTGTGATATTTAAAAAGGTGGAGATATTATGACACAAGCTATAATACCGTAGCTATAATATCATGAAGCAGTAGTAAACTAGTAACTAGTAGATGATTATATAATAACCACAGTGTCAGTGCCGAGTCCCATCACCATCACCATCCCCATCTCAGTACCAGTACCAGTACCAGTTTGTTTTTGTAGTTGTAAAATGCGTGATGTGAAAGCTTTTTGATAAACTAGCTGTGAAAAATGATTTTTTTTCATGTAAAAAATCAGGTGAAATTATCCGAGGAACATGCCATCTTGTACTTTGGTAGGTGGTAGAGGAGGTAGCAGCAGGAAATTTGGTTTTGCTTAAGCCATCAGTGCCCCATTTTGATGTGCTTAATAGGTACCTATAATGTAGTATATTTTTTCTATGTGTAAAGGTTTCAAATTAATAATCTTTTATTACTATGCACAGATGGTTGAAGGATCCGACCGACTCTGACACCGACACCGACTCCGGCAGACTCAGAATTCTCTCCGGCTCTCCTATAATATAATCTCATTTCAAGTGAGGAAAAACGACAAAGAAAATATGAAAAACCTATCAGGATTTTTATGTTCACATTATACAAGATACTTTGATACCCATCAACCCATCATTCTCTCCTGTGAAATCCAGCACACGCAATTCCATCACTATCAACATCAACAATCCTATTGCAGACTTAAGTGGAATCATAGAATACCTAGGTAAGGTATATTATTTAATCAAATGAAGTGCCACACGGTACGCATATATGTAAATCCATAATTTATTTATATAGTTTTGTAATTATATTATGTGCACAAATGTATATTTACAGCTGACGGCAAAAGTCTTTACAGAATCGGAAACACATTTGATATTATTAAAGTTAGTACTGATACTTGTATGCATGTACTTGATGTATATTTCTTTCTTTTTTATAGTATTTAGCGGTTAAACATCTCATCGGGATCGTGAGACAAGCGTACTAAAATTTTAATTTTCTACGAGGGAACGTGCTCTGTGGCTAAATGATACCCCTACCGGTATTTTAAATTTGGGAAAAATTTTTTTTTATCCATATGAGAGAGTTTGGAGCATTTGTGTACGGAACGGATACGTCACTGTATAAAGCTTCCTTGACTGTGTGACTAAATAGTAAATAGGTGTTCTTCGTGTGATTTCGTATGTACTACTATTTACTATATTACTTGAGCTAATTGTACCAAGTGTGAAATGTATTGTTAATGAGAAATACACAGGACGCGCTGTTAATGGTAAATACTGTCAGTCAATTTTGGTCTGTTTTAATTACTATTTACAATTTAGCATTTTTGTTTGGAAGGCGGCTGTTGACTGGTGCTGGTACTGATAGTAGCCGAGTCAGAGGCGCAGAAATGATCTTTGTTCGGAATCAAATTCCAATTGGAATTGAATTAAAACGTGAGAAGACGCTTGTCTAAGAGCTTAGGTGTGTAGTTTAAGTAGTATTAGTTATAGTATTATTGGTACCTTGTGTCGCTGTAGTACATGCATTGCAGCGTGGCCATGGATGAAACAATATAAAAACATGATTGTCGATTACGTAGTGAAGGACTTGGCCCGGCTAACAATGCAAACTCGTCTCGTCTAATCAAGAGTTTGATGAGAAGCAGAAAGCATCCGTGAAGATGAAATTCGTGGTGGTGGTGGTGGTTGCTTCAGCCAGTGCCAGTGCGAGATCCACATCCAGCTTAATGCTGCATATTACATAATATTCTGTACACGTAATAGGTTACAAACATAAGTCCATGTCCATTGGTTATTACGTGCATAATAATTCTCGTGGAGGAAACAACGAAATAAACGGTCTTCCTGACTGAGACTTGGACTGAGGTTGGGACTATGAGAGAGACTGGGACTGGAAGACGCGGAGAGATGCATAGATAATTATAATGAAGAAGGCGGAGTGTAATATTTTATGTACAGACATCTCTGACTCATACTCATATCACGGTGGTGGCTGGTATGCTGTGCATATAAGTACCATGTACTATTTTAGTCCTTAACTTTTATTAGGTATACTTTACAATTACAAAATTTTTTGGTCATATTCATGAATCATGAATATGAATGGTATTTTTATGAATGTATAATCTGTAGCAGGAACGGAGAGAGAGCGTCTCAAGGAATATTCTTGTAAACTTGTAAAATGTAATAATTTTTCTTTCAATTTGATCAGATACCTCTGCAATATGATACCTATATGTTGTTATATGCATGAGGAGGCTATAAGTAACGCCGGTGCCGATGCCGGGCCCGGTATTAATGGACTTTCTGTTGGAGTTGGAGGGAAGGGAAGATGTAGGTTACTGTGTAACTGGACGGAAATTTTATAGATATTTTTTCTATCCTCTCTCTCTTTTTTCTTGGCTCAACTATATGAGCGACTAGCCGACGAGTTGTTTTGTGGATCCTCCAGTAATGTGTCCATGATGGGCTTAAGTAGATGGTGTGCCAAGCTTGTTAATGATAACAAGGTTGGAGGCGCAAGGAAGGGAAACACAATGGGAGATCGGCTGGGCCACCCTCACTAAAGTCAAGCCTTATTAAAGGAAGCATATGATTAGCGTCACACATAAACGAGCCTCTTCTTCACCAACCAAAATTATTCTTCTAGTGTATAGCAACTGCAGTGACGTACATACCTACTGCATTTTTTTCATCTTTTCTTATTCCACAGAGACTCATCTATCTATCTCATCATGCCCGTCACTATACTACACAATACAATACAATGTACCGTCCAGAGAACGAGGAAAGAGAGAGAGAGAGATATATATAGACAGGAACATGAGAGGGAAGCAGCAGACGAAAAGTTGGGGGAAAAGCAACAGTCGAACATCGAAGACTCGCTATAGACTCCGACTCCAGACACATTCAACATTGTATTCATAACATTTTCTGTAATCATGTGGGATGTCAAGTCAAAATGTATTTGAACCAAACCTAAAAACCATGTAACCTCCGTCTTCCTTGTATTTTATATTTTACATTCCCTGGTTCTGGTTTCTGGTTTCTCCTAATCTAAGGTGGCCGCAGCAAGCTGACAACCTGGACCTGGAGCTCTCTGGACAGCGGTGCAGCTCCCGTACAGAAAAATATGAGGTATGCCTTCGTATGTTCTACGTTAGAATCAAAAGTCCACATAACGAAGATCACATATTATTATACATACACAATGCAATGGCTCTCCTCTACTTATTTTGAATGATTTGACCATTTTATTTTTGTAAGTTAATTCCTTTTATTCAGTGAACAATTTTCTTTCATTTTTTTCATAACGTTTTTTTGTTTTATGCAAGTTTACAACGTCATGCTTCGTACATGCATTATATCTCAAGCAGTTACCATTACCAATACCTATGACTTCAAACTTTAAGTAGGTACATAGGAAATCTGGGACTGGTAATGGGACTGGGACCGGATCGCTTGTTTTTTTATTTGACTATTTCGTGTGTGTCACTGTGTTTTCCCAGTTCTCACCGCAAACGCAAACGTACACTAGTAAACGTAAGCGTTTAATTTCAACCATATAGTTATAGTTAGTCATAAGTGATTACAATAATTTGCCTGTTGGACGCCGATGCTGATTTAGAAAATTACAACGTGAGTCCCAAAATCCCAAATTCATGTGTGTAGGTAGGTAGGTAGGTAGATTGTTATTACGATGCAGTGTAAAGCGACGTTTTAGTATGTATCCTTCCTACTACAGAACAGAGTAGCCCATTATCATTCTACATTCTGGAATAATACAAGAATCCGAATTGAAGAACCAAGTCGAAATCGACGTCGAGCCACACAAACATCATTGACTCGCTGAGTATAGGGAATAGAGACGGAGAATTTGAATTTGGTGTGAAGGTATTTAGTCAACTGAGCTGAGAGTAGTAGTGAGGGATGCCATGAATGCCAAGTAGAATCAAACGGACTGATTTGGAATCTGAATTTGATCGTGAGAGATGAAGTGAGCATGTTTGCATACCAATAATGTAAAGTATGCCCATATAATAAATGTCTGCATATAGTGAGCCTATATCCGCTATAGGACCACTTCAGAACTACACATTGGAGGCTAATCGTTGGTCTAATCGGAGCTAAGTACAGGCAAGCAAAGCAAATTGAAATAAAAGGCCGCTAAAATGTAAATTGTGAAGAGTATTATCTTCATAATGAGATGAAATGAAGCACACGCTTTTTTATTCCGATTCAATTGTAACTTATGTTGTCTTCTATATACACTATTACGTTTCTATATATCTATTGCTATATTGGCAGGATAAAATAATCCTTTTATCCATATAGGATTAAAATTATAGGGACAACACACCAAACGACAACGCCATTCAAGTACAGATATTATGTGAATTTGCATATAACATTATGTTATGTTGTACTTCAGTTTCACACTTTTAAACGACAGCGAAATACTACAGAACATAGCATAGTAGTATAGGCTCACGTTACATATATCTGCGCTATGTTTGTAGTAGCTGTAGCTATATATCTCCTGCTATGTAGCAAGTGCAAGTGACTTGACTTGTTTGAAACTTTGAAGTTTGAGCTTTGACTACTTACTATGCCTCATTAAAGCTCTGAAGAAACCGACAACTGAGACTGTCATTGTACTGTGTGTAATGTCATTGCCATATTAACCCATTTGACCTAACTAAACTCTAACCAATTTTGATATTTGAATCCTCACAACAGCTAATACTCGTCCTCGTCCGCGTCTCGACGGTGTGTATAACGTACATAAAATATACATGTATGTCATATATCCAGAATATCATTACCGTAAACCGTAACCGTACCCATCCTTTTCTCATTATATTATAGTCCAATACGAATACGAGTCAGCTTTTATTACGAACGGCTAGATAGTGCTGGGAGTATTATTGTTGAGTCAAAAGATTCAAAATCCAAGACGCTTTTACATTTACTCAAGAGATAGTCAAGTAAAATCTCACCGACACTGTACAACTACCGCAGTTATGGTTCGTCAGTGTTGATGTCGATGTGATGAGGGTTTGTCTTTGTGAATGAAATGAGGATCCTCATGGAACTGAAGACATCCTAATCTTAATTATTATTATAGTACATTTTTGTACATTTGGGAATGTAAAGTTTTCGAAATTAAAATAACTAGGACAGGAACAGTATGGTCCCGTCTTCCCGTCCGTATAGGTTTGCTATCTGTAATTTGTAATCTCTACGTTGATAAGTAAAAAAAAACCAACGAAACTGTAACCTTTTACAAGTAGGTAGGTATGTAATTCTGCTGGAAAGGAACAGCTATAATAATAAAGTGCAGGCTATGATTTTAATACAGACTTTCGTGAGAACGAGAACTGAGCCGTGGGATGGTGATGGTACAAATTTCCTATTTCCTACACTTTCATATATACGAAATACCGAAACTGAAACCGAACCCAAACCTAAAACTTAACCAACAAATTACATAAATAGTGAGCATTTAAGATAAGGAAGGTAGCTTGACTAGTTGGACACAATAAGGATGCAGATGAGACTGATACAAAAAAAACCTGTCTATCACATCCATCAATATCGTTTAAATTTAAATTATATAAGAAGAAAAAAAAAACGTGGCTTGCCCCTCATTAACGCCTTCCTTCGCCATCCCTTTCCTGTCTCAAAATCCCTCTTGAAAAGGATTTACTTACAAATTACGACTTTCCTAATTTCCATTTCAATTTCAAAATACCAAAAACGAAACTCAGAAAAAATGTGGCCAATCCATTACTATCACCATCGCAATCATTATGATCATCTTTGTCTTTATTTATATGGTAAAAAAGTTTGCTCTTCTATATATTCCTGTACATTTTTTTTCTAAATTGGAAGTCACCGTGAGCCGAAGCCGAAGCCGAAGCCGAGCGCAGTTAGCATATAGGGCCAACCATGCCTGTTCAACGGCTGATAGGTAGCCGATTGGAAGTTTCTCGCAGACGCGGCTGGCCGTGGATATCCACGGTAGCCGATTTACCGCGGTAGGCACCGAATCATTTCTTTGAACCCGTGCATCCCGTGAAATATTTTGACATACTTGTACATATATTGTAATGCTAGAGCATTGCTGAGTGGAATATCGTCGGCAAAGAATCAAATCTGGCTATCTCCATTCAGCCCTGAATGCAAATATGACTATATCTATATTGGTCTAAAAGCAAAACTGACTATCTACATTCAGCACTAAATACAAATCTGACTATCTCCACATTTGACTAACAGCAAAACTTACTATCTCCATTCAGCACTAAAAGTAAATCTGACTATCTCCACATTTGACTAAAAGCAAAACTGACTATCTCCATTCAGCACTAAAAGCAAATGTGACTATCTCCACATTTGACTAGCAGCAAAACTTACTATCTCCATTCAGCACTAAAAGTAAATCTGACTATCTCCACATTTGACTAAAAGCAAAACTGACTATCTCCATTCAGCACTAAAAGCAAATCTGACTATCTCCATTTTGGACTAAAACCAAATCTGACTATCTCCATTTTTCTTAAAATACAACTAATGTTTTATATATATTAATGATGCTTAAGAGGTTTAGCATTCAAACCTGAGTACGATTGGGATCATCCTTACATAAAGTCATCTAAAAATCTTCATTTTAGGACCCTCTCATTAGTTTTACTTTTTCGAAAATGTTTATATTTAACATGTAATGTCATCACTTCCCCAATTAACTTTCCGACCTGACCTGTGACGTCTTTTAAGGACATGAAAGGGATCGTCTATAAATGACATCAAGTATCGTTGCAAGAATTAGAGGGGTCGTTCATAATTGCCGTCTATGGTCGTCCCAAACATTAAAAAGGTGCATAGACCTCAGTTGGGCATAACCCCTTTAATATTTAGAACGACCATAGACGTCATTCATGGACGACACCAATTACTTTTGCAACTATCTCTGATGCCATTTATGAACGACCCCTTTAATTTTGGCAACGACCCTTGACGTCTTTTATGCACGGCCCCTTTAATTTTTGCAACGACCTCTGATGTCATTTATGGATGACCCCTTTAATTTTTGCAACAATCCTTGACGTCATTTATGGACGGCCCCATCAATTCTTGTAACGACCCTTGACGTCATTTATAGACAACCCCATCAATTTTTGCAACGACCCTTGACGTAATTTATGGACGGCCCCTTAATTTTTCAACGACCCTTGACGTCATTTATGGACGACCCCATCAATTTTTGCAACGACCCTTGACGTAATTTATGGACGGCCCCTTTAACCATTGAAACGACGCTTGACGTTATTTGTAGAGGATCCCTTCAATGTAGAAACAAAGTGAAAAACCGACGGTGGAAAACCGACGGTTTTTCAATCGGCTACCGACCGAAACGGCTCTTGCGATATGTTCTGCTGTTCCGGTCGGTAGCCGTAAACAGGCATGGGGCCAACATTGCAACAATATAATATTGTCACGACTTAAACCAACATTCCTTAAAAATACGTCTGTTAATACGTCTAGAATGGTAAAGGTATGGTAAGGCTCGTATATTCTCGCGTTATATGCATTCTTCAAAGGCTGGATAATGCTGCCAGCGCAGGAAGACCCCGCTGCTTGAATTTTCAAAAAATATTTAAATGGAACATTTTGCAGTTTTCAAAAATATGTAAATAAAAATGTTTGTACATTTTAAAAACATGCAAATAAATTATTTTGTACATTTCGAAAACATGCAAATAAAACATTTTCCACTTTTCTCAAAACATGTAAATAGAACATTTTGCACTTTTCTGAATGAAGCAAAAACAACATTTTTCACTTTTCTAAAAGATGTAAAAACAACATTTTGCTTTACCAAAGAAAACCATCAAACAAATCAAAATGGTGGTTTTTGTATGGAAAAAAATTGCTGCCTAAAAGCAATTCCTTCTTCCGGCCCTGCATTCTTCGTTAGTTCGTATGCTATTAGTATCCAGGAGTATACAAGGGCCGAGAAGGAGGGGAGGGGGGGGGGGAGAATTTAACATGTATCTTGTAAAGGAAAACTATATAGTTTTGTGGATTTTACTGTATTACGACGTACAATAAGAGAATAAGGAATTATGTACCAAGACATAAAATAATTTATTTCATCAAAATCTATGCAAAATATTTTATTTACATTTTTCAAAACATACCAATCACACAGGTAATTTTAGTGCGTCAAAGTATGGCTATAAAGTGGTAGATTTCAACGTTGTTAAGAGCAAACAACATGCAATTTACTTTTCTGTCTTTTTTTTGAAATTGTAAAATTTTGTAGACCCATATAGAATGTGTTTTAGTGTGTAAAAGTTTAACTGTAATTTCTATAACTTGTTATATAATTACACCTCCGCACTCCTATACTCCTACCCTACCCTATAGCTCGTCCTATAATATAAACGTATAGGTGATTACATAATATACATGTATGTTATTATGCATAGGTATGCGTAAATTGGACGGGGCAGTCGTTGTCGTTGCCTATATACTATACCTCTGATGCTTGTGGCTATACTACATACAGGTATATGAAACAAAAATATATATGCATCATATTGTAAGGAATACATAGTAGAAACATATAGGAATAGGAGACTGGGAGACACACCGATTAGACTAGAAAAGTAAAAAGGAAAGGATCAAAGGAACTTTGTGGATTACTTGGTTGAAAGCCATCTTCTAAGTCCCAAAGTTAAATTCTCGTTTTCCTTCTCGTCTGCTCCTGCTACGCTCCCTATCTTCTAAGCAGTCTTTTTGGTCTTGGTGGTGTTGGCAAATGAGTAATGTGAATGGTTTTGGTCTGCTTTGCTTTCGTTCCGTTTTATCCCACAGTCAAAGTGTGGATGGGGTGGGCTATGGGTTTTGGTTTTAGTAAAAGCAATTAGGCAGCCAGTTAAATTATTGCTACTACCTTATACCTATCCTATATATAGGTAATTTTCTGTATCATCCTCCCATATTATGCATCATTCAAGTAGTCTTCAGGCCCCTACGCATATAATTATACAATGGATGCTCCTACCCATCCATACATATATATATATAAGTATTGGTACAGATAGCAGATAGAAATGGGTATAGTATAATTATATGCGTAAGTATAGAATGAATATAGAAGTATGTAAATTTCTAGTATTACTTCTTCTACTCAGTTTCAACTCACGATCAGTTTCATCTCAGTTTGAGAGATTACTCCTAATTTATATTCATTTTGATACGATACGAGACCATCTCTCTCTCTCTCTCTCTCCCTCTGTAAAGTGTAAAGATTCTCATGTCTATGCCCTGCAGTTGAGAAATGTGAATTCGAATTCGAATTCCGTCCCAAGTTCTACTAAACTGTGACTGTGTGTGTGCATGTGGATGGATAAGAATTCCGAATCCGAATCCGAATTTCTGAATTGAGCTTAATTGGAAATTATTGAACGATTGATATGTAACGTACCTAGTATAGGTATAGGTATGTATAGCTAATGGATTGACTTCGGCTTTGGCTTATTGGAGCAGTTTCAGAGTCGTAGATCTACATAGTGGATTATATTATTCAGGTAAATTGGATAATTCTGTTGATGTAGATGATTTCTTTAATTTTCTTTTCTTTAGGTGGAAAATTATGGGAGACGGAAGAATCTATATAACTTGAGCTAATTACGACTGTGAATATAAACTAAACTGATTACTTGTCTTCGTTATTCTGTCCACGTAAAAGTCGTGTCATTTTTCGTTAAAATAATTATTTTGTTTTTTACTTCTTACGATGATAAATAGATGCAAATTGTTCATTTCAATAGGCTCGGCTCCAGCTTAAGTTAAATATGAGTAATCTACAACACAAAACTGGTCCATGTCCAAAACTATGGAACGTAATAATATCACTATGAAAAAAAACTAACAAAAATGGGAAAGTTTCATTGCCAATTTTAAATCTTAAAAAAATGAGAATTAAATTACTATGCATTTACTAGAGTAAGCAAACTAAACTTTGTAAAAGTAATTCGTAATTTTACCATTCAAAAATTACTCTCATCAAAAAGTCAGCGTACTAATAAACATTGAAGATTGAAGGTGTAAAATAATGATGAATTGTATATATAGGATTCAAATACAAAAATCCCACTTTTTTAAAAGAAAGTTCTAATTCTAAATAATTGTCTAAAATTACATATTGAAAACATATCATTTAAATTCTTGAACAAATAAAAGTGCAAATACGCAATGTTAAAAAATAACTGTAGCAATCATATATGTAAAATTCGTTCCCTCATTAGTTGATTTGTTTGTCCTTGTTTGCAGCAACACACGTAGATATATACAATAATAACTAGCGCAGTAATGATAGTTCATCTGGCAGTAGAATTCGATTTGGACTGAACTGGGAGACTGTGGAACAAGAGCCTAATAGAAAGTGACGGAAATTGACGGGAGCGGCTGAAGCTTGTAGCTTGTTATTATTGGACACTGGGTATTAATATTGGAGGTATATTATTGGTAGTATTTCGTAGTACTATTTTTTAAAGGTAGTAAGTAAGTAGACGCAGGTATACATAAAATACAAGTATACTATGTGAATTGTGAATTACCGCCCGCGTTTATCCTGGTATTCTATGAGTACGCGGGGCAAAAGGAGGGAACACATAGTGTGCATACTGTAGAGGGAAATTGAAGGGCGCTATATGTAAGATGCGGGTTCAGGCCCAGGCTTTTAGGGTATGTCCTGATCCTGGTCCTGGTCCTGGAAAATATGATAGGATAGATAATAAAGCATTGAGTCAATCCTTACAAATCACTTGGCATGTCAACTCTGATCAAAAGGACAGAGTGCCGCAGACAGAGACGTACATATGCTCCGATTACGAGACGTCGACTCCAACGTATATTTATAATTACGTTCATCCTTATTTTCTTCCCATATTTCGCTTCCCTTCAACTTCCCATTCCCATCTCATCCTTGTCCTTGTCTCCGCTCTCATTTTCACTCACCCACCAAGTCACTGTAGTTGCTACACACTTCAATTTTGAATCCAAAGGCTAATCATATAAAATACTGTGATAAAAGGACACGATATTCCTTATGTAATAAGGACCTCCCCTATTAGCCCCATTCTGTCACGCAGGTCAGCATCATCATCATGGCATCAGCCTCATATACTTCATACATAGCTTTGGGCTTTTAAACTTTGAATTCAAAGATGTCCCGATTAGATATATGTTATTGTTATAAAGACGGAGTAGTTTCAAATTATTATTTTCTTATGGCTTTCTGATTCCGTTTCCATTTAAATGTGACATTCATTATGACTATATCTGTAATTTGATCGAATTTGATTTTAAATCGGAATGGGACTTCGCTGTGCAATGTGCATATTGGTTTATCAGTATGTTGACTAAATGCCATTGTCATTGGAGAATTGGAGAGAATCATAGAGACAGAGAATGAGTGGAGATAGTAGATACTGATATCTATGTAGGTACTTCTGGTACTTTAGGGAGATTTAGTAGTTGGAAGTAGGAATAGGAATAGATATAAAAGAGTCTGACTGTGAAGTGGAAATAGTAATGGAAGACCGGGAAGGAATTTATTTGAGAGACGAGACGTTGCGTTCCTTGCTGGTGGAGGGGCGATGGACGGAGTTTAATGTAGTTTAGTGCATTTTAATGTTCCATGAGTTGAAAGTTGTGGAAGCATAAAATGAATTTAAAGCTTGACTAAAAACTCAAACATAAAATTGTACTGACTTTGGTCCTGGTCTCCTGGTCCTGGTCCTGGCCGTCGTACTGTGCTCTGTGCTATGTGCTTTCCTCTTGTCTCCGTCTCCGTACATCACGATGATGGAAAGTCCCTTGAATTATTTTTAGTTAGACGAAAATATCCATGAAATTGAGGATTTGAAATGGTATTCGGAATTTAAGAAAATTTGAAGAGGCTGTTATTTTAGTGGGGATGGATGGAGGGAAGGGGGTGGTGGTGATGTGGATATCGATATATTTACATGGATAAAATATCATCCATGGTCTGACTCATGTATCTTACCTATATTTACAGCCACCAGACAATATACGAGCAATAGTAATTAAGCGAGCTGAAATTAATATGCAAATACCTATATGTTGTATTTCAGCTGACGCTACATAACATGGCACATTTATGCCTTCCGTACATTTTTTAAAGCAGTTAACTGGATAGCAGACCATAATACTTTCTTTAAAAAATTTCTTAAAAATACCTACCTACATAATATTCGTCTGTGAAGAACCAGAATGACCCGTATCCATTTGTAGCAAAAAAAAATATCCTCTATCTACAAAAATATTGAAACATGTCTTGAAAGCATTTCAATAGGATATTTTGCACTTTTTAAAACCATGTAAATAGAACATTTTACACTTTTCAAAAACATGTAAATAGAACATTTTACACTTTTCAAAAACATGTAAATAGAACATTTTAAGTTTTTTAAAAACTCCTAATTAACATTTTACACATGTTTCTCATTTTGATTTTATGACATAGCTCATTTTGATTTTAGCTTAAATTGGATATGGGTCATTTTGGTTCTTCACAGACAATATGTAAAAAATACTAATTAAATCCTTGCTCTCAACCTCGTATTATTCAAAAATACTTTTTGCATGATTTTTAATAAACAGTAAAGTGTTTTGCTTTCAAATAAGTTGACGTTGATCTGTGTTGGAGGAATAGGGCTCAAGTTGTACTTGTATTGGTATTTGGTGTGTATAGTACTGTAGAACTGTAGACACTCTGATTCTGGGTCTGGACCTGGACAGTAGTCGTAGTGTGTAATTGTAATCTATATTAGGCATGCATGAGACGAGAGGTTAAGCTGATGACGTTCCCTTCACGTACTCCGAATCGGATCTATGTTCAGAGTCAGAGACATAGAATTAATGCACTTGTTGTATCTACACACTATCTTTGTAGTATCTACAGTATCTGACGTCGTATCGGAACATTTACTATTAACTTTTCATGGAAGGTATGTGGGTGCACTGGGACTGGGGAGACACTGGAGAGTGGATAGTAATAAGGCGTAAGTAAGGTATGTTGTGAATGTATGGGTTGACTTAGCGTGGTAAAGACTCGGCTCTCGGCTCTGGGTTTTATCTTTTATGTGGAGGACGTTCCGGTTTCAGTTTAGTTTCCTTCAGCCAGCTCTCAGCTTCTTGTTTTATATGCATTCCCGTTACGTATCATTATTCCATCCATTTGGTCGTTTAAGCACTTCCAATTTCAACTTTGACTGCTTTTATTACCCAGCCACCCATGTCGTACGCCTCAATAACTTTTTGACGTTCCATCCAAAGGAACAATGAGACAGGACAGAGATGAGAATATAACGAGAGAGTGGGAGAGAGCAAGAGAGAGAGAGAACATGCCATGTCATGTCATGTGATGTGATGGGATGCGAACCAGTCAAAAGTGAAGCGATGTGACGACGTCGACTTCGATGTCGACGACGACGACGTCCACATACATCTATCGATACACAAAATACACTATATCATATACGGAACATAATTTTTCTGGATGTATATATGCTATTTATAGCCTTTATTTATTATGTAGGGAAGTTAAGTGACTTATGATTTATGCACCTACCTACCTACCTAACTATTCTACGGCTACGTAGGTACGTACCTATGCAAAATTCAAAAGGCATATCGAGTTCTAGGCTTAGCATGTTGTACGATACGAAGTGGATTTGAAGTGACGACAAGGTCCTCGTTAGTATGAGTCAATGTCAAAATAACTGGGATGACTATACGACTTTAGTTTTTTATTGAGTCACTGCTATACATAATATGAGTAATTCAGCTATTTCTGGGATTTAATACAATTCTACAAATTTTAAACTACCTGTGCATTTACGTTATAGAATCATAGACAAGTCCAAATGAATTATCTGTATTATTACTTTGACTACTTTTGATTTCCCATCACTGTTTTTGATCTAATTTGGGGATTTTTGACATTTTAATATTTTTATCTCCTATATAAAGTTAAATTTATTACCAGAAGTCTGCGTCGCTCTAACTGTCGTTTTTACTACCAATTCGCTCAAATTTTGCCTAGCAGAAACATACTAAGGAAGAGTGTTTGAACATTTTTGAAATTGGTATAATATGTAATTCGGTTTGTTTTTTAATGATTTTATTGTAATAATTCAGATGTAACTTTCAGTTTTATTTTACTATCACTAAAAGACTCGTACTGACACCATTTCCCAATAGTTGCTATTATGAATTTTGGTTCCGTAGAAATATCCTTTCTTTTTCCTTATATTCTTTGAATTTAGTTTTAGTTTTAGTTTTACTTTTAGACGGACTTTTAGATGGTTGTGGTAGAAATTCCATTTATAGCTTGTAATAAAAAAGGCAGTAGCAGTAGTGGTGAGAATTTCTTCTCATTTTCAAAAATATGAATACAGTAAGAGTCAACGGTAAAAAAAAGAGTTATGACACATACATTGTTCGTTTATGAGTAAAATGGCGAGAGAAAAGTTGTAAAAGTAACTGAGCCTTCATCTTTTAGTTTAGTGAGTTTCCTTGTCATAGTTTGCTGTCTCAGAGCTGGCGTATCCGTCAATTCATACTTACTGCCTTATTCAATTGGAATGCGAACTGAGTCAAAAATGTTGAATTTACAGTTGTGCTTTGGATTTTGAGAGGAGGGGAATCTACATAGTATTAGTTTTATTTATAATAATAGAATTCTTACAGATACAGGGCCGGACCAGGACGAAGGAATTGCTTGTAGCCAGCAATTTGTTTCATTACAAAAACCAACCATTTTGAATTTATTGATGGTTTTCTTTGGTAAAGCAAAATGTTGTATTTACATGTTTTTAGAAAAGTTTAAAATGTTATTTTTACTTGATTCGAAAAAGTTCTCAATGTTCTATTTACATGTTTTGAGAAAAGTGGAAAATGTTTTATGTCCATGTTTTTGAAATGTACAAACATTTTTATTTGCATGTTTTTGAAAATTCAAAATATTGTTGTTTACATATTTTTGAAAACTACAAAATGTTCCATTTACATGTTTTTTGAAAATTCAAGCAGCAGGGGCTGCCAGCGCTGGCCGTATTATCCGGCCCTGTACAGATATAGTTTTTCCCTATTATCCTGACAAGTTGACTATCAGCTACTTAAATTGGAAAGTCAGAGAGATCAAGTCAATAAGATATGCTACATGACACATGAAATGTGTGTAACTTTCAAGTATTAAAAGTATTTATACCTGCCTATAATTAAACATTTCGCTTTGTATGCCAACTCTCGATCTCTCGAAGTAGCTGTCATTCGCAGTGTTTAATAAGTCGCTAGGCTTAATGTTAGTTGTACTGCCAGTATTTTTACGGTTGAGCTATCATGTCATTAATAGTTGTAGTAGTGGCTTAAGGAGGAGTAGTAGTTGTTATATAGCACTAGACTAATATAAATAGCCATATGTATTTATGCAGAGGGCCCAAACTGAAATTGAAATATTTTAATATAAATGTCATATATAAATTAATTTAGAAACGTTTATTCTTTTTTTCCCTTCTTTATTTTTTTTGCTGTACCTGGAGGCCTGGAGGCAGGGAGGCAGAGGCTGAAGATCAAGACCCAGACTCATCGGCATCGTCATAGTCTCATCTCATCTCAACTCAAGACTCATGCGGAAGAGATAATAGTAATTGTAGGACGTATATGTAATTACACTACGTGGATATCTAATGGTCTGATCTATCTATAAAGCGCCAAAGAGCTCCGTAGTCCCGCTTGGAGATTTATGAAGGATAGCTCATTGAGAAAATCTTTACAAGGCTGTCACATGATCTTCTGCTTGGCTTCCTTCATCTCCGCGTCTCGGTCTCGGTATTCTCCTCTCTCAAGTCTTCCACTCGAGACCGAGACCGAGACTCCAAATCCAAACACAAGATACATATGGATAGGTAGGTAGGTAGGTTTATTATTCAACATATATATTTGAACCGACAATGGAACAGACAATGCGAATGCATATAGGTAGGCACTGGTTGAGATGTACTTTTTCCATACCATTTTGACATGACTTCTTGGCTTGTTGGCTCTCTTATACTGTGTATATGTGGGCACTTACCTATGTTGACTTGTGAGCTATAGTGCTTTTTCCTTGTGTGTAGTTTGTTCCCTTCCCTTCTTGGAATGCCACAGAAATATTTGATGGAACTATGTGACTTTTATTACCTTCCATTTCCATTCCATTCCAGCATTACAGGGCCGGAGGAAGGAATTGCTTTTAGGCATCAATTTGTTTCCTAAAAAACCATCATTTTGATTTTATTGATGGTTTTCTTTGGTAAAGCAAAATGTTGTATTTCCATGTTTTTATAAAAGTGCAAAATGTTCATTTTACTTGATTCAGAAAAGTGCAAAATGTTCATTTTACTTGATTCAGAAAAGTGCAAAATGTTCTATTTACATGTTTTAGAAAAGTGCAAAATGTTCGATTTACTTGATTCAGAAAAGTACTCAATGTTCTATTTACATGTTTTGAGAAAAGTGGAAAATGTTTTATTTACATGTTTTTGAAACTTAAACAACAACTTTATTTGCATGGTTTTGAAATGCACAAAAAATTGTATTTACATATTTTAAAAAACTGCAAAATGTTCAATTTACTTGTATTTTGAATATTCAAGCTGCCTGTGCTGGCCACATTACCCGGTACTGCCAGCATACACTACTACTACTAAGCCAACGGGAAGGCAAGTCAAGATATCCAGCATCCTCCAAACACACAAACTACCACTACAACAATAACAATCCACTTACTGCCTGTCAGTTTGTATAGTACAGCGTGGCATACCCAACTATATAGCTTGAATTAGCATATACTATAATAGTTTCTAGTTTCCTTGTGGTCTTTCAGTTTTGGTTGGTCTGGGTCTTGGAATGAAATGATATATAGCATGCATGCAATTTATTCTTCGCTTATAGAATTTTAGCTTTAGGAGTCAAACAAACATGACAAAGTATATATGCGTTTTTATTCTGTATGTAACCAGAGCCAGAACCAGAACCATAGACCAGAAGAAAAAAAAACAATCAAATTGAAAATTGAAAAAAAAACAACGTTTGGTAGCGTCAATTCATTTTTTGTGTGTCTCCTATATGACACCAATCTATGACCATAAATTAAAAAGAGTAATAATATTCCAAAGTTCAAATCTCAATCGCTTCTATAGAGAAAAATATTTACTATCACTCTCGCTATCACTATTAAAGTAGGAGACTATATACACAGGCTTTAGAAAATATCTGTGTATAAAGGCAAAATCAAAGTAATCCTTTTAACTTTTTCCCATTTCTTATTTTTTATTCAACTTACAGAGCGACACAATATTTACAAGTAAATACCTAAAGGTACTACTGATATCAGTAGGTAGCTACTAGAGGTAAGTACATATGATGCAATAAAAGTCAAAGTCGTGGACGGCTGGCTGGAGCTGGAACTTGGAAGGAAGGAAGGTTGAAAGTTGTAATGGTCTGAAATGGTGAAATGGAATCTTGGAAATGTATGTCAGTACACGCAATAAATATTAGATTAAGTCAGATTGGCACTTAATTTTGACACTGTTTGCTGTATAGTAGTAGTAGTAGCAGTAGTAGTAGTAGTCTCACAAGATTCTGATTCAATAGTTAATTTATAACCCTCGTACTTATTTCCTCCGTATAATTTGAAACCATAAAAAATACTAGACAACAAATCTACTATGTATGTGTATTTTAAATCAATTTTTCGTGTGGATTGTGGAAACTAATACCTTTCCTATTGTGAGTGTGGAACTAATAATGCTAATTATATCCCAGTATATTATAAAGTATTATCCTCCTTTAATTATTGGAGACATTTTAATTTTGTGACTCACACGGAAAGGAGTTGAAATGGGGATGAATCACTCGGACTCGGACTAATGATCTCAAAGATCAAGACTTCAACGCATAATTCTTCAAGTTTTATTGTAATGTGTACTAAAAATGTTCTACAAATGACGAGTTTACTCTCACGATATCATAGAAGAAAATATAGAACTACTGAGGATTGACGATGGGAAGACAATAGATTGAAGCAACACGATATAATACAATTAAATGGTCGCTCAAGTTTTGACTTGTCAAGTTTCAGGTTTTTCCTCTATCATCTCTCTTATCTCCCGTACATACTTGTAAATGTGCATTGGTTCAAGACAGCAGAGATGTTTTTGTAATTCTCCGTCTTTTTGTGCAGAATTAAATATCATAATACAGTATGTATATGATTCTTTGTACTTTTGTAAACTTTTGATTTCTGTCTCTGTGATCTCGGTGCTTTTGCAGTGCTCTTTTAGTTTAGAGTTTTAAAGAGAAAAGTATAATATGTATGTATTATTATGTAGTAGCTTATTTGACGACGACGATGAAGATGACTTTTGACTTGGCTAATGATAACAAATACAAAAATATTTTCTTTTCGCATAACTTTTTGATTATATTTCTCAAACTTGAAGGCTAGAGCTATAAAAAAGACGGAGAGGGAACCATAATATGTTTAAATTAAAATTTATCTCAAGAGTTATCAATTAGGGATAATTTAAAAGCTTGACGTCAATTATTATGTACCGCTCGTTCTGGTTCCTATCCCCATAGTTTTCGATATGGATGAGCGTATTTGTACATACGTAGTTACATGGCCATGTTATTTATTTATGTAAAAAATGCAAAATAATATTTTACTAGCAGGTTAGCAACCCGATGGGTTGCGATTAAAAAATGTAATATATATTTTTCAGTTTTAGTTGTTACAGTAAATAGGGTTGTGGTCAAATCGACGTTAAGGTTGCCTAGTATAAGCTTTAAATAAAGTTTATTGTGGGTTAAGTTGTTACTATAGGCTTTGGACCGCGCAAATTTTGACCCGATGCTTGCACGGGGTATGCTTCAAGCTTAACTTTGCCAGGGTAAAGCTTTAATCTTAACTTTTCCAGGGTTAAGATTTTCCCATAGGCGTGGTAGGAGTAGGTTTTAACCAGAGCTTTATTATTATTATTATATAACCAGAGCCTTGTCTGTGTTACAGTATGGAATCGGACTTCCTCGGGGTGAGTTTTGATCATTGACTTGCCCCGGTAACGCTATAGCGAAAGACTTCGATCAGAGGCGTGCACGGGATAGGTTTTACTGTATCGTCGGATGGCCTAATTATTTACCACAGACTTGCCCAAAATTAATGATTTGCCTCACCGGCCGCATGCTATTATATCTGTTGAGCCCACAGGCTTGCTTGGGCAGAATTTATAAGAATTTGTTGTACGGGTGAATACAATATCTTCCTTTTTTTTATTGGTGGTGGTAGTCGAGGTGTTAGGAATTGAATTCTAAAGTTTTTATTAATACTGGTGGGTGCTGTGGTAGTAGGGGTTAATTTTAAAGTTTTGGGTAGTGGTGTTGGTGTTGCGGCGGGGTTGAATTTTAAAATTTTTTTTAGTAGTCGTGGTGGGGGTGAAGGTTTAGTTTATAGGTTTTGCCAAAACAAATCTTTTTGGGGTTGGCAGTGATGGGTATTGAAGTCTCCAGGTTTTGTTAGTGGTGGTGGGGATGGTGTTGGTTAAACGGTGGTGGAAAAGGCAGGTCCAATATTATGGTATATCCATTTCCGTGTTGTCCGTAATTATATTTATTTTTATGTATTGCACTACTTAAAATTTTGGTACATAATTTGTTGAACATTAAAACAGTGCAGTACATCAAAATAAATATAATTATGTATGGGCAAAACGGAAATGATTATAACATTATTGGACCTGTGCTTTCCACCACCGTTTTACAGACTCCATCCATGGCATCCATACATACCACCACTAATTATTATTAACTACACGCTATACTGCCAATCAGTCCATTCAAAGCGCATATTATATGTTTTGATTACCTTATATCCATAATAATGCGCGGGCCGGTAATAATACGCGGGTCTGAGAGGTCTCAGTTTGAGTAGTACGCGGGCATGTAATAGTACGCGGGTAAGGAGAAAGAAAAAAAGTGAAATTTTTACTGTGGTTGCAAGGTAATGGTAGTAGAAAATAATTTCTATACGCCGGCACGCCGGTAATTTGTACATTGTATTTAGTACGCGGGCCTTAGAGGTACAAATTTAAATCGTATGCGGTGTGTTCCGTTATAGAATATACGGTTAGTTCGTTATCGACATAATCCGTATTCATTTAGGCATCCGTTTGACCATAGACTTAACTTGGTGGCTCTTAACTGTGGCCAACCCATATCCCATTATGGAGTTTTTAATTTAGAGATTAAAAAGAAAATAAATTGATGGAACGCGACACTGCTACGCCAATATTATTGCAAAACTTCCCATTGAATTGAGTGTTGGTTCTGTACTGCAGTGTAGACATAGATACGAAGATAAAAATGAAGTGGTTGAAAAAAAATAGTTATTATTGTTATTAACAATTTTTTGGCCAAGTTCAAATTTTTTTTATCGGTTTGCATTTTTTTTCATAAATTTTATGGCGTTCAAGTTAGAGGTATTTGCAATTACTAATCTAGCTCTGTACCAATCAGGACCCTGGAATTTTTAAAAATTCGAATTTACAGGCTGTGATTGGTGCAGAGCTAAAAATTTAAAACGGGAATAATTCAAAAAAGTGTCAAAACACTAAATTTTCCGAGACAATACCGGCATCCGCTTGACCAAGGGCTATCTAATGACACCCCAATAAGGGGTAAATTCCTAAAACTGTAGGAGGAGTACACTGTATAAGCTGGCAACCCCCCGTAACACTGCACGCGTTAATTAATAGATTTGGTACTTAATACTTTTTGGTATTTTGGTTAAATGGATGAAAAGAAGCTAAAGGGAACGGGGCGCTCTTGAGCTGATGCTACAGTTCCAAAGTTTTTGCAATTAAAGTTAAAAGCTTAAACTTGACAATACAATAGACATATAGCTGTGATTATATAGCATGCCTATATAGTATAGCAGCGGTTCTGTAGTGCAGTGCTAGAGGCAATGAATAAAGTACAAATAGATGAGAGAGAGAGATACGCTGATATTTAATATCCTATCGTCAGTTGAGTCTTCGCGCCAAATGCATACATCTACATAATTATCTTTATATCCTTATATACAATTATTTTATATCCTACTACAATATCTAACTAGGTACCGGCATCGGCATCGGCATCGGTATCGGCACCGGGACCGGGAAAAGTCCAAAGCTGACGAGCTTTAGCTTTAAAGTAATTGTTGCATAGCCTTAAAGGCAAAGGTTCCCAGAGTCCCATCAAAAATGGAAAGCATGCTTTTTTTCTGTTGAGAAGACAAAGAGATGCCATCCGTTTTTATATGTGTTAAATACTAACACTAACAAGAGTTCACTCACTCCCCGACTCTGATTCCATCTTTTCTCTCTGTGTTCTTATTATTTTCCCCATTTTTTTTTCTTCGTCTAAATATATTATAGGAATATATATTATTATGGTAATCTTAAATATAAATATGACAGTAACAAGTTTTGATTATGGTTTGTAATGCAGATTGATGACATTTTGTTTTTTAAGATTTAAGACATAGCCCATGATAATAGTACGTATATATGCCTATATAATTATGCATACCAATATGTAGGTAGGGAGCTGCATATTTTTTTGCATCCCTATAAAAAAAATGCTATCTGTACTGTTATGTCATATTTTTATTTGCCTTTCATTCAAGAAAAAATACATTAAATAGAAATGCATATACGATATAAATGATTCGACTTGAAAACTTCTACACCAACACTAACAAAACCAACCTACAAATCAACTTTATATGTATTATAATTATGTATTTTTTTGCAGAGCTGAGATTTGGATTTTATTGAGAAAAAATGGGATTTTAAGCCTTTTAGACAACGAGAACGACAACGACAACGAGGCATGGAGAGCTTTTAGGATTTTCGATTTAATATTACACTGCATTTTGTAGCACCACAACAAACACCACTCTAAATCTAATCTTAAGTGTAAATGACGATAAATTATAATTTGAACTGACTGTGTAACATCTGTCTGTGGGCACTTTCATTGTTTTATAACTTACGAGATGAAATCATCTTTTCCCGAGACTCAAGATTGATTGAACTTAAGACAAAGACAAACAAGTTATTTTTGTAAATATTAATTGTGCAAAAAAAGAATTTGCATGTAATTTTTATGTGATCTTTTTTTTTGTGATTCTAGTTCTGCGTTCGTTTGCTGGTGGTACTGGTGTCTGGTGCTTTGTGTTTATTGTTGGGGAAATGCACCTACATAGGAGAATAGGAGCGTCGCGGTCTGGTTCTGCTCATCCTGGTACTTGTTTCATAAGAAAAGAGCGAGAAAAGTTAAATGACAATGAATTATGAAAAGGTTATAAAAATTCAGAATCCAAATATCCTACTGAGTAATTGCATTGAACATGGGGAATGGCGAGCCTAATCTCTCTCCTTCACTCTTCCTCTCTCTCTCTCTCCTCGAATAATTATGGTGGTCATTAGTCGTTGAATTATTTACAAGGATAAAAAATTGTAAACGTTTCTCATGTGTTGTCATTGCATTGTACTTTGTACTGTGCGCTTGGGCTTGGGCTGCTCTTGCTCTGTTGTGTGTGTGTGAAGACGAGAGCCTTAGCCACATGGACGGAGGAAGGAGAAGGCTATCCATTAAGGAGACCAAAACCAAGATAAAGATGAAGATAAAATGTGCAGATATCATTTTTTCCATTTATTATACACAATAATAATATTAGATTCTTCGTAATGTAAATGTTAAGACGGAGACTATGTCTTAGAGTATGTACTTACGTATATAAAATATATAATAATATTTAAATGTGGATGGGACCACAGATGCAGATGTGGACTCTGTGGCTGTTGAATCCCCTGGAAATGAATGCCATGTATTTTGTTGGCTTGGCAGTTACTCAGGCTTTTCAAATGTCTCATTGCCCTGGCTCTCTTTTCTCTGTGTGCTAATGTTGATAGGCACTTAGGGTAGATATAGATATAGTCTCTCCCTCACTATATAGTACAGTATATCTTTAATTACATAACACATATTAGCAGCGACGTGGCGAAGCATTGCATTGCTTGGGCTGGAGCTGGAGCTGGTACTGGTGTTGGTGCTGGGGATCATTTGGGGACACTGCCTCTATCGCCGATTGCCAAGATACAAGGGCGGATCCAAGGGGGGGGCTATGGTGCTTTAGCCCCCCCTAGAAGCGAATTTTTTAACATTGCGAACATAGGAGCGGCCATTTTTCAAGATGGCTGCTCCTATCTTCTTAACATTGTAAGCCCCCTCCAGGAGGCCATTAGCCCCCTCCATATACAATTCCTGGATCCGCCCCTGCCAAGATATGATTTTGTATGGGTTACAAACTACGTCCATGGTTTTGGTCCTATAGTTTGTAAGTCTGGCTTAGACTAATAGTTTAATTCTAATAGCATTATCACTTCCATTTTGTAAAATACTTGAATGCAAAAGAGCCTTATGTAGGTTACAGAACAGTTACTAATGCTATTATGTATTGTGGTTCTCTTGCTGAGAACCCCATGCAAAATGACCTATGTAGGTCGTACGTTTAAAAAAATTTAACTATTCAATTCTGTTGTTCAACTACAATCATTGCTCAAACTAAAACTAACTACAGTAATTATTGTACAAATCGTAGCATTTAAAAATTTTTAACAGTCATTTTATGACCGGGAGAATTTCGGAATTATTTGAGGTAATTATACAAATTATTTTGACTTTCAAGCATGTAAATCCTGATTGGTCCTTTAACGATAACAGCGTATACTTCAACTTGAGCGGTTACATAGGATAGAAAGGTCACAATTCTTTTTTGTCAAAATGGAAAAAAGGCCTTTATTAGTTAGACTTTGTTTACATGCCGGCCACGACTACAGAAAACGAGCAAATGATTTTTGCAAGAATTTGCCGCACTTTTTACCTGCTACCCATAAACACATTATGTAGGCACGCTTATACCTAATAAGTAATTCGCAAAAGTGTGATCAAATACGAATTTGTCTGAAATGTAAATTGCACTGCGAGGCTATGGACTATGGTTTCCGTAGTATAAAGTAAGCCATTTGAGTTTGAGGATTATGTAAAAAAAAATGTAGATATCATATTTTGAGACATAGACCCCGATGACTGATGATGACTGTGTACACAGAGTACTGTGTGACTGTGAAGTATGTATGTACTGTAGCCATGTACATAGTTTGGAAGAGAGCTATTAATATTAATTATATCTAGCTATACAGTTCCAGAGTCTCGAGTCTACTGCTTTTACTCCTTCCCCAAAACTCCAAAACTCCATAGTTCCATAGTTCCATGGCTCTCCCTTGGCTGCCTCTGGAGTACTGGAGTCTGGGTTCTGGAGCATCGGAAGTCGTCCAGAGAAATTAAGACAGCTGTAATCGTCCATGGCCCATGGAGAACGGGAACGTGAACATCAGTCCGTTTTGTCTTTGTCAGAGAAATGCAAATTCTAAGTGATATTTACATAAATAAGCAGGACAAATGATGAAAGGCAGTCGTCGCGTCGAATTCAGCTCTCTCAGCCGGGGCCGGGGCCGGTGCCGGGGCCGGGAGCCAGTCACCAGTTGTGGCATATAGGAGGAAGAAGAACTCGCAACTCAAGAATTTCACTGTACTCCTCCATAATATAATACCACAAACAAGGAGGGCGAGAGAAGGAAAGCTTGTCTGCATGATTACGATTACGATTATGAAATGAGAATGAGAGGAAAACAGTGTGTCTAAGTACCTTCGTAGTCGTAGTAGGGTGTCTATGCCTCCATGTTCTTCGGTTCGGAGTCGGAGTCGGAGTGACACACGGCCCTATTAGTACATACGCTCTGCACCCAATTATGTATGTAATATGTACCTACCTACCTACCTACTTATCTAGGTACCTACCTACCCAAACAGTCAACATTTCCATCAAGTTATTGCCTCATTGCAGTTGCCCTGCCCTGCCATCATCCCATTCTAAATTCTAGGAGACTTTGGAGAGGATGCGAGGATATATAGGTAAACGGAAGAGCGGAAAGACTATAGAAGTTACCTAACTAGTAAGGTAGACAGATACAGAAGAAACTCTCTCCCAAAGGATCCATTCCCTCGTAAAGACAATAAAAGCGAGCATTTATAATCAATCAACGGATCCTGTAGACAAACATAAACAATAGATTTAAATTTTAAATTATATCATCTTCTCATGTTTAATGTTTCTTCTCACCATTTACTTTCCTCAATCTCTCTACGCTACACTGTACTACTTGGAAAAGCTACGGGCTCTGTCTGTTTGTAAAGTCTACACCCGTCTTTTCTACAGAACATTCGGATTCAGATTCGGATTCGGTGTGTTTCCCTTGCCACACTGGTACTGGTACTGGTGCCTCACTTTCCACTTTGTTTCTATTTCTGTTTTATTTTCTTACCGCATTAATTTGCTATCAGTATTCTACATATTATTCTATAGAGAAGAAGCATTTGCATTTGTACACGTGGGTAATTAATTGACAATTGTGAGTAGGAAAATAGAACCTAGGTACTGAGGTAGTGTACAACACGTTTAGGAGGGCTTATATATTCAATGCATGTTTAAATTTTTCCAGAATCCAGAATACAGATGGAAATAGACGGCATTAAGAACATCGCACTGAAGAGAAATACACAAAGACGAAGCGAACGTCTACACACACGCGATCCGGATCCCCAATCTTTCACTAGTAACAGTTTTAATAAGCGACGAAAATTCAATTCAATTTAAAACTGGATTAAGTCAATGACGCTCATTAATTGGTGACTTTCCTTGTCATGGAGCTTTACAGCTCAGTTGGAATTGGAAGTTTAAGCCTCAAAACTATACTGATATATGGAGGGGTAGTCGTAGTCCGTGGAGGGGTGTGCTACTAATATTCCCTGGGAATATCTTTGACAAATTTTTAGTTATCTTCTTGAATCTTGACGCATCCATCTCCATGATGAGGGATATGAATAGCTACATATGTATGAATCATTAGAATTTAGAGATTTGAAAGCTGAAACAATCGCAGGATGTGGATGAGTTGTAGTCGTAGTAACTTAGTAACCATCGAATATTACTGAAAAAAAAAGATTTCATATATGAATTTATAATACATGGAATGAATAGGGGAAATTTCTTGAAAAAACAGAAGAAAAAAACATTTATACAAGGACACACAAAAGTGACTGCACTGTTTATCGTTTTTCCATTGAAAAAAAATTAATGTAATTTATTATAACAATTTCAATGGAGTTCCATATTCCATAGTTTCTCTGTTAATTTCTACATTTTTCGTGTTTGAATTTTGAGTTGTTGTACTATGTGTATATAATATACTATGTAGCTATGTTCATCATTAGTAGGGATATAGCTATAAGAACGTGTGTACGTAGCACTTACCTGGATACACCTCTCTGTTCTGTATTTGTCCATCGCCATCGCATCGCCCATAGGTACGTGGATCTTGAAAGAAGAAAAGTGTAGTAGAGGAGATAAAAAGAGGCTAGACAAGAAAGAAAAGAGACTAACTAGACGACATGATAAAAAGTGGGTACTTTGAGTTTTGAGTTCTTCAGAGACATTTTCCATGTACTTGTGTGTGTGCACCACTCAAAAAAGAGGAGACGAGACGAGACGAGACCAAAGACTTGAGTAAAGTGAAGTAAAGTAAAGTAAACCAAAACCACGTAAAACATAAAATACTCTCAGATAGCGGACCAAGTGTAGCTATACAAGGCCTATACAGGACCTATGTACTACGGATAAATATGCTAGAAGAAGCAGGCAGGCAGGTAGGTAGGTAGGTAGGTACATATAGCTTATGAGATACAATGAGAATTAATGACTATCTATAATCTGGAATTGTCGGCATTAAACTCCCTGCCTACTTAGTCACTCATAGATGAGGCGCTTAGCATATCAGCTCTTACACGGCTCCAAGCTACACCAAACCAAGAGACCAACATGGAACACACATACAAATATTTGAAATGGGAAGCAACCCATAAATGTGAATGTGACTCTCTCATCTCGCCCTCACTGCTACTGCTACTAGTCTTGGTCTCCTTAGCCCTACCCTATCAGAGGTACCTAGGTAGATACACACAGAATGTGAAGACAATTATGCATACATGTATAAGTATTTCCACTCGGTACATTTACATATTTGAGATAATAAAGTATACGAGTAAAATACTGGAATACTATGGCATTTTGGTGATGATATGACGGTTACGGTCTTACGGTTAGTGTTCGTCTTGGTTTTGGTTTTTCATATCGTATGTACTTAGTAGGTACTGTCGTACGTAGAAATAGCTGGGACTTTTTGGGGAAGAAGATGATGATGATGGATGTAAGGAAAGAGTTACTGTAGTACTGTAGTAGTGTGGGCTGGGAGTAGTTCTAGTTTTGGTTCCGGTCCTGAGACTGAGACTGAGACTGAGACTGGAACTGAAACTGGTGGAGAAGTATAATGATAATAATAGTAATAATGTGGGCTATATAGAGTGTAATCGTAATCAAAGAGCAAGCCGGCTCCGGCTCCGGCTCCGGCCCCGGCCCACTCCAAGTCCAAGTCCAAAGCTCGTTGAAAATCATCAAAATTTTGAGTAGCGGATAAAAGAGAATGGCGACAAAGGCTTTTCAACTTTTTCTCTCTCTCTCTCTCTCAAGTCTCTCTAGCTCGATCTCCTCTGCGGCTTGTTCTTCTCCTGTTTTGTTCATTCGGTATTCGGTCTGCTCAACGAGACAGAGAAAGATTGCGTACGAGTGGCTAATTACCAAGAACACTTGGAACAACTCGAGCACATTTACCCGAACCAGAGGAAGACGAAGAGAGAGAGAGAGAGAGGGAAAAAAAGAGAGGAAAAGCGATGGAGGATGTGTAGTCATATGGATAGAAGGATTCTTAGGAGAATAGATAGACTAATGGATTTGTGCAGTCATCTTTGTGTCATGTCAGACTTTTAGTCCCATTCCCATCTCCACACACACAAATTCATGTCCGTGCCCAAGTCAAACCGCGAACCACGGAACCACACCACACACTGACTGTGTAGGAAGGAGCTATAGGAGAAAATCGGAAATATGTAAATGTACAAATAATTACACTGCTACTCCTACTACTACTACTACTACTACTTCCATACCAAATAACTTTAAGTACTGATATCTGTCATCTGTACAATGCAGTATTGCCAGCGACGATTTTACAGTAGAGATTTAAAAACATTATTTATGACATCGGTTAGAGTTTCGGTGTAGAGTCATTTTGTCCTAAGTCCAAAGCGAGCCTTTAAAAAAATAATTAATATTTTTAAAGTTTAAAAAAACTAATTATTTTTTAAAATGCGTGTTAAATTACCATGCTGTTTGAATGTGGTTTTTCAGAAATATTCAACTATATGTATAACTCACAGTTTTGATATTTACAAAAAATACTTATCTACATAGGTGGTAATTAAATTCTTATTATTTCTAAAGTCTTACTTATTTTAAAATATGCCAAAAAAATAAAAACAGGAATTTTTTTCAATTTTTACAAATATTTACATTTTGCTTACAAAGTTTTTCATTTTTTAAAGCTGAAACTGGAATTTCGATGAGAAAACGTTACGATGTTTCGAGACTATTATAAAAAGCTATATATTTATATGTCTTAAAATTCTTAAATGGTAATTTATAGTGAAGCCTATTTTTTTTTAAACATAGCTCCAGTATTTGAATGTCAATGTTTTATAGTAGTCGGCGATTACTGTATAGTTAATAATTTATTTGACTACGGACGTATGATAATAAATTACGAGTGTGTGAGAGAGTCCTAATGAAGACGATGCGTGCCTCTTTGACTGATGTGATTGTGTCTGCCCCTACAAATCATACTCGTGACGTTTTTAATTTACGTTCTTGTCCGTCATCGGTGTCAGTGTCAGAGCCCAGAGCCAGAGCCAGAGCCAGAGCCAGAGCCAATGCCAGAGCCAGCGTGAGCATGAGTTCTTTCAAAATACTAGACTATATACCATTACTGTAGTGAGGGAATGTTCTCAGTGTCTGAGGCTCATAGACACCTTTTTAATATACGCGTCTAACTTTTTATTTACTTTGTGTACTTTTGACTCGTGATCTATTTTTCATAGTCGAACATCATTTGTCTAAAAGTCTAAAGACGTGTTTTTATTTGACATTACAATAATTTTACTTTACGCTCATCCTTTGCACTATACTACTACAACTATTTCTTTGGACGGTACTAAACTGAGGAATTTTAATGTAAATGCTTATCTCAATTTTTTTAAGACAGCTAATGAGTTCCATGATTTTTCAAGCGTTTTTAGGGCGGACTACATTAATTAATTTCAAATTATCAAGATATCAAAAAAAACTTAAGCGGAAATAGGAATTAATTATATACAAATTTTAAAACCTGAAATGTTCACAATCTTTGTAATTTGATTTCCTACAATATACAAGTCACCAAAATTCAGAGGTAAAATATACAAAATATTTCTTGGTAAAACTTACATGCACTCCTCAAGTTTTAGTTACCCACGCAAGTAGGCGGTAACTATATACGAATGAAATGTAAAAAAAAGAAAATATTAAAACTTTATAAGTACCTACATCCTATATTACAGTAGTAGCTACATACGTAAAAGCGAACGAAAGTAAACCTCAGTTCCGATTTGGTGGTCTGGGAAAAGTGAGGGGTTTTTGAAGGGTTTATCAGGGAAAAATATAGAGATATAGAATAGAATAGGAGACTACACGGTTTCGTTCTTTAGTCTGGTCCTGGCCTGGTCTCTGGTTATGGTTGTGTGGGCTGTGGATGGTAAAAATAAAATTTATTAATATGATAATAAAACAAGGAGTTTTGTTAGAAAGCTCTTGAAAAACTTTTTACTCTGACAGTTGAGACCAATAAAACAGCTTAAAGACAATTCCAAAGTGACAGACATGGGAGAAAGTCATAAAGTTTCGCATTATCTCACACGAATATTTACCACACACACAAGCGTCGGCCACATTACACCATAGCATACAAATACAAATACATGTATGTACGTCCTCGTCCCTGCCCTATCTTTAATACTATAACTCTACAGCATAGCCATGTGCCTATACGTATATAATTATACAAGTCTATGTACTTCTAACTTGAGGTTTTCCATCTCTCTTTCTCTCTCTCAGAATGAAATAGGGAGGAAATTTAAATTTTCTCCTTGATTTCCCACAAACTATATGTACATAAGTAGGTACAAATTCAAAGGGGCATACCTTACTACTATATAAGTTTACTTGTGGTATATGGAAAGTGGCCGGTATCTGAACACCGTCGACCGTCTTTTGAACTACAATTCTGTAAACAGCAGAAAAATATTTTCACCCTCCATCCATCCAAAAATCCAAAGGAACAGAGAAGTAGAAGAAGAAGGAGATGGGAATGATGTACTACAGCCTCGTATATATATTACACTGGAGGAATTTCAATAATTTATTACCCAAGGACGATAAAAATATATTGCATTGGAAACGTGTCTCTTGATATACATGTCTCCTGTCTACATAAAAACTGGATGCTTAGAGCATTCATGATCTTCCCATAATATATAGATACACATGTATATTTCCATTTAAAAAGTGTTTTTCCGGCCCCTATCGCCCCATACAATCCGAGTCATCAACCCGTCGGAGAAACAGTCACATACATACAACCATGTACCACTGTGACTGTGACTGTCCACATAGGCCCCAGAAGACAATAAAAAAAATAGAAGCAAATATTATGTGACACACATCTTAGGAAGTGACGCATGGCGGTCGTCGTCGTCGTTGTCGTTTTAACTTTAGATATTTTGAGGGGAATTCACAAAAAACAGAGACAAAATAAATGCATTTATTTGTAAATTGTTAAAAGTTGAGCGAAATTCGAAAGTACCTAATCACACTAGACTGCAAAACATTTAAAGCAATATAAAGAAGCTAAAAAAAATAACAAAATTGCATTTAAGTAGAGTTTGGATTTTAAACTGTCGAATGCGGAACTGTAAATGGAAAGATAGACAGAGTTTGATTTAATGTGCCCACCCTCGATTTTGATGTCTGGCGGATTCTAATCGTAGCTTTATCGTAATCGTAATCATAATTCGTAATCGTCGTTTTATAGTTTGTTTCCCTTTAGCCTTTGGCTCCCTCTTTTCATTCTGATTCTGACTGTAATGTTGCTCAAGCAGAAGGAGAAGTGTGTGTCTTACTCGTTTTCGTTTCTGTCCCTGTGTTTGTGAAAGCAGGGCCGAACGAAGGAATTGCTTTTAGGCAATAATTTGTTTCCATACAAAAACCACCATTTGGGTTTTATTGAAGATTTCCATTGGTAAACCAAAATGTTGTTTTTTGCAAATGGTTAAATGTATTTATTTGCATGTTTTTGAAAAAAGTTAAATGTTTTTGTTTTTGCATGTTTTTGAAAAGTGTTAAATGTTTTTATTTGCATGTTTTTGAAAAGTGTTAAATGTTTTTATTTGCATGTTTTTGAAAAATAGAAATTTTCTATTTACATGTTTTGGAAAAGTGCAAAATGTTCTATTTACACATTTTGAAAAAATGCATAATGTTCTATTTACACGTTTTGGAAAAATGCAAAATTTTCTATTTACATGCTTTTTGAAAAGTTTAAAATGTGTTTATTTGCATGTTTTTGAAAAGTTCAAAATGTTCTATTTACAAGTTTTGGAAAAATACAAAATGTTCTATTTACATGCTTTTTGAAAAGTTTTAAATGTTTTTATTTGCATGTTTTTGAAAAATAGAAATGTTCGATTTGAATATTTTTGAAAAGTGTAAAATGTTCCATTTACATGTACCTACCTACCTATTTTGAAAATTCAGGCAGCAGGGGCTGCCAGCGCTGGCCACGTTATCCGGCCATGCGTGAAAGCAGATGAGAGAGATGCCTCTTGATTGTTGTCTTGGCCCTTTGGTTTTGGATGGAAAAGAAAGAAGTATTGCATTTTGAATGTTGAAAAACTCGGAAGCAGCTACTGACTATGGAGCCAGAGGCAATTTGATAGTCATAAAAGTGAGCGTCAGTGATTTCATTCCATATTACAATCCTTCCTATAGGTCTCTACTGAAACTACTGAAGCTTTGAGTGAGTATTAAAAAAACGTATATTTGTACAATGTGTAATAAATAATATCTGTAGGTATATTACATGTAGAATGTAAACGTAGGTAGGTACATAAATAGGAAATGAATTCAAATTTTTTTTTCGAGCAAGTTTTGTTTTTGAAGACAAAGCAAAATTATCCAAAGGAAAAAAAATAGAAAGACAAAAAAAAAGAGACTAAAATGTAAAAAAACGAAAATGCTTTTGCTATAGAAATTAGCAATGTATGTCGTATGTAGATATCTACCTATATGAGTAGGATATGCATTTTTTGACTGACTTAATGTGAGATGCAGTTCCGTTGAAATAAATAGGAGCGGTGCGGATATGAAATTGAAATAGCAAGCAACCACAAGGACACATTGAGATAGAGAATCAGAGACCAGGACCAAAGAACGAGAACGAGAAGGACGACGACGACGACGACGAACGAGCTGGAAAGTTTCAATGTGGCTTTTCATCTTTTGCCGCTCCCGCTTTTGTCTTTGTTCAGAGTCTGTGTAAAAGGAAAAGCGGTGGCAGGAGTCCTTCTCTCCCCTTTTTATCTTCACATATTATGAAATAGCCACTTGATTTTTTTTTCCATCTCGCATCTTTTGTACTATTTTCTTTCTTTCATTCATGTGAAAGCTGATATGCTTTAGATTGTCGGTTTCGGTTTCAATTTAATAGAAAGTTGTACATAACACATTTTTACAAAGTATATTATTTATATGGCTGAATAATATGCTATAGTTGAGCATTATTATTTTTGTTTGATTTTTATAGTACCATGGCTGAGACTGTGTGTGGAGGAGAGCTATTATTACGAGTACTACTCACTCACTTCTGCTTTACTGCTGCTGCTATACTATCATGATTAGGATAAACTTACTGTCAAAGCGGAAAAATAAAAAGCTGAAAGTCGTCCTCGTCGTCGTGGTCCTTGTTGTTGTGGAATGATATGACATGATTGTAGTTGTAGTGAGCTTATTAGTCACGTTCATTGTAATAGTTAATTTAGGCATAACTTCTTTAGTAGACTCCCGACCAGGACCAGAGTACCAGAGTACTCCTTTTATTCACTTAATGGTTCAACTTTGAGATACTCTATTATTATAATTATTTTTTACTTTCATATTAAGTAATTATTATATGTATTAGGCGGTGGCGGTAGAGGACACTATCAACATTTTTTTAAAGTGGTACTGTTCCGAAGGAAGTAAGAAAATTTTCTAATATGACATTTTGTGCAAGAAATATTCTAATATTCAATTATTATGAAATGTTTATTAATTCCATAAACCGGGCACTGCCGTCCATAAATAATGGCCAAAAGGAGTTTTATAAAAACGATATACACAAGTAATGCTGGTCACAAAACCAATCATGGTAAATATGATTTTAAAATTAATCCTTAGGTGTAATAGAGAATAAAAATGGTGTACACAAATCTGTACTGACTGATTGTTTCAGAACAAAAATTTAGCTTATCTTCAATTAACGTAATAGGTAAACACTGACAAGGGAATGGTTTCACATGTTACCCACAAATTTCAATACCTGCCACTCAGGCTAGTTTTAAATAGCACAGATCCAAAGCAACTCGATCGCATTTTGCGTTTTTCGGTCACAGTGCCCCGCCAAAGTTTCAAAAAAATGAAAATTTTGGAATTTTGAAAAATCCTGAAATCCTTTCTAGAAAACTGTCTAAGGATTAGAAAAAATCAAATTTCATCAAAATCCGATAAAAAATGCAAAAGCTATACAGGATGCCAAAAATCAAAATTTGAATTTTTTAAAACTTTGGCTGGCAACTTTGCCCAAAAAGCACAAAATGCGTTCGAGTTACTTTGGATCTATGCTATTTAAAACTAGCCTTAGATTTTTGTGAGCGGCAGGTATTGGAATTGGCGGATAACATGTGAAACCATTCCCTTGTGAGTCTTCATAAAATTCAAGGAAAATTTTGATGTTGTTTCAGGAGCCTCAATATACAATCTCAGTACTTTAACTCACTCATTAGGTTCTTCGCATGTTTCTTTCGGATAGTGACATATGAATGGCAATTTATACGCGCATGGATAGTCATTCCAAAGATGCTCATATAGATGAGGATATGATCCAAAACAACTTTCTCCAGTGCTCGGAAAATTTGGATTGTGTAATTATTATTTGTAATAACATGGTCAAAAAGGCTCGTGTCAACTACTGTTTTGGATCTGGACCATTTAAACACCCTTTTGGTTATATCAGTGTTCTTAAGAGGCCAGAAAATACTGTGTGCACCAATCCAGAATGCATAACCTGTATACAGTTATTAAATTACAGTTTTTTTTCAACTCATTACAAATTAATTGTCACTAATATTGCAGTACGGATCGAAACTGGAGTTAGTCGTACCTAATGAAGTACTACGTAAGTAGGTGGACTCGTTTTTGGACTCCACTTCCGTTAGTATCCTGACAGCATTTCATGAGTGCTTTGTACCACGACACCTACAAAAGAATACAATCATTATCACCAACAGTATTAATGCTTACTGCGTTTTATAATTTTTTAAACAAGCTAGATACTTAAGTGTCTACATTTACGAAAACGATAAGTGGAAGGTTTACTTTTTCTGAAAATAGTTTATAACTTTTGCCATTATTGCAAATAGCAACTGGGGCTGCCTTTACTTGAACTCCAAAATCATCTTCATCTTGTAGACAAATTTCATTGCAAGATTTTATAAACCCTGGGCAGCACTTCTTGTTACCTCCACATTCTTTATCCTTTTTACAGACTTGAGGTTTTTGAGCTAGAGATGATTGCAGTACAATCAGGGTCCTGATCAACAACGGGGCGACTCCAAACATATAGGTATGAATCTTCATTATTTTGAATATTATTCGGAATATAAAATATATATCTACATATTATTAAAACCCAGAGGATTTGTATAGCAACTTTATGAGCACTGTAATATCAAGGCTTACTCCCAGCAAATATTAGATAATTTAATTTAATTTGGATCTTGATTTAAAAATATTTATGTACATTTTTATTTTATCAGTGAACAAAAGCACAATGGTATTTGAGTTTAAAAATCTGTATTTGTTAAACAGCCACATTTAATAATAATAGTTACTGTCTAGCTTCATTAAGAATGAAGAATTGCTAGCCATTAATGATACAAAGCATAAGTGTATGTACCTAGAGATCCGCGATCTAATACAAGATTTATGATAATAATTAACGTCCTGGTTCATTCTTCACTTAAATTATTGATTTGTTTATTTCCAATCATGATTGCTAATCCTGCGTTGAATGATGTTTCCTATTTAGTAAGAATGCCATTGTCGTTGTATTACGCTAATTACGCACGATGCCCATGCATTACTTAAAAAACGCTTTTAAGATCTTCTGGTTTAATCCAATAGAAAGGATTTGAGTTGTATATGTGTAACTTGAAATTTGTTAAGTGTCTTTATTTTAAAATACATTTAGATATTACATTACAAAATTTTGATTTTGGACATTTTTAATTCGCATCAGCTATTTATACCAATTATGTTTAAGCGATTTTGAGGAAAAAATTTGGTTAATTTTGGAAGTGCCCTTTTTCTTGATTTCAGCACCTGGCCGACGCTCTGATTGAGTCAAATCGGTATCTGCACTATTGCCTACGCAATAGTGCACGGCGCTGAACTTACAAGCCGACGCCTGAATCTACATTTTTTCTAATTTGATTTTTTTGTCATTTCATCATAATCTTTGAACGCAGAATCTACGTAAACCAATAATAATTTGTGAAGACGTGATTTTTTTATAGACATTCAGATTCAAGACTTCAAGTTGAAGTTGGAGACCATCATGAGTCCTTCAAATCCTATTGCCTTCCCTTGTGGTGAAACAAAGAGCTTGAGCTTTTCCGCCTTCTGCACTATTCTGCTCTGCGCACAATTCTATCCATCATCTCTGTAGTCAGTCTTTCATTCGTTAATGTTAATGTGAAGTAGGTACCGGTACCGGTCACCAGTTCATAATGTATGAAAATTATTAAAAACTATACCTTAGCTTTAGTTATGAGTAGTTTGTCTTTGTAGTTAGCTATGATTTAATGATTTCTATAATTCTATTTTCCACCCTCTCATAGTATACTTACTTGAATTGCTACTTGTGCATGCTAATTACATATTATGTATGTGCAGAAAATCAGCTATAATATGTTCAGTAGTCAAGTTAGCTTACGCCTATTTTTATAAAGTCTACAGATACGCACAATCAGCTCCAAAGGAAAGGTCTCAGTTGACTAAATGCTAAAGCTCACTTGTCAGACATAAGTACCTACCAATTAAATATTAAAAATCTTTTTGAACATTCCCCACCCCCACCACCCTCCCCTCACTTTCTTCCTTTCTTTCTTTTTCCATTTTCTCCTCCTGAATTAGTCTTTTAGATTTTGTAATTTCTAGGCTTTTAGTCAATTTGAAAACTACACGCTTCATGATTTTCACGCTAACTATTATGGCTATAATTGTTTGACTGTCTCCGTGTAAGTAATTAATTTGAAGGCTTTGTGAAGAGCATCATATGGCAAATGGCAATTATCCATTTCGGCAAATTTGATTGACGTGATTTGATTGGATATGATTGTGATTTTATGATTCATTTTGGTTGATGTTGATAGTCTCACTCATTCATCCCACGCTACACTTGTGTTTTAAGTTCTACTAATGAATCAAATCAAATCGTTTCACATTTTTTCATTCAATATTTCCCATAGGATTTGTTTTCTTTGTGGTATTTTGTGTGTGTGACAAAGTCCGCAGTTGCAGTGGCAGTGGCAGTACAGCAGTACATGTAAATTTCTGATTTCCTTTCAAATTCAAACAAAAGTTTTTAGGCGTTAAGTACTATATATTTTTCTTGCCAAATTTTTATGCTACATTTTAATGCAGAATTTTAAAGAATTTTAAACTTTGCTTAACTTTTACAGCCATGGCCGTAGCTAAACTTTCTGCTTTTCGTTTAACCTTCTTACTGTCTTTGGAATTTACTTCTAAAATTGGTTAATGTTCCTGGATAATTACATGAACAGAGAATAGAAACGGATGAGATTGAACCTATGGAACTGCATGGAAGTAAAGTTGTAAGTTGTGTGGTTACGAGTTGGAATTGGATCATGACAATGAGTGTAATGATAATAATGAGGATAATTAGAGGTGTTCGTATATACACACTCATTCTTGTTATGATTATTATGGACATGGCGGGACGACCCAAAAAATGTCAACTCCCACAAAATCTCACAAACTGTGAACTTTGATTGTGACTCACAACCTCAGAGCCTTGCAGAACAGGACCACAATTTGAATTATACGAAATGAGATAAGACGAAATTTTGAGGGAGCAACTTATTATATAGGAATAGGAATTATAGTATTATGTAATATATACTATATAAGCTAACGATAAGGTAGATATAGGTGCCTACTATGATGTACTTTTGCATGTGGTTCACTACATAAGTGGCAGATTATAGACCATTATGCGTGTAGCTATATGTAATGTAATGTTAAGTTAGACGTTAAGTACGCCATGTATTTGTATAAGATGATAATAATTACGGTATTATGAAGGACAGATGTTGACGTGGCGTTGTCTAGGCGAAAGCAGTGCAATGCAAAGATGAACAGGAAAAGGGGGAAGAGGGAGAGTCAGACAGAGACTCAGAATTCAGTGAGATGTGTAGACAGATAAAAGCTAATGAGTGTTCAGAGTCGTAATAATAAAATCATCCTCATCTTTCTCTCTCCTCTCGACAAGAGGACGACTGAACACATAGGCAGAGCCTCATCCTCGCAACACTAATGAATGGGAAATTTCAACTGAATTTCATTTTGATTCCATGTGAACTACTGATAAGCGGCACCCATGTCCTGGTCTGGTCTGGTCTGGTATGGCGTGACGTGGCGTGGTGTGATGCGGCAGAGATGCTCTACAGATTGCTTGTATTAATACAAGTAGTCTCCAGTCTATGAACTTTTTTGGAGAAACAGAAACAGTCAGAGAGAGAACACGCTTTATTTTATAAGGAAATGGAACTTATTTACTTGTTAGCCTCAACCATAGGGCCATATAGACGACGTATTGTTTGTGAGTAGGTGAAACATAAAAATTGAGTACATGAAGATGGGCTCGTTTCCTTTTTCCTTTTCCTTATTCCTCGTTGTTTTTACTTAAGTTAACCTCTGTAAAGTGCATATTTACTAGCACCACGTACTTTCTTTCGTACCTATTTAAATGTTCGAATTTCAAATCTCTCCTTCCTCATCCGTATATTATTATTACTATTTTTATTATTACTATTGCTATCTGTTTTTGTTTCCATGCAACCCAAGTCTACACAGAATAGACGAAATGACTGTATTGTTTGGCAGGAGACTTTAGTGTTAATTGACTGTGGTTTGCAATCTTTCCTTGACGAGAGTAGTAATTTAAAAAGGCTTATTTCTTTCGTTCAACATTCCAAATCCAAAACCAGAGGCTAAAAGCGAGAAGTACATATAGCGCCAGCCATATACGTACTTAGGCACTTTTGCTTCCATTTTAGGCTTTATATTCTGGTAAAAATAAAGTACCTTGAATATCGTATACTACTGGACTGGCTACTTTACTTTGGCTTCTGTCTTACATCTTTAAAGGTTACTAAAATTGCTAAAGAGGAAAGCCACTAATAATGACGAGTTTTCGAATATTATACTGCATATCGTCTGGGAAGAACCAAAATGACCCATTTCCAATTTAAGCTAAAATCAAAACGAGCTATGTCATAAGAAAAAAATGAGAAACATGCGTAAAATATTAATTAAGAGTTTTTTAAAAGCTTACAATGTTCTATTTACATGTTTTTGAAAAGTGTAATATGTTCTATTTACATGTTTTTGAAAAGTGTAATATGTTCTATTTACATGTTTTTGAAAATTGCAAATTGTTCTATTTACATATTTTTGTAAATATGTTAAAGGTTGTATTTTCATGTTTTTGAAAATTCCAGAATGTCCTATTTACATGTTTTTGAAAAGTGTAAAATAGTTTATTTAAATGCTTTCAAGACATATTTCAATATTTGTGTAGATAGTAAACGTTGTTTTTAGCTAAAAATGGAAATGGGTCATTTTGGTTCTGCACAGACGATATAGTTCTTTGTAGAAAACAATCGAAAAAACGTACATTGGCTTACGAACACACTTTGCATTCACTTTGCCGCGCTGATTGAAGTTTTTGAAAACAAAACAATTTCTAACGATAAGTAGGTGCTAGGGAGTTAATTAGTTAATACGTGTAATTAAATTAAAAATACTTTACTTAATGTTTTAATAGTGTAATTACGAAGGTGCTTACGCTATTGGCCTGCAGCAGATCAAAAAACAATGCGCGGTCGACAGGATTCGAACCTGTGCTGTGCTCTCAGAGGGAATCTGATTTCTAGTCAGACGCCTTAACCGCTCGGCCACGACCGCTCGCTTGAAATCATCTCATTAACATAATCTAAACATAATTAATTAAATTAATGAGTGCACTTTAATCATAATAATTAGAGTCTATCACTTGTCTCACTCACCACAATTCAGAGAATTAGCTAAATTGACAGAAATAAAACAAATAAGTTGGTTTTTAATCTTATCCGATGAATACAATTTCTATTCTGTTGTAAGTGTTTTTTTTTAATTTAAATTTTAGTTGTGCACAGTAAGCTATCCCATTCTGAAAGCTACTAAAATACTTTTAAAGCATAGCTCTGTATCGGGTTGTTCCGTACCGTTTAAATCAGGGGCTCACTACTTCGTTCTCGTACGTACGTACATTTAACATAGCTGTAACAACACCGATGTTTACAGTCATACCGAAATACTTACCGACTAAAAATATCTCCGAAATGAAGTAAAGTTTTGATTTTGAGGCTGTAAAAATCCGGAAACATCCCATTCGTACAGACAGAATACAGAAAAAATAATCGTTAAAATAATCATCTTTATTTTATTTTGGTATTTTTTGTAAGTCTACACACCTGTATAGCAGACGGGTGCATGGGTCCTAAACATAGAAACTACCTAGAACTGCTGAGAAGTGGCATTTCTGTACGGTTGTCACCGTATGAAAAAAAAAGGAATGGATAAGATTTGGTAATGGTTAATGCAGGGCTGATGGTAAATAAATGAAAGAATCCCACTCAGTATGATATATCATATTATGCGCTGTGTACAAACGCAAACTACAAACAGGACGTGTGTAAAAGATCTAAGAATAAGAATAAAATAAGGAATGATATCTGCAGCGCAGAGATAGACGAAGATTGAAGAAGGGACGAGGAGATGATTCTGATGAGTCTGACCTTAGCTCATGTGGAGTGGAGAAATGACTAAAATGACGTGAGGATGATGTGCGATGTGTGGAATGAGGATAATTTTGAGGACCACCATGGAGGCCATTGGAACCACGACGGGATGGCGGGTGCACCTTGAGCAATAAGAAGAGGCATCCTGCAGTGGGGTGTCTCGTCGCATGACCCGCACACCAGGAGGCATCATTCCATGAGCACAAACGTCGGAATCGGAACTTTGTTCACCCTTTCAGTCTCAGTCTCAGTCCTTTCTCTCGATCGTCTTCAGTCTCCACACAGCCATCTTCTTTTTTTCCTTCATCTCTTTCTACCTTTCATTTACTTATTCACTCGATCTAATTCCTATTCAATGACTTATTACTCCAACCACAGAACAACCACACTAACCGTCCAGTCATTAGATTAGTCTTCATCCAAATCCAAGATGTAATAACATGACTTCAGACTACAGATATGACTCGGATCGGACATGGCACGGCATGGAAAACATTTTGTCTTCTCTATGAGCTTGACAAGGAAAACCGTTCCATTCAATTTGCCTTTCTAGATACTGATAAAGGGACTAAGGGACGCAGATTCTGGACGCTGAGGAGGGCGACGGAGTTGCTGTTGTGGAATTATTATCAGTACAAGGGCGAGATGTATCAGTAATAAAGTTAAATTAATATGATCTGCGTCTTTGTATTTTTTTTCCTACATATTATGCTACTATACTGAGCACTGCACTGACTAGTGAGCTGACTAGTGAGCTGTCGACGTCGACATTATCAAACATTAAAAAATTAACGCTCATTCTTTAGCATTGTTACTATCGTGCATCGGGAATTTACATTATGTAAGCGTATAATGAAAGAGTACTCAATGGATATAGAAATACGGATTAATTATTGATTCATTTCTGTGTTGTATTTATACTTTAGTTTGTATTGAATTATCTACTTGCACGTGGTATGAAGGGAGATAATTTGGTTGGGCAACAATGCATATTATATGCAGTATTCCAAACACAAATTGTCATTTCTGCAGCTTTAAATTCTGAGAACTCATAAACTATAAGCTTTTTGTGTCAACGTCAACACAATTATATGGAACCCAGAACTCATGGAAATCAAAATTACTGACTTGATCTTTTCTTAAACAACACATCATTGAAAAGTTTACAATTACAATTTATTTAAAATGTGACAGCGATTTGTTCATCGTAATGCAAATTGATGACGTGTAAAACTATATAATGAAGAGATGAGTATAAAGAATAATTGGTCATTAGTTTATAATATCTAATTAGTGATACTAAACAATTACTATATTTCAAACTGACATAGCTATTTTTAATTTTTAACAAATTTTTGAAACGTATACTGAGTCTATTAGGCTACCCTCGATGGAGGTCAGTTGTTAAGCTTGCTCTTTTGAATAAAGTTATCTTTATGTAATAATATTTTTCCAATGTAAAAATCTAGAGTGTACTTAGGCACATGCCAATTTATATAAGTTCAACACAAATCCCTATTTTGAAATTATAGGAATGATAAATTATAGTTTTTATAACGGAGTCACACAAGCGTAACCCCATCTATCGAAGCATGAATCATCTGTTAGTCCGAAACGAGACTCGTAATATTCGTAAGGTCCAATAGTTGCACAACTTTGAGATGTTTGTGCGCCTTGGATATTATTGTTTGGAGAACCATTACGATTATCCCAAAACGATGCGTTCCATTTAGGACTATTGGGTTGATACCACACCCAAGGTTCAGTTGATGTATTGGGGGTTGTAATTTTAGTTAAACCTGTCCACATCCAGCCTGATCACAAAAACAATATTTAAAGAAATAGCGTACATAAACAAGCTCGTGGTATGTTAGTAGTCATGCCATAAGCAATATATAGATTAAGTAAATCGTAAAAGCGCAGGGCTGCCATGCAAGCCACTTATTATGAGGCTTCGGGATTTCAGAAAAGTAAGTCAAAAAGGGATAGGTCGAGTGCATTTGTTGCAGTATGTTAACATTTACCCGCCAAAATTTGAAAAAAAACTGAGTTTTTGAAATTTTGCAACACAGTAACTTTGACAGTTATTGTATAGTTTGAAAAATTAGTTTTGTAATCTTAAAAATATTGTACCACAAGACTTTTCTTGAAAATTAAAACAAAATGGATATTTAAAAGAACCCCACAGTCACAGTAAGTTTTAAGTCAGTTTTGAAATTACTTTAGATTTGATTCACATCGGCCAAAAATAGGAATTACAGGGTTGCAAAATTAAAAAAAAATTTTTGTTTTGCATTTCAACGGGCTGCCGTTAACACTGCGCAAAATACATTCGAGTTATTGCAATATTCGTACTTACTGATGTTTAATGAAGTTTTTAACAAATTCCAAAATTCTGAGACGTCATAAACGAATCGATTTTTTGTAAGTTACCAGTGTAGTTACAAGAATTAGTATTTGAGTCATAATTATTACATTAATATACTTACCTAATTCATACGGAAATGGTGATGGACTTGTAGTTTGAAGATCTTTTGTCATTTTTGACAAAAATATAAGTGTAGAACCATCATTAACAAGAGGTAATTCGCCCCCTTCACGGCAGCAATCCCTTAGCGCTTGGTACCAAGTCACCTGTACTTAAAAGTTGTTTTAATGCTAGTAAAATCGGGTGGTACTAAAGTAGTTGATGTTAAAGGGTTACAAAAATACTTCCAACTTATTAGGAGGAAGTACAATTGTTAAGCAAATCTTCCATAGGTACTAGTAATTTGTATATTCTGATTTTAAAAAAGAAGAGTGAAAAACTGGAATCTCACGAGTACTGTACTATCTAAGTTGACTTAAAATATAATCATGCTTACTAATAAGTTAGATGCATTGGGCAATTGTATATAACGGTAAAATAATGTTTAAATTTTACCGTTGGAGTAACACAGTAAGTAAAATTTTTGTTGTTGAACGTATCTGTAACACATTTTTTTTCGGTGACTTGATTTAGAAGCCGGAGCTGGGCACAGTTCTCAAAGCACTTTTTTACATTTTCCCTCCCTGGTATTGGACAGCATTGTTTTGATTCACATTCTTCGTCTTTACTGCAGTATTGTTTTATACCTCTGAGCTCAGCTCCAGATTTTGTTTTGGCTTTTTTTGGACCTCCTTCAACAATAATTACACATGAGAATAACCACAGAACAAAAAAACAAAGGTATACTGTCATCTTCGTTTAGAAAATATGAAATAAGTGCTTCACGCTATGTTAAAAACTGAACTAAATCCCGTGTTAAAAATTAAATTCTATTAAAAGGGAAATAGTAACCTAGGAGCTATGAAATCCTCAGTAGGAGTGACAAACTTTGACAAAAATGGTCTAATGATGAATTAAAAATTAAATGAAGGAGTTAATCTAAGAAACAAACTAGCAAATGACACAGTAGTTGCATGAGTGTTGTTGAATTAGTTAATTAACTCACAATAAAGGTTTATATAAACATTATTATGAAACTAATTTTATTATTAGTTAGCAAATACTAAGGAAATGAAGGATTATAAGAAGAATATTTATCAGCTAACAAGCAAACAACTTCCTATGTTTCCTCGGGATCTAGAAAAACATAGCCAGAAACGTTTTCTTGGACCTCAGTATAAACGAATAGTGTGGTAATAAACTTGCGCGGTGCTTTAGCAGCAGCCCCCCAAAATTTTAAAAAGCTGAATTTTTGAATGTTTGCCACGCTGTAACTCCTACAGTTTTTCTGTGATTTCAATGAAACTTGCAGTTTTGTGATTTTTAAAAAACATTTTTTGAAATTTTTAAATTCGATTTTTTTTGTGTGGAAAACTTGATAAAATATTCTACTTTTGAGTCCCATTTTTTAATTAAGGGTTTTCGATAAAAAATTAAAAAGTCGAATATAAAATTTCCAGAAATTACTTTCTGGATAAAAGTCTAAACATTACAAAACTGCAACTTTCATTGAAACCAGGCAGAAACTGCAGAAGTTACAGCGTGTCAAACTTTAAAAAATGCAGTTTTTTAAAATTTTGGCAGGCTGCTGCTAAAGCACCGCGCAAAATGCACTCGAGGTACCACACTATTCGTTCCTATACTGAAGTCCAAGGAAACGTTTCTGGCTATGGTTTCCCAGATTCCAAGGGAACATAGTAAGTGGTTTGCTTGTAAGTGTAATACTACTTAAATGTGTTATGAAAGGTGCGAACTGCAAGTTAATTTGATTATAAAATAATTACCGGTAGGCCTTTTAGATCAACAAAACAGGTTTGTTGGCAACAAACATAATTTTTGTAATAAACCGTAAAAATTTCCAAGGTTAGTTTAAAAAAATTTTAAAGCAATATGTATAAGTAAAGATCGCCAAAAAAATTGCCTAGCCTTGCATACTCTGTATTATTTCAGCCACAATTTGTGGCATATCCTTTTGATCCCTTATTTAGCAATGATAGAATTATGAATTTGATTAACTTGTATTTACCGTACGGTTGAATGAAGTGACATAACTTGAATGGAAAAAATAAAGCCAATAAAATGACATGTGTGGTTGAAATTAATTGATGTTTAATTACATAGTTAATTACATGTTTTTTGTAGGTCGTTCCATCATTGTATGTACCACTATAATGTAATTAAACGATCTGCGACCGTATTAAGCTATTTATACATGTAAGTAATAATTATGCCTGTGTAAAATTTAATTTTCAAAGGTTATGCAGTAAGAGGTGTTATTTGGTTATTTCTGCCAGAATAAAACTAACGAAGTATAAATGCATTATTAATTAGAATTAAAAGATGCACACAAAAGTAATTTATTATTATTTGCCCCTGATTTACGAGCTGTACTGACTTAGTACACATTACAATACGCTACATATGTAATAAATTAAATAGACCATAAAAATTGATTTAGAAAATGTTTACTAATGATTTCTTTTATAGCAATTTAAGATTGTGAGCACACATTATTTAAAGTATTCAATTAATTTTGGTGGTAATTTTACTTCTTAAACTGCTATGCAGGTTTAAGAGGTCATATTTTTTATATTACACGAAACGGTACTACATACACGGTATTTTAGTATTATGTGGTTAGCAATTATACATCTCACTCATCTATGATTTAATACGGCCCTCAAAGGTCAAACGTGAAATACTACCGTATTTCCTACAATAGTAGACCCACCTACTAGTAAAATTTGAAGAATTTAGTTCTTGGGAATTGCTTTGAGGTGCAGAATTTCAAACTTTAATGAAATACAACGAAAATTGTAGCAGCTATTGCGTGGTTAATTTTAAAATTGAATCATAAAATTTAGTTTAAAATTTTTAATATTTCTGAAATTTACCGCGCAGTAGCTGTTACAATGTTCGTTGTATTTCATTAAAATTTGAAATTCTGCACCTCAAAGCAATTCCCAAGAACCAAATTCAAGGATTTTGTCAAATTTTGAATTTGTGAATTTTTTTGAAAACGGTATATTTGAGTTTTTGAGAAATAATCTTTTTTCAATATCCCTTGTTTTTAAAAAAAATATTTTAATAAAAAAATGGGCACGATTGAAAAAATCAGCGTGTTTTGTTTTGTATAAATGGGTTAAAAACGGTTATGAGCTTTGGAAAATGGCGTAAAACTATTTAACTAAAGAGAGCATGGTTGCCTATTCACGCCATGTTAAAATATTTGAGTAAAACTTTCTGGCTCTAGACATACTTGAGTAAATCGAAAACAACTTCATCACTGTATCCGCTGCAGTACCTTTGTTCATATAAAAAATAGTTTCATGGGTTTTGGAATACTTTCAAAATTTTTAAAACCCCCTGATATGGCCGATATTTTATGAAAATACCCTTTTGTGTGTCATAGGCAAAACGGTCATTTCACTTTTAGCTAGATGAAGTCATCAAGCCTAATAAAGCTAACAAAAACCGTAGCTGGGATGGTTGGGATTTTAATTTTATTTAATTTAATAATTTATTCCACCTTTTATTTGGATATGGTGGAGCCCTTCCTGCTTGGCCTCTTCTATGATCAAAAGTTAGTTGCCGAATATCAGAAAATACGGAAAAGTGGTAGCTCATCTCTTACTAACCAAATTAGTGAAATTAATCCCTTTGACCAGTTTAATAATAATACAAGTATCACTATGGATGATCCCGCCTTAGTAGATGCCGTCAAGAAAGTTTCTAATTATATTATGCTCCTACTTAAGACAACACATAACCAGCAAATTCGTATTTTAAATTACTCTTCCCACCATCTCTACTGCCATACAAATTAAACAACATGAAATATGCGTCCTCGGATTTTAATCCATCAGCCGGACAAGCTCAAGCTGTCGCTCACATTTTAAAACGCTTGGTAATAACACATTGGCTTGCATCCTTTTCAATATATTTAAAGAAAAGTAATATTTACGTAGTATGTTGTGAGACACGCGAGATCGACAGCAATTTAATTCCTTGACTGCTTTGAAATTGGGGGTGAAAGTTTTAAATTGTAATTCTACGTTATGAAGGGAGGAAATGGATTCTATGTGGATATTGGAGGCTTCAATGGAGAACTTGCATCGAACATTCTTTGGATTGAAAACCCGGGAAAACCGCCTGGAAAGGACTCCTCATTGGGCTGAATCCATCGGACTTTGCTCAACTCCAGGCTAAGCATCAAAACGCGTGGGGTAGCAACTTTTGCGTTTCTAATTTAATGTATCCAAACAAAGTGAGTTGGTAATTTTGTAACGGTTTTATCCCGTACTAAGACTAGTAAACTGCTAGGGTTTTTGTTCTCGACTAGTTTGTAATTATATTAGTCATGGTCTGCAGCATTTATTTGAAAAATGATTTTCAAAATTTAAAAACAAATCTAGATATACCTCTTTATACAAGTCGTTCCTCGATAAATCGAATAATGAAAGTAAGAAAACCAAGCAGACACCCATTGATGGTTCAGTCCATTCCCCACTACATCATTTTGCTAGCTGCTAACAGCTTTCAAATGATGTATTACTCGTTGAAATGGAATAACTTGAAAAAAAATTATTTAGATTTTTGGTTTTTTAAAATTCACAAACTATTAGCATCTTCCACTGAACTTGAACCCAATTAGATTCGCCTAATAATTACTGCTTGAATGGTTATTAATTATGTGTTTGTTAGATTATTAAGTATCGGGACCAAATACCGACTTTAAGATTCGGCGAGAAATTCAAAAATTCTAATAATTCTAATTTTTCAAAACTTTCTTGCACACATAGATCAAAAATAATGTAGCACGCAGCTTTCTTGTAGTTTATGCTGCTAACACAGATGCTTGCAGACTGCTTAATAATAAAATGAGAAAATAAGAAGATAAAATATCGAATTTTAATTGAAGAATTTATTTCAATAGAATTTAATTAAACTAAAATCGAATTGAGCTGGGCGGGAATCAGAGGAGGTATTAGTTGTGCAAAATATACCAAATAGACATAAAAGAAATACGTAAAAGATGTAATGTATGTGCCTTCTTTTTGTTTTGAAGTTTGATACTACACCTCGCTCTCACAGTATAAATGTTATATATGTGTGCACAATTTATTTATTTTAAGCTACGCTTTTTAGAAATTGCATCATTATAAATTATGAAACAGGTTATTAACTATGCTTTTTTGAAGACAGTAACAGTTCTTATGATTAGTTTTGCTGATCAATAATTTGTACTGCAATTTCAATAAATAGGAGCTCGCCAGCCAGAGACTGGCCGACCTAAAGATCTGCTGAAACTCCTCCCTAAACAGAATATAACCACAAGGCGATTTAAAGAAGGCTGAAAACACTATTCGTAATAAGAAATTAGAAAATATCCACATATTAACTTAATAAAGGTCGCTGCTGCACATTTACAGTAGCCACACAGCTCAATGTAAAATACAGAATAAGATGAGTCACGAGAATACGGATGTAATAAAGAATACCATCTTAATCTAAACAAAATTCTAATTCAAATCTAATTCCTAATCAATAAGTTCTTACTCCAATCACAGAACAACCACTAACCGTCCAGTCATTAGATTAGTCTTCATCCAAATCCAAGATGTAATAACATGACTTCAGACTACAGATATGACTCGGATCGGACTCGGACATGGCACGGCATGGAAAACATTTTGTCTTCTCTATGAGCTTGACAAGGAAAACCGTTCCATTCAATTTGACTTTCTAGATAGTGAAAAAGGGAAACAGATTCTGGACGAGAAGGTGGACGGAGCTGCTGTTGTGGAATTATTGTGTGGAATCAGTGTAAGGGCGAGATGTATCAGTAATAACGTTAGATTAATATGATATGGGTCTTTGTATTTTTTTACCTATTATGATACTACTGAGCACTGCACTGATCTGTCGACGTCGACATATCAAACATTTAAAAAATTAACGCTCATTCTTTAGCATTGTTACTATTGGGCATCGGGAGTTTACATTATGTAAGCGTATTATTATAAGGAAAGAGTGTACAATAGGTATAGAAATATGGCTTAATTATTTATTCATTTCTGTGTTGTATTTATACTTTAGTTTGCATTAAATTATCTACTGGCACGTGGTATGAAGGGAGATAATCTGGTTGGGCAACAATGCATTGCATATGTGCGGTATTCCAAACAAAAATTGTCATTTCTGCAGCTTTAAATTCTGAGAACTCATACACTATTAAGCTTTTGTGTCAACGTCAGCACAATTATATGGAACCCAGAACTCATGAAAATCCGAATTCAGACTTATATAAACAACACATGAAAAGTTTACAATTAGAGCTGAAAGCGTTATTGTTAATGAATTCATTCATTCTTCCATAAAACGTTAATGTTTTGTGTTGTTTATTTATTCAAAGAACAAAATAGAGGTGACGACCTTTTGTTACAACACAATCAAGCATCTTATTTAAAATGTGACAGCGATTTGTCCATCGTAATGCAAATTGATAACGTATAAAACTATATAATGAAGAGATGAGTATAGAATAATTGGTCATTAGTTTCTAATATTTTATTAGTGATATTAAACAATGTCTATATTTCATACTGACAAATCAATTTTTAATATTTAACAAATTTCTGAAACGTATACTGAGTCTATTAGGCTACCCTCGATGGAGGTCAGTTGTTACGTTTGCTCTTTTGAATAAAGTTATCTTTATATTATATACAATAATATTTTTCCAATCTAATAATCTACAGTGTAGGGACATGCCAATTTGTATAAGTTCAATACAAAACACTATTTTGAAATTGCAGGGATAATGAATTATGGGGATTTTAACGGCGTCACACAAGCGTAACCCCACTTATCGCCGCATGCATCATCTGTCAGTCCGGTGTGGTTTCCTGCATAATGATAATACCACCCAATAGTTGTACAACTTTGAGATGTCCCACGATGAGTCTCATTGATGTTATTGTTTGGAGCAAGTTTGTCCCAATACCTTTTATCCCATTTAGGACTATTGGGCTGATACCAAGTCCAACGTTCAGTTGCTGTAGGGCTGGTTTTAATTTTAGTTAAACCTGTCCACATCCAGTCTGATCAAAAAAACAATATTTAATGAAATAGTGTACAATAACAAGCTCGTGGTATGTTAGCAGTCATGTTATATGTGTACAAGCAATATGTAGCTATTAGGTAAATCGTAATAGCGTGAGGCATTCAACTAGCTGTCCTGCAAGCCACTTCAAATTACTACTGAGGCATGAGGCTTCAGGATTTCAGAAAATTTAGTTAAAAAGAGATTAGTAGAGTGCTTTTTGCGTGGTGTGTCAACATTTACCCGTCAAAATTGAAAAAAAACTGAATGCATGAAATTTTGCAACACTCTAACTTTGACAGTTTTTTTGTATGGTTTTACAAATTAGTTTTGTAGTAAATCGTGAAAATATTGTACCACAAGATTTAGCTTGAAAATCAAAAAAAAATAGATATTTAAAAGAACCCCACAGTAAGCCCTAAGCTAGTCTTGAACTTTCTTTAGATTTGATTTAAATCGGCCGAAAATGGGAATTACAAGGTTGCAAAATTTTTAAAATATTGATTTTGTTTTTGCATTTCAGGAGGCTGCCGTTGACACTGCGCAAAATGCACTCGTGTCATTACAATATTCGTTCTTAAAAATGTCTAAAGATGTTTTTAACAAATTCCAAAATCCTGAGACGTCATTACAAGTGGATTGTTTGTAAGTTACCAGTGTAGTTGCAAGAATTGTTATTTGAGTCATAAGTATTACATTAATCTTTTTACCCCTTTTAAGATTTACTTGAAGATCAGTTATCATTTGTGCCAAAAACGTGAGTGTATCAAGATCATTAACAAGAGGTAATTGGCCCCCCTCACGGCAGCAATCCCTTAGTGCTGTGTACCAAGTCTTCTGTACTCAAAAGGTTTTTAATGGATTAATAATTCATATAATTATTATTTATATATATTTATATTATTAATTCATACAGAAATTCCACCCTGGACATTCCTCCCCGGACATTTCCCCGTATGTAGTTACCCCTGACAATGTTTTCCTTAGTCCCAAAAAGGTTTTATTTATAATATTTTTACTACAGTGCAAGATTTACTTATTAATGTTTACTTTTAAGTTTGATTTGTTTACATTATTTTATAGTACCCGAGGAAGTATCTGTTTAGAGGTATTATATACCTCACTATTCATGATGACTCAAATAGTTACGTTTTTTAGTCTTACTACCTCCTATCTCGTAACTAAGCATTTTGCACGATGTCAGCAATGTCAGGATACATATGTACAGAATGTTTAGGTATATGGGATAAAAGTGTAGTACAAATATTTTACAAATCTTTAGGTTTGCTAGCAACTATTATAATCTAAGCTACTACAGTATGTCCCTAAAGGTTAGACTCACCCCACTTTATGGGGTTTACTCCCCCCCAAGCGGGAACCGGAAGCCGATATATTTATTTTTGGATGACAACTGACTAATTAGTAGGATTTGGCTTTGATTGACCTCCAGGGGTCAAGTCGTTCTCACGTAAATAATTAAAAACTGAAAATCAGGTGTCCCAAAGGTTAGACTCACTTCATGGTTTTCAAAATTCAAACATCAATATCTCCTGACTTGATTGATGAACATTAACGAAAAGTTGATGGAATGTGTTTAGTTGTGCCAGCAGTCAAGTAGAGTTGGGAATGTTCAAGCCCGTGCGTCTCGTGACCCCGATTGACCTGAGTGTTGAGTGTTATATTGTTTTGTAGGCAATTTAATTGTGGTCATGCCCGACTTCTTTTAATTACAATCGGTTGGCATTTGCATGTGTACGTAAGAAGTTAGTGAAGTAAGTCGCGATTTTCCCATGTTATCAAACGGGGAAAAAATTTGATATGAGGGTGACCCGTCTTCTCCTCCGCTACCGGTGCTATAGTGACGCAATATCCAAAGTGCATACATCTAGTCATAAGTAGTATATCTAAGCACACGCAGACGAAATTTCGTATTTTTTCATGCGTTAAGTCAGAAGATATTGATGTTTGAATTTTGAATACTATGAAGTGAGTCTAACCTTTTGGGACACCTGATTTTCAGTTTTTAATTATTTACGTGAGAACGACTTGACCCCTGGAGGTCAATCAAAGCCAAATCCTACTAATTAGTCAGTTGTCATCCAAAAATAAATATATATGCTTCCGGTTCCCGCTTGGGGGGGGGGAGTAAACCCCATAAAGTGGGGTGAGTCTAACCTTTAGGGACATACTGTATGTTTTGATTTCCATTTCTAGGTTTTAAAATTTGAATTTGATGTTTCACTATACAGATCTCGCAAAAGGATTTTTTTTACATTGAATTGGATTTGTGAATATAGTATTTAATGGATCATCACCTTGTAGTAGAACAATATTATCGTTAGCCACTTATATAAGGGTAGGGGGAAAACGTCTTGGAGGGGGGGGGGGGGGAAGAATGGCCGGAAATAAAACGTCCTGAGGGAAAATGTCCTACAACCGTTTTAATGCTCTTAAACCGGGTGGTACTAAATTAGTTGATGTCAAAGGGTTACAAAAATACTTCCAACTTATTAGGAGACAGTACAATTGTTTAGCCAAGTACTGGAGTGAAAAACTGGAATCTCGGGAGTCGGGACTACTGAACGATCTTAGTTGACTTAAAATATAATCAAGCTTAAGTTAATGCGTTGGGAAATGGTATATAACGGTATAATAATGTTCAACTTTTACCGTTGGAGCACTACAGTAGGTGACATTTTTGTTTCTGAAAGTCCTTGAAATACACTTGCTTGCTTTGACTTCATTTAGTTGCCGGAGATGGACACAGCTCACAAAGCACTTTTTATGATGTTCCCTCCCTGGTATTGGACAGCATTGGTTTGATTCACATTCTTCGTCTTTACTGCAGTATTGTTTTATACCTCTGAGCTCGACTCCAGATTTTGCTTTGACGTTTTTTGAACCTCCTTCAACAATAATTACACACGAAAATAACCACAGAACAAAAAAACAAAGGTATACTGTCATCTTCATTTATTAGAAAATATAAAATAACAACGCGCCCCACTAGGTTAGAAATTGAACCAAAACCCGTGTTCAAAATTGTATTAAAAGAAAAATAGTAACCTAGGAGCTATGAAATCCAAAGTTGAAGTGACAAACTTTGACGAAAATGGTATAATGGTGAATTAAAAATTAAATGAAGGAGTTAATCCGAGAAACAAATTAGCAAAAGACACACTTGCATGGGTGTTGTTTAAATGAGTTAATTGACTGACAACAAATGTTTATATATAAACACTATTATTTTATTACTAATTAATCGTTTCGATGCAACGATTATTAATTAGCAAATACCAAGGAAATGAAGGATTACAAGAAGAATATTTATCAGCAAAGTATAATACTACGTATGTATTATGAAGGATACACAGTGAATGCTAATTTGATTATATAACAATTAGCAGTAGGCCTTTTAGATCAATAAGCGGAAGGTTTATTGGCAACATACATAAAGTTTGTGATGAACTCAAAAATTTTGCAATGTTAGTTTTAGTAAAATATTAAAGTTATATAAGTAAATAGAATGGTCGCCAAAAAAATAGCATAGCTTTACCTAGTCTGTATTATTTCAGCCACAATTTGTGGCATATCCTTTTGATCCCTTATTTTGCAATATTAGAATTATGAATTCGATTAACTTGTGTTTACCGTACGGTTGAATGAAGTGACAGAACTTGAATGGAAAAAATAAAGCCAATAAAATGACATGTGTGGTTGAAATTAATTGATGTTTAATTACATAGTTAATTACATGTTTTTTGTAGGTCGTTCCATCATTGTATGTACCACTATAATGTAATTAAACGATCTGCAACCGTATTAAGCTATCTATACATGCAAGTAATTATGCTTTGTAAAATTTAATTTTCAAAGATTATGCAGTAAGGGGTGTTATTGGCCATAGGGCCTGAATAAAACTAACGAAGTATTCATACATTAATTAGAATTAAAAGATGCACACAAAAATAATTAATACTTGAACCTTTGTTACGGTTACGAACTGTACGAACGTAGTACACATAAAATACGCTGTAATGAATTAAATAAACCATAAATTTTGAATTATACAATGTTTACTAATGATTCCTGAAATAGCGATTTAAGATTGTGAGCACAGGTTTAAGAGGTCATATTTGTTGTATTACGCGAAATGGTAGTACTTACACGGCATTTTAGTATTAAGTGGTTAGAAATTAAACTTCACTCTCATCTATTGCTGAATACGGGTCTCACAAGGGAATGATTTTACATGGTACGCGCCAATTTCAAAAAATCATTTCTACAGTAGCCCGCCAAAGTTTAAAAAAATTAAAATTTTAATATTTTGCCGCCCTGTAACTTCTACAGCTCTTATCCGATTTTTACAAAATTTGATGTTTTAAATGTTCTAAAAAGTTATTTCAGGATTTTTCAAAATTCAAAAACTTCATCTTTTTTCGATGATTAGTAGAATCCAGTTAACTGAAGAAAATCGTGTGATTTCTTTTTTAAAAGCCGTTTTTTTTGAAAATTCCCTTTAAAAACTGTTGAATGGGCTGGAATTAAAAACAAAATACGCAATTTTTCTTTATTTAAGCGCTTTTAAATGATGTATTGTCCGTGAAATGGAATTACTTTAAAAACAAATATTTAGATTTTGGTTTTTTAAAATCCATAAACTATTACCACTGTCCACTGAACTTGAACACAATTAGATTCGCCTAATAATTACTGCTTGAATTGTTATTCATTATGTGTTAGATCATTGAGCTTCGGGACCAAATACCGACTTAAAGATTTGGCGGGATATTCAAAAATCCCAATTCTATTTTTTTTAAATTTCTTGCACAAATGGATCAAAGATAATGTAGCACGCAGCTTTCTGGTAGTTTATGCTGCTAGAACAGATGCTTGCAGACTGCTTAAAAGCACAATGGCAATATTATAAGAAGATAAAGTATCGAATTTTAATATGAAAATTTAATTTAATAGAATTAAATCAAACTATTTAATATCGAATTGAGCTGGGCGGGAATCAGAGGAGGTAATAATTGTGCAAAATCTAGCAAATGAACATAACATATATACGTAAAAGATGTATGTATGTGCCTTCTTTTTGCTTTGAAGTTTGATACTACACCTCCCTCTCATAGTTTAAATGTTATATATGTGCTTTTTACAAATTGCATCATTATAAATTATGACAAGGATTACTTAATCATGCTTTTTTGAAGACAGTGTGACAGTTATTATTATTAGTTTTGCTTATCAATAATTTGAACTGGAATTTCAATAAATAGGAGCTCGCCAGCCAGAGACTGGCCGACCTAGAGATCTGCTGAAACTCCTCCCTAAACAGAATATAACCACAAGGCGATTTAAAGAAGGCTGAAAACACTATTTGTAATAAGAAATTAGAAAATATCCACATATTAACTTAATAAAGGTCGCTGCTGCACATTTACAGTAGCCACACAGCTCAATGTTAAATACAGAATAAGATGAGTCCCGAGAATACAGATGTTATATAGAATACCATCTTAATCTAAACAAAAATTCTTATTAAAATCTAATTCCTATTTAATGACTTATTACTCCAACCACAGAACAACCACTAACCGTCCAGTCATTAGATTAGTCTTCATCTAAATCCAAGATGTAATAACATGACTTCAGACTACAGATATGACTCGGATCGGACATGGCACGCAATGGAAAATATTTTGTCTTCTCTATGAGCTTGACAAGGAAAACCGTTCCATTCAATTTGACTTTCTAGATAGGGAAAAAGGGACGCAGATTCTGGACGAAAAGGTGGACGGAGCTGCTGTTGTGGAATTATTGTGTAGAACCAGTGTGAGGGCGAGATGTATCAGTAATAACGTTAGATTAATATGATATGGGTCTTTGTATTTTTTACCTATTATGATACTACTGAGCACTGCACTGAATCTGTCGACGTCGACATATCAAACATTTAAAAAATTAACGCTCATCCTTTAGCATTGTTACTATTGGGCATCGGGAGTTTACATTATGTAAGCGTATTATTATAAGGAAAGAGTGTACAACAGGTATAGAAATATGGCTTACTTATTGATTCATTTCTGTGGTGTATTTATACTTTAGTTTGCATTGAATTATCTACTGGCACGTGGTATGAAGGGAGATAATCTGGTTGGGCAACAATGCATAATGCATTGCATATGTGCGGTATTCCAAACACAAATTGTCATTTCTGCAGCTTTAAATTCTGAGAACTCATACACTATTAAGCTTTTGTGTCAACGTCAGCACAATTATATGGAACCCAGAACTCATGGAAATCCGAATTCAGACTTATATAAACAACACATGAAAAGTTTACAATAAGAGCTGAAAGCGTTATTGTTAATGAATTCATTCATTCTTCCATAAAACGTTAATGTTGTGTGTTGTTTATTTATTCAAAGAACAAAATAGAGGTGACGCCACATAGTTACAACACAATCAAGCATCTTATTTAAAATGTGACGGCGATTTGTCCATCGTAATGCAAATTGATGACGTATAAAACTATATAAGGAGACATGAGTACAGAATAATTAGTCATTAGTTTCTAATATCTAATTAGTGATATTAAACAATTTCTATATTTCATACTGACAAATATATATTTTTAGTATTTAACAAATTTCTGAAACGTATACTGAGTCTATTAGGCTACCCTCGATGGAGGTCAGTTGTTAAGTTTGCTCTTTTGAATAAAGTTATCTTTATATTATATACAATAATATTTTTCCAATCTAATAATCTACAGTGTAGGGACATGCCAATTTGTATAAGTTCAATACAAAACACTATTTTGAAATTGCAGGGATAATAAATTATGGGGATTTTAACGGAGTCACACAAGCGTAACCCCACTTATCGCCGCATGCATCATCTGTCACTCCGAAATGGTTCCCGTCATACTTATAATACCACCCAATAGTTGAACAACTTTGAGATGTCCCGACATGAGTCTGATTGATGTTATTGTTTGGACCAAGTTTGTCCCAAAACGATGCATTCCATTTAGGACTATTGGCTTGATACCAAGTCCAACGTTCAGTTGCTGCAGGGCTGGTTTTAATTTTAGTTAAACCTGTCCACATCCAGCCTGATCACAAATACAATATTTAATGGAATAGTGTACAATAACAAGTTCGTGGTATGTTAGCAATCATGTTATATACAAGCAATATGTAGCTATTAAGTAAATCGTAATAGCGCGGGGCACCCAACTAGCTGCCCTGCAAGCCACTTAAAATTACTACTATGAGGCATGAGGCTTCAGGATTTCAGAAAAGTTAGTTAAAAAGAGATAAGTAGAGTGCATTTTTCGTGGTATGTCAACATTATATATTACATATTTTCATATTATTTGTGTCATTTTTGCGTATGTACTTAGTGTAATAATTTGTTTTTAATGAAAGAATAATAAAAACCTAGAATAATAATAATAATAATTTACCCGTCAAAATTGAAAAAAAACTGAATGTATGAAATTTTGCAACACTCTAACTTTGACGGTTTTTTTGTATTGTTTTACAAATTAGTTTTGTAGTAGATCTTGAAAATATTGTACCACAAGATTTGTCCTGAAAATTAAAACAAGATAGATATTTAAAAGAACCCCACAGCTAGTCTTGACCTTTCTTTAGATTTGATTCAAATCGGCCGAAAATGGGAATTACAAGGTTGCAAAATTTTGAAAATATTGATTTTTTTGCATTTCAGGGGGCTGCCGTTGACACTGCGCAAAATGCACTTGTGTTATTACAATATTCGTTCTTACTAATGTCTGAAGAAGTTTTTAACAAATTCCCAAATCCTGAGACGTCATAACAAGTGGATTGTTTGTAAGTTACCAGTGTAGTTGTAAGAATTGTTATTTGAGTCACAACTATTACATTAATCTTCTTACCATAAAGATGCGGTTTTGGCGGCGGATTTGGAATTGGATTATCTTTTACCATTTGTGACAAAAACTTGAGTGTATCAAGATCATCAACAAGAGGTAATTGGCCCCCTTCACGGCAGCAATCCCTTAGTGCTCTGAACCAAGTTATCTGTACTTAAAAGTTTTTTAATGGATTAATAATTCATATAATTATTATTTATATATATTTATATTATTAATTCATACGGACATTTCCCCCTGGACATTCCCCCTCCCCGGACATTTCCCCCTAGACATTCTCCCCGGACATTTCCCCCCTATGTAGTAACCCTGGACAATTTTTTCCCCAGTCCCAAAAAGGTTTAGTTTTTAATATTTTTACTACAGTGCAAGATTTACTTATTAATGTTTACTTTTAAATTTGATTTGTTTAAATTATTTCATAGTACCCGAGGAAGTATTTTTTTAGAGCTATTGGTACCTTACTATTCATGATGACTCAAATAGTTAAGTTTTTCATTCTTACTACCTCCTATATTGTAACTAATCATTTTGCACGATGTCAGCAATGTCAGGATACACATGTACAGAATGTTTAGGTATATGGGATAACAGTGTAGTACAAATATTTTACAAATCCTTAGGTTTGCTTGCAACTATTATGATCTAAGCTACTATGTTTCAATTTCCATTTCTAGGTTTTAAAATTTGAATTTGATGTTTCACTACACAGATTTTTGCTTAAGGTTTTTTTACATTGAAATGGATTTGTGAGTATAGTATTTAATGGATCATCACTTTGTAGTAGAACAATATTATCGTTAGCCACTTATATTAGGGTAGGGTAGTCTTGCAAGGGGGGGGGGAATGTCCGGAAAGAAAACGTCCTGAGGGAAAATGTCCTACAACCGTTTTAATGCTCTTAAAATCGATTGGTACTAAATTAGTTGATGTCAAAGGGTTACAAAAATACTTCCAACTTATAAGGAGACAGTACAATTTATTGTTTAGCCAAGTACTGGAGTGAAAAACTGAAATCTCGGGAGTCGGGAGTACTGAACGATCTTAGTTGACTTAAAATATAATCAAGCTTAAGTAGATGCATTGGGAAATGGTATATAACGGTAAAATAATGTTTAACTTTTACCGTTGGAGCACTACAGTAGACGACATTTTTGTTTCTGAAAGTCCTTGTAATACACTTGCTTGCTTTGACTTCATTTAGTTGCCGGAGATGGACACAGCTCGCATGGCACTTTTTATGATGTTCCCTCCCTGGTATTGGACAGCATTGGTTTGATTCGCATTCTTCGTCTCTACTGCAGTATTCTTTTATACCTCTGAGCTCAGCTCCAGATTTTGCTTTGACGTTTTTTGAACCTCCTTCAACAATAATTACACACGAAAATAACCACAGAACAAAAAAACAAAGGTATACTGTCATCTTCATTTAGAAAATATAAAATAACAACGCGCCCCACTAGGTTAGAAATTGAACCAAAACCCGTGTTCAAAATTGTATTAAAAGAAAAATAGTAACCTAGGAGCTATGAAATCCAAAGTTGAAGTGACAAACTTTGACAAAAATGATATAATGGTGAATTAAAAATTAAATCAAGGAGTTAATCCGAGAAACAAATTAGCAAAAGACGCATTTGCATGGGTGTTGTTTAAATGAGTTAATTAACTGACAACAAATGTTTATAAACACTATTATTTTATTACTAATTAATCGTTTCAGTTTTTAATGCAACGATTATTAATTATTAAATACCAAGGAAATGAAGGATTATAAGAAGAATATTTATCATCAAAGTAATACAAAAAAAGTAATATACCGTGTTTCCTGTTATAGACCACGGGTCTGTAATTGTACACGGGACTGTATTAGTACACGGGTCTGAGAGGTATGAGTTTGAATAGTACACGGGTCTGTTTAACACTGTTTTATATGGTAGTACACGGGTCTGTAATAATACACGGGCCTGTATTAGTACACGGGTCTGGAAGGTCTGAATTTGAATAGTACACGGTGTGTACTGTGGAGGCAACCGAAAGTGAAGCCTGGAAAGGATAAAGCTGTCATTTGTTTGCATGCAAAATGTATCCTTGCTAGGCTTCACTTTCGGTTGCCTCTACTATACTATAACAGGAAATACGGTAAGTAAATAGAAAGGTCGCCAAAAAAATCGCATAGCCTTACCTAGGGGTCTGTAATATTTTAGCCACAGTTTGTGGCATATCCTTTTAATCGCCTATTTACCAATATTAAAATTATGAATTCGATATATTTGTGTTTACCGTACGTTTAAATGAAGTGACAGAACTTGAATGGAAAAAATAACGCTAATATGTGCGGTTGAAAATAATTGCTATTTAATTAGATAATTAATAACAAGTTTTTTCGTAAGGCATTCCATTCTTGTATGTATACTACTAAAATGTAATTAAAAGATCTGAGATAGTAAGAACATATTACACATTGACTAATCTAACGAGCATAACTCGCCAAACCATTAGCGAGATTTTCCATGAGATATTTTTTTTCGAAAGGAGCGTCCAAAAAAACTTAGAATGGCTTAACAACATGGTGCGCGTAATGAGTTTCGTTCGATAAAATATTTTTTCGAAAAAACGAAAAAGGCCTTAAAATGGTTTTTTAATCCTATTTTTAATTTTTTTAAAACACATCTTAAGCACATTTTTTGAAAAGTTTTGTATGAAAACCCATTTTAAAATATTCTGAATTCAATAACAATTGAAATTTAAAATTTTGAAATTTTTTATTTTTTCAAAATTTTGAAGGCACCTACGCTTGTTCCATCAAAATTTTGGAAAAAATGAAAAATTTTAAAATTTTAAATTTCAATTGTTTTTGAATTCAGAATATTTTAAAATGGGTTTTCATACAAAAAATTTCAAAAAATATGCTTAAGATGTGTTTTAAAAAAATTAAAAATAGGATTAAAAAACCATTGTAAGGCCTTTTTCGTTTTTTCGAAAAAATATTTTATCGAACGACACTCATTACGCGCACCATGTTGTTAAGCCATTCTAAGTTTTTTTGGACGCTCTTTTCGAAAAAAAATATCTCATGGAAAATCTCGCTAATGGTTTGGCGAGTTATGCTCGTAAGATATACTTATATACACATGTAAGTAATTATACTTGTGTAAAATTTAATTTTAAAAGGTTATGCAGTAAGAGGTGTTATTGGTCATTTTGGCCTGAATAAAACTAGCGAAGCATTAATACATTAATGATTAGAATTAAAAGATGCATACAAAAATAGTTATTACTTGAACCTTTGATACGAACTGTAATAACTTGGTACGCATAAAATACGCTATAATGAATTAAATAGACCATAAATTTGGAATTATACAATGTTTACTAATGATTTCTTTAATAGCGATTTAAGATTGTGAGCACACATTATTTTAAGCATTGAATTAATTTATGTGGTAATTAAACTTCTTAAACTACTAAGCAGGTTTAAGAGGTCATATTTTTCATATTACGCGAAATACACGGCATTTTAGTATTAAATGGTTAGAAATTAAACTTCACTCTCATCTATTGCTGAATACGGGTCTCACAAGGGAATGGTTTTACATGGTACGCGCCAATTTAAAAAAATAATTTCTACAGTAGCCCGCCAAAGTTTAAAAAAATTAAAATTTTAATATTTTGCCGCCCTGTAACTTCTACAGTTCTCATCCGATTGTGACAAAAGATGTTTTTAAATGTTTAGACTCTTCTAAAAATTTATTTCAGGATTTTGCAAAATTCAAAATTTTCATTTTTTTATGATTACTTGAATCCAGTTAACTGAAAAAAATCGTTTGATTTCTTTTTTAAAAACCGTTATTTTCTTGAAAATTCCCATTAAAAACTGTTGTATGGGCTGGAATTAAAAACAAAATACGCAATTTTTCTTTATTTAAGCGCTTTCAAATGTGGACGACCCCTAAGTGTACGTCATGAGTACAACACAGTCAGGAACATAATATACCACCCCCACCTAATGCATAGGACAACGCGAAAGCGACCTCGACAGTATTTAGCTACCAATTGAATGGACTTGCGACAGAATGACTCTTCACCGACGATGTATGTGCCTTTTTTTGCTTTGAAGAACATTTTGCGCTTTTGAAAAACATGTAAACAGAACATTTTGCACTTTTGAGAAACATGTAGATAGAACATTTTACACTTTTGAGAAACATGTAGATAAAACATTTTACACTTTTGAGAAACATGTAAATAGAACATTTTGCAGTTTTTGGAAATGGAATTTTTATTACGTCTTTTGTGGACGACCCCTACGTGTATGTCATGAGTACAACACAGTTAGTAACATAACGTCTTTTGTGGACGACTCCTAAGTGTACGTCATGAGTACAACACAGTTAGTAATATAACGTCTTTTGTGGACGACCCTTAAGTGTACGTCATGAGTACAACACAGTTAGTAATATAACGTCTTTTGTGGACGACCCCTAAGTGTACGTCATGAGTACAACACAGTTAGTAATATAACGTCATTTGTGGACGACCCCTAAGTGTATGTCATGAGTACAACACAGTTAGTAATATAACGTCTTTTGTGGACGACCCCTAAGTGTACGTCATGAGTACAACACAGTTAGTAACATATACCACCCCCACCTAATGCATAGGACAACGCGAAAGCGACCTCGACAGTATTTAGCTACCAATTGAATGGACTTGCGACAGAATGACTTTAAGAATAGTATGGACTTGCGATAGAATGACTCTTCACCGACGATGTATGTGCCTTCTTTTTGCTTTGAAGTGTGATACTACACCTCCCTTTCAGTTTAAATGTTATATATTATGTGTGCACAATTTATTTATTTTAAGCTACGCTTTTTACAAATTTCATCATTATAAATTATGACAAAGGTTATTATTATGCTTTTTTGAAGACAGTAACAGTTCTTAAGATTAGTTTTGCTGATACATAATTTGTATTAGACTTTTAATTAATACGAAACAGAATATGACCACAAGGCGATTTAAAGAAGGCTGAAAACACTATTCGTAATAAGAAATTAGAAAATATCCACATATTAACTTAATAAAGGTCGCTGCCACACATTTACAGTTGCCACACAGCTCAATGTAAAATACAGAATAAGATGAGTCACGAGAATACAGAAGTAATATAGAATACCATCTTAATCTAAACAAAAATCTAATTAAAATCTAATTCCTATTCAATGAGTTCTTACTCCAATCACAGAACAGCCACTAACCGTCCAGCCATTAGATTAGTCTTCATCCAAATCTAAGATGTGATATCATCATTTCAGACTACAGATATGACTCGGATCGGACATGGCACGCCATGGAAAACATTTTGCCTTCTCTATGCGCTTGACAAGGAAAACCGTTCCATTCAATTTGACTTTCTACATACTCATAAAGGGACGCAGATTCTGGACGAGAAGATGGACGGAGCTGCTGTTGTGGAATTATTATCAGTATAAGGGCGAGGGCGAGATGTATGAGTAATAACGTTAAATTAATATGATCTGCGTCTTTGTATTTTTTTTACCTATTATGATACTACTGAGCACTGCACTGAGCTGTCGACGTTGACATATCAAACATTAAAAAATTAACGCTCATCCTTTAGCATTGTTACTATTGGGCATCGAGAATTTACATTATGTAAGCGTATTAAAGTAAGGAAAGAGTATACAATAGATATAGAAATACGGATTAATTATTGATTTATTTCTATGTTGTATTTATACTTTAGTTTGTATTGAATTATCTACTTGCACGTGGTATGAAGGGAGATAATCTGGTTGGTAAACAATGTATATGTGCAGTATTCCAAACACAAATTGTCATTTCTGCAGCTTTAAATTCTGAGAACTCATAAACTATAAGCTTTTTGTGTCAACTTCAGCACAACCATATGGAACCCAGAACTCATGGAAATCCAAATTACTGACTTGATATTTTCTTAAATAACACGTGAAAAGTTTACAATTAGAGCTGAAAGCGGTATTGTTAATGAATTCATTCATTCTTCCATAAAACGGTAATGTTGTGTGTTGTTTATTTATTCAAAGAACAAAATAGAGGTGACGTCACATAGTTACAACACAATCAAGCATCTTATTTAAAACGTGACAGCGATTTGTTCATCGTAATGCAAATTGATAACGTATAAAACAATATAATGAAGAGATGAGCATAGAATAATTGGTCATTAGTTTCTAATATCTAATTAGTGATATTAAACAATTTCTATATTTCATACTGACAAATATATATTTTTAGTATTTAACAAATTTCTGAAACGTATACTGAGTCTATTAGGCTACCCTCCATGGAGGTCAGTTGTTACGTTTGCTCTTTTGAATAAAGTTATCTTTATATTATATACAATAATATTTTTCCAATCTAATAATCTACAGTGTAGGGACATGCCAATTTGTATAAGTTCATTACAAAACACTATTTTGAAATTGCAGGGATAATGAATTATGGGGATTTTAACGGAGTCACACAAGCGTAACCCCACTTATCGCCGCATGCATCATCTGTCACCCCGAACCGTTTATCATGAATACTACCATTAAAATAATAATACCACCCAATAGTTGTACAACTTTGAGATGTCCCGACACCAGTCTGATTGATGTTATTGTTGGGAGCCTTTATGTCCCAAAACGATGCATTCCATTTAGGACTATTGGCTTGATACCAAGTCCAACGTTCAGTTGCTGCAGGGCTGGTTTTAATTTTAGTTAAACCTGTCCACATCCAGCCTGATCACAAATACAATATTTAATGGAATAGTGTACAATAACAAGTTCGTGGTATGTTAGCAATCATGTTATATACAAGCAATATGTAGCTATTAAGTAAATCGTAATAGCGCGGGGCACCCAACTAGCTGCCCTGCAAGCCACTTAAAATTACTACTATGAGGCATGAGGCTTCAGGATTTCAGAAAAGTTAGTTAAAAAGAGATAAGTAGAGTGCATTTTGCGTGGTGTGTCAACATTTACCCGCCAAAATTGAAAAAAACTGAATGTATGAAATTTTGCAACACTCTAACTTTGACAGTTTGGTTTTACAAATTAGTTTTGTGGTAGATCTTGAAAATATTGTACCACAAGATTTGTCCTGAAAATTAAAACAAGATAGATATTTAAAAGAACCCCACAGTAAGTCCTAAGCTAGTCTTGAACTTTCTTTAGATTTGATTCAAATCAGTTCAAATTTTTAAAATATTGATTTTTTTTGCATTTCAGAGGGCCGCCGTTGACACTGCGCAAAATGCACTCGTGTCATTACAATATTCGTTCTTACTAATGTCTAAAGAAGTTTTTAACAAATTCCTAAATCCTGAGACGTCATAACAAGTGGATTGTTTGTAAGTTACCAGTGTAGTTGTAAGAATTGTTATTTGAGTCTTAACTATTACATTAATCTTCTTACCAGTAGTATGCGGTTTTGGCGGCGGATTTGGAATTTCATTATCTTTTACCATTTGTGCCAAAAACGTGACTGTATCAAGATCATTAACAAGAGGTAATTGGCCCCCCTCACGGCAGCAATCCCTTAGTGCTCTGAACCAAGTTATCTGTACTTAAAAGTTTTTTAATGGATTAATAATTCATATAATTGTTATTTATATATATTTATATTTATATTATTAATTCATACGGACATTTCCCCCTGGACATTCCCCCTCCCCGGACATTTCCCCCCTATGTAGTAACCAAGTTCAAGTTCACTAGTGTGCCCTGAGTGTAGGACGTGTTATTTTTAAGGTCTGATAATTTCACAAAATTAAGTGGTATTTAGCTATAATTTGGTACTTTTCATTACACCGTTGTAATCCCCGTGTTTTTCTGTTTGTACTATCATTACTTTAAGTTTCAATTTTACTAAATAAGTCATAATCGTCCTCGTCCAGCAGCATGGTAGAGGAGACCCACTGCGCATGGCGTACCGCGAAACCAGAATTCAAATTTAAAACTGGACTTTCAGACTTTGACTTTGACCTGACTCTCAATCTTAGCCTTAAATTACAGCCGCCAGTTGTCACCGACGTCTACATCAAATACCTAAAACTACAACCAACCTACACCTACAATATCCAATAATTGTCTCCGTCAGTGCAGTGTATTATACCTTATATAAATTGTTTTGAAAGTTTATTTCTAGTAACTAATACACCTCATTCTACCATACCTACTCCATTACACGAAATCTACACTCACTTATGGGCATACTAGTGAACATGAATGATAACCCTGTAGCGTTGTAAATGTCAAACTGTGCTGTTAATTATAGTGATATTTGGAGGGCAGTAAGGGTGCCCAAAATCCCTCACCCAGTTGATGTCAGTCTGGGGTAACAAAACCGACTTATTCACTAGTGCAGCATAGTTGGACATATAAAAAGGGTTTTTTTAAATATTTTTTTATATTAATATACACGGAATGCTTACTACTTTTTTCCTTATTAAGGTTTTTTTTTGTTCTTCCAAAACATTGGCTGTATGATTACAAATAATAGTTTTACTTTAAATTCAAAATTTTAGGATATCAATTACTAGTAACACAGTCCTGAATCAAATGATTCCACTCGTATATTCTGTTATCCTCGGCGCTTGATATATGTCGCGAGGGCTTCTTCGTTTTTCTTTAAGAAAATTATGTACTGTTTTAGTTACTGTAATATGTTAAGTAGAAATTAAGCAAAATTCTCTATCTACATGTACTGTTTTCAGGATTAATTAAACATTTTTATGTGTCTCTTTTGTGTATGTACAAGTTAAATACGAAACAAAGAAATAAAAACCCCAAATAATAATAATAATAACCCTGGAGAATATTTCCCCTAGTCCCAAAAAGGTTTCGTTTTTAATATTTTTACTACAGTGCAAGATTTACTTATTAATGTTTAATTTTAAATTTGATTTGTTTAAATTATTGTATTGTACCCGAGGAAGTATTGTGAGCGCAAATAGCATTGGCCCTGACCGTTAATCTTTGTTCAAAAATTTGTATCACATATAATGTTAAAAGTAACGTCAGGTTCTACTGCGCATGTATGTACAAAAGGTCCAATCCCAAACGCGACGATAATACTTTTTTAGAGCTATTGGTACTTTACTCTTCATGATGACTCGAATAGTTAAGTTTTTCAGTCTTACTACCTCGTATCTTGTAACTAACCATTTTGCACGATGTTAGCAATGTCAGGATACACATGTACAGAATGTTTAGGTATATGGGATAACAGTGTAGTACAAATATTTTACAAATTCTTAAGGTTTGCCAGCAACTATTATGATCTAAGCTACTATGTTTCAATTTCCATTTCTAGGTTTTAAAATTTGAATTTGATGTTTCCCTACGCAGATCTCGCTTAAGGTTTTTTTACATTGAATTGGATTTGTGAGTATAGTATTTAATGGATCATCACTTTGTAGTGGAACAATATTATCGTTAGCCACTTACATATATAAGGGTACGGGGGAAAACGTCTTGGGGGGGGGGGGGGGGAATTTCCGGAAAGAAAATGTCCTAAGGGAAAATGTCCTACAATCGTTTTAATGCTCTTAAAATCGGGTGGTACTAAATTAGTTGATGTCAAAGGGTTACAAAAATACTTTCAACTTATTAGGAGACAGTACAATTGTTCAGCCAAGTACTGGAGTGAAAAACTGGAATCTCGGGAGTCGGGAGTACTGAACGATCTTAGTTGACTTAAAATATAATCAGGCTTAAGTAGATGCATTGGGAAATGGTATATAACGGTAAAATAATGTTTAACTTTTACCAATGGAGCACTACAGTAGGTGACATTTTTGTTTCTGAAAGTCCTTGTAATACACTTGCTTGCTTTGACTTGATCTAGTTGCCGGAGATGGACACAGCTCACATGGCACTTTTTATGATGTTCCCTCCCTGGTATTGGACAGCATTGGTTTGATTCGCATTCTTCGTCTCTACTGCAGTATTCTTTTATACCTCTGAGCTCAGCTCCAGATTTTGCTTTGACGTTTTTTGAACCTCCTTCAACAATAATTACACACGAAAATAACCACAGAACAAAAAAACAAAGGTATACTGTCATCTTCATTTAGAAAATATAAAATAACAACGCGCCCCACTAGGTTAGAAATTGAACCAAAACCCGTGTTCAAAATTGTATTAAAAGAAAAATAGTAACCTAGGAGCTATGAAATCCAAAGTTGAAGTGACAAACTTTGACAAAAATGATATAATGGTGAATTAAAAATTAAATCAAGGAGGTAATCCGAGAAAAAAATTAGCAAAAGACACATTTGCATGGGCGTTGTTTCAATAAGGTAATTAACTGACAACAAATGTTTATATATAAACACTATTATTTTATTACTAATTAATCGTTTTAATTTTCAATGCAACGATTATTAATTATTAAATACCAAGGAAATGAAGGATTATAAGAAGAATATTTATCATCAAAGTAATATAAGTAAATAGAAAGGTCGCCATAAAAATCGCATAGCCTTACCTAGGTGTCTGTATTATTTTAGCCACAGTTTGTGGCATATCCTTTTAATCGCCTATTTACCAATATTAAAATTATGAATTCGATATATTTGTGTTTACCGTACGGTTAAATGAAGTGACAGAACTTGAATGGAAAAAATAAAGCTAATATGTGCGGTTGAAAATAATTGTATAAAGACAATTTATTCAAAAATAAACTTGACACTGTCCTCCAATGAGGATAGCCTAATAGACTCAGTATACGTAACAGAAAGTTTTAGACATAATAATGTAATTTATGTTTGTTAAATTATTAAGGCACTCGTTTTGAAATTAAGTAATGCACGTAGAATATAAATGATGAACACAAATTTGAACCGATTTCTTGAGAACTGATGTTACTATATCCTCAATCAGTGTAACTGGTAAACACTGAGACTTCAAGAAATCTACGAAGAATTTTGGAATGGTACCTCTAGCACCGATATAAAGTCCTATGACCTGAATGTCATCAAGGCCTAATTTGTCTTGAAAATATGGTATGCATGGATCATAATGGAGTTTTTTCTCTTGATTTACTGACTCTGCTTGATTAACATCGTTTTGCTCCATTCTAATGGTTGGATCCAGAATAAAGCCTTGTCGCAATTTCTGGTTGTAAGCAATAATGTCCACTCGTTTTGAACCGTTGCCAGTACATTCAACTTCCTGTAGAACTTTCCAGCCAAGTGTAGCCATAGCTTCAGCCAGTAAACGCCTAACAGCATGATGTCTATTATTACGAATCAATTCCCCCCTGGGGCACGATCCAAGGATATGACCTAATGTTTCTGACTCACTGCAGCCATGGCGACAGCGGAATGATCCTTGATCGGGCCTTGGTATGGCATTGACTGGCATAACATTTCCAACCATTTTAATGGCATTTACCCATTCAGAAGAAGAAAGTCCATTCTTTGAATGAATCCACTTGTTTGCGTAGGAGCATTCTTGAAACTGAATGACACCTTGTCCTTTCTGAGGTAGTTTACACCACGCTTCATATTCAAGTAATCGCAAATGTTCACGAATAAATTTACTTTTTTTACCACGAACCTCTTCCAAATTTATTCGTACATCGTCAGGGATGTTCAAAAAGTCCAGACACTTTCCTCGTTTAGCCAATAAATCCTTAACTTCTAAAATTAAAGGATGCTTGGACGCTGATAAAATTTCAGTTGCATTAAAATTCTGTATGCCTGCTTCCCACCTTGCTCGTATCAATCCTAACCCTTTTACCTTCGTGCTGGAATATAACATGTTTGTAGGCGTGCTTGAGGGCAACATAATAATTTCTTTAGTTGCGCTACGAATAATTTTATCAATTGCGTCTAGAAATTTAGTAGATAACTTGACAAGAGGAATTAGATAATTAATAACAAGTTTTTTCGTAAGGCATTCCATTCTTGTATGTATACCACTATAATGTAATTAAAAGATCTGAGGTAGTAAGAACATATTACACATTGACTAATCTAACGAGCAACACGCACCAACGTATCCTCACGGATTTTCCTGCCTTTTTTTTGAAAAGAGCATGCAAAATAACTTAGGTTTGCTTAACAACATGGTGCGCTTCGTGAGTTTTTTTCGATAAAATTATTTTTCGAAAAAACGAAAAAGGCCTTAAATTGTATATGTAATGGTTTTTTCATCCACATTATTAAATTTTATTCAAAATTTTGAAACTTTTTTCTTGAAATTTTTGTACGAAAAGCCATTTCAAAGTTTAAGAAATACAAAAAAAACTAAAATTTTGAAAATTTCAGAAAATTCGTTTTTTCCAAATTTTTTGTCGATACTATAGTAACGTGCTCTAATATTTATGAACTCACGAAGCGCACCATGTTGTTAAGCAAATCTAAGTTATTTTGCATGCTCTTTTCAAAAACAAATATGGCAGGAAAATCCGTGAGGATACGTTGGTGCGTGTTGCTCGTAAGATATATATATACATGTAAGTAATTATACTTACATTTAAATTTACATGTAAAATTTAATTTTCAAAGGTTATGCAGGAAGGGGTGTTATTGGTCATTTCGGCCTGAATAAAACTAACAAAGTATTAATACATTATTAATTAGAATTAAAAGATGCACACAAAAGTAATTATTATTTGAACCTTTGTTACGAACTGTACGGACTTATTACACATAAAATACGCTATAATGAATTAAATAGACCATAAATTTTGAATTATACAATTTTTACTAATGATTTCTTTAATAGCGATTAAAGATTGTGAGCACACATTATTTTAAGCATTGAATTAATTTATGTGGTAATTAAACTTCTTAAACTACTCTATGCAGGTTTAAGAGGTCCTATTTTTTATATTACGCGAAACGGTACTAAGTACACGGTATTTTAGTATTATGTGGTTAGAAATTATACATCACTCTCATCTATGATTTAATACGGGCCTCAAAGGTCAAAAGTGAAATACTACCGTATTTCCTACAATAGTAGACCCATCTACTTGGCAAATTTCGACCTCCTAGGACCGTCTACTATTACAGATCCGTCTACTGCGATTAAAAAAATGTTTTTTAAATAGACCCATCTACTACTTAAACTCAGACCTTCCAGATTCGACTACTATTACATGCCCGATTACGATTGCAGACCCAACTATCATAGGCAAAACGGCCATTTCAATTTTAGCTAGATGAAGTCATCAAGCCTAATAAAGCTAACAAAAACCGTAGCTGGGATGGTTGGGATTTTAATTTTATTTAATTTAATAATTTATTCCACCTTTTATTTGGATATGGTGGAACCCTTCCTTCTTGGCCTCTTCTATGATCAAAAGTTAGTTGCCGAATATCAGAAAATACGGAAAAGTGGTAGTTCATCTCTTACCAACCAAATTAGTGAAATTAATACATTTGACCAGTTTAATAATAATACAAGTATCACAATGGATGATCCAGCCTTAGTAGATGCCGTCAAGTAAGTTTCTAATTATATTATGCTCCTACTTAAGACAACACATAACCAGCAAATTCTTATTTTAAATCCTGGTAAAATACTTAATTAAAACCTACTATAGAAAATTACTCTTTCCACCATCCCTACTCCCATACAAATTAAACAACATGAAATATGCGTCCTCGGATTTTAATCCTTCAGCCGGACAATCTCAATCTGTCGCTCACATTTTAAAACGCTTGGTACGAAGAACAAATTGAAATCATTCTTTTCACTATATATTTAAAGAAAAGTCATATTTTCGTAGTGTATATTGTGCGACGTGGGAATGACAGGGATTCAATTCCTTGACTGCTTTGAAATTTGGGGTGAAAGTTTTAAATTGTAATTCTACGTTATGAAGGGAGGAAATGGATTCTATGTGGAGATTGGAGGCTTCAGTGGAGAACTTGCATCGAACACTCTTTGGATTGAGCGAAATTTGGGCTGGAAAGGACTTCTCATTGAACCGAACCCATCGGACTTTGCTCAACTCCAGGCCAAGCATCGAAATGCGTGGAGTAGCAACTTTTGCATTTCTAATTTAATGTATCCAAACAAAGTGAGTCGGTAATTTTGTAACGGTTTTATCCCATTATGCTACTAGTAGTAAACTGCTTCGTTTTTTTTTCGACTATTTTGTAAATATGTTAGTCATGGTCTGCAGCATTTACTTGCAAACTATGATTTATAACATTTAAAAAAAATCTAGATGCCATTTTATGCAAGTCGTTCTTCGATAAATGGAATAATGAAAGTAAAAAAACCAAGCAGACACGCAGTGATGGTTCAGTGCATTCCTCTCTACACCATTTTACTAGCTGTGAACCGGACTAAAGTCGATTTCTTTAGTTTGGATGTTGAAGGAAGTGAGCTAAATATCCTCCGAACAGTTCCTTTCAACAAGGTTATGTTCAAGGTCAGTTTAAATACAAGAATTGTTTTTTGAAATAAACAAAGCAACTGCGTGCATAGAATTTGTATGGATATAATGGCGTAATAAATTCCTGCATACAGTGGATGCAACGTAGTCAGTAACAGCAGAGTGCGCCACACGAATTAATCGTACCCGCACGGGGCGCAACAATATGTCCCTTACATTCTCACATCTGGGGTTTTTTCGCCCCCGAGGGTCGATTCATTCATGTGGCGCAAATTGCTGTTGCACTCTTTGTTGCTGCCATTGGATGTATTACAGCTTTGTGGAGCACCTAAAACTTCTCAATCTTGAGCTCCCTCTGGTTATGTTTTTAACTAACTATATATTTTTTAACGCTTTTCTCGTTTCTATATGCATGTATATGTTTGGAACTATTTGACAGATTATTAGTGTACAGCACATTGCTATGAAGGAAGGAAGGCAGGGTTTACAAAAATTTATGGAAAGCAAGGGCTACGTTCTCTACAAAACAACTTCAGAGCTAAATAAGTATGGTGAGACAGATGACTCCATTTTCTTGCACAAGTCTGTCTCTTCTAAGTTGAAGCCAGAAAAGAAGAAGAGGATGAAAGAGAGTAAAAAAAGTACTCCTTTTTTATTTTTATTATTATTAATAGTAAATTTATGATTAAGTGGAGATGGGAGGAATGTATGCTTTGCTTATAAAAAGTTTAAAAAGATAAAATTTTGAGAATTGCAATGTTTATTGAGATTTTAATTATTTTAATTAATACATTTTTGAGACAAAAGCCCTGTGATGTGAGACCAAAAATGAGTAATAATTATTACTGTTTGAATGGATTTTCATGTATAAGTTCATTGAGTAACGGGTCCAAATAACGATTTTAAGATTCGGCGGGAAATTCAAAAGTTGAAATTTAAATTTTAAATAGGTGTACACCCGACTGCTCTCAATGCCTCTCAAATACTCTCAACGCTAAATATCTCAAATTATTACCATAGTTACGGATTGAGATTTTATCCTCAATAAATCTGAAATCTTTGCACCCGACTAATAGTAATTTCAATAATAAAAAGCTATGTCAGTTTGAGATTGACTGCTTTACTTGCCTTTCAAATCTCACTAAACATTGTTGAATCCGCTATCTCTCTCAACTCTGTTGAGAGTGCCGTATCTATGGTAATAATTTGAGAAATTTAGCGTTGAGAGTATTTGAGAGGCATTGAGAGCAGTCGGGTGTACACCTAATATGTCTTGCACAAATTGATTAAAAATAATGTAGTACGCAGCTTTCTGGTGGTTTGTGCGGTTAAAACAGATGCTTGCAGTTTGCTTAATAATACATTGACAAAATAAGAAAATGAAATATCGAATTTTAATCTAAGAATTTAATTAATCTAATATCGAATTGAGCTATGCGCTAATCAAAGGAGGTATTAATTGTGCAAAATCTCCAAAATGAAAATATATACTACTTAAGATGTACGTACCTACATATGTATACATATGTATATACCTTCTTTTTACTCTGAAGCTTGTTACTACATTTCCTCCCTCCCATAGTGAATGTTATGTATGTGTGCATAATTTATTTGGTTTAAGCTACGATATTACAAATTGTATAATTACAAATTATGACAAAGATTATTAATTATGCTTTTTTGAAGACAGTAACAGTTCTTATGATTAGTTTTGCTGATCAATAATTTGTATTGGACTTTCGATAAATAGGAGCTCACCAGCCAGAGACTGGCCGACCTAGAGGTCTGCTGGAACTTCTCCCCAAACAGAATATGACCACAAGGCGATTTAAAGAAGGCTGAAAACACTATTCGTAAGAAATTAGAAAATATTCACATACGTATAAACTTAATAAAGGTCGCCGCCGCACATTTACGGTAGCCACACATCTCAATGTAAAATACAGAGTAAGAATCACGAGAATACAGACATTACCATGTTAATTTTTTTGTCGTCCTTAAACTTTAATACTTTTAACCTAGGTAGCTTATAGTAAAATAAAATCAAAACCTGTAAAAGATATGTATGCATATAAAGTAGTCTTGAACCGTAGTATGCATGTATTTTCTTTGGCAGGAAAGATGGCCAAGAACAATTAACAACGACCGACGAATTAAGCTATTCCGCAGCCTTTTGAGTCAACAACGAATTTACTTATATGCATGACAAATTCCTTATACTAATACAGATACTTTTTAATACTTTTTTTTCAAATCCTATTTAATGATTGTGTCTAGTAGCCTAGTGTAGAGCGTATGGTAAGGACAAGGACGGTGATTCATACTTTGGATTTGTGAGTTGAAAAAAAACGGCAACTATGACATCACCGACTTAATGACCAAGGGATATTTTCTGTCCTCTCTTTTTTGTGTGTGGAAATAGGGCTTCTTGGTATATACACATGCACTTGTACAAATTATGAGGTGAGCAGTCAGCAGTCTTGAGTGACATGTTGATGGTACCTATGCCTATGGGCATGGGCAATAAATAGCATATGTATATGGCATATAGTACTCAAAAAGAAAGCCAAAGAAGTGCAATTCAATAGGAGGAGGAAACAGGAAATGCAATAGAGGAAAATCTATTCTGGCTCTGGCTCCTGACGGTCTATTTATTTACATTATGGACTATACACCTTACCTACTATATCTATCTACGTTCCGTTCTGTTGTGCAGTGGATTACGACTTGGTTAAATTTAAAATGCTTTCGTTCTGACTTTGGGATTTTTTTTGTAGGAAGGTAGATTGTCGTGCGAAAAAGAAATAGCAAAATGGCCAATAATAACTCTTGTTGCTTTTAGTGGGTCCACATTTACGACTTGAGCCATTACGATTACAGACATTTACGGGGATTGAATTTTTTTCTACCCTCCAAGTCTCCTCTCCTCTGTCTGTATCATATGTATTAGTTTATCCATATAAATACATAGCTATATCAGTAACGCTAGGGTTGCTCTACTATTTACTATACCATCAACAACATTATATTTTCTCCCTTTTCTTGACTATATAGGGATATGAGGATGGTCATGACCGTAGTAAATGAAACAGCGGGAAGTATATGCGAGTGAAAGACTATTTAAAGATGCGCCCCTTTAAGTTCCGCTTCATGGGGTTTATTTCATTTCATTTCATCTTTTATTATTGTTGGTTTGTTGGTGATGATTGCATTGCAATGTTAAAACTTTATACCGAAACCGAAAACCAAGTGTCTTGACTCCAGCTCGACAGACATAGATACATATGCTGTATATATGTTTCTTGAATGGTATCTGTATAGGCTCATTATTAAGTTTACTATTACAGAGAGAGAGAGAGGGATAAAGATACGGCCACACAATAGCACAATACAATGCAATCACGTAAGTTAATGGATACCTATACACATGACTCTCTGATTTAGAACTGTAATATAGAGCATAGAAGAGCGCATTGATATTTTAGGGCACATTTTATGTGGGCCTCGGCCTCGCACAGTTGAGTTAACTCATCATCTCTGAAAGGAAACCGAAAATGTACACACAGAGGTTTCCTTGTACTTTGATTGCAATTATATGTTTGCGTTATGTTCTTCACTAACTACTTAATGGGCGTCGTGGCCGTAGCGCTGCTGTGGTTCTAATATCGAATCAAATTGACCACAATGAACAGTGCACATGCAGACAGACGCACAAATAGAAATAATGAAGGAAAGGGATCCGTTAAAGTTGAAATATTTTTAAAAACAATATGCATATACGAGTATATAAAAAAAAGTGCATATAGTATTATAGGGATTATTGTTGAGTTGACTACTGCTGTTTGCGGCTGCCGTTTTCTTGACGTGCTATTTCATTTTGAGAATTTCTCACTTTAGTCAGAAGCACTTTATGTCCAACACAACATACCAGTGATTTTTATTTCCACATTTCGACTCCTCCTTGCGTCTAGTCTATTGTAAAAAGTCAGAATTTAAATGAGTGTAAATTACACATTACTTTTTTTGTGACTAACTAATCTATGAATGAATGATTTTCATGGTCTGTTGTGGACTTGCACTTTGCACTAAAACTGCTTATAGCTGAGCTCCGCTGACTCTATGTCATGTCATGCCATAGGGATGGCACGGCACGTCTGTGGGGCTCGGCTGAGGTTGGACGCTATAGAGTTGGAGGGATTGACATTTATTGACTGCGTACAATAATAAAATTAACGAGTACTTTAGAAGTAGACAGTTTAATATTCCAGCAATGATTGCGATAATGTGGGTAAGTAGCAGAGACCGACACACACAGGGTTAATATTAATGGCGATGATTAAAGGTTCGTCTTGAGCTCCATAAGATGTAAAATGAGCTATAAAGATTTACAAATTCGAAATTGCTGGAAATGTAAAAAAAAAAATGCCATAAAATTTAATACACTCGTCAATTCATGTTATAAACTAAGGAAAAAAAGAGGTGAGAAAAATATATTTAAATTTTAACATTTTTTTTGGAGGGAGGGAGGGGAAGGATTTGGACCACGCTGGCTGTCGTAGCAGTGGCAACTGTATTTATATCAGCACTAGTGGTATGTATAGAAGATTTCTCTGAATATTGCGATATTTATTAAACGTTTAGTAATTTGCGATTTCGATTTAAATTTAAAATTTATTCGAACAACAAAAAGGCTGGTACAGAGGTCATTGCTAAAGTAAACGGCAAGTTGTTTTTGCATCCATTGTAGTGACTTATTAGTTTGTCACAAAGACTCCTTTGGTTTTGGTTGTTCCTTAGGCTTTTGAGGGATCGAAGTCCCAGTATTATTTTTCAAAGATATTTCTTTATTTGGGGAAGTTTCCTTTATTACATTTTTATAATTACTCCCATGTGGTTCTGCCTCTGCTTGCCTCTCCTTTTCCTTATTATTGCTTTCTTTGATTTGCTCGACTGGAAATCCAGGTTGTTGAGGTTTCGGTGAGCTACCAGTACCAGCATTAGGAATTGAAACATCTGGACTTTTGTTCGTTGTTCCTACAGCTTCCGCTATCGTTCCAATTCCAGGTTCAGCTCCGGGCACAATCGATTCAGAGTTGGAATTTTCTCCTCCTGTAGATTCAATGAAATTATAACTGGACGAATTTGAAATGGCAGCTAGTTGAACAGTGGAGATATGTGAATCGGACAGTACTTCTTCATAATTCTGTGACGATGCGCTGGTCTCAATTTGTCCAGAATACATTGCTTGCATTATGAGGTCACTAACTCTAATGGAAGAGTACTCGAATGGAACTTCCATTTCTACCCCTGACTCTACCATGGACGCTCTGTCACTTTCTGAATCCATTAGAATAATATTGCCAGTACTTGAGCCCGCTGTTGTTAATATAATTTTGGAGTCCATGGATATTAAGTCTGTGGAGCTGATGTGGGTGTGTGTCTTTGAATGGGTTTCAGAGACAGCGTTTGACGGATTTAAAATATCATTTCCACTTAGGTCACATGGGAGGAAGAGGGTGAATGGTTGGGATATCGCAGTTGAAAATAAGGATGATGGGTCAAATGGTTCTGATTCAGAGCGAAAATTTGATCCTTGTCCCTGTCCTGTTTGACCTGACTCCTGCGATAGAGAGAATTTATTCTCAATTAAAGGGTGGGAGTTGAAGTGATCAGTTTCTATTGGCGAGACTTGAGCACTATTAGAACTTGAGTTTGGCACAGAAGAATTTGGAATGTCCGTTTCCATTGTAAATATTGTTGTGAATTCTTGGGCAGGTTCTGGTTCTGGCTCTGGCAACGAATTAATTTGTATGTCAGATTTACGTTTTGAAGGTCCTTCTCCTGCAGCATTTTCCGAGTTGTTTGGATGAGTTGTAGAAATAGAGGATGTCTGTTGATATGGAATGATAAGGAGTGTTGTGCTAAGGAGCTGAGAATCTTCTTGTGAAATCAAATTCGAAGTTGGCAACAAGGATTGAACGATTGTGGCTGTCACAAAAGATTCGGAAGGAGCCCGTGAAATGCCTCCCCCTGACGATGCGTGTTCCTCTTCTGCAGATTGTAGCATGTCAAAATGCTGAGCAAGTTCCCTGGGATCTGCAGAATCCCCTTGGGATGTCGAAACAAAGGTATCTGAGGACGTCGGGGCATACACTGATAAGGGCTGAGGTGGTTGTTGCGAATCTGCTATTGCCCGAGGTACGTGCGAGCCCAATGAATGAGGTGGTGTTGTTGAATTCATAACAATGGTCTCTGCGAAACACGGGGCAATACTTTGAACTAAGCTGGACAAGTCTTGGTCCAACAAGCATTTATCTGACTGATTTTGGTCCGAGTTGGAATTTGAATTTAATGAGTCAGATGGATGTTTGATATTTTCATTGCGCTTCATTTTCTCCAACAAATGCCTTGGCATCGGCCGACAAAATCCACCAGAAAGATTAGCCCCAAATTTTTCAGAATGTTTTTGCTCTAAATCTGTAATGAAACGAATAATATCTTCAAAATTAAGAATTCCAGCTAACAACTCCTCTTCCCGCTGACCCAGCACTGAGCAGACGTTCTGTTTTTGAACAAGTACGGCAAAAGTATGGGTTTTGAGAACTTCGAGTAAGGACCCAACATTGCACTGAATGGAGATAGTCTTGAAGGATGTGCAGAGAGCGGAACTTTGTCCAATAAGCGTATTTGAATTGATGGTGCCATTCCAAATATGTTGTCGTATTAACTCATAAGCAGACACTCCTAGGATTTCCTTGGTTTCGGCATTCTGAACAATAACGCGCCCGATTCGATTTGTTGTCATCATGGAGTACACAGCAAAGGCATTGAAATCCTCATGAACTGTTACAGGGATCTTAACAGGGATTCGCCAAATCCGTATTTTATGAAACCATACCGTCATCTCGATGTCTTCATGCGTTAAGAAATTGTTATTGACCAGCCAATCATTGGAACTAAATTCAAAATCTGTATATAATACTGAATTATCCAGTACAAGGACGATTTTGGCATCTGGCTTATCACCAAGTCCGTAGTCACGAATGGCTTCTAGTGCTGCAAACAGTACACCACCTGAACTAGCTGAAACGGGCATACCCTCCTTTAACATTAATTCTCGTGCTTTAAGAAATGTTTCCTTGACTGGGACTTTGTACCATTTATCAGCTGCAGAAGTATTTAAAACACGAGATAGAGAAGGGAAAGCATAGTCTTCAATAAATACTGTGTCCCGATCATAAGTTGACTTTTCATTTGGATTCGAAAGTTGACCACTAATATCAGCTCCAATGACGATGCAATTTTCATTGGCATGCTTCACTAATGGGGATAAGCCGGAAATCATCCCACCCGTTTCGTAGCCACAAACTAACATGTCAATTTTATCATCAAATTGTGCCAGTAATTCAGGACCAGTCCACCAGAAATGCGTCTCCATACTTAAAGGCTCTTGAAATGGGTCCAGGATGTAGGAGTCTTTAATTTTGGTTGATAGAAATAGAGCCATCATTGCCGGAGAATCCTTTGAGACTCTGTTATCAGAAGCTTCTTCAGGTGCTCGAATAATTTTTAAATTCATATGATTCAGTAGTTTACACTTAAATTTGGAAGCTCGATCAGGGAGTATTGACATAATTTCATATTTTTTCCCTCTCCGAATGTTTGCTATTGCAAGAGCCATTGTGAAAACTGAGGATGTGTGAGTTATTAGCGTTGTTTTGAATGGTACAATCGTCTCGGAACTTTCTAGATCTTCCAGTAGCATGGCTACCACACGATCTTTGGAGGAGCCAGACATGATATTTTGAAATTCACACTTAACCCACAACTGACACTTGAGATTGAGAAATTTAGGTAGATTTTGAAGGCGGATTAAATCTGTGCACATGTGCTGATGATTGTCATATTTTGACATTAATTTATGAGCCACAGAACGATACTGAACTTTTTTCTGTAGGATATTATGTATTGTTTCCGAATTTGAAGAATTTATTTCATCAGGGGTGAGAGTGAGAAGGGCTAATTTGATGGCTTCAGCCATGTCAGTCATTTTAGATACAAGTTGAATTTCCCGCTCTGCATCTTGAAATGAAGCTTCACCTGCTTTCCGCTCAAGATTCTCTGCTGGAAGGATTAAGTCTTTAGATTTTACTTTTATACCCGCTCCCGCTACGGCTTCTTCGTTTGGCTTGCTATCCGGATCGAGTTCATTACTGGATTCTTTACTCGAATATTGGGACAAGTCCAGACAAGAGGTTTTTTGACTTTTTTCTTTTTCTGTGTCATCTTCTGAATTTTTATTATCAGTTTCCTTCTGGGAGCCACCTGCAGTTTCCGATTCTGATGTTTCGTGCTCGTCTGTCTTGGTCAAGCTTGATTGAATCTGTAGATTGAAACAATAATGCGTGTGTCATTTTTAATTTGTATGTTGCAATTTTCATCAAGAATGTTACATTTTTTTAAATCTATCTGTTATGTCTTTCGCTTTGGAAATTATTAAATATAAAATTTTTTATATTTTTCTCCTTCCTAAAAAACTAATGTATTAGGTCCTATCACAATCCTCCAATATGCAATTTATATTTTGCATAATTACTAAAGGAAAACTGAACTGTTGCAGTTTGTAGGGTGATAGCAAGCTGTGTGAACAATGTGTTTCCATTTTCAATGTGTATATATGCATTATAATTGAGTTTCATAGCGCGTTTTCAATATTACAATGGGTGAAGAAAGTGTGACGTGGGAAAAATGTTCGAGATAATCGCTTTTTCCCAAATTGATAGGCAAAACCAAACTAAACCACGAAAGTATGATGCGATATAATTATTAGTATTTGTGTAGGATGTCCTATACAGAAAAAACTGTGGTTGTCTCTATATAGTCTAGTAGAGCATATCCTTTAAACTGCTATGTCATTGCCATAGACGTAATATGTGGTACGTATATAGTGTGGCTAGAATAGTTATACATAGTTGGAATAGCGCAGCGATTGAGAGTATGTATACTATGTGGGAAAGAAGGTACAGAATTTTAGTGGAAGAAATACACGGAGAGAAGTGAGAGGAAGATTTCAAATTGTGATTTATCGTCGAGATGGGTTACAAGGTGGGATGGTATGTCTTGAACTTGATACCGGAACAGTAGCTCGATAACAGATCTGAATTCTTAATTTGAGAGACCGACCACAGAGAAAATTTATGAGACAATTTAATCAGAGCGAGTTGTGTGGGTAATGGAATAATGGAAAAAGTGAATTATTATTCAGGGACCCGGGTATCGGTTACTCTTTCTTTAGACTACACCAAACCATGCAATTGTATGGGAGTCTCGCCAGACCATTCCTCACCACCACCACCATCACCCAATAACTACTACAATATCATATAATAAAACGGCTCGATAAGCGTAAAAGTGTATCTATATATCAATATCAATAGTGGTCTGGCTCTCGTATGGTGGTGGTGGTGGCTGAAATTTGATACGATACAGATATCCAATGCAATGATCCTCGCTTTACTTTTACTTTGGCTATACACAGCTGTACATTGATTTTTTTATATACCCTATGTCCTCACTGTAGTACGCGAATGAGGTAGCCTAGGTACTTTTCCTTTATTAGCACCCACTCTAGATATCCCACACAATAATAGACACTTTTATTTAAACTAAATGCTGTAATGCACTACTTACAAACACAATGGATAAATATATATAATTTGAGAATTCGAACGTTCCAAGCTGAAAATATCGTCTGTGAAGAACCAAAATGACCCATTTCCAGTTTTAGCTAAAAAAAATATGTACTATCTACAAAAATATTGAAATATGTCTTGAAAGCATTTAAATCGACCATTTTGTACTTTTCAAAAACATGTCAATAGAGAATTTTGCGCTTTTCAAAAATATGTAAATAGAACATTTTGGAATTTTCAAAAACATGTAATTACGTAACCTTTAACACAAAAAAAATTTAAGTAGAGCAATTTTCACTTTTCAAAAACATGTAAATAGAACATTTTGGAATTTTCAAAAACATGTAATTACGTAACCTTTAACACAAAAAACATTTAAGTAGAGCAATTTTCACTTTTCAAAAACATGTAAATAGAACATTTTGCACTTTTCAAAAACATGTCAATAGAAAATTTTGCGCTTTTCAAAAATATGTAAATAGAACATTTTGGGATTTTCAAAAACATGTAATTACGTAACCTTTAACACAAAAACATTTAAGTAGAGCAATTTTCACTTTTCAAAAACATGTAAATGGAACATTTTGCAATTTTGAAAAACATTTAAATAGAACAATTTACACTTTTCAAAAACTCCTAATTAATATGTTTCTCATTTTATTTTCATGACATAGCTCATTTTGATTCGAGCTAATTGGATATGGGTCATTTTGGTTCTTCACAGGCGATATGCTACCTGAATTACAATATATAGTTGATTACAAATATAGCTTGAATTCGCATCTTTGAAAAAAGCAACCTTTTATTTTGAAAGGCTTTTTTAAAATGAAGCTAAATTTCTTATTTCAAATATTTTTTAAAGTACCTACTACCTACCTACGTAAACACGCCCTATTTGGGTATTTTTAAAAACCCCTTTATAAGTTTTTCAATTTTCATAAGTTCTATAAAAATTGAATTTTTAATTATGAATTTTCTTTCTAGTACATCGTTCGTCGTTCCATTAAACGACCATGTATTTCTTTTTTCATATTGCATCGCGTGACACGAGTCTTGAGCATTAAATTTAGTGGTGGGGTGTTACATTATAAATGGTGAGAGATGGCGGATGGCAGAGTGGGGGAGGGGTGCTACATATATATAGTTTTAATCAATAAAGATATTCAATGTTGAAATGAAAATCGACATCCCCACACCAAGATTGCGATTTTCATTTCGATTGCAGCAACACATTATACTTACGATTATTATAATATGTATGATGATGATCTGAACTGAAAGGAACTAACTTTACATAGTATCCCTATTATTATCTGTATCACCAAATCACCATGTTATGATAAACTAAAATACAGTACTACTACTACTACTACATAACTATCCTTATTTATAGCATGTATAATTAAATAGCAAGAAGAAATACTTGTATAAATATCAGTACATGAGTACCGAGTACAGTCCTAGTACTAGTACTGTACGTATCTTTCGTGCTTATACATAAAGTGTACAATTCCAGATACTGATAGTAAATAGTTAATGTTTCTAGTGGACCGTTAAGGTTACTCTTTTCATCTTTTTCTCTTGACTTGATGAGATAAGATGAGATTGGTAAAATGCACCGACAAGTATTAATCACTATATATACTGGAGAGCAATGGGAACGAGCGAGCGAGAGAGTTGGTTCGATAGCAATATCCGAATATCCGAGAGACTCGGTTCAAAAGTGCACACATCCATTTCATTATTTCATAGCTCCCTGTCATGTCATCATCCTCTCTCTCTCTCTCTCTCTCTCTCTCTCTCTCTCTCTTTCACTCTTTCCCTTTAATTTATTTTTTTCCCTTTCCTTTTTACGACCGCTGAAATTCATGTGTGTATCTTTTCCTTTCCCCTGCTTCATCCTTTCTTTCCGTCCAATAAACTTGTCTGACTCTGTACACTTAAAATAATCATAATAATCTTCATTCAATTCTATCTCTCCATTCTAAATAATTTTTGCAATCTGCACGAAGCACGATGCACGATGCTCCCTCTTTTTTTTTAAATAAAAAAAACTTTCTATTTTTCAGGATTGAAAATTGAAGTGGAAAAGTTGAGGTTTATTTATACGTCAAGCTTTGATTTGGAATTATAATTTTGAAACATTCATACATGATAAATCATAGGGACATGTCATGTCATACCATACCATAGTACCATACTATTGCATTTGATTTTGTATCGGCAACCAAGTTGCATGCCGCTTGCCTGTCGCTGTCGCTATTAATATTTCCTTCTTGGAATTAGAATCAGAAGCGAGCGGGATAGAAGGGGAAAGTATCATTATTTTTGTATGTAAAGTACACACAAAAATAAATCTTGGTCATATGGGTAATATTATATTATGGAATTATATGGGATATGAAAGAAAGCACCTGGCTGTGGTAGTGGTAGTTATAGATTGAAAGCATTTGTAAAAAAAATCAAAATGATGAAATCCATGTGTTATTTTAATGTATTGATAGTGGCATTCGCTTTTGAGAGAAGCATACGCTTAAAGAGACCAAAATTCAAAATACGTTTTATATTATACTGAATAATGCTGACTATCTTATATACCAAAAAATTCCAATTCGAATCGCTATATGAACGAGGGAAAATAGTTGTACTGGGCACATTTAATATGTGTTCTGCATATAGGAGATACTGATAGACACACACAGAGATGGATGAGTATTGGGAAGACTCTGAGTGAGTGAGTGAGTCTGTTCACTATTCCCTATTTGTTGTGCGGGAGAAATTGAGTGTTCAGTCTCAGTGTTGTGCGTGTTGAGGATGTGTATTTGTGAGAAAAAGAGATGTGTGTGTGTGGAGTGAAAAAAGTAAAAAAGGGAAAAATATGAATTATAGAGTTGGACAGAAGAGGAGCGCAGAGTTTCTTCTTCATATTTTTTCATATATCCATCAAGTTCATCTCTTTTTCATGATGTCGACGCATATTTCAATTGGGAAGCGACGTTTTTCTCCTCTTAAAAACTGTCTGCCTTTCATTGTCACTTCCAATATTCATCGCTTCCCTAATGCAAATCCAATGCTTCTTCAAAAAAAATCCAAAATCTAAATCCAAACTCAAATCCAAATCCAAATCCAAACCCAAAGAAAACTCCATACTCCATCTCATCTCACTCATCGTCAGTCAGTCGCTCAGACACGAGAAACCGAGGCCGAGAAACGAACCTTTATAAACTTTTTAGAAACTATGTAGAATGTAGAAAAATTCGACTGGTGCATTTGGACGTATACTTTGCGTGCATACATTATGAAGTTGCTTATTCATATAGGCACTTTCTGTATATTAACTATAAAACATATAACAATCCTAAATCATAGGTGAATACGCCCACAGTCCCCGTGGTAAGAACTGAAAATTTTAAAAAATTGAACTGAACTGAATAGATAGAGATATTCGGATTTGGATTTGGATTCAAATTCAGACCAACTGAGACCAACGCCAAGAACCGAAACCGACCATCACACACAATTGTGTGTGCACCTAGTTAATGAATACTGTATCGTCTGTGAAGAACCAAAATGATCCATATCCATTTTTACCTAAAAACAATATCAACTATCTACAAAAATATTCAAATATGTCTTGAGAACATTTAAATAGAACATTTTGCATTTTTCAAACACATGGAATTAGAAAATTTTGCACCATTTCAAAATTATGGAATAAGAACATTGTGCACCTTTTCAAAATTATGGAATTAGAAAATTTTGCACCTTTTCAAAATTATGGAATTAGAACATTGTGCACCTTTTCAAAATTATGGAATTAGAACATTGTGCACCTTTTCAAAATTATGGAATTAGAAAATTTTGCACCTTTTCAAAATTATGGAATTAGAACATTTTGCACCTTTTCAAAAATATGAAAATAAAGCATTTTACGTTTTTCAAAAACTCCTAATTAATATTTTACACATGCTTCTCATTTTGTTTTTGTGACATAGCTCATTTTGATTGTAGATTGAATTTGATATAGGTCATTTTGGATCTTCACCGACGGTAAATAATATAAAGCACATGCCACATGCCACATTCATTATCCTAATAACAGTAATAGTACGTGAGCTGATAAATTGTCATACAAGTCCAAGTCTCGAGGAGGTACATTTTTCCAGATTGCTTTTTATTTTACTGCATGTGCAGACAGACGGCAAGTAGACAGAGCCTACACCATGTGCATAAGTGTAACCGTAACGAAAGGGAAAGCAAAAGCTAACGGTAACGGTAAGGGAAGCCCGGCCGAAGCCAAAATTTTGAGTCTTGAATGAACTGTGAACTGTAATACCCTAATAATGTACTCACGCACGGTAGCTCTATATTAAAAATGCCCACACAAAGCGGAGGTAATTTTATTTATTTATGAATAACATGCGGTATGCTAATGTTGGTGATGATGGCCGTGGTTTAGGTTTGGTTTTTGGCTTGGTTCTACATTTTTTTATTCTGTTGTACGTCTCTATTCATGTACAGTGAACACATGTATAGGTGGTAATAATGTAATAAAATAACTCAAATTGGGGCTTCACATGATAACTTCACTTTCCCCCTTTTTTTACGATTTTCATTGTCACTATATATTTACTGTCACTGTCAACGTCAAGTCAACATTTTCAATATGTGCCCGCACCGACAACGACTAAAAGCAATAGGGAATTTGAATGGGATTTATCGAATGAATTGAATGTTGAACGTTGTATTCTATGCAAAGTATTAGGATTGTGGTGGACATGGTGGATGTAAATATTTAAATCCCATAGGAAATTTTATAGGATTAGTAGACGAATTCAAATTAGAATATGAAAGAAGTGTGTGGAAGACATAAAAGGGAAAAAATATAATCTGTAAAAAGTAAAAGCTATAGTGACCTACCTTACTTCCAGAGGGAGCTGAGCGTTCCATATACGGTGACGGTTTTGAGGTTTATCCAAAAGTTTTGGGAGCTCGAACCCGAAATCCCGATTCCCGATCCCGATTAAAATTTTGTTTTCAACGGCTCAACCTGTGACCTGATTGAAAGAGATTTAATTTTAATATTTTGTGATGTGTAAGTGAAATCCAGATTTTCGAAAGTACTCAAAAAATTCAGGAATTGAATTAGGTGATGAAAATAGAGGTATAGCAATAGGTATGGGTGTAGGTAGTTACTTGGGCCTTTTAAAAATATTCACGGATTTACAGAACCTGAAAAGGTGCCAATTTAATAATGCAATATTTTAGTTTGCAATTTTGCAAAAATTATCATAATAATTTAAAATAATAATTTTAAAAATTAATAGCTACCTAATTAATTATTCATTGAATCTGAAATTCTGAGCTGATGCCCCATTCCCCATCTTGCTTTTTAGAACCGCAGCGCGCCGTAATTTTGAATTTTTGAATAATTACTTAATAATTTATTTTTGGAATATTATTAAGAATTTGTGTGATTAATTTTTTTAATTAATTTTCGTCATGATTTATATTTCGAACTGGTTGAATAATATTAATGGAGAGAGGGGAGGGTTGCCGGTGCAATTTGTAAAACTATGGGCAAATTGAATGTAATATCCTTTGTGTTCAAAATTCTTCAAAATACAATATAAATAATTTCAGCATAATTATTATTAAATAGGTATGGTCTATAAATTCTGTCACCCAAATTATACCTGTACTAGGACCCATACATATAATTAAGTCTGGTCTGTACTACTATAATTATGTGAGTGTCGCCAATTTGGAGTGCCTAATTCGTAATTATTAGGGTTAAAATATACTTCTCCTCATAAGTAACTCATTAAATTATCACAGACATTATAAATCTATACAATGCAAATTATCATAAATCAAGTTTATGATTTACATAATATATTGTGGAAATATGAATTGTAAATATGTAATAAAATTATTACTAATCATATTTAATAAAATAAACATGTGGAAGTCATTTGCAAGCAAATGTTTGTTGCATGGGCTAAGGCCAAAACCCAAAATCGACTTAATGAATAAATTACTAATTCCGTATTACAATAGTGATTACTCATGCATTGCGTGACTACTCATACAATGGTACTACTGGCACTATAGTAATCCAGTAATCCGTATAAAATTGCGAAGAAAAGAATAAAAAATGTTGACATTATAGACATCACAGTGGAACAAAATTTGAATATAATGAAGGGCTTGAAAGAAATATGCAGAATAATGGTGAGCTTGGTTTTGGCTTTTGATTTTATAGCAGCGTCGAATTAATAGAGTAGAGGTGCATTGTATATAAATGCACTATGAATTTAAAAAACAAAGAAAAATGCAATTTAAATCCCAGTAGTACATATATGCATGTAGGTAGGTACATAATATTCTGTTTCTGTACAATAATGGTCATAGTAATGGTAATTAGATGGAGGGATCATAGCATAATGAACACGAGTACAAAGTTTTGTTTTTCCCTTCACGCTCTGCGGCACTAATTGGGATCAGGAACTCAGTGAGAGAGAGAGAGAGAGAGAGAAACAGAGAGTGATCCTCATAATTGTCGACTCTATAGTTGTCAGGTTAATTAGACAAATCTCAAACTATTTCACACTCAGTTCATGACGCCTATTCAGTTAATTAATTAGAGTATGAATACTGTATGGGGACGTGAGTTGGTGGTTCCTGGGCTCTGTAATTACATGCACAGTCACAAACTGTGGGGGGACGGGAGCTGTAACGGTAACGGTAACGGCAACGGCAACGACAACGACCACGTCAACCTGCCGGTACCGGGTTAAATACCCCACACCACCTTGTCTCTCCTGCCTCTGAATTTGTACGAGGAAATGAACGGATACAGGATCGGGATCGGGATCAGGATCATGAACATGAAAATGAGCATGGAAATATATAGAAATGGAAATTACACTATTATTATTAGAATGTATGTATTTTCCTTCCTCTCTATAGTTTTGGTTTTGGTTTTCGTTCAAGTTTACGGATGGATGGATGAGGCAGGAGCATACATTGCATTGCATTACATGGCTTTGACTTGCTCAGAGGCCTTCTTATCGTTAGCCGAATGAGAAAGACGAGAGACCTATTATTAAAAGCATGTGAGGCTCTCGCATGCTACGCGTTCCCCGCGTCTCTCTCCCTCTAAATCCAAGAATTGACGATAACTATTTCCCATTTGTCGAGGTATTTGGAGCCCGATTGTGTAAATGTGTAAATACGGAGCTATAACTATTACATAAGAACATTATGGTATGTTGTAATGCTCAAAGTGAAGTAGGTACCCACGCAAAACAATCCGACAGATTCCTGTAGTTCTATCCTATAGTGCCAATTTGTAGGATTTTCGAACGTTTTCCGACACATTTGTCCTACAGTTGAATCTAAAGGATCCAACAGTTGCAGAACCATCGGAAAAAATTAATTAAATTCCCACTCTTTCGAGGATTCGAACCCACGACCTCGACATCCGAATGGTTGTTCCTTAACCACTCCGCTACCTATCCTTATTTGATTATGTGGTGATTTAATTTTTACTTATAGCGATCTCATATTATTTTTTTATTACTTTTTTGTTATTTCTGCTTATATTATTAAAATTAAAATTTAAACGATAGTAAATACCAAAACTAATGCAGGTAATGTTCCCTTGACCTACTTTAATCAGTTAGATTGATGTAACGCAACTAGTTTGAAACACATACACATATTAAATAAAAGTCGTGTGGTTTAAACAAATTTCTTATTAATTGAACATATTTTAAGTCATTTAACAGTTAAACATTATTAATTGTTAAATATACAATTTTTTAAATGTAAAAGTTACAATTAAAACACACTAGTAATTAAAAAACTTTAACTTTTGCATTTTAAAGTTTAACATGCATTAAAACTACCTCAAAAGCATCAACTTTAATTAAATTACTTAGGAATTGACCCTGGGCTATAAAAATATGTCAAAGGTCAAGTTTTGAAATTTTTACTAACATATTTAAGTTTATTATATAGTAAAAATATCATCATTCATCCTATCGTCATCTATCCCATAGTCAGTACTGTGGCATCCGATAGTGACCCAACTCATCCGATCGTACACCCAGTCCAATGTCTCACTGTTGTATTTCCGATGGGCTCCTACGCCGTATTTTTGCGTGGGTATAGGGAACAAGCTAACCTATTCCGATGTCGTAAGGTACACTGGACTCTGAAATGGGGTTTTAAATGATAATGAGCTAATTACATGCATAACTAGATAATATCCTTTGGTCTCGGTTCGGTTGTACTACATATATAACTGTGTACTGCCACTCAAAAGTTGAGAAATACGGTTTAAAATTCCTTAAATCTAAAGCATTAACTTGTATACGTTGTGGTAAGTGTAAGCAACTCAGATAACTAACTAAATACTTGGAAATAGAAATTACTGCCTATTTTTGTTTGGGTTTTAAAAAGTTTAAAATTTCTAATTTTGATTTATGTTTTTAAAATTTTATAGAAAATCGGAAAAAATAAAAGGGTACGTTTTTGAATACTATAGAATGGTTATGATTTTTACCAAATAATTTTATTTTATTAATCACTGTGTTGCGCTTTTTAAATACCAAAGATTTGTATACTTTTACATTTACAACATACGGCACAGTTAGTCGGAAAAGTTCTACCACCTGAGGCACTCTGCGTAAAGCAAGAGATTTTTTTACGTTTTCAAAAAATCTAGACAGACTATACTGCATCTTTGAGCGAATAAAAGCTACTAGCGTTTATTACAGCATACACGCAGGGATTATTTCCAGCCTACTTTCTCCCCGTAGAAACAGCGAATTGCTAATTTTCTTTCTCATACTTGAAAAATATTTTAAAAGTTCTATGTAGTACGTTTCCGTTTCCGTCCCCGGAAACGTGAACCAACGCAGTAGTGCATTGTTATAATGTAATGAAATCGACTCTCAATGAGCTTTGAGCTATGCATTTAAAAAGTCTAAAAAAGAGAGGACGAGAACGAGGACGAGGACGAGGACCTCAAGCCTTAACTTACGTAGTCTCTTAAATTGTAGTTGTAGATTTACCTTTGACTTTTGACTCTCTACTTTTGGCTTTTACTTTTTTTTTTAAAGAAATTGTTTCTCCACTCCACTCCTCCCTCTCAGGCTCAGAATTTTCAGGCTCAGGTTTTTTGGGAATTGAATCTGTGTTTTTGGAGCACCTACTATGCTATGTATATAGCTTGTTTCTCAATCCTGCAATTATTAGGTCGTAAAATATGCTCACTCAGCTAATGCACTCTATATTCCCTATGTGATCTCATTCATTTTGGATGTGGTTTTAGCCTTCATTTCCATATCCACTAGAAGCAACGTATTTTCTCGGTCTCTCTCTCTCGGATCGCTCTGGAAAACAGAAAAGGAGCCCAAACTCCAAACTGAACCAATTGCGTCTCTGCTCGATTTCAACTAGCAACTACTTTCTAGTAGTTTTTAGTTCGAGTTCTACTTCGACCTCGACTGGGACTTAATTGTGTACGCACCGTATTTCCTGTGATAGTACACCTGAAAACTCTCTCACTAGTCAGCTTGGACCTCTTCTCACTCATCAGTAAAATTCTGCATAATGTTAAAGGCTATGGATAGTCCGCTCAGCACAATAGTAAATACGGTACACGTACTTATCAGGACTACAAAATGCTTTCACATGAGACATTAGACACAGTAGAGGAGAATTGGGGGCTTCGTATGCGTACAGTGTTTAGCATATGGGCTGCTGCTGATATGGGATAATTTCCGTAACATTACATAGGTGCTTCTAACTTGCCTTACTATTACTCACTACCAACATTATAGAATTATAGGGTACTATGGGGAACTGAAACTGCGGCTGAACTGGAACTGGAACTGGAACGGGAACGGGAACTCAGGACCAGGACCAAGGACGAGGGCACTAGGAACTACAGAAATAGTCATGAAAATGATAGGATTGAAATTTGCAATGGTAAATGGTAAGAAGATGTACAGCCAGTATTATCCTATATACTGGATCAAAGACCAAAACCGAGACCAAGTGCACACACTCCTCTTTTATTCCTCTCATCAGCTCATTAAAAAGTCCGAGTGAAGAGAGTTAACTGATTTTAGGAGGCTGTGTAAATGGAAGCAGGAGTGTATTTAATATTATGCCTAAAACGTACATACATTTTTATAAGCAGTATAGCTATTCATATACGTAGGTATATGTGTCCCAGTCCCAGTACATAGGTATGCCTATACTACTGCATAGCGACTATACCTCCAATTCCCATTCTCATCGAGACGACGACGACGGGAACAGCTCCGTGGCGTCATGGTCATGGCTTGATGGCTCCGTGAACAAATACATGTGCAGTAAAATTAACATGGGCTCATATGCCTGGGAAAAGAAAATGAGATGAAGATCATAGATTTTAAACATTACAATACGATAAGGATAACCATTCCAAGCTCTAAACAATTGACTTTCTTGTATCCATTAATTCCCATTCATTCTCCTTTTCTATGGAGTTTTTGTACCTGCTGCAGCTGTAGTTGTAAGCTACACACAGAATACGTAAGGGCATCTAATATCCTTTATCGGCGTTATCACTATTGGATTGAAAATTACTGTGTGGTCCTTTCAGTTTCATATTCTTTTCGAAACAAATGAACACACGATCTATGTCTGTTTATGGTTTATTCATGCATGGCTTGAGACGAAGACGAAGTGTGCTGAACAGGTCTGAATTCCTGGAAATTCGCAAAATGCAAAATGTATGCAAAATCTTTATTTGGATTAAATGCGGGGGCACGTGGGTTAATTAATTAAGGTTAATGAGCTGATTTATATGTAATTTTGCATCGTAAAGTCGTAAATTATTCTGTATTCTGTAATGTTTCTAATTAATTAGTGGGTTAAAAAATAGTTCAAATTTTAAATGTAATTAATTCTGTAATATGTAGATGCTGTACTATAGTACCACAATCTAAAATAGTGCAAATAATAGGCATGGTTGGACAGGTTGGTTTATAGAAGGGCAGAAGGACACTGCCTGCCTTTGCCTGTTAGTCAATTAAGAAATAAAATTACTTGCACACATAATGTAATGTATCCCATATATTCAGTACATAGTAAGTATCAGCAATATATTATCGTCTGTGAAGAACCAAAATGACCCATTTTCATTTATAGCTAAAAACAATATCCACTATCTACAAAAATATTGAAACATGAAATCATTTAAATAGAATATATTGTACTTTTAAAAAATATGTAAATAGAACATTTTATACTTTTCAGAAACATGTAAATAGAACATTTTACACTTTTCAAAAACATGTAAATAGAACATTGTACACTTTTCAAAAACATATAAATAGAACATTTTACACATTTCAAAAACTCTTAATTAACATTTTACGCATGTTCCTCATTTTGTTTTTATGACATAGCTTACTTTGATTCTAGTTTATATTGGATATGGGTCATTTTGGTTCTTCACAGACGATATGTCATTTACAGTATACCTATGAAATCTTTCCACATTTTCTTTAGGTGCGTCCCAGTCGATGTGTGATTAGAGAAATAGATGATCGACCGGTACCGGTACCGGTACTGGTGCTGGTACTGGTACTGGTACAACGGGGACTGGGGTCCTGGTGCGATGTGGTAGTTAGAAGTTGGGACGGGAGGCAGTATAGACAGTAGACAGTAGACACAGAGTCAGTGTGAGTACTTCCCATTATCTTTATTGACTCAAGTTACCATTAATTTCCTGGTCTCCAACGAAGTGCCAAAAGATTGATGTATGAGCCTTGAGAAGAAAGAGAGGATTGTCATTCTAGAGATGAATCGTCTATACTCCGTCATTATTCCCATTCCTCCCTCCTCCCGGCCCCGGCTGCTCGCCCTCATCCACACTAACTCCTTCCCTCTCGTTTGTCCTTATCCTATAGTCATATATTCGAATTTCTATTCGTTTTGGCCTCTGTATTCCCCCTACTCCTGTATCCTATGGGTAATGAGATGACTTTCCTAGTCTAACTCTAAGCGTTAATGCAAGTATCTTCATCTTCTGTCTTCTCCCAATCCCAACATATAGTAGGTAGGTATATTCATTCTTACATATAGTCTACAAATTGAACATGGTTGTCACCGTAGAAATCAAAATCAAGTCATCCGAATAGCTGTCCAAAAGGAAAAATATATAAACCCTTTCCTTGCTGTACTGTGTAGGGACCATTTATAGGATTTTTGCACACATTTAAAATTATTGGATATTTTCGGCGTATGAACAACATTAAATTTTTTAACTGTATTTTGCTTGATAATTTAATTATATGCATAAAATTATAAACTAAAAAAAACGTGTGGACGATAAACATTGACGAAAATATGGTGGTGGGGGTGCCATTGACATTGAGTTAAATTTGGTTTTGAATGGGATCACGAATTCGGATCAGAGCGGTGTGTCCCCCACCATCTTCGCCGTTTTTCTCTTTGAGAACGGTAACTCAGTGAAAGAAGTAGAAGCGGGCTCAAGCAATAACTGATTTAGTTTGGAAGGAGAGAAGAAAAAAATCAATTTCTTAACAAATCTCCGGTTTTGACACAAGCAAATCTTCAAAACATATTATAGATGTAGTGCTGAGTACCGTTATACCGTTACCGCTATATCAACAAACTACCCGCATATCATATTATTATGGGAAGGGCATAAGGGCAGGTGCAAGGGCCACGCACTCCATAGCTCCACATTCGAACTTGAGGAACGTACCATGTATTTATAGACGACTACGAGTCACGCTGCAAAGCGGCTACGACAATGAAAACGAATCTAAAGATGTTATGTTATGTTATGTGATTTGGTGAGTGTGTGACTAAAAGTAAGTTATATAGTATCTATAGTGAAATAGTGTGTGAACTACTCACGATGTGTACAAGATTGGGGCACGCAGTACCTGTAGTAATAAGGTGTTAGATACATATATGTAATAACGATGCACAGAGATAGACTAGTCATATAGATATGATATGATAGTTATACTTCACCAGTCAGTTGGATTTGTAGGGGAGAAAAAAAGCGGAAGAAAAGTGTGTGAAGAAGCAGGCGAAGAAAATAGGAAAATAAGAAAAGGAAAAAAAAACGAAGGAGAGCGAAGAGGAGGCGGAGAGCGCGAAGAATAGACAGAGACGGAAGCTTGAGAAGATGAGAAAAGATACGAGGACTAAGAATGCATTATTATTCACCTCACAGGAGGGTGAGAGAGCTCTCTGCCAAAAGCAAGACGAAGAAGAAAAAACGCACAGGCAAAACGATTGGCGTTATGTTGGCAAAAGGAAAGGAAACCCCAAGGAAAAGATATGATTCAGGAAGAAGAAACTTGAACGTCACTCTGTACTCTGTTCAATGTCAAACCCGGACCCGAGTACATATGGGAAGGAGAACGATGCAATTTCTATGGATTTTCTTCTGCACTTTTCAAATAACGTTTATAACCCTATATATATGCTTTCCCCTCGTTTTCGTTTTCGTTTTTTTTTAAATAGATATTTTATATAGATATATATAGATAGATAGTTTACGCACCCATCCTTAAGAAATACAACTCAACCAAGTTCACGTTCAAGCTCATCCTCAACATATTCACCGAGCTTCCAAAGATATTATTACTATAAGATCTATTTCTTGTACTTATTCCAAACTCTGTGTGTAAGGTATGCTGTCTGTCTAATCGTAATAGTATATAGTATGTTTAGACACACGTGATGATACTACACGTGTGAAGCGCTATATCGGCAGCATCAGCCCCCTTGCCCTTGCATACTTGCATTATTCGATTTCGTTTTCTTTCACTATTGGAAATGGCTTGGGATCCGTATATTTTTTATGACTTGTACGAAGGAGAGTGAGACGAGATTATAAAGACATTTCCAAGACGTGCTCAACTGATCGACAGACTATAAACCTTCCCATCGCCTATCCTTTCGTCATCCCTCGTACTCGTACTCGTATCATCCCCATAAACAAAATCAATGCCTCCACCAAAAGTGTAAAAAACATTATTGCCATATGTCCTATAGAAACAAAGTTTAGTTTTTATTTACACATGAATTTAATATTTCAATTTTCAATAAAACTATGTGACTGTCTTCACATTAAAATTTATTCAATTTTAAATAATTTGTAAACATTTTGTATTGAAATAAAATTATTGAAAAAAATATGGAATTTAAAAAAAATATATAATGTATATCGATCATCGATAGCAGCCGTACCAGTAAATTTGAGGAGGTTTGAACTTACCGCCAAATCTAAAATTCGATTTTTTTTTACCGGATACTTACTGAGTATATTATGCACATAGAAGATTTAGAAATTTAGGAAGTACCTACCAGATAAATGATTGGCACTTGTAACCACTCTTTTCGATTCTGTGTGCTGAAGTTGATAATTATCTCGCTGCTGCTGGTCGAATACTAACCTGCCTTACTTTATATTTACGTAGACATTTAATCGCAAATGTTTGTGTGTGTGCGAGAGTGTGAATGAAGTGGGCTACGCTGGGGTATAATGAACCAGTTCCAGATGAACACAATAATGTTCCAGCCAAATTCAGTGAGAGAGATTAGGCCAAATTACTTAGGTAGATGGGTTGTAAGATAAGTACTGTAATTATATTGCATATGACATTGATATCGGTATTGTATTTTGATCGTGAGCATATTACTCTGTGGTTGTGATTTTGATTGGGAGCCCGATCACTAATCGCAAGTATCCTATGCTCTAGTCAAACCCTTCACTCTCCCATTCATCTGCACTGTGTAAAGCTTCAATATTACCACACACGGTTTATATGGTATTTGCGTCTACGGATCACACTCTCAGGACTGCGAGTACAGTATACAGTCCATCCATATAAATTTTCAGCTCTTACTGTAATATAATGAATGGGAAAGGATGAGCGAGGAAACAATCAAGGAGGATTATATTTACGCCACTATCCAATAAAATCAAAGCCAAAAGCAAGATTGAAAGCTTTATAATACTTTAAGCGGTTCTCTGTATTAATTTGGAATTCGGACAATTGATGATTTATTGGAGCCAAAGGCTGAAGGGGCTATAGTTCTTAATCGATGCGATACCATCTCTACTTTGGTCTTTGGTTGGGATTGCCTATTTGCACTGTTTGTGTCAAGTGCAAAATTCAATATATTGTCACTGAGAAATACAAAACATTATAAGAATGGCTTATTTACGTTTGCGTAGTTTTGAAAATATCAAAATTATTGCAAAATTTTTGCAATTTGAAATTTTAATTAAATTTAAAGAATGTAGTTTTTGTAAATTATAAATCTGTAAATAGTAAAGTTTTGCACATTTATTTAATTTTATAGGACATTAATTACTAACGGCCTACATGTCCCTGTACCATACGTTGCTGTTCCCGGTGTACGGGTTATACTAGTTATACTAGTATAATTACTGTCAAAGTAGAAACTTAAATATACTTGATTGACGAGAAATATCCATGGTTGATACTGACGCTATAGGATAGGATTGATTAATCGTACGACTATGACATGGAGACATCTCCCCTTCTTGAGTAGTGTAGTAAACCATAATGTAATCGGCATCGGCAAAATACTGTCAGCCAAAGTCGAACAACTGGATTGGAATTAAAAGATAAATCTCCAATCTTCAATCTACATGTTTAGTGTTTCAGGGGAGAAGAGACAAACCCAGGCAGGATGGCCGATGCCGATGCCGATGAGCTTGAGCAGCACATGTCACACTACTATATGGCATGGTCATGTTAGCCTATTCCTCTTCCTCGTTGTAATTTATCTCAAATGCTTTATAACAGCTTAAAAATTCTCAACGTACAACGTATTTCATGCTAAAACGATCGTCCGTCAATCGTAATGGCAATGGTAATAAATTCAGATCCATAATCCAGTATAGAAGCCAAACAACCTTACAACACTTCACTCTCCATGACATACGGCTTCAACTTTAAAACTTTAAAAGCTTTTCCCAATTTTAATGTACATAATTAATAATAAATTGCTTCATTTATTCAGTCAGAAGCAACAATACATTACAAGCATTAGGACCAGCGGTTTGAAAAAATAAAACTGTACATATAAAGGTAACGGTAACGGTAACGGACTGGCGCAGACGGTGAAGTCACATCAGTGAATTAGTAGTCGGTAACAATATATAATTTCTTGTATTAATATTGATTATGTTACAATATGGATGCGTGTATGTACGCACAAGGGTTTAAGTACCCGTAATTCTAACTCACTAGTGAGGAAGCTGAAGAGCATTCTGATATGATTTTCGTCCCATATTACAATGTGGACCCAATTTTGATTTCTTTTTCTTCTTCTTCGCCAACGCCTTTAAAGTTGGCGGATCACGTTTTGAAGATGAAGATTTTGGCGGAGAAGAAGTTCGAGTAGAAGTTTTCCGAGGCGAAGATCTTCTCGGAGGAGTACCTTCAGAGCTAGTTTTCGGAGATGGTAGCCATGAAGAAGCCGAAGGTTTAAGCGGAGAAGGCGTTCAAGTTGAATTCCTTCGATGTGGTGTACTACCCGGAGAAGGACTTGCCGGAGGAGATGGCCACGAACCTGGCATCTATGGAAAAAGTTCACAGATGGGGGCACAACAATTAAAACGTTGACCTTTTAACTTTTATCACCCCCATGACTGTAGCACTAAAGGTTTGGTTATGGTTGTAAGGGGCGCCGGTACTGTACTGACGCTCTGATTCACTTTGAGTTTTAAATTACAGTTTTACAACTATGGAATGTAAAGAATTTACATTCCCTAAAAAGTTCGAATTGTATAAATTAATTTGGTCACATATTAAATCCTAATTTATTTTGAATAATTTTTGGGTACGGAATTTATTTAATTAGTTTTATTTTTACTGAACTCTGTTTAAATTTTCCGAAGATTGCCTACATAATTTAAGTCTGTGTGTACCTCCACAATTACTGCATTCCCGTCACCCTTTTCTTTTTTGGTTTTGGTTGGAGGAGGGGACAATCGGCAAAGATGTGCCGAATGTTCCCTGGCTCCCGACGAGACTTACATACGGGACATTCCCTAATTTTATTATTAAATTGAACCTGGGTCTCAACGACCATATTTTTCACGGAGTTAGGTCGCCCCAACGCTGAGCATTCGGCGGTGACGGGTGCAGTAGTATTTTGGGTAGAGGTGGAGGCGATCTGTGCGTCCAAGTCTGTAGCTTTTGAAGGAATGAAAACAGGATCTGGATCCCAATTGATTGCTTCGGTAGGACTTTGAGGGGTGGACCCACACTCTCCTGTGTCGGGCCCAAGCCAATAGTCTTCCTGGTCTGAGGGGATCTCCATCTCCTCAAAATCATTTAGATCTATGTCCATATTGCTGCGACATACATTGGAAATATTTCAATTTATACTTACACCCTATCCCTAACTTAAATAATTAATTTTTCCAATCATGAATTATTTATTAATTTTAATTTTCACATATTTGGTAGGACTCTTGAATCGTGAAGTCCCAGATATGAATTCCGGTCGTTGGAGTTCCGATCGATCTTCAGCTCTGAGAATTTCGGTTCAAGGGAACTAATGAAATTTTTCACATATTTATATTTTAATTTTTCAATTTTTAAAGAACTTTACTTTCAATATCTAGACAACGGAAAGTAAGTGAAACATTATTACGCTAATCTTTTTGAATATTCAGTTTGGGGATCAATGCAGAGATATTCTGATTCATTGACCCAACGCAACTTATATAATTATCAATGACTTTGATTCCCATGAGTTTTAACTGTTCCTCATGAGTGCTTTGGGATGAAGTTTCCTCCCTGTCCCTGCTTTTGATTTTCTGCGAGCTTTTGGGAGTCCCAGGAGCTTTAGATCGAGGGCTCTGGACCAAGAGTTTTCGGGTCACCCTGCGAGATCTGGTGATGGCTCCTGTTCGTCTTTCGCTGTCAGAGAGGAGGCGGGGAGTAACTTCGCGACGTCTCCTACGAGACTTAGGAATTTTTGAGATCGCGGAAGCTTGGTCCACTGTCGAATCATAATAGTCAGTCGCTTCGGACTGAGAATCGGCGCTTTCACTTTCAGATTTGCTTTCCAAATTGTCTCTCGAAGGAGTTTTAACTTTTTGAGAATCTGGATGTTTACTTTCATTAACCAATTTATTTGAAATTGGTTTTACTTTCTCAGATTTCCTACTAACTAAGGTAGGAGTTAAAATTTTACTTCCGCTGGATCGAGAATGGGCGGATCCTCGGGCGGAAGGTGCATTTGAAGATTTATTTTGTTCCCCCGGACTCAGTCCAGATTCCCGGGACTGGTACGGAGAAAGTGAAGTTTTAGGACTCAGAATTTCTTTGTCCATGATTAACTGAGTTTCAACTAAATCTAGATCTAACGGATTTGATTTTGAACAGGTTATGTTCTCACTCAGGGTCGAGCTCGTTCCTGGACGTTCTACACCCCTCGGAGCGGTGATCACATTACCTTGAGTCGAGCTTTCGGAGCGAGCTCCGATCTCTACACTCTGTGCCTGATTACTTATGTGTGTGTTTGTATTTTTACTTATATCTAAATTAACATTATTATTAGGAAAATATTGAAACTTATTGTGAGGAATAAATTTTGGAGGCTGTAAAAATGGATTTACAATTGGTGGACCTAGTCCACTTTTTGAACTTATCGTGGAAGAGAAATCTCTTTCCCCAGTCGAACTGGCGCAATTGCCCTCTACACTTGTGGTAGGGAAAGATTTTTCAAATTGAGTCGAGCTTGTGAACAACGGTTCACCCTCTACACTCTTTGGTGGGGAAAAATTGTGTCGCTGAGTCGAGCTTTCGGAGCAATTTCCGATCTCTACACTCTCGGAATTTTGGGTGAGTCTGACCGGCCGAGTCGAGCTTTCGGAGAAGATTCCGATCTCTACACTCTGTGGTCGTTCAAACTTTGAGTTTTCACTTCCTCCGGAGGAGCTAGAATGTTTTTTGCTCTCCGAAGTGGTGGTTGAAGAATTTGTTTTGTCATTGTCTGTGTTTGTGTCTGTAGATGATAAAATTTGCTTAGATTTTGAGGCTCTTTGTATCCAGGCTTCTAGATTTTGTGAGCGCAAAATCTTACCATCCTGTTTATACCCCCCAGGCGTTCGGCAGAACGCCGACTCATTAATTATGCCTGGATACAAAGGGTTATGAGTATTTTTATTTGAAGTTGAAATTTGTGGTTGAAGCACAGGGGCTCGGACGCCCCAAGAAGAATGTGAATGATCTGTACTTCTTATACTTAGTTGTGGAGCTAAAGAGGAGTCACTATCAGAATGACGAGAAAGTGGCCCTCTTGGCGGAATCGGTGTGTAGGAATTTGGTGGTTGGGCTGAGTGGGTAAAATCCCCCCTCGGCTCAACATCTACAATAGGTATATTATTTATGTATGGTGGATCGGCGGTTGGATCCAAATGTGGTTCAGAGAGGAACGCGTCATCCGTTGGGACTGGCCTAACCTGGTCAATCCACCCAACGTCGACGGGTGTTTCCTCGTCTGGAAGTGGTTGTGGATGAACATACTTTTTGAGATTATGACCATGAGCTAGAAGTAAGTGGCGCTCCGAAAGGCATTCATTAATGTCTTCGTTGACGTCACAGAGAAAGTACGAATGAATGTTTTCGTTAAGGCTATAGACTTTGTATGGACCTGTGTAATGTATTATGAATTTGGCATGGGTTTCGGCGGGGCGAGTAAAATTTCGCTTCCACACCAGATCACCGATGTCAAATGTGATTGCAGGATAGCGTTTGTCGAAGGCGAGCTTCCGGCGGAGCTGACTTTCGCAGGAATTGTGAAAAGCCTGCATCCTTACCCGGAAGAGCTCACCAATTCGAACTTGCTGTTGTTCAAGGTCCCATTCGGGATTGAGATGAGGAGTAAGAAGATTTGCTCCATAATTTGGAAGGCTTATGCCGTGCATAAGGAAGAATGGCGTAAATTGTGTAGACGAGTGTTTTGCCTGATTATATTGATCTTGTACCTCGGGGAGGGCTTCATCCCACGCCCGACGGTGATCATATATTAATTTCTTTAAAATGCTCCCAAAAGTAGAGTTAACCCGCTCACAAAATGCATTGGAGCTCGGGTGATACGGAGCAGTAGTGACACGTGTAATTTTATTTTCCTCACAGAATTCGATGTATTCGTTCGCAATGAACGCACCCCCATTGTCAGTGACAATGCATTTGGGATGATATTGTTGTACGAAAGGACGGAGGACTTTGAGGAAGTCCTTCCACCCTGTGGTTTTAACTGGGTACAACCAGAGAAATCTGGTGCACTGATCGATTATTGCTATGATATATTCGTTACTCCTGAATGTTTTCGGAAGGGGTCCCATATGATCAATAGAAATTTTGTGAAAAGGAATTTGGGGAGTAATCATTACATTTAAGGGACCTCTATTTTTCCTATTAATTTTGGCGTACCTTTGGCAAGTCACGCAAGATCGGCATACATTAACTACAATTTGATGCATATTGAAAAACCAATATTGAGTGTGTAATAAAGCAAAAATCTTATTATTTCCTAAATGTGATTTCCGGTGGAAGTCTCTAGTCACTTCCTCCGAAAAAGGGTATGGGAGTACAGTGAGCCACATAGGACCCAGTGGATCATAATTAATACGTTCAAGAGTTCCATTTTCATTTAATTGAAAAAGTTTGCGGTATCTATTCTCCCCTACATAACCACCTTCGATGTCTTTTTGTAATGAGATAATTATTTTAAGTAATTTGGGATCATCGGTTTGAATAGAGAAAAGTTGGCGATGGTCATCGATAATCCAGTATCTAGCCGGAGTAAAATCTGTAGCCCGAAGTGAACAGAGTTTTACGGTTGATTCAATTTCAGGTTCAGCGTCAGAAGGATCGGGTAAGTCACGCGGAGGACGACTGAGACTATCAGCCATCTCGTTGTTCTTCCCTTTTACATGAAAAATTTTAATTTGATAAGAACTTAATTTAAGGCTCCAGCGAATCAGGCGGGAATTAACTTCAGAGGTCTTAAGGATGGAGGTCAACGCAGAATGGTCTGTGTAGACATTGATAGGTCGGCCAATGACCAAGCTATGTTGTTTTTCAAGGCCGTGAACGATAGCATAGCACTCCTTTTCTGGAGTAGACCACTTGAGCTGCGGACCAGTGAGAAGATGAGAGTTAAAGGCTAAAGGCCTACGAACTCCATTGATTTTCTGAATGAGGCAAGAGCCTACGCAGTATTCAGATGCATCCGACCATAATTCCATTTCACCTTCTTCAGCCGGATAAGCTAATAGCATAGCATCGATGATCAACTTCTTAAGAGAGTCGATTGCGTTACGACAGGACGCGTCAAAATTAAACGGAGCATTTTTCATTAAGAGTTTGAAGAGTGGTCTGGCCACGTGTGAATACCCATTGATCATACGACGGAAGAAATTGGAAATTCCAATAAACCGCCTGATCTCCGTGGTGTTCTTCGGATACGGATAATCCACAATGGCTTTGACACGTTCTTTATCGATGCCGATCCCATCGGCGCTAATACGATGTCCGAGAAAAATAATTGAAGGATAAGCAAAGAAACATTTAGTGGGTTTTAATTTAATATTAGCTCTGAGACAAATGTGAAGAACTAACTCTAGCCTCACGAGCACCTGAGCAAAATCTTTACCCCCGAAGCTCGTGTCGTCGACATAAGAGGCTAGGAAGTCACAGAGTAAGACATACCAGATTTTATTCATAATCTGTTGAAATAAAGTACCAGAATTTAGAAAACCATAAGGCATAGTTAGTGGACGGAAGACACCTAAGTGATTTATGTAAGCGAGAAAGTTACGGCAACTTTCGTGGAGACCTATCTGTTGATATGAGTTAGCCATATCGACGTTACAGAAGAGGGTACAACCCTCGAATTTTGCAAATAATGAATGAGTATTTGGAACGGGAGCTGCAATGGGTTTGACCCTTTTATTGACATCTCGAAAGTCAACTACGGGACGCCAATCTGTAGTGCCCTTACGGACAACCAACATACGGGAGACCCATGAGCTTTGACAAGGTTCTATGCTTTTTCTTGCGATCCCTGCCTCAGTTTCGCGGGTAACCACGTCCTGAAATTTCTTGGACATGACTGTGGCTTGGTGGATCATTGGAGAATCGTCCAACATCTCGATCATAACTTCGAGAGTGGCACCTGTAATTGGATCCCTAACAGTGGCATGGAAATCTTCTGGTTTCCACCCGAAAACGGAGTAGTATTTACTTAGCAATTCACGAAGTTGAAGTTTCTGTGAAGGTTCTAATTTTTCATAAATATTAAATTGAGCGAACTCCTCGTCGGAGAGAGGCTGGCTCCCTTCAACGACTGGAGGAGGTGGTACTATTGTACGTGAAGAAGGATATTGTTGGAATTCTGTACTGAGTCTAATTGATCGCAGATGATTATTGTCCTGAGGAATTATTCGATATGTAGTGAGAGTATCCTGAGCGGGCAAAATGAAATCGTCATTGTCTGAATTTGCTAAGTGACAGACGCCTTGGCCATCCTCGATACTGAGGCATGATTCCATGACGTTGAGTCCAAATTTTTAAAAAAGAGAGTTATTCGGCTCTAAAATAATGTCCCCAGTAAAAGACCTATCTTCAACATATACATTTACTGGGTTGGGACGATCATGTTCAATGAATGTGGGTACGACTGTACACAGTCTTAATTTAAAATGAGGTAATAATTTTTCTGCTCGAGAGGACATGGTAGAAGTTGAAAAGCTTTGAACGTCCTCATCGAGGGTGTCATCGGATTTATAGCAAGGACGAATATTCTGGGTGACTGAGGAGTCATCAGACATATCCATGTCCCCTGGAATAATTTCTGATTGAATATTAAGACCATAAAAAGGATCATCTTGTAAAGGATTAAAAGCATAAATTATATCTGAATTAATATTGGACTCAGGATCAATACTATCAGTTCGAGTTAATTCCTCAGAAACTTTCTTTTTCTTATTCTTTTTACCTATGGGTTGTGAGTGTAATCTTTTTAAGTTCTGTTTAGATGATGAAGAATCAGCTTCAGCTGGATTAGAGAGGAATTCGACAGTACCTTCATAGCACATGACCCGGGCTCGGTAAGCTTTGAGAAGATACATCCCAAATACCAAGTTATCGCGGGCTTTGTCAAGTACGAAGAAACCCCATTTAATCCATTGTCGAAATTCTTCGATGTATAAAATGACATAGACATATTTAGTAATGATGTGTTTATTTCCATCATTGAGAGACAACATAGCCTAAATAGGTGAACAAGGTTTAACCTTGTGTTGTAATTCTAAGTTAATAATAGTAGCTGGACTAATGGTACTGATTGTAGCTCCAGTATCGGTAAGAACTCGGATATAGATATCGGATCCATACTTATTTTTAGCTCGAAATTCGCGGCGAATCTCCATAGTAGGTTGAGATATTGTGCGCGCGAAATGAGTAGATCCCTCAGCAGGGATACTAAATGGATGTTCTAAGAGTTTTAAAATTTTATATTTGGGGATGCCATCACAGGCTGCTACCCTAGAATGAAAATCCGAATCTGAATCCGAATCAGACTCAGAGTCTGGTTTTGTGTTCTTACGCTTAGGAGAATTTGGCATTGAAGAATACGGAGAAATTTGTATGCTTTGAGCTGTAGCTGGAAATAGAAATGTAGTTTCAGATGTGTCTATAACTGGAAGTAATTCTGACTTATTAATTATAGTGGTATCAATATCAGATGATTCAACCGTACACGGATCAATTGTTAGTATTTCAGTTAGGGGCTCAGGTGTATCTACACCCCCCCTTGGGGTTTAAAGGATCCTGAGAATGAGAAGTAGGATTCCTTGTAGCTGAGAAAGCAAATGAGGTCCCTTGTGGTGGAGGGACTTGCTCAACCGAAGAAATGCTCGGCCCATTCTGAGTGGTTAATCCTCTTAGAACTTGAGGCGCCGACTGCATTAATTGAGGTGCAGGCTGCTGATAAGGATGTGGAAGAGACGGATGAAATTGCTGTTGAGGCATAAATGGAAGTGACTGAGTAGAATACGGGAGCTGTAAAGGAGCATACTGAGGTTGTGGTTGTGTACCTAATTGTGTATGTATGTGTTGTATGGTCTGATTTGAATTTTGCAAGGCTTGGGCATAGGCTTGCTCTTCGGCTGGCGCTATGCTCCGAGCTGCAGTGGTTTGAGTGGTATTCGGATTACTATTATTGTTATTCGAAGCTTGAGGCCTGTTATTATTGTTGGATTGTTGGGGAGATCGCGTGTCCTTCGGCTTAGGCGGAGGGAACGGGATCCCCTGATCTTTCAAAAGAATCTGGCACCTTCGAGTATTGTGCCATTCGCTATTACATTTAAGGCAGTTGAAACGATCTTTATCATTTTTGGTCTGAGACTTTTGAGCTTGAGCAAAAGATGAAGTGTCAGCACATCTATATTCCAGACCGTCCCATGCCACATAATAATCCCGGTTAATGAGGTCGCCCGACTTTTTCTGATACAGATGAATTGAAGTTGAAACGGTGCTCGGAGTTGCTTCGAGACCCTTTAAATATACTTTAGGTTGACCGTGCGGAGCCCCACCAGGAGGATTATTTGGAGCACGGTGCGACTGGCTGCGCTGAGCTATGTTAAAGTGTCGCTGAAGGATGAGTCTGAGAGAATTGATGTCGGTCTCATTCTCAACCTTAGATTTGTAGTGGTCCGGCAGACCGTCGATGATCTGCAAGATCTTCTTTTCAGGATCCATTCGAGGATCAATGAGATCGAGACAAGCGGAGCGAGCGGCGATGTAGTCGCTGGCATTTTGCTTGTTATTATAGGCAGTTGCATTTAAATTCATTTCGGCCCGTCCGGAGACGTATGACCTATCGAATTTACGCTTGAGATCTGAAATTAAATCATTCCAAGCTTGAGCACATGCCCGGTAATTGGTAAAATCCAATCCGGTCATGTACAAGTGTTTGTTATGTAGCCACCATTGTAAAGCTTGCCCAGTGAAAATTTTGTCAAGAGTGGTCAGGACTACGGAGGGATGAAGGTCAAGAAGATGAATATATGAGCTGAAGTCAGTTGCCCATTCTTCTGCCTCCTTTTCACCTCCGTATTTGGGCATCTTTTCGGCGCATTTAGATTGATGATAGACATTGTAACCCTGGGAGCTCATGCCCTTTTGTAGCTTTTTCATAATAGGATCTACGATGCCGGCAATCATAGCTACCTCACGGCGAGTAGGAAGGAAAAGTTCTTCATCGGCACTGAAATCCTCCTCCTCCTCCCTATCTGGAGGACGGAAGGGATTAGTAGGTTCAGGACGACTCGGAGTCGTCGGTGCCTGAACTTGTTGTGAAGAAGCAGGTCGCGACTGCTGGCGGTGACGATGAGCCGAAGCAGTACGAGCTGGAGAATGAGGAGCTCGTGCTGGAGGAGCTTCAATTTGTCATAATCTAGAACTGCGTGGTGGAGGAGCAACGGAGGCTTGTGCCTGTGGTTGTTGATTTGTATTTGAAGGAGGAAAAGTTGGGTAAGCGGAACTCGGGCCCGGAGGCAATTGAGTTGGAGGAGCCATATGTGGCTGCTGAGCAAAAGCATACTGAGGTTGTTGAGTTTGAGGATAACTAGGATAATAATTAGTTGGAATTGGTTGAGGAATTTGAGGATGAGTTGGATATATGGGTGTGTGTGAAGTGGGATAAAAAGTTTGAGGAGCAAATGCATGTGAGGTCGGAGGATACCCGGTATGCGGTGGTGGTGGTACTTGAGGGTACTCCCACGCATGCGAAGGCTGTATTGGAGCCTGTACCGGTTGAGTTGTAGGTGGAGGATTTGGAGGAACAGTTCGAGATCTGGAAATATGTGCTGAATGATCGATAGCAGCATATTGTACAGCTTGAGGTCTAGTGCCAGGCGCAATGACTGGTCTTTGTGTACGAGGCTGTTGAGTGGCTCTTGGTTGTGAAACCAGAGGAGCATTTTGAACTTCAGCAGTAGAAGGCATTTGTAAACTTCTAAAAGCTGAATTTAAATTAGCCTGATTTGTCTGAGGACGACTGGGCGTCGATGGTTGTGATACGGTCCGATGAACTGATGCAGAATGAGATTGACCTGGGTCAGAGTGGTAATGACCAGTAGGAGGAGGTGAAGTCCTAATGAATTCTACAGACGGGTTAGTCCGTCCTACCTCTTCCGGCTGGAATTATACTGAAGTTGTACCACGACGGAAAGGATTACGTTTGGACCCATTTTCAATGGAAGTCAGGTAATCATTGACAACATTTTCCAGAGTAGACCCATTGTCAATAGCAATTTGGATTATCTCTAAATAGAATCTCTCATCTAATGCCTCGATGAGATTTGGAATTCGTTCCGAAGGAACATATTCTGCAGTAAATCTTTCTATGAGATAAGTATTTATGACTTACTTATCAGCGGCGATGTTGACATAAGTTAATGATTGCTGAATATTATTAGAACGATTACCAGAGAGTACAGTAGCCACAGATTGCGGAGTGGTATGAGCTGTATTCTGAGGCAATGTTTCGGAAGAAGCCATGTAGTTACCAGGATCGGGACCAATGGCCTCGAAAGTTCCGGTCGCTGAAGAATTTCCTTCTTTGTAACCAAAGGATTTGGAAGCACAGATGCCATCAGGCCATCTGTCTGGGAAGAAACCAATGGTTTCCCCTGCTTGAACTACTCGGTAAGCCGGACGAGAACACGACCGAATTGTGTCTTTTTCAACGACATAACCGATTTTATGAGTATTTTCCTTGTACACAATTTTGAGTGCATTCCCTATGGGAAGAGTACGCTTGCGATAAGCAATGAATCCCGTTGTGGATGCTTGGTCGAATTGAACGAGAAAACTTTTGATTCGGTGACGAGGGACACTCGCATTACCTTCACTCTCAGATTGTTGAGTAGACTCACTATCAGTAGCCCAGGAGGAAGCGGATTGGTCTCGATTTCCCTGACGGGAATAATCAATCCCTCTCCTTGATCTAACTCCACGTACGGACCTAGTAGTACTACGAGAACTTGGGCGAGAACGAGAATCATCTCGATTGAGATCATTTTCTGGAATTTGGGATGAAGTCGAAGCTACAACTTCCTCCAATAAATTCTGATGTGGAGTACCCGGTTCCCCACGATTAGGGTTAGGAAAGACAGTACGATTCAAATCGTGTTGACTCCCTAAGAAACCGGTGGCTTGTGAGCCATCAAGATCTTGTGAGGAAATCTCCTCCCCTCCGGCTTCAGCCATGGTTAAGGGAAGAGGTAGATTTCGAATAATCTTAATATTGAGACTTTTATTTGAGAGGAGCTTTAGAAAATTTTATTCTGACTCTGACTAATGGTTGTGAGATATTTGTTGCGGATCTAAGCGAACGCTTCGGATCGTTATGATTACTATGACCTTTCTATGAATTCAGAGCCTTTAGCAAACGCTTAAGGAATCAATTCAGCTATGAATTTATTTGACCTGTTAGTTACTACTTTAGTAAATTTATTTTTGACCTACCTAAAATTTCTTATAAGGAAAGGAGTGGGTTTGAACTATTTAAATTAGGGAGGAATGACCTTAAACTTAATTATGGGGTACGAAGAGAAGGCTCTGTCTGTTGGCGTCGGATTACTGGTAAGGATCCGTTCACCTCAGGCAGTTGACTTCTTGAGTGGTGAAAGTCGGTGAAAGGAAAGTGAAGATTTCCTGTGAAAATCCGCTTTTCTCTCTTGAGAACCGAAGAAATAATGAAATCACAATACGGCCAGCGTTGTGGCACAACGCTATATCGGCTCAGCGAACGCCAGGCCAAAGAAGCCAATTGTGGTCTCAAAGAATTGAAGACGACTCGCTGAACAGTGAGGATACGGAGACGGGTTGAGTTAACTCGCAACTTCACCTGTTCTCAAGTTAGAAAAGTGAATTAGTGGAAATTCTTACTTTGCTTTTAAGAAATTTTTGATTTGTAAAATATTTATGAAATTTTGCAATATTATGTAAAATATGTGGTATGAAATTTCTTTCAAGAAATGGAAATACCTTGAATCGGGTTGGAGGATTGCTGGGCTTATGAGGTCGGTGCGAAGCTCTTTCCCCTAATACCAGAATCCCAGGTGAGCCAACGAACGATTCAAAGTTTGAAGTTCCACTTCCGGAAAGAATTGGTTGGTGAGATCAAAAACTGAGATGTAGATGATGAGGAGCATGAAGAGATGTTCCTTGTCTACGATTTTATTTCCTCCAGAAATAAACCAGAGAAGAGCGTCCTTAACGAATAAATGGTACTGCTCTCTAGGAATAATCGGAGGCATTAATCTTTAAAGAAAAGATGAAAACTGGGCACGGATACCAATTAAGTTCAATACTGTATATGTATAGATATGAATTAGATTTTATTTCCTAACCTAGGCGGGAGCGAGAAACTGTTGGTTTCCCTTGCTCCGAAATTATGAATTTCAAATTAAGGTAAGTTTAATTTGCAAAAGAAAATTTATTTTGATTGGAAACTAATTTGAAAATTTTTCACCAGGATTTAAATTTTTAATGAAAAATTTGAATTATAAATGAAATGAGTAACTTATTTTAACTTAACTAAGTTTTTCAGCGATCAACACTCACGGCAAGCGAGTGTGTTGAAAGCCAATTATTTTCCCCGCAGAGTTCACAATCCTGAACTTTTATATTCTACCTACATTGAGTTAAATTCTATGAGGTCGATCTTTGCACTACTCAGCCTTGGAAAAACTATCCGTCTTCCGAAACTGTTAGTCTAAACTAAACTGTAACTTATTTCTAATTTTTAATTGATGATACCAATGTTACTACGATTACTAATTGATTTAATACCTTTCCGCAACCATCCGAAAATTGAAATAAGTATTGATAAATTCTTTGTTTGAGTTTGAGTTTGAGTTTGAGTGAACTTTATTACAGTGTCAGGTTCATTCAATACAATTGTACTGATTTTCAATGAAGGACACTATCATAATTTTACATACTTAAATAGAAAATAAAAAACTAATACAATTACAAGCACACATTATCAAAGCAAATCAATGACTTAATACCAATCAATCCAAATTTCACATACACGATTCATTACCAATAAGACATTTATATGCTGCACCACCCATTACGGTGGTTGATACACTGAATATTCAATAGGTGTTCTCACACTAATTAAGTGTTGAGTAAGAACGGACCTGAAATTACAATCTTCAAAACACTTTACACTATCCGGCAAAGCATTCCATTCAGTTATACTTCTATACAAAAACGAGCGTCTATACACTTCTGTATTACAATTAGTGGGATACTCCAAAAGACATGAATTACTAGACCTCGTTACACGCTCTGGCTGCTTCAATGCATACCATGAGCCAAAATTAGCAATATTAGAACCATATTTTATCATTCTATACACAAATGACATCGAATACAAACTTATTCTTTCCGTTACTGACAACGTATTTGTCTGCTCCAGTAATACATTCTGCATAAGTACTAAGCGATCAGATTTGTTCTTCCGCTTTTTAAACACATTTTGGTCAGTAAACTGAATAATTAAACTATTAATTTTATTCTGCAATGCCTGCAGCTCACCTTTACTTTGGACTGCATACACTATGGCACAATAATCAACTATCGACAGTACATATGCATTCAGCATAATTACAAAAATATTGAAATTCAAAAATCGTTTTAAATTGACAATCATTCCAATGGCTGAGCTTACTCTATTATTAACATATTCAAAATGATTTTTAAAGCTCAAATTAGAATCCACAATAATACCTAGATATCGAAACGTCCACACACGTTCAATATCATGACCATTACAGCTTAGCTTAACATCAACAGGTACTTTATAGTCTCTTGCTTTATGCAAAACCATGAACTTTGTCTTAGATACATTTACAGAAAGTCCCTGTGACACAAACCAATCATTTACATCATTAAGACATGCCTGCATGTGGGCAATAGTATTTGCAAAGACAGGCGAGTAATAATATAAAACTAGGTCATCAGCATAAAGCACAAAATCAACACCACTTAAAATAACCTCCGAGATTTTATCTATGTAGATGATAAAAAGAAGTGGTCCTAAAACAGACCCTTGTGGAACTCCAACACACAGGTCAAACGAGTCAGATACTTCAGAACCAACTTTTATTCTAAACTTTCTATCCCGCAAGTAGTCTACTAGAAGTTTCAATAAATTACCGTCAATTTTGTAAACATCTCTTAGTTTGACTAATAACTGATAGTGAGGGACTGAATCAAATGCCTTTTGTAAATCTATAAAGACTGCTATGACTCTTCCACATTTTAAATCAATACAGTTAAACACATCCTGTATAAACTTCAGCGTTCCACTCTGACATGATCGGCCCCTTCTAAAACCATGTTGCTGGTCACTCAAATTTATTCTACTTAAAAGTCTAAAATAAAGCATTTTCTCAAGAATTTTATCTAAAACTAGTAATGTAGAAATAGGGCGATAAGATAGTGCATCAAGCCTGGAGCCCTTTCCTTTATACAACGGAGTCACAACTGCACTCTTTAGCTTTGCTGGATACGATGCTAAACATAGAAACTGCGTAAATAGAAGTGCTAGTGGAAGAGCCAAAGACTCCTTACAATTATTGAGAACAAAATACGATAATTCATTTGGGTTACATTCGGATTTTGATTTCAAACAAGATATACTCGTCATTACCTCATCGGGTGTGAACGGCTGAAAATAATTATTAGTAGGAATGCTATCATACAACTCATCCAAATTATTTACATCTACAGTAGACGACTGAACAACAAAAGCAGATGCAAATGCTTTTGACAATTTATCTACGTCAGTTACTATTTCCGACCCAACATTTAACTGTGCAACAGCACAGCCACTATTACTCTTGCCTATGAGCCTATTATGTACCGCCCATACATTTGACGACGATGGTACTTCCTCAAACTTCTTACGGTAATATACATACTTCGCTTTAGAAATGTCTCTATTGATATTATTTCTTTCCTCTTTATACTGCCTAAAAAGTTCAGAATCCTTTGTTTGCAAGCTTTTCAATTTCAAGCTATCACGGTAGTGCATTCTGCGTTTTAGTTCTAGGGTAAGCCAAGGAGATATTTTACCTTTAACTCGCCTAGATATCACAGGAGCATGCCCATTCAAAACTTCAAAAATTGACAATTCAAAATAATTAAGTACATCATTAACATCATCAAAAATCTCCATTGTTGACCAAGGAATAAGACTCATATCCTTATTTACATTATCCCAATTAACATTTAAGTAGTTCCTAGTTTTAATGTGCTTAACAGGATAATGCATTTTGACCGCCTTTCTCACAGTATAGACTGCACAATGGTCAGAAATGCCTACACTCAATACTCCATTATTAGTATGCATGGAAACATTGCTTACATATATGTGATCAATTATGCTACTAGTAGTTAATGTTCTACGAGTTGGTTGATCAACTAACTGTTTCAAACCACTCTGCCTGGCAATACTGCCCAAAAGTTTTGAGTACTTATCCTTAACAGATATATCAATATTTAAATCCCCCATAATTACTGACTCCAGGTTCAGTAACTTGAGATCAGCAACATACAGAGAAAAGTAATCTAAAAACTCAGTCTTGCTAACATCAGGCGACTTGTACACTACTGTCAGTAACCGTGGCTTACAGAAAGGAACAAGCAATTTAACAGTTGTCATCTCTAGCTTCTTAGGCACTAGCACTGTCTCTAGAATGTTTATATTAACAAATTCAATTCCATTTCGCATGTAAATAACTATACCACCACCACGGCTAGCGCTGCCAACTCTGTCAAATCTATGCATACTAAAGCCTTCAATAGCTAATAGGCCAGAAAAAACTACATTAATCAGCTTTGACTCAGACACACATAATACATCTAGGTTATATGTACCAACTAGCAACTTTAGGCTTTCAATTTTTGCTACATTCAGACCATTGACATTAATATGTAAATATTTAAAGCCCTTAGACTCAAGTAAAGAATTACTTACAGCACTAGTACAATTCGTATTATCCAAATAATTACTCTCAGGCTCCATAGTACATTCACTAAGAGGAAACAGACATTGCAAGCAGTAATTGCTACTACCATTAGTACTTCCATCAATTCCAGCCCCACAATCTACACATATACCTACATCCTGTGTACCTTGCCTACAATCCATGCACTCCCAGTCCAATATAATTTCATCCTGCCTGTTATCAAACCCCAGCGAAGTACAAATAACATGGTACGCCTTATCGCAACTACTACAGACTACTTTAGATTGATTTCGCCCTATCCGCTTTTTACAACCTAAGCATTTTCCACTCATGACTATTTGGAATAACTATGTCACATAAATAAAATAAACTAATGTAAAAATACGTCAATATTAAAACGGCTTAAAGCTATACGAATATAGGAATGACTACTAGGAAGTACAAAAGACCGAAATCACAACTAGACTATGATTGTATACTAAATAGATGACTAAAACAAACTTACTACAAGCAGTATTACGCACCATCTACCACACATTTATATTGATCTGCAACAGCATTCGATGCCTTGATTCTTGACGTTGTGGGAAATAGGATATTTAAGTTGTGGCGGGACAGTGGGCAGGACCTCGAACACAGGAATCATGCACTCTCCGTCTCACGGCACACAGTTTAGGTTGTCGCCGGGTTATATCCTCCAACAATCCTCCAAATAGCGCCCAACACAAAGCCAGGATCCAAGAACAAAGGAGATGTTTATCACAGCAGCCGGCGGCACTCTCATAAATTTGCATACGCAATTCCACAAAAATAATTCGACCAAAATGGGGTGGTCGGAGTGAGCCAACTTTTTTGTCGAAAGTCAGTAAAAATGGAAACCTACGAGATAAATACGAAGAATTGCAAGTTGGCTCACCCCATGCGCCTTAGCTGGATTCGAAGCTACGACTGAAAATGAATGACTGTTACAATGAGAAAAATGAAAAATAGCACTATGATGTCGGTGGTCGAGAAAGAGAGTAGGAAAATCATTATGAATTGTAGTACTGGATGTGTGAAAATCTAATATTGTTTTCCAACTACACTATGGCTGTATGGAGAGTTAGCAGTATTAACAGGTAAGCGTAATAGGTATATATGTAAGTACTGATTAATATGAAAACCAACAATCAAAATTTTTACTTTCACTGATTTTCCTGGGAGGGACACGAAATAGGAAAATATGGGAAAATGTAAAATTGTAAGAAACTTGTCTTTTACCACTTACAATTTCTGGATTATCTTTCACTGAATGTAGAGAAGGTCAGGTCAACCAGGACGAAGTACCTCGAATTTCCTGGGTAACGGCTAATGTTACCGGTAAGATAGAACTTCGAATCACAAATTCGGTACTGAGGTATAGTAGGTACACTTACACCGTATAGTCAATGTTTAGTGTTAAGTGGATGGGATAAGTACACAGCCACGGTATGGCCAACTGTTTAGTGCACTACACGAAAATATGCACGTCAATGTCTCTGTGTGGAGCTGTGCCACGAAAATATGTACCTTAGTGAGACTGAACGATGACAAAGGAGATTTTCCTTTTTCTATGTCCGTATATGGAAGATGAGGGAAAATGAAATTTTCCCAGATCCCGGATGAATTTTTGAGCACGGATTTTTCTTCAAACACTAAAGAAAGTTTATAGGTAAGTTCTTTTTATGTTTTTCAGGTCACTTGAAAAGTCTAAACACGGAAAAACTTCAGTTGCCACTAACGGCCAACGATGCCCTATGTCTTCAACACGACACGGGAAAATGGAAAACTTAAACTCTGTTTTCCTACGATTTTCGAAGAAATTGGGGAAATGACACTTCCTTAATCGGAAAGAGGGTAGTCGATTTGACCGGATTCACACCTTGAAGTTTTTCGAAACTCGAAATTTTGATGAAATTATGAGAAAACTTTGAGAAAGCTAGGAGGACGAAAAGCTTGCTTGTTAGCAGGAAACCAGAACACACCAAATGGCGCGGTATGGTTTCGGCAATGAAAGCCAAACGTATTAGAGATATGTGGGGTACAAAACGCCCACTAATCGTATGTTTTTTTTGCTGGGCCGTACGGTGATGCGGAGTCATCCCACCAATAGTTTACGAGATATTGCAAACATCGGCGCGATGGGTGTGGCCATCCCAAACGCCACATCGTAGTGTTACGGACCCGAATGAGATAGATGCTTATGCATCGGTGCATGTGAGCGTCCTCACGTGTGCGAGATTCATGTTGTGCGAACAACGGGCGGATAGCGGAAGGATTTCGCACTCCCTTCACCACCACTGAAAATTTTGATGAGTACAGGTGAGATGCCTGCTGAGTATTTTTAGTATGTACCTATTTTATTAATCTGATATTTTTACTATTATAGTGTCCCTATGAAGGAACAGTATGTTTATTTTTATTAGAAGTAAAAAAATTAAGTCTTCCATGTCTAGCATGGACATCCCGGTTTTTCTGAAAATTCGGGGAGGAGGGGGCAGGGTTTTATCCCTACCCCGCACCTTGTGGAGAAGGAACGAGGGTCAAACCGGTGACCTTCATCTGAACCGGGTTCAACCCCCGAGTTCTGCACGCTCCTACCCCAAAATTCCCAAATTAAATCTATATGTTTTTTAAGAAATTATTAATTAAATAAATTATATTTTTATGATTATTGAGCCTAACCTATGCATTCATACTTTATTTACATATATACATATGATGGAGCAGATGGTAGAGTTTAGTTTGGGGGCGACCACCAAGTTACTTTTTAGGGGTAACTACTCCCGAGGGGATATGGCAGGAACTGAGAAGTGCTCGAAGAGCCAATGCCTACCTATGTCATTAAACTAAAAGATTACTAATTTGCAATGTTTACATTTGAGTCTGAATCTAAATCTAATTGTTTTGCATGTCATAAATTAAAATTATCAGTAGTTATAGAATTAGATATAAGAATTATTTCCAGTGGATGAGTGGCTCAGAGGTAAGACCGGTTGAAGCGCAAACACCCCATGGTCCACACCCCATGAGCTCAAGAGGACTGGGCAGAAAGGAGATGTGATAGTTTGCATTGAGAGTTTCCAGTCACAAATGCATTCCATCTCCCTCCCCCTCTTCGGCCCAGCTTGTCCTGTCCATCCTCAATTTTGAATAAGAAAATGAAAGATGTAAATTTTACTTTATGTTATGTGCCAATTTATAGAGAGTGAAATACTATTTTGAACCAGTGAATTGTTAAGGAGGGTTGACAGCGACGGGGTCTCAGTCGTCCAAGCTTGAGTTCTATTAGACTGAGACTGGGGAGATGGTCACGGTAACCACTGACGTCAGTTAGCCAATAACGCGGTCAGGGCCCGCTTCCATCCCGATTCCCGATGCTGTCATCTCCTCCTTTTGCCTAATTGAATTTTACATTTTTATTTAAGTGCTGAGATGAATATTTTGTTCGGATTGATTTCAATATTAATTTTTCGAAATTTAGTAAATGTAAGACCTGATTATTGAGTCAATGTTTTCTAATTGGGGCTATGGCTCGGGTAAGAAAGATTCTCTTTACCAAAAAGACAGAATGACCAAGACAGTGGTGGAGCAACCAAGGAATTTGAGCAACATAATAAGCAACTCCACCACCGAGGTCAGAGAATCGCTTCCCCCAGAGCCCTTATATTTTGGAATATATTTTGCTGAAATTTTTATATTTAACATCTATAATTCTAATATTATGCAAAGGAGATGAGGGAGTTCCTGACGAACCCCGATGACTATCATTGATACTACTAAAACAAATGAAATATGATCCGGCCGAATACATATGCCACCTACTTAATTAGTATGAAAATCGAACATCCTAAGCTTACATAATAATTATAACTATATTGCGGTTGGAATGAGAATCGAATTAGTTTGCCCATGAATCAATTTGGACGACATCGGAGATCAGTAAAAGTTATAAGTTTACGGATAAATATTTATTTAAGATTAAAAGGAAAAACGATACTGATTGAAAATGTTATCTTGAAATTGAAACGGAAAAATGATACTGAAAATGATACGAAAGTTTTCCTCTGCCAGAAGGGCAGGGACGAAAATGTTACTGTTACTGTTAACTTATTATTCGAATTCTTTTGTTTTTCATGTTTTGTTTTCGTCCATACAATAATACAATTTTATAATTTTACAATGACCTTACGGATACCGAGGATACGGATTACAAGCCAATTTGGATCCGAAGATTGATTTTCAGGTGAGTACAATTTTGATCACAAATATTACAGATATTCTTTTACAAATTGATTTTGATTTCTCGAAGACCTCATATTATTATTATTACTTTTGATTTAATTAAAACAAATATTATATACGGGAAGCACCACAATGGAGAGGAAGAAAATTATTAAACAAATTGATAAAATGAATTCCAAATTAAAATACTTTCTTTTACTATTTTTAGGTTTCGTGCACCAACACGATTCACAGAGGATCACTTCACTACCTTGATCCCCCCGCAAATTCCGAATTCTTTTGGGAGTCTCCATTGCAGTCTTTCCCTTAAAATCAAATTTTATAATTTTTGGAGATGAAAATAGTTATATGTTATCGTGGAGAGTAGGATTTTGTGACTGATGAGTGCAGTGCTCCTTCCCTCCGTGCTGAGATGCTTGGCGTGGCCTGGAATCGAATGTGAAGCTCTCGTTGTGGCGAATACGTTCTGTTGTTGGTTCCGCACGTTGCTCCCAGTGGAGATAGAAGGATGCGCTGAGTTGAATGACTTGGAACTATCCTGTCTGATCCTGTCTTCTTCCTCTGGCTGGAGATGGCTTCAGCTATGCTCCGGCTAGAATGAAGAATTGAGGACGAAGGCGCAGTGGCATTTTCATTCCCCTTTCACAATCCCCCCGCAGCAGGAGTGTCCCCTACGACTGGAAGCTGAAACAAAAGGAGAAGGAAAATGGCACGCACACAGTTATGTCATACCTGATTTTATATGAATGATTAATTATTATTTTGTGTTTTTGATTTTGAAGTTTACTTTTGAACTCTTTTTGAAAATAAAATTTAGTTTATCTAATAAAGAAAAATTTTAAACTTTAAAACTGAACTTGATTTGATTTCTGAACTGCTTTATTAATCATAAGAAAAATTCATTACTGCATTAAAATTCATATTTGCATGAAAAATTTATAAATAGAATAATCTGAAGTACAGATTTAGTGGTAAATCTCATGACGAAGTACTGACCCCATCAGGGGAAATAATTCATATTACCTTATGGATTAAGAAAAATTTATATTGATATCAAAATATTATTAAAAATAGAAAGGAGATAAAGAAAAGCAGATAAATTCATATTATTATGGAGGCCTATCCTAGGAAGATTCATACAACTTGTACTAATTAAATTTTATAATTTTACGGATAGACCCTCCCACCGATACCATCTAATATAAAGTATTGCGAGTGGGGATACCATACTATATTAATACATATTAAGTATTATTTTTAAATTAATAAGTTTGTAATTATGTTTTTAGAATTTAATATTTATTATTAAATTTTTATATTTTTATGTTTTGAGAAGGATCGTTGAATTTAAAGATTTTAACGTAGAACTTCAGATTGATATCTTATAAGTATTTTTATTTTAAGTTTTTAGAGTAAGAAAAGGTAAGAAAATTTTAATTATTATCAGTTTTAGTGGGGGAAAATTTATTTCGGGGGAGCACTTGGGTTCTTCTTCGCTTTTTGAGCTGAATCTTGAGCTGATTTCGAAGACGAAGCTTGACCCGAATTTTGAGGAGGATTCGGCGGATTTGAAGACGGTCCAGGACGCGGAGCGTCAGGAATCGGAGCCGCTGGATTAATTCGAGGCAAATTTTCCGGATTGAAGAATTCCCGAGGAAACAGAAATCCGGTGTGAAGTACGACATATCCATCTTCGCGATGTGTAAGGGTAAAACTTACATTCTGGTTCATATTGTTTACCTCCAGAGTTCGAGGATGAATCCGTGGCGCATTATTAGGAATTCGGGTTGGCTTTATTTTTGATAGAGCTGGCGGAGGAGGAGCAGGCAAATCTGCTTGGCCTGGTTGACCCATCCCCCGGACTTCTATAGGCGGCAACGGCAACGGATTTACCGGATCTAAGCGTGGCATGAAGACAGCTTCAATGAAGGCAGAGCGAGGAGGAGGATTGAAATACCGCAGGAGGGCGGTGTTGACAAGGTTTGCTGTGATTCTCAACTTATTATAAGAAGAATTTATCCCCTCATGCTGGACGAAGCCATTCTCATACCCTGGGCAGATTATGAGGATGTTAGGAGGATCCTCATTGATAACGATCTTCCTAGGAAAATCAACTTTTTCCTGTGCCTTCATAATTTCGAAATCATTATTCATAGTTTCGATTTGGAGGGTGGCAGAGACGAGCGCCAATTTTTCTGCTTTAGAAAAGTCCTCCGGTTTTGCTTGCGGATTATTTTTGGCAGGAGTTATACTCGGACTGCGATTTGGAGCCAATTGGTTTCCCCGAGGGGCAGATTCGGGAAGAACCTGATGAATATCGTCGGCGAGATGAGGAGGTTGAGGAAGTGGTGGTTGAGGAGGAGCTTCCAGCGCTCCCGAAGTAATGGTAGCTGGAGCATCACTCCGGTGTAAACTAACAATTCCGCCCAGTCTGTACTGACGGAGATTCGAATCGATTGGAGGCTTCCGAGCTACCCCAGTAAAAGCGCTGAAGGTCTTGATGAGATGCCTTCTTGAGCACACGTCCAGAGGAACGCATGGTCGCCTTCGAAGCAGCAGCGGAAGTTGATGCAGATGGATGAGGAGTAGAGCGAGGAGGAGGTGGAGGGCGTGGAGGAGAATATCGAAAAGGACGTCCCTTACGCCGGACTGTTCCTCCAGATTTCTTTATGTGATAATTTTGTCTGCGTACAGCATTAAGAAACTCTTTCTTCTGTTGAAGCAGATCCGCTTCCTCTTTCTTTTTCTTTTCGGCCGCAAGCTTGGCTTATTTTTGCTGAAGAACATTCTGATATGATTTTCGTCCCATATTACAATGTGGACCCAATTTTGATTTCTTTTTCTTCTTCTTCGCCAACGCCTTTAAAGTTGGCGGATCACGTTTTGAAGATGAAGATTTTGGCGGAGAAGAAGTTCGAGTAGAAGTTTTCCGAGGCGAAGATCTTCTCGGAGGAGTACCTTCAGAGCTAGTTTTCGGAGATGGTAGCCATGAAGAAGCCGAAGGTTTAAGCGGAGAAGGCGTTCAAGTTGAATTCCTTCGATGTGGTGTACTACCCGGAGAAGGACTTGCCGGAGGAGATGGCCACGAACCTGGCATCTATGGAAAAAGTTCACAGATGGGGGCACAACAATTAAAACGTTGACCTTTTAACTTTTATCACCCCCATGACTGTAGCACTAAAGGTTTGGTTATGGTTGTAAGGGGCGCCGGTACTGTACTGACGCTCTGATTCACTTTGAGTTTTAAATTACAGTTTTACAACTATGGAATGTAAAGAATTTACATTCCCTAAAAAGTTCGAATTGTATAAATTAATTTGGTCACATATTAAATCCTAATTTATTTTGAATAATTTTTGGGTACGGAATTTATTTAATTAGTTTTATTTTTACTGAACTCTGTTTAAATTTTCCGAAGATTGCCTACATAATTTAAGTCTGTGTGTACCTCCACAATTACTGCATTCCCGTCACCCTTTTCTTTTTTGGTTTTGGTTGGAGGAGGGGACAATCGGCAAAGATGTGCCGAATGTTCCCTGGCTCCCGACGAGACTTACATACGGGACATTCCCTAATTTTATTATTAAATTGAACCTGGGTCTCAACGACCATATTTTTCACGGAGTTAGGTCGCCCCAACGCTGAGCATTCGGCGGTGACGGGTGCAGTAGTATTTTGGGTAGAGGTGGAGGCGATCTGTGCGTCCAAGTCTGTAGCTTTTGAAGGAATGAAAACAGGATCTGGATCCCAATTGATTGCTTCGGTAGGACTTTGAGGGGTGGACCCACACTCTCCTGTGTCGGGCCCAAGCCAATAGTCTTCCTGGTCTGAGGGGATCTCCATCTCCTCAAAATCATTTAGATCTATGTCCATATTGCTGCGACATACATTGGAAATATTTCAATTTATACTTACACCCTATCCCTAACTTAAATAATTAATTTTTCCAATCATGAATTATTTATTAATTTTAATTTTCACATATTTGGTAGGACTCTTGAATCGTGAAGTCCCAGATATGAATTCCGGTCGTTGGAGTTCCGATCGATCTTCAGCTCTGAGATTTTCGGTTCAAGGGAACTAATGAAATTTTTCACATATTTATATTTTAATTTTTCAATTTTTAAAGAACTTTACTTTCAATATCTAGACAACAGAAAGTAAGTGAAACATTATTACGCTAATCTTTTTGAATATTCAGTTTGGGGATCAATGCAGAGATATTCTGATTCATTGACCCAACGCAACTTATATAATTATCAATGACTTTGATTCCCATGAGTTTTAACTGTTCCTCATGAGTGCTTTGGGATGAAGTTTCCTCCCTGTCCCTGCTTTTGATTTTCTGCGAGCTTTTGGGAGTCCCAGGAGCTTTAGATCGAGGGCTCTGGACCAAGAGTTTTCGGGTCACCCTGCGAGATCTGGTGATGGCTCCTGTTCGTCTTTCGCTGTCAGAGAGGAGGCGGGGAGTAACTTCGCGACGTCTCCTACGAGACTTAGGAATTTTTGAGATCGCGGAAGCTTGGTCCACTGTCGAATCATAATAGTCAGTCGCTTCGGACTGAGAATCGGCGCTTTCACTTTCAGATTTGCTTTCCAAATTGTCTCCCGAAGGAGTTTTAACTTTTTGAGAATCTGGATGTTTACTTTCATTAACCAATTTATTTGAAATTGGTTTTACTTTCTCAGATTTCCTACTAACTAAGGTAGGAGTTAAAATTTTACTTCCGCTGGATCGAGAATGGGCGGATCCTCGGGCGGAAGGTGCATTTGAAGATTTATTTTGTTCCCCCGGACTCAGTCCAGATTCCCGGGACTGGTACGGAGAAAGTGAAGTTTTAGGACTCAGAATTTCTTTGTCCATGATTAACTGAGTTTCAACTAAATCTAGATCTAACGGATTTGATTTTGAACAGGTTATGTTCTCACTCAGGGTCGAGCTCGTTCCTGGACGTTCTACACCCCTCGGAGCGGTGATCACATTACCTTGAGTCGAGCTTTCGGAGCGAGCTCCGATCTCTACACTCTGTGCCTGATCACTTATGTGTGTGTTTGTATTTTTACTTATATCTAAATTAACATTATTATTAGGAAAATATTGAAACTTATTGTGAGGAATAAATTTTGGAGGCTGTAAAAATGGATTTACAATTGGTGGACCTAGTCCACTTTTTGAACTTATCGTGGAAGAGAAATCTCTTTCCCCAGTCGAACTGGCGCAATTGCCCTCTACACTTGTGGTAGGGAAAGATTTTTCAAATTGAGTCGAGCTTGTGAACAACGGTTCACCCTCTACACTCTTTGGTGGGGAAAAATTCTGTCGCTGAGTCGAGCTTTCGGAGCAATTTCCGATCTCTACACTCTCGGAATTTTGGGTAAGTCTGACCGGCCGAGTCGAGCTTTCGGAGAAAATTCCGATCTCTACACTCTGTGGTCGTTCGGACTTAGAAGTTCCATTTCCTCCGGAGAAGCTTGAATGTGTTTTGCTCTCCGAAGTGGTGGTTGAAGAATTTGTTTTGTCATTGTCTGTGTTTGTGTCTGTAGATGATAAAATTTGCTTAGATTTTGAGGCTCTTTGTATCCAGGCTTCTGGATTTTGTGAGCGCAAAATCTTACCATCCTGTTTATACCCCCCAGGCGTTTGGCAGAACGCCGACTCATTAATTATGCCTGGATACAAAGGGTTATGAGTATTTTTATTTGAAGTTGAAATTTGTGGTTGAAGCACAGGGGCTCGGACGCCCCAAGAAGAATGTGAATGATCTGTACTTCTTATACTTAGTTGTGGAGCTAAAGAGGAGTCACTATCAGAATGACGAGAAAGTGGCCCTCTTGGCGGAATTGGTGTGTAGGAATTTGGTGGTTGGGCTGAGTGGGTAAAATCCCCCCTCGGCTCAACATCTACAATAGGTATATTATTTATGTATGGTGGATCGGCGGTTGGATCCAAATGTGGTTCAGAGAGGAACGCGTCATCCGCTGGGACTGGCCTAACCTGGTCAATCCACCCAACGTCGACGGGTGTTTCCTCGTCTGGAAGTGGTTGTGGATGAACATACTTTTTGAGATTATGACCATGAGCTAGAAGTAAGTGGCGCTCCGAAAGGCATTCATTAATGTCTTCGTTGACGTCACAGAGAAAGTACGAATGAATGTTTTCGTTAAGGCTATAGACTTTGTATGGACCTGTGTAATGTATTATGAATTTGGCATGGGTTCCGGCGGGGCGAGTAAAATTTCGCTTCCACACCAGATCACCATGTCAAATGTGATTGCAGGATAGCGTTTGTCGAAGGCGAGCTTCCGGCGGAGCTGACTTTCGCAGGAATTGTGAAAAGCCTGCATCCTTACCCGGAAGAGCTCACCAATTCGAACTTGCTGTTGTTCAAGGTCCCATTCGGGATTGAGATGAGGAGTAAGAAGATTTGCTCCATAATTTGGAAGGCTTATGCCGTGCATAAGGAAGAATGGCGTAAATTGTGTAGACGAGTGTTTTGCCTGATTATATTGATCTTGTACCTCGGGGAGGGCTTCATCCCACGCCCGACGGTGATCATATATTAATTTCTTTAAAATGCTCCCGAAAGTAGAGTTAACCCGCTCACAAAATGCATTGGAGCTCGGGTGATACGGAGCAGTAGTGACACGTGTAATTTTATTTTCCTCACAGAATTCGATGTATTCGTTCGCAATGAACGCACCCCCATTGTCAGTGACAATGCATTTGGGATGATATTGTTGTACGAAAGGACGGAGGACTTTGAGGAAGTCCTTCCACCCTGTGGTTTTAACTGGGTACAACCAGAGAAATCTGGTGCACTGATCGATTATTGCTATGATATATTCGTTACTCCTGAATGTTTTCGGAAGGGGTCCCATATGATCAATAGAAATTTAGTGAAAAGGAATTTGGGGAGTAATCATTACATTTAAGGGACCTCTATTTTTCCTATTAATTTTGGCGTACCTTTGGCAAGTCACGCAAGATCGGCATACATTAACTACAATTTGATGCATATTGAAAAACCAATATTGAGTGTGTAATAAAGCAAAAATCTTATTATTTCCTAAATGTGATTTCCGGTGGAAGTCTCTAGTCACTTCCTCCGAAAAAGGGTATGGGAGTACAGTGAGCCACATAGGACCCAGTGGATCATAATTAATACGTTCAAGAGTTCCATTTTCATTTAATTGAAAAAGTTTGCGGTATCTATTCTCCCCTACATAACCACCTTCGATGTCTTTTTGTAATGAGATAATTATTTTAAGTAATTTGGGATCATCGGTTTGAATAGAGAAAAGTTGGCGATGGTCATCGATAATCCAGTATCTAGCCGGAGTAAAATCTGTAGCCCGAAGTGAACAGAGTTTTACGGTTGATTCAATTTCAGGTTCAGCGTCAGAAGGATCGGGTAAGTCACGCGGAGGACGACTGAGACTATCAGCCATCTCGTTGTTCTTCCCTTTTACATGAAAAATTTTAATTTGATAAGAACTTAATTTAAGGCTCCAGCGAATCAGGCGGGAATTAACTTCAGAGGTCTTAAGGATGGAGGTCAACGCAGAATGGTCTGTGTAGACATTGATAGGTCGGCCAATGACCAAGCTATGTTGTTTTTCAAGACCGTGAACGATAGCATAGCACTCCTTTTCTGGAGTAGACCACTTGAGCTGCGGACCAGTGAGAAGATGAGAGTTAAAGGCTAAAGGCCTACGAACTCCATTGATTTTCTGAATGAGGCAAGAGCCTACGCAGTATTCAGATGCATCCGACCATAATTCCATTTCACCTTCTTCAGCCGGATAAGCTAATAGCATAGCATCGATGATCAACTTCTTAAGAGAGTCGATTGCGTTACGACAGGACGCGTCAAAATTAAACGGAGCATTTTTCATTAAGAGTTTGAAGAGTGGTCTGGCCACGTGTGAATACCCATTGATCATACGACGGAAGAAATTGGAAATTCCAATAAACCGCCTGATCTCCGTGGTGTTCTTCGGATACGGATAATCCACAATGGCTTTGACACGTTCTTTATCGATGCCGATCCCATCGGCGCTAATACGATGTCCGAGAAAAATAATTGAAGGATAAGCAAAGAAACATTTTGTGGGCTTTAATTTAATGTTAGCTCTGAGACAAATGTGAAGAACTAATTCTAGCCTCGCGAGCACCTGAGCAAAATCTTTGCCCCCGAAGCTCGTGTCGTCGACATAAGAGGCTAGGAAGTCACAGAGAAGGACATACCAGATTTTATTCATAATCTGTTGAAATAAAGTACCAGAATTTAGAAAACTATACGGCATAGTAAGAGGACGGAAGACACCTAAGTGATTGATGTAAGCGAGAAAGTTACGTCAACTTTCGTGAAGACCTAGCTGTTGATATGAGTTAGCCATATCGACGTTACAGAAGAGGGTACAACCCTCGAATTTTGCAAATAATGAGTGAGTATTTGGAACGGGAGCTGCAATGGGTTTGACCCTTTTATTGACATCCCGAAAGTCGACTACGGGGCGCCAATCTGTAGTGCCCCTACGGACAACTAACATACGGGAGACCCATGAGCTTTGACATGGTTCGATGCTTTTTCTTGCGATCCCTGCCTCAGTTTCGCGGGTAACCACGTCCTGAAATTTCTTGGACATGACTGTGGCTTGATGGATCATTGGAGAATCGTCCAACATCTCGATCATAACTTCGAGAGTGGCACCTGTAATTGGATCCCTAACGGTGGCATGGAAATCTTCTGGTTTCCACCCGAAAACGGAGTAGTATTTACTTAGCAATTCACGAAGTTGAAGTTTCTGTGAGGGTTCTAATTTGTTTAAATATTGAATTGTGCGAACTCCTCGTCGGAGAGAGGCTGGCTCCCTTCAACGACTGTAGGAGGTGGTATGATTGTTCGTGAAGAAGGATACTGTTGAAATTCTGTACTGAGTCTAATTGAACGGAGATGATTGTTGTCCTGAGGAATTATTCGATATGTAGTAAGATCATCCTGAGCGGGTAAAATGAAATCGTCATTGTCTGAATTTGCTAAGTGACAGACGCCTTGGCCATCCTCAATACTGAGGCATGATTCCATGACGTTGAGTCCAAATTTTTGAAAAAGAGAATTATTTGGTTCTAAAATGATATCCCCAGTAAAAGATCTATCCTCAACATAAACATTTACTGGGTTTGGACGATCATGTTCTATAAAAGTGGGTACGACTGTACACAGTCTTAATTTAAAATGAGGTAAAAATTTTTCTGCTCGAGAGGACATAGTAGAAGTTGAAAAGCTTTGAACGTCCTCATCGAGAGTATCATCTGATTCATAGCAAGGACGAATAGTCTGGGTAACTGAGGAGTCATCAGACATATCCATGTCCCCTGGAATAATTTCTGATTGAATATTAAGACCATAAAAAGGGTCATCTAATAAAGGATTGAAAGCATAAATTATATCTGAATTAATATTGGACTCAGGATCAATACTATCAGTTCAAGTTAATTCCTCAGAAACTTTCTTTTCTTATTCTTTTTTCCTATGGGTTGTGAATGTAATCTTTTTAAGTTCTGTTTAGATGATGAAAAATCAGCGTCAGCAGGATTAGAGAGGAATTAGACATTACCTTCATAGCACATGACCCGGGCTCGGTAAGCTTTGAGAAGATCCATCCCAAATACCAAGTTATCGCGGGCTTTGTCGAGTACGAAGAAACCCCATTTAATCCATTGTCGAAATTCTTCGATGTACAAAATGACATAGACATATTTAGTAATGATGTGTTTATTTCCATCATTGAGAGACAACATAGCCTGAATAGGTGAACAAGGTTTAACCTTGTGTTGTAATTCTAAGTTAATAATAGTAGCTGGACTAATGGTACTGATTGTAGCTCCTGTATCGGTAAGAACTTGAATATAGATATCGGATCCATATTTATTCTTGGCTCGAAATTCGCGGCGAATCTCCATAGTAGGTTGAGATATAGTGCGCACGAAATGAGTGGATCCCTCAGCGGGGATACTAAATGGATGTTCCAAAAGTTTCATAATCTTATATTTGGGGATGCCATCGCAGGCTGCTACCCTAGAATGAAAATCCGAATCTGAATCCGAATCAGACTCAGAGTCTGGTTTTGAGTTCTTACTCTTAGGAGAATTAGGCATTGAAGAATACGGAGAAATTTGTATGCTTTGAGCTGTAGCTGGAAATAGAAATGTAGTTTCAGATGTGTCTATAACTGGAAGTAATTCTGACTTATTAATTATAGTGGTATCAATATCAGATGATTCAACCGTACACGGATCAATTGTTAGTACTTCAGTTAGGGGCTTAGGTGTATCTACACCCCCCCCCCTTGGGGTTTAAAGGATCCTGTGAATGAGAAGAAGGATTCCTTGTAGCTGAGAAAGCAAATAAGGTCCCTTGTGGAGAAGGGACTCGCTCAACTGAAGAAATGCTCGGCCCATTTTGAGTGGTTAAGCCTCTCAGAACTTGAGGCGCCGACTGGATTAATTGAGGTGCAGGCTGCTGATAAGGATGTGGAAGAGACGGATGAAATTGCTGTTGAGGCATAAATGGAAGTGATTGAGTAGAATATGGTAACTGTAAAGGAGCATACTGAGGTTGTGATGGTTGTGTACCTAATTGTGTATGTATATGTTGTATGGTCTGATTTAGATTTTGCAAGGCTTGGGCATAGGCTTGCTCTTCGGCTGGCGCTATGCTCTGAGCTGAATTATTCTGAGTCGAATTATTATTGCTTTGAGGTTGAGGGCGACTATTATTATTGTTGGATTGTTGGGAAGATCGCGCGTCCTTCGGCTTAGGCGGAGGGAACGGGATCCCCTGATCTTTCAAAAGAATCTGACACCTACGAGTGTTGTGCAATTCACTATTACACTTGAGACAATTAAAACGACCTTTATAGTTTTTGGTCTGAGTCTTTTGAGCTTGAGCAAAAGATGAAGTGTCAGCACATCTATATTCCAGGCCGTCCCATGCTACATAATAATCCCTGTTAATGAGGTCGCTCGGCTTTTTCTGATACGGATGAATCGAAGTTGAAACGGTGCTCGGAGTTGCTTCGAGACCCTTTAAATATACTTTAGGTTGACCGTGCGGAGCCCCACCAGGAGAATTATTTGGAGCACGGTGCGACTGGCTGCGCTGAGCGATGTTGATATGTCGCTGAAGGATGAGCCTGAGAGAATTGATGTCGGTCTCATTCTCAACCTTAGATTTGTAGTGATCCGGCAAACCGTCGATGATCTGCAGGATCTTCTTTTCAGGATCCATTCTAGGATCAATGAGGTCGAGACAAGCGGAGCGAGCGGCGATGTAGTCGCTTGCATTTTGCTTGTTATTATAGGCAGTGGCATTTAAATTCATTTCAGCCCGTCCGGAGACGTATGACCTATCGAATTTGCGCTTAAGATCTGCAATTAAATCATTCCATGCTTGAGCACATGCCCGGTAATTGGTAAAATCCAATCCGGTCATGTACAAATGTTTGTTATGTAGCCACCATTGTAAAGCTTGCCCAGTGAAAATTTTGTCAAGAGTGGTCAGGACTACGGAGGGATGAAGATCTAGAAGATGGATGTATGAGCTGAAGTCAGTAGCCCACTTTTCTGCCTCCTTTTCACCTCCGTATTTGGGCATCTTTTCGGCGCATTTGGATTGATGATAGACATTGTAACCCTGGGAGCTCATGCCTTTTTGTAGCTTCTTCATAATAGGATCAACTATTCCGGCAATCATGGCTACCTCACGGCGAGTAGGAAGAAAAAGTTATTCATCGGCACTGAAATCCTCCTCCTCCTCCCTATCTGGAGGACGGAAGGGATTAGTGGGTTCGGGACGACTCGGAGTCGTCGGTGCCTGAGCTTGTTGTGGAGCAGTACGAGACTGCGGACGATGGCGATGAGCCGAAGCAGCGCGAGCTGGAGAACTAGGAGCTCTAGCTGGAGGAGCTTCAATTTGTAATAATCTAGAACTGCGTGATGGAGGAGCAACGGAGGCTGGTGCCTGTGGTTGTGGATTTGGATTTGAAGGAGGAAAAGTTGGGTAAGCGGAACTCGGGCCCGGAGGCAATTGAGTTGGAGGAGCCATATGTGGCTGCTGAGCAAAAGTATATTGAGGTTGTTGGTGTTGAGGATAATTAGGATAATAATTAGTTGAAATAGGTTGAGGAATTTGAGGATAAGTTGGATATATGGGAGTGTGTGAAGTTGGATAAAAAGTTTGAGGAGCAAATGCATGTGAGGTCGGAGGATACCCGGTATGCGGTGGTGGTGGTACCTGAGGGTACTCCCACGCATGCGGAGGCCGTATCGGAGCCTGTACCGGTTGAGTTGTAGGTGGAGGATTTGGAGGAGCAGTTTGAGATCTAGAAATATGTGCTGAATGATCGATAGCAGCATATTGTACAGCCTGAGGTCGAGTGCCAGGCGCAATGACTGGTCTCTGTGTACGAGGCTGTTGAGTGGTTCTTGGTTGAGAAACCAAAGGAGCATTTTGAACTTCAGCAGTAGAAGGCATTTGTAAACTTCTAAAAGCTGAATTTAGATTAGCCTGATTTGTTTGAGGACGACTGGGCGTCGATGGTTGTGATCCGGCTCGATGGCCTGAAACAGAATGAGATTGACCAGGGTCAGAGTGGTAATGACCAGTTGGAGAAGGCGAAGTCCTAAGGAATTCTACAGACGGGTTAGTCCGTCCTACCTCTTCTGGCTGGAATTCTACAGAAGTTGTGCCACGGCGGAAAGGATTACGTTCTGACCCATTTTCAATGGAAGTCAGGTAATCATTGACAACATTTTCCAGAGTAGACCCATTGTCAATAGCAATTTGGATTATATCTAAATAGAATCTCTCATCTAATGCCTCGATGAGATTTGGAATTTGTTCAGAAGGAACATTTTCAGCAGAAAATCTTTCTACGAGATAAGTATTTATGACTTGCTTATCAGCGGCGATGTTAACATAAGTCATTGATTGCTGGGTATTATTAGAACGATTACCAGAGAGTACAGTAGCCACGGATTGAGGAGTGGTATGAGCTGTATTCTGAGGCAATGTTTCAGAAGAAGCCATGTAGTTACCAGGGTCGGGACCAATAGCCTCGAAAGTCCCGGTCACTGACGATTGACCTTCCTTGTATCCAAAGGATTTTAAAGCACAGATGCCATCAGGCCATCTGTCTGGGAAGAAACCAATGGTTTCCCCTGCTTGAACTACTCGGTATGCCGGACGAGAACACGACCGAATTGTGTCTTTCTCAACGACATAACCGATTTTATGAGTATTTTCCTTGTACACTATTTTGGGTGCGTCCCCGACGGGAAGAATACGCTTGCGATAAGCAATGAAACCCGTTGTGGAAGCTTGATCGAATTGAACGAGGAAACTTTTGATTCGGTGACGAGGGACACTCGCGTTACCTTCGCTCTCGGATTGTTGAGTGGACTCACTATCGGTGGCCTAGGAGGAAGCTGATTGGTCTCGATGTCCCTGACGGGAAAAATCAATTCCTCTCCTTGATCTTCCTCCCCGCACGGACCTAGTAGTGCTACGAGAACTTGGGCGAGAACGAGAATCATCTCGATTGAGATAATTTTCTGGAATTTGGGAAGAAGTTGAAGCTACAACTTCCTCCAATAAATTCTGATGGTGAGTACCTGGTTCCCCACGATTTGGGTTAGGAAAGACAGTACGATTCAAATCGTGTTGGCTTCCTAAGAAACCGGTGGCTTGTAAGCCGTCTAAATCTTGTGAGGAAATCTCCTCCCCTCCGGCCTCAGCCATAGTTGAGGGAAAAGGAAGACTCCGAATAATTTTAATTTTGAGACTTTTATTTGAGAGGAGCTTTAGAAAATTTTATTCTGACTCTGACTGAAAATTGAGTTATTTGATGTGGATCTAAGCGAACGCTTCAGATCTTTTATGATTACTATGACCTGTCTATGAATTCAGAGCCTTTAGCAAACGCTTAAGGAATGAATTCAGCTATGAATTTATTTGACCTGTTAGTTACTACTTTAGTAAAATTATTTTTGACCTTCCTAAAATTTCTTATAAGGAAAGGAGTGGGTTTGACCTATTTAAATTAGGGAGAAATGACCTTAAACTTAATTATGGGGTACGAAGAGAAGGCTCTGTCTGTTGGCGTCGGATTACTGGTAAGGATCCGTTCACCTCAGGCAGTTGACTTCTTGAGTGGTGAAAGTCGGTGAAAGGAAAGTGAAGATTTCCTGTGAAAATCCGCTTTTCTCTCTTGAGAACCGAAGAAATAATGAAATCACAATACGGCCAGCGTTGTGGCACAACGCTATATCGGCTCAGCGAACGCCAGGCCAAAGAAGCCAATTGTGGTCTCAAAGAATTGAAGACGACTCGCTGAACAGTGAGGATACGGAGACGGGTTGAGTTAACTCGCAACTTCACCTGTTCTCAAGTTAGAAAAGTGAATTAGTGGAAATTCTTACTTTGCTTTTAAGAAATTTTTGATTTGTAAAATATTTATGAAATTTTGCAATATTATGTAAAATATGTGGTATGAAATTTCTTTCAAGAAATGGAAATACCTTGAATCGCGTTGGAGGATTGCTGGGGTTATGAGGTCGGTGCGTAGCTGCCTTGCTCTAATACCAGAATCCCAGGTGAGCCAACGATCGATTCAAAGTTTGAAGTTCCACTTCCGGAAAGAATTGGTTGGTGAGATCAAAAACTGATATGTAGATGATGAGGAGCATGAAGAGATGTTCCTTGTCGACTATTTTATTCCCTCCAGAGATAAACCAAAGAAGAGCGTCCTTGACAAATAAATGATACTGCTCCCGAGGAATAATTGGAGGCATGTAATTAATAGAAAAACAAAACTAGGCACGGATACCGATTAGTTTGAACTGTGTATATATGTATGTATGAAATTTGATTTTATTTCCTAACCTAGGCGGGAGCGAGAAACTGTTGGTTTCCCTTGCTCCGAATTCTATAAACTTGGAATTAAATTAAGTTGCCTTTTCAAAAGAAAATTAATTTAGACTTGAAAATAATTCTGAAATTTGAAAATAAATAAAATTTTTGACTTGAATTTTGAATTGAAACTGTATGATTTTAAATTTTACTTAACTAGATTTTCCGCGATCAACACACGCAACGAGTGAGGAGTTAAAAGCAGAATTTGTTTCCCCGCGAAGTTCACTATCCTAAACTATGAAATCTTAACTACATGTATTTATTTAATCTGATTACCCCAGCAACTGCTCAGCCCCTGAAAACTATTTGTTTCCCTGGTCTGTCAGCCTTACTGAATCGAAAACTTAATTTTACTTTTTAATTTTGATTCTACCTCAATTATTGATTAAGTTAATCCCTCTCCGCGACCAACCGAAAATTAAAATAAGAATTAATAAAATCTTTATGGAAGTGAATAAGAGTGACGATCAGGAAAACAAAAAATAATAAAATTATGTCGGTCGTCGAGAAGGAGATGAGGAGCAACATCAATAGTTGTGGCAATTAGGACTGGGAAAATCTAAAATTAATTTATGCGTACACCCTGAATTTACAAGGAATACACCATACGACAAGTAAGCCTAGATTTAATTAATATGAGAACCAAAAATCAAATTTTTCAACTTTCACTGATTTTCTGGGAGGGACACTTTATGGGAAAATTTTCGGGAGAATGTAATTCATACTATTATGTTTTACCACTTACGATGTCGGAATTATTTTCAACAGGAGGTAGCAAAGGTCAGGTCCGCGAAGACAAAGTAACAAGGATCTCCTCAATAACGACGGAAGTTTGAGTTGAGGAAGACCCACAATGAAAATCTAACACTGGAGTTCAGATTTTCTCAATATGTACACTTACACTGTAAAGTTACTGTTAGTGCTAAGAAAAGGTAGTACATGGTCACGGGATGGCTAACTGTTTAGTGCACTACGCAAAAGTATGTACGTCACTAGTAATGAGTGGAACTGTGCCACGAAAATATGTAGCTTACTGTTAGTGAACGTTGACAAAGGGATTTTCCTTTTTCTATATCGGCAGATGGGAGAACTTGGAAAATTGAAATTTTCGGAACTCCCGGATGGAATTTCGAAACCGTATTTTCACTTCACACGAAGTATGATGTCGACGGTAAGTGTTTTGATGCTTTTTCAGGTCACTACAACAATTAAACACTGAAAACTTTAGATTTGCCACTAACGGCGAACGATGGCCTATGCTTATACTTAAGCAAGGGAAAATGGAAAATTGGAATTCAATTTTCTGACGATTTCCGAAGAAATATGGGACTTGACACCATCGAAAACAGAAAGAGGACGGTCGACTTGACCTAGAACGTACTTTAGGTTTTCCGAAACAAAATTTTTCAAGAAATTTTGAAGAAAACTTTTCTGAGAACTGAGAGCTGAAAACTTTGCTTGCTAGCACGAACACGGAGAACACCAAATGGCGTGATATGGTTCAGGCGACGCAAAGCGAACGTATATGGGATGTGTGGGGCATCTAACACCCACTCAAGCTTACATTCTATACCGGGCCGCACAGTGATGCTGAGTCTCCAAGCTAATAGCAAGCGAGCTAGAATGCAAGTATAGGCATGAAGGGTCCGGCCGGCCCAAACTCAGCACCTTACGGCTTTGTTAATGGTAATGCACTGTGTGCGAGTATGAAATCGCGCGAGCGACGGGTGGGGCGGCTAAAGGATCTCGCGCTCCTCTAACTACCACTGAAAATTTTGATGAGTACAGGGGCGACGCCTGCGAATTAATTTTCGTATGTACCGAGTATGTTGATGCTGTAAGGATGTCCTTACTAATGAAATGTAAGTCTATTTTACTTAAGAGTAATAGAAAATTAAGTTTTAAGTTTCCCATTTCTTAGAATGGGCATTCCGGGTTTGTGAGAAAATTCGGGGAGGAGGGGGCAGGGTTTTATCCCTACCCCGCACCTTGTGAAACGAGGGTCAAACCGGTGACCTTCATCTGAACCGGGTTCAACCCCCGAGTTCTGCACGCTCCTACCCCAAAATTCCAAAATTAAATCTATATGTTTTTTAAGAAATTATTAATTAAATAAATTATATTTTTATGATTATTGAGCCTAACCTATGCATTCATACTTTATTTACATATATACATATGATGGAGCAGATGGTAGAGTTTAGTTTGGGGGCGACCACCAAGTTACTTTTTAGGGGTAACTACTCCCGAGGGGATATGGCAGGAACTGAGAAGTGCTCGAAGAGCCAATGCCTACCTATGTCATTAAACTAAAAGATTACTAATTTGCAATGTTTACATTTGAGTCTGAATCTAAATCTAATTGTTTTGCATGTCATAAATTAAAATTATCAGTAGTTATAGAATTAGATATAAGAATTATTTCCAGTGGATGAGTGGCTCAGAGGTAAGACCGGTTGAAGCGCAAACACCCCATGGTCCACACCCCATGAGCTCAAGAGGACTGGGCAGAAAGGAGATGTGATAGTTTGCATTGAGAGTTTCCAGTCACAAATGCATTCCATCTCCCTCCCCCTCTTCGGCCCAGCTTGTCCTGTCCATCCTCAATTTTGAATAAGAAAATGAAAGATGTAAATTTTACTTTATGTTATGTGCCAATTTATAGAGAGTGAAATACTATTTTGAACCAGTGAATTGTTAAGGAGGGTTGACAGCGACGGGGTCTCAGTCGTCCAAGCTTGAGTTCTATTAGACTGAGACTGGGGAGATGGTCACGGTAACCACTGACGTCAGTTAGCCAATAACGCGGTCAGGGCCCGCTTCCATCCCGATTCCCGATGCTGTCATCTCCTCCTTTTGCCTAATTGAATTTTACATTTTTATTTAAGTGCTGAGATGAATATTTTGTTCGGATTGATTTCAATATTAATTTTTCGAAATTTAGTAAATGTAAGACCTGATTATTGAGTCAATGTTTTCTAATTGGGGCTATGGCTCGGGGAAGAAAGATTCTCTTTACCAAAAAGACAGAATGACCAAGACAGTGGTGGAGCAACCAAGGAATTTGAGCAACATAATAAGCAACTCCACCACCGAGGTCAGAGAATCGCTTCCCCCAGAGCCCTTATATTTTGGAATATATTTTGCTGAAATTTTTATATTTAACATCTATAATTCTAATATTATGCAAAGGAGATGAGGGAGTTCCTGACGAACCCCGATGACTATCATTGATACTACTAAAACAAATGAAATATGATCCGGCCGAATACATATGCCACCTACTTAATTAGTATGAAAATCGAACATCCTAAGCTTACATAATAATTATAACTATATTGCGGTTGGAATGAGAATCGAATTAGTTTGCCCATGAATCAATTTGGACGACATCGGAGATCAGTAAAAGTTATAAGTTTACGGATAAATATTTATTTAAGATTAAAAGGAAAAACGATACTGATTGAAAATGTTATCTTGAAATTGAAACGGAAAAATGATACTGAAAATGATACGAAAGTTTTCCTCTGCCAGAAGGGCAGGGACGAAAATGTTACTGTTACTGTTAACTTATTATTCGAATTCTTTTGTTTTTCATGTTTTGTTTTCGTCCATACAATAATACAATTTTATAATTTTACAATGACCTTACGGATACCGAGGATACGGATTACAAGCCAATTTGGATCCGAAGATTGATTTTCAGGTGAGTACAATTTTGATCACAAATATTACAGATATTCTTTTACAAATTGATTTTGATTTCTCGAAGACCTCATATTATTATTATTACTTTTGATTTAATTAAAACAAATATTATATACGGGAAGCACCACAATGGAGAGGAAGAAAATTATTAAACAAATTGATAAAATGAATTCCAAATTAAAATACTTTCTTTTACTATTTTTAGGTTTCGTGCACCAACACGATTCACAGAGGATCACTTCACTACCTTGATCCCCCCGCAAATTCCGAATTCTTTTGGGAGTCTCCATTGCAGTCTTTCCCTTAAAATCAAATTTTATAATTTTTGGAGATGAAAATAGTTATATGTTATCGTGGAGAGTAGGATTTTGTGACTGATGAGTGCAGTGCTCCTTCCCTCCGTGCTGAGATGCTTGGCGTGGCCTGGAATCGAATGTGAAGCTCTCGTTGTGGCGAATACGTTCTGTTGTTGGTTCCGCACGTTGCTCCCAGTGGAGATAGAAGGATGCGCTGAGATGAATGACTTGGAACTATCCTGTCTGATCCTGTCTTCTTCCTCTGGCTGGAGATGGCTTCGGCTATGCTCCGGCTAGAATGAAGAATTGAGGACGAAGGCGCAGTGGCATTTTCATTCCCCTTTCAGGCAGGATGGCCGATGCCGATGCCGATGAGCTTGAGCAGCACATGTCACACTACTATATGGCATGGTCATGTTAGCCTATTCCTCTTCCTCGTGTAATTTATCTCAAATGCTTTATAACAGCTTAAAAATTCTCAACGTACAACGTATTTCATGCTAAAACGATCGTCCGTCAATCGTAATGGCAATGGTAATAAATTCAGATCCATAATCCAGTATAGAAGCCAAACAACCTTACAACACTTCACTCTCCATGACATACGGCTTCAACTTTAAAACTTTAAAAGCTTTTCCCAATTTTAATGTACATAATTAATAATAAATTGCTTCATTTATTCAGTCAGAAGCAACAATACATTACAAGCATTAGGACCAGCGGTTTGAAAAAATAAAACTGTACATATAAAGGTAACGGTAACGGTAACGGACTGGCGCAGACGGTGAAGTCACATCAGTGAATTAGTAGTCGGTAACAATATATAATTTCTTGTATTAATATTGATTATGTTACAATATGGATGCGTGTATGTACGCACAAGGGTTTAAGTACCCGTAATTCTAACTCACTAGTGAGGAGCCAATGTATGAATTTTGAATGACTTATATCGAGAGTGACACGGGACTAACTATAATCGACCGTCGTCATCCTAATCGAATCTTGTAATATAAACTTTCTCATTTTATACGAAAGGATTATGTTACGCAGCTCAAATCCAAATGAAGTGGTGAATGGAGTGAAATTGAATTTACAATTGATGTAGCTACATCCACAATAGCCGTCCCCTCGTAGATTTTGTAATGCGTAAAAAGTAAAAAGCATACTTATCAATAATGCATATATAATTATACAATGTAGATTGGAGATAAAGTAGGTACATACATAGATGCGCACAGCACTGCACTGATGCCCTAACGGTAGTGCAGAAGGATACAGTAAGGGACAGGGTCCAAGTCAAATGAAGCACACAGTTCACTTCCCTAGGATCATTTAAATATTTTGTCAGTCAGTCAGTGAGCTAGTCAATCATTCATTCATCGAATTAGTTCAGTTTCAGTTGATCCTCTACTACGTGTATTACCGGTGCCGGTTTGTACCCCGCCATACTCTCGTAGCACTTCTCAAGATTCTTAACATACTATCTAAAACATTATAAATTTTATGCAAAATGCTCAACAAAATAATTATTTTCATACCTAATAGCATTGCGTAGCAGAAAACGTGCATTTTATTTTGATTATAATAAATGGGAATATATGTATATCATAGCATATTTTGCTTCTATTCTTGACGATGTAGATAGCACATAGTTACGCATTTCATTTGTACTTGCTCATCACTTTCAGATATCTCTCTCATCACCCGATGGGGATGTTCACGCATCCTGTTCTGCCTGCTCATTCTGCCTTGTAAATAATTACTTGGGGAAGTTGAGGGGGAAGGGTACGACGTCCGACTTGTCGTTTGTCTATTAATATTGCTACTATTTCAGAAGCAATCATTATTAGTTGTTTCGTTTCTATTTCAATGTTGGAAGATTGAAAAATGTATCATTTTTGAAACATTTTCAAAAACCTTTAAAATTGACCCCAGAGCTGAACTACGTACTACTTCGACATCGATAACTTGCACTATAGTAATAACCGTAGCCGGTGCCGGTATACATTTCAAGTTATAGATTTGGCGCGAAATTCAATCGCAAATTGTATTTTGCATTGCTATTTTTATGGTGATTACAATTATTACAAGCAGTATTTGCAGTGTTTTTGTGCTTGCAACTACATTTATAGTTTATATTTATAGTTTTTTTAGGGTGATGCACAGATGTGCTAAGGTTATATGATATTAGTGTGATATCAGTGTGATTCCATTAGTGTGCCATATAGCCTATAGGAAAGCCACATACATTTAAACTTACGTGTAAATTACAGGCGAATGGATGGATGGAGGATACATACATGTGTAATCTGTCAGTATATGTATTTGCTCTGAGTGATGGAACAGTGTGAGGTAGAGTGTAAAGTAAATAATGTGAGCGGAGCACAATGCAGATAAATGTTTCATGGACAGAATTCAAATTCATGATGATGATCACAAGTGAGGCTAATGTGGCTTTTGTGCTCAGCCATACTACGGATACGGACTACGCGGAGCGCTTCACAGTGACGGTGACGGGGACAGGACTGTCCCCGTGAATGGTCGAGGAAAGTCAAGACTGAAGTACTGGAACTGGAACTGGAGACGCAAGGGAGCCGTGTCAGTCACATGACCGGAATAAATGATCCTCAGTCCTCCTCAAGTCATGTCACTTTTCAACAGTCAAATCTCATATTTAACTCTCAACTCCCATTTGGTCCACATTGCATATTAATTCCTGTAAAAATTATTCACATCCAGGCTTTTAGTTCTACTAACGGAGATGAGTTTCAAAAGTGAGTCAGTCATTAAGATTTCCCACTATTCATTTACATGCATTCAATTTTGTTTTTATTATTTTCAAATTGAAAATATAATGCAGGTAATTAAAATAGCCGTGCTCTTAAATTTTGCAAAGATGTTGTTTTCCTGTTACTAATGCATAATGCTACGAGCCATAATTATAGGAAATTAGTACTACAGTATGCTATAGAAAGGAACGATGCGATGATGTGACGTGTCATATTTCTGTTTACAGATTAGTCAATGCTTTTTAAAAAAAAATAAAATCAATACATTTTTTATTAGTTTTTCCTCGAGGATGTTGGATAATGATCCCATCGCATCGTTCAAAATACTGACACCGAGGAAGGTACCGGTACGGATATGAGTATCAACTATCTTGTGTAAAATACAAAGCAGAATTTCCATAACAATAACGACTATGATACACTTCTATACTGACAAAAATGTTAAATATTACATGACGAGTCTATAATATAGTATCGCTATAATTATTCATCTAATGTACATATTTGTCAACATTTCAATTGAGTACACCTGTGAAATAAGTAATGTGAGTAATAGTCAAAATCAGTCATAAAATCTCTATTAAAAAACCCATATGGTATTACTCATGATTGAATGGGCTCTATGTTCGGAGTAGTTGATAGAACGATGTGGAGTTACTTGGAAGGGAAGGAAAAAGCCATATGTGTACGTGAACAGGCGTACGGGAGATGATGATGATGCTGCATTATTATAGTTGTTATTGCTATTGTATAGTGTAATATGAGTCATGTAAACATTAAAAATCTCTTAGAATTTGATATCCAAATAAATAATTCATTGTATAATGACTGTCATAATGTATAAAATATATAGAGAACAAGACGGATGATGTAAGTTCATGCACCTTGCCTAATAATGTTCTCGTTCTGCATAGTCTCAATAGTCTGGGGCAACGTAAGGTAGGTATTTAACAAGGGCTGATTGCTGATTGCTCATGTAACAAACACGCAACCATGAGAGTTCGATTGTTCGATCCATCTATATCGTCTGTGAAGAACCGAAATTACCCATATCCAATTTAAGCTGGAATCAAAGTGAGCTATGTCAAAAAATGCTAAATTAGAGAAGTATGTAAAATGTTCAGTACAAGTTTTTAAAACTTACAAAAAAGTTCTATTTACATGTTTTTGAAAAGTGTAAAATGTTCTATTTACATGTTTTTGAAAAGTGCAAAACGTTCTATTTACATGTTTTTGAAAAGTGTAAATTGTTCTATTTACATGGTTTTGAAAAGTGTAAAATGTTTGATTTACATAGTTTTGAAAAGTGTAAAATGTTCTATTTAAATGCTTACAAGACCTATTTCAGCATTTTTGTAGATAATGGATATCGTTTTTAGCTAAAAATTGAAATGGGTCATTTTGGTTCTTCACAGACGATATGTTGATTTTAAATAGACTGTTGTAGCTTGCTTTACTAGTTAGAATCTTTTGCAAACTTTACTTCTTTAAAAGTGCTATATTCTTTTAGACATTTTAGATTTTAAATGGACAATTTAATGTAACTTATTTCTATAAGTTTCTTATCGTCAGAAGTTTTAACATTTTTATGCTTACCTACCTATCCGGATCCTCAAAAAACGAAAATTAGCCTCTATTAGTGCCCGGAGAGCTACGTATCCTTTAAAATTACGGAAGATGGCGCGTCAAGGATTAATATACATTAAAGCGCGTGTATTTCTCTTACAACGTAAGTCTCTACGGGGTTAGAACTTCCACAATTTCGATTGGTAGAACGCGATTCTTTATGAAGATATACGTATTTGCAGGCAAGTAGTTATAGCTGGAATTTGGCACCTTTATTTTCGCTTGTGGTGATAGTTTTATGCCCACATTTACATTTGACAAGTTAATATTTGAATACAAAAATTACATTTTCACTTTTTTTTTATGTAAACAATTCCATACTGTAGATTGTGGATTTGACTTTAGAGATGAGATGTAGGTGACTAATGCTCACTAAAAAAAGTGAAAAAGGGATGACAATGAAAATGACATTGTGTAGGGTATTGTCCTTTGACTATACATCTCCGCGTCGAATGGATCAAGCTTTGGAAAAGGAAATGGAAATGGAAATGGGCATGGTAATGGTAATGGAATTGCACATATAGACATATAGTTACTCACACTATATTCACACATTTAGTATTCGTCTTCAATTAGTTTACATTGTGTTTGACAATAAGATTAAAATCGGCATAATTTGTCAGGATTTTTCTTTCTTGCACGTAGTTGACTGAATTTGGATACGATTACGATTTCAATTCTGATTACGCCATCGAATACGAATTACGTCTGTATCATGCAGGACATACCACACACCAATTTAAACATTATGTTGACGTCAACGTCGGATTTAGTCGAATATTGAAATTGAAATAAAATATAAAGGTATAGGGTATATGATTATAGCCAGATTGATATGGTGTATGCATGTGACTAGGATTAGTTTTGCACTCCTGAACCGGCACCGATGCCGATACCGATGCCGAACCATGGCTTGGGCTGACTGAAAATGAAGTTGAGCTGAGTTTTCCGTGACTGTTGTTGTGTCTCTTAGGAATTGTGTTAAAAGTTGGGAGTCCATATGCCTACACTTACGAACGAATACGATTAAACATTAGGCCATATCACTCAGACTATTTCCGTACATGTTTTTCAGACCCAAATAAACAGCGACCCTATAACACTACATATATGAAGCTGCATATCGTCTGTAAAGAACCAAAATGACCCATATCCATTTGTAGTTAAAAACAATATCCACTATCTACAAAAATATTGAAACATGTCTTGAAAGCATTTAAATAGAATATTTTGTAATTTTCAAAAAAATGTAAATAGAACATTTTAACATGAAAATAGAACATTTTAAGTTTTTCAAAAACATGTAAATAGAACATTTTACACTTTTCAAAAACATGTAAATAGAACATTTTACACTTTTCAAAAACTCTTAATCAACATTTTACGCATGTTTCTCATTTTGTTTTTATGACATAGCTCATTTTGATTCTAGCTTAAATTGGATATGGGTCATTTTGGTTCTTCACAGACGATATTTAATACAACCAGAGCCTGTACAGCTATAGCTATAGTATATTTATAGTAGTACCTAATTTCAGATACGTGCATATTACAGACATATTGATAATGCACTATAACCCATAGGCCGTAGTCGAAGTCGTAGGTAGGTGGTGCTCGGAGTGCAGATAGGAGATAGTCGAGAGTGCTAATAGCCGTAATGTTAAAATTTTATGTGTAGATGGATGAGTTTCCAGGCTGACTTGACTTGGAAAGACTTAAACTCGTGAAAAATTCATGTCCCCAGATAGAAATTGGCAATTCAACAAATGGTCATCACATTACATTTATTGAGATTAAGTACTCCTGAGATCCAGCTCCTTTCCAGTCCCACTCAACCCTTTTTCAACCCATTTTAAACGCTTCCCTGTCAAGACTCGGGAGGTATCTATTTCTATATACTATATATTAGACGGTGGAAACAGACAATATTAATAATGTAAGCCCAGAAGTGCATGCTACTCCATTTTTCATATATATGTATATAAACATATCCAGCCATCTACTTATGTAATTGCAATTATCCATGTTGGGAGGTAGGTACTGTATGTAAGTAGGTAGGAAGTAGAGGACAGGACCCTTGACTATTATGTAAATTGTTTGTGTCGGTTGTCCTGAGTGCTTAATTTTAATTTCCTGTAGTGCACTATGTACCTTATATACATAGCTAACATAAGAGGCGATCTATTACCTAATCCACAGATTAGTTTCGCCATTAGAATGTACAAATTACAAATACAGATAATGTACAGGCTCAGTGAGAGTGCACTTGCAGTCTGTGAAGTTTGCAAAATTATACATTATGCACTTCGGATTCGGATTCGGATTTGAAATGTCGTCGGTGCAATTTGCTTCTCTGCCAATTGGCCTAGACTGTTTAATTGTCTGCCTGTTGTTTGATTAGTTGGTTTACTTTTGCTTGATTGTTTCGACTTCGACTCCCCGAACGTAAGCAGGTATAATTTTATACATACTTACGCTTGCGTAGGTATGTCTGTAGACTGTATGTCGTCTGTGAAGAGCCAAAATGACCCATATCCAATTTAAGCTAGAATCAAAATGAGCTACGTCATAAAAGCAAAATGCGAAACATGCGTAAAATGTTAATTAAGAGTTTTTAAAAAGTGCAAAATGTTCTAATTCCATATTTTTGAAAAGTGCAAAATGTTCTAATTCCATATTTTTAAAAAGTGCAAAATTTTCAATTTACATATTTTTGAAAAGCGTAAAATGTTCTATTTACATATTTTTAAAAGTGCAAAATATTCTATTTAAATGCTTTCAAGATATGTTTCAATATTTGTGTAGATAGTGGATATCGTTTTTAGCTACAAATGGATATGGATAATTTTGGTTCTACACAGACTATATAGTAATTATTTATTGGCCCTAGTGTGGATATTCAGGTGGGCACAATTTGTCTTTATCTAGATGAAAACAAAAGTTATATGAAAATTTCATCTTGATAATATCATCAACGTAGTATTTAGTACTCAGCTGAAGTCTAGAAATTAATTCTATGGTGCTCGTTTTTATGTAACTTAGTATCTCTGTGCTTATAAGAACAGGTTCTAGTTTTATTCACTGCATCAGCTTCATACTAAATTAGACCACGTCGAAATCTCAAAAAACGATTGTGGTATAGTAATTTTATCCGTTTGAATATAAAATCTGTGTAATAATGGTGTGAGATACTACAGGTCGAGATAAGCGACTGCACTGTGGTGTGATGGTTCCACTATCTAATCGTAGGTTTCATTCACTATTTTGGCAGGGAAAAATTCTTACGTTTAAAATGTACGAAGTCGCTTAGTAAACGGTTGGAAAAATGGGGCATTTTGAACCACATTCTGATTTTTATTCGAACACTGTAAATCATTTCATGTGCAGAATTCTCTCATGAATGTAATTTAATGTCGAATTATGAAGGATGTAGCTAATTAGCTAATAGCTATAAGCGTGTAGAAAGGAAAGGAAAGGCCCAGGCCAAGACTCAGGACCAGGACCAAATTAATGAGTTGTATGATTTAATATATCAAATTGGAAACGCACAACAGGGAAGGTAACATAGAAACAAACAGACTCCACACGTAGAGACAGAAGCATCCTGATCCTACTAATTCTACAGATGTAGATAAACTTAAACAAGAACAGATAATAATAATAATACAATGGCTTGGCTCGTGCTTCCTTCCTTTTTTATAGCCAATAAAACAGCCAGGTAGGTAATCCAATTGTCGTTTTATTGAGGGAATAAGAACAACTAATTACACTACTATACACTATACAGTCTCCCAACTTACTTGCTCCATTAAAATAAAAATGTCTTATATGCCAATAACTCTCTACAACTTGTGCAGGTTTTTCAAAACAAATACTACTGTACAATGTACAAGAAAGATATACCAAATAAAAATGCCCGTGTATCCATGTATTTATTTTGCAGGGCGCTGGGATAATAGCATGAGTTGACAGGTATTAAAATTGCTGGTTTGAGCAACAACAAAAAAATGTCACAAAATTCCAAGACAGTTGCTAAATTCGCATGTCAATAGTCAATAGTGCTAAGTAAATTGTGAGCTGGCAATTTAACACGTCTGTAAATTCTGTAATTATTTGTCATACGCTACGCTTAATTGCTGTATCAGGGAAAGGCATTAAAATCCTAGTGCAAATATTTTAAAATATTTTGAATTCTTTAGGTGCACAAAGTCTATATTGTGAGGGTATGAACCAGACTATAGCACCTTCCCTGCTATATACCTATAGATGTATCTCCTTTCATCTTCCCATTACATTATAACGACATACTATACAGATACCATTATACGACCATCCTGATTTCTGAGCAAGCTTAGAAATTCCTCAGGATCATTTAATAGATTTTTATTTGAATTGTTCACTGAATAAATAACTTGTGTCTCTCTCTTTGCCTTCAGACGCCAATTGTCAATATGTTCGTGGTTTCTGTTTCTGTCCATTGGAAGAGGTTCATGCAGTCAGTACTGACAGTCTCTCTGACAAACTAAAGATATCAAATTATACTCCATTGCACTGCACACAAATTCCGAGCGCAAATAATTTCAAATTAAAATCCAGATTCAGAGTCAATCTCCCATGCCATGCCATGCCATCCAGATCCACTGTCTACCAATTGAAAATTACAATTAACAACTGGTTATTACTATATGGATCGTTGTTTTTGTTGGCATTTGTATCGGTATCGGTACTGGTTACTGCTGTGTGTGTGGCTCCCTGTGTCAGTTTGCTTCTATACCTACAGATATAGTTTCAATTTCTGGTTTTATCAAAATTCCACAACATTACATTACATACAAGGTTAACCATTATCATAATATCAGTACGACTCTCATCCTCTGTCGTCGTCGTCAGTATCATGGATGCAGGATATAGTCGGGGAAAACAATCGTCTTATATAGAAAAAAACCAAGACCTGACCTGTGTGTAGAATTATACGTACAAGTAGAATTAGTAGATGTAGATATAGAATATTGTAATTATTGTAATCGTTGCCGCCGCGCTAAGAGAGCAAAGACGAGAAATTGAAGGAATTTTGAGGAGAGAAAATTACAGATATTACTTCATTGGATTTCAGTCAAAAAAACAAACCTAAAAAACTGACTAGGTTAGTCATAGACATGTAATGTAATGTGCACTTACCTCCTGACTAATGGGAAAAATACAGAGAGAGAGATCAAGATAACATGTTCAGCCGATTCCAAAATACGCATACAAAATAAACCTTGACTCCTTCCTAACTACGTGTAATTGAAAATACACGGAAAGGTGGTCGCGTAGGCAGATAGGTGCTTGTTTCCTACTTTCCTTAACAAATATAACAAAAAAAAACCTTGCAAAATTCTTCTGAACAGTTCAGTATACTGATGGTTATGTTTTCTGCCTTGCTGATTTTAATGATGTTTTTCCTTGTTGATGGCTAAAAGTGAACAGATTACAAATTATACAGGCTGCAATACACTTAAGAAAATTATTGTAAGTGTATAGAGAAAATAGTAACAGCAAAAAATTAAATTAAAAGTTATTATTAATTTTTGCAGCATTGAATTTTTTGGAAGCTTTTTTTGGAAGTAAGATTTCTTTAGAAACGTATGTAGGATTTTATCAGTACAGAATTATTATGCAAAAGTGTAGATATGCCATTTTGTACTGTATAGATTCATCCCGGGATTGGCATTAATAGTCATCAATATATCGTGTTCGTGTGTAGAATTGTAAAAGTCAATGATTAGGCAAAAGCATATTAAGCACGAACTAACAAATTGAATAAAATGAGGAGAAAAACGTTAATTTTCCCAAGCCCTTTTGATGCAATCCAAAATCAAAATGAGTCAGTTAGTATGTGTATATGCACTCATCAGACTCTCAACGTTTACCATTTTACCATTTGCAGTCCACAATACAAAATACAACCATCCCAACCCACAGCACAAAACCCACCACCATCAGACAGACAGTCAGCTTCTCTCTGATCTCAGCTCAGCGTCTCTCACCAGTACCAGTACCAGTCAAAGTCAAGGAAAGAATTTCATATGAAGTTGAAGGTGACTTCATAAATAAATATTTTCATGTCGTTCAAATGTCATTGTGTTTAGACAGCTTATCAAGATTTCATTCATTCTTGTCTTGATTGCTACTCATTGAGTAAGTACCGGCACCGGTACCGGCACAGGCCTATATACTTCGTATAACGTTTCTCTTAATGGTGTGTCATCCCTTGCGTTTCAACAGCTGACGACGCTATGAGAATCTAAACTGCAAAATTCTGGAGGTCTCGAATCTTCGATAAGTCTGGATTGGAATTACAGTATTAAATGCAAAATTCTTTCTTTGCTCATTTCATTTCGTTATAAAAGTTTGTAAGAATTTCAAAATTAAGTTGATAAATTCCCATAGTTATCCTTTATTATAATTTTAATTGGGAGGGAAATTTCCAAACTAACTACTGTGGCTTTTAAACTTTGTACATGGGGGGTAGAATAGTAGAATATTTTTTTTTAAATAATAAAAAGTGTACCATATTATTAGGTGTGAAACAATGGTAATTATTTTTCAATAAAGATTAAATCTACATGCATTCAGATTCAGTGTAATTCCCTGTATAGTCTGTATACTAGTCAAATGACAAGTAGGTAGATGAAAATGCCTTTGCTATGCTATCCCATATAGCCATAGCCATAGTATAGCTCTATCTGCCTTAGAATTCATTAGCATCGAACTTAAAGGTGTAATCGTAATGTGTAATAATGTATGGTACCTCGTATTATTCTACACGTAACCGAAGTATGTACGTAGCTAAGTACGCATTGCGGGGTCATCTCATCGTAAGACTGGTAGCCAGTAGGAATCCTCTCGCAAAAGGCAAAAGAGCTTTTGTTCTTTTTTTTATGGAAATCATAAAGTGAAAAACAACACTAGCATTTTACTGGACGTTCTCGTTCAAGAGTGACAGGTTCAGCTCCAAGTCGTAAAAAAATAAGTTCCAAGTAGGAAGTTTTTTGGGTGTGTTTGTTGAGCCGCGATGAGGCAATCTTCGTGAAGTTTATAGATGAAGTGCCCATAGTCCCAGCACCAGTACCACTGCTTACTATATACTCACTATAGCCTTTGTCTTACTTGTCTATATCATTAATAAATACTATTCATAATATATTGAATAAATTATTGTCAAACCAAACCAACTTCTGCTATATATCACCACAGCTTAACATTTTTTACTAGCGTAGTATATATTATTATGTAACTACATTTTTACTTTTTGTTTTACCGTGTACCATTTAACGAATACAAAGTATACTCACTAGACACTAGACAATCGACATCGACAGGCCTATGTACTTTTGAGCCTATGCTCATGCACAAATTGTCGGCATCCGCAAATACTGAGACGGACAACGGACAACGCAGCAACGGCAAGAAACACTTTGTAAAAATGTTTTTCTCATCTCAAAATTGGCAAAGCTCTACTATCAGTATTCGTAGGTCGTAGCTATGCATTTGTACTTGTACTTGTAATTGAAATTTCATTAGATGTAATATTAAATTACAGTAATACGTATGCAAATTCACTTGTGTCTTTTGTGTCTGTCTGTAATTCACAAGAAAAATAATTTAAAACTTTTATGATAAAACTGCCACAAAAAAAAGTTAGACAGCAACGAATCACAATTATTACAAGCTTCAAGTCAACATCAGCAAGTTAGCAAAATGGAATGAAATAATATTACGTATTGTATATGTAAAAAAAATAATGTATTTTTGTGTAGTATGTATTTCGCATGGTAAATAATTCCTTGCCTTTTCTGTATATACAAAGTTTGTTCATGTGTGATCAAGTTTTCTTTTGTATAATACTAAAAAATGATGACAAACTTTTCGGCTTCGGCTTCGGCTTCAAGGCTTTGTTTTTTTTATGAAAAAAATTGTTTATTTACAATAAAAATTTAAATTTTACAATACAAACAGATTGACTACTTGAGTTGTAGATGGTTTTCTTTGCAATCAATTGAAATGCAAAATGTAATGTAATGTGATATGGATAATATTAATTGTTTTTTTATTAAAAGTTGTTTTCGTTTGTCAGCCGGTGTGGATTTCTATCATTATATTACAGGAACTATAGCCATGGGGAAGCACAAGCACCTAGGATACATTATGCAGTAGGTTTTTTTTTTACTTCACCCAGTTTTTATGATATTAACTGAAACCAGAACATTTCTATGCAAATTACCAAATCAATGCAAAACATATTCCAGTTGTTAGTTTTCATTAAAAATTAAATAGTTCTTTTGCCAACAAAAGTGACATATAACAAATTGTAATACTTTTTGCATTTTTTTAAACAGATTTTGTGCAATGTTAAAAACACTAACACTGACACCGCCACCGAGACCGACACCGAGACCGATCTGCGGTTAATGTTTTTACAAAACTCAACGACAACGACAAGAAGATCAGGGAGATTTATGTGGCATTTTATACTAACAAGTACAAACAAAAATGTTAAAGCCGACGAAAGTCTATCGTATCTAAAACGGCTAATGTTTAATTTGCAATGATAACATAGCTTTTGCAATGGAGCATGCAAATGTTTAATATACAGGATGCGCCCAGTGCGCCTTTTGCAACTTATACGAAATGATATGCTATCTGAAATGCAATTCGAATTACTCGCTATGCTAAATTGACTGACTGATATTGATACTGATAAAATGGTGCTGATGTTCTGACTGACTGCATAAAAAAAGTACAAAGGTAACGACAGGGAGAGAATGATGGAACAAGGCCGGATGAGAGACAGAGCCGGATTGTTGAGATGATAAATGTCAAAACGACAATGACAGGGACAGCGACAATCAATGATGAGAGCTAGAGCATCTACCTCATCTCATCGTCATCGTCATCGTCATCGTAAACTTCAATTTGAATTCAATACATTATTGCAGTTTGCAATATGCAGCGCCCTGGAAGATTACAAGTTGGTTCGTGTTGGTAAAAATTACAATATACATATAATGTCACGTACGACATCCAGTCCACAATAGATTCTTATGTGCATATCTGTATTTGTTTTGGTGCGACAGAATTGTCTCGAAATGAACTGAATAATGAGCGGATGTTTTTTGAAGATACTACACAAGCGACAGAGAGCGACAGAGTTCAAACGTAAAAGACCTGATTCCGATTCCGATTCTGTCTATATGAACATCTAGTTTTCAGCACTGTGTAGCATATAGGTACATGGAAAAATGTAATTTATTGCTCCATTATTTTATAGCTACATTTTACATTATGTAGAATACCCAGAAAAAAATGAAGCTATACTTTCATATTGTAAGCTACTTATTATGACACTCACATAACTAGGGAGGTAGGTACCTACTTGATCTGTCATCAGTGATTCTGGAAACGGGAAAGTGTATTACTAATACAAATGAAATTGATTAGGCTCATAGCATACGACAAATACAAATGAGCGTCAGTGACATCGAAAATCGAAATCGAAATCGACATTCTACAATGTGTGAATGTGTGTGTAGTGCCGATGCCGATAAAGATAATTGCCATTTGTATGTTTGCATATAGAGGAACTGACAGACACTATGGCAAAGGCATACGGGTATAAGCTTCTAACGATAAGTTTTTTTAGTCTATTACTTTAAAATATTTAGTATAATATGTAACTATTAACATTTAATGATTTAACACGATCTCGATTGTTTGAATTTGAATGTATGGAAATGTAAAGCGGGGTTAGTTTGCTTGTTGGTGTCTTTAACCTCTTTATAACGCTTCAAATGTGAATTGCATACGCGTATGTAATCTACATAATAAATTATTCCTACCATATAAATTACACATATCGTCGGTGAAGAGCCAAATTGACCAATATCCATTTTTAGTTAAAATCAAAATCCGCTATCTACAAATATATTGAAACATGTCTTGAATGCATATACATAGAATATTGTGCAATTTTCAAAAACATGTAAATAGAACATTTTACACTTTTTAAAAACATCTAAATAGAACATTTTGCAGTTTTCAAAAACATGTAAATAGAACATTTTACACTTTTCAAAAACATGTAAGTAGAACAATTTACACTTTTCAAAAATATGTAAATAGAACAATTTAAAAACTCGTCAGTAACATTTTACGCATGTGTCTCAGTTTGTTTTTATGACATTTATCTCATTTTGATTGTAGCTTAAATTGGATATGGGTCATTTTGGTTCTTCACAGACGATATACTACATATAGAGCAAACTCTATGTATGTAGGGAGCTGGCCTTGCCATGCAGACCGTGAGCCATAATTGGTAATTAAATAAAATGCAAAGCTCAATTGGAAATGTAAATAATAGGAGCGTAATGATTTGTGATCAGCCGCATTTCGAAATTGAGATAAGAGAGTAAACTTGAAAATTGGACCATCATTTGTCAAGTTGCAGTTTTTTCTTCTTCAAAAATTCATAATAAATTTGAAAGCTTGATCTCACCTAGAAACGTAGGTAGGTAGGTACATATAAACTGGCATTGGATCTCCGGGATCCGGCACCGGCACCGGCAACCGAATTTTTAACAGTTGAAGTTGAAGAGTGCTCTCAACAAGTCACAAGTATTTGAATTAAACTTATTTTTGATGCCAAGTAAAATTTCCAATGTGCAGCCTGAGCAACAGTCTGCTGAGTTCTGCGGGAGTAGTATTAGGAGTAAAGCTTATTGTTCAAGTCAGCTATTGGACAGTTACTATTGCTGTTGTTTGGGATATTGATTGAATTTTCTTTTTTTTAACGTCTTGGCTTGACTGAGCCTATGGTATGGTGGTCGGTTGTCTTGTTAGTGTATTTTTTTGTGCATTCACAATTTGTGTACAATTGTATAGAACTGTTTGTAAAGCTACAAGTAAGGGCATATATCTATATCTGTGTGGAGTGGATGATGTTCTCCTGTAGTGTAGTGTAGTTGATTTAAGTTTGGGACATTGTGGGACAGGAACAGACGGGACAGAAGAAGGACAGGGAGAGAGAATCAGTGGAAAGTGTAGCGGACGGATACATCAATCCATCTCGCTCTCTCGTACTTTGTATTCGTATATGCATTCGTATCTTATACACATCGTACAAAAGGAAACGAAAAGGAGAGCTCGAGACTTGGTGTAGTTGTAGTAATAGTAGTAGTAGTAGTAGTAGTAGTAGTGGTTGTTTGTGCGTTGACTGGATGGTTGGATGGTTGGTATTGGTGAGGAGACTGACTGATGCTGGGCTGTTGTTACTCCACAAATTCATCTTTGTCCTCGACTGGGGAATTTAAGGTCTGATAGGGAAAACATGATGTGCTTTTCTTGTCTTCAAGTTCCGATCGAACCTCTAAGTGAAAGGTGACAAATTGAGACAGAGTTTTTTCTTCTCTCTTGACACTTGCCCATAAAAACCTCAACGCCTCCCTTCCCACTCCGATCTCGTCTCTCTCTCTCGTTTTAAAAGAAAATCCCAATGTTTCTTTGAGTGTTTTCCTCATCCTCATCCCGTGTACTGTGTACCGTCACAGTCCTCTCTCCTTCCTTCCTTCTTTCATCCCATTCTCGATATTTGGATTTGATCGTCACAGTCATTTCATCCCAATCCACATTTCGCATCGTCACCATCACCATCACCATCAAGCCATCAACATCCATATGGGTTCAAATCCAAATCCAAATCCCAATTCCAAGTCTATATATATATGTGTACCCACCTAGGTAGTTTGTAATGCTCATTCGTAATCGTAATGGGGAAAATAAAAATGGCATTCGCACAAAGCACTACGCTACACATCCCTCAAGCTCTTTCCTGATCCTTTTCAGCTCTCAAGTCTCAATACAGTCAGCTAGACAGACAGACAGAAGGTCTACCCATTCACCGTTACCGTTCCTCTGTGCTATTTCTGCACATTTCCGTGTTCTTTTTTTTCCTTCTTCCTATTGACAAAGTTAAATCGAGTGATTTCTTACCTTTTCAGTTGATGTGTGCGGGCTGTAAGGAACAACCAAGACATTGAGATATATGAATGTACTAATTTATATAGGGCTATGTATATACGGATATGACTCTAAACTTTATGTATACAATGTCCTATGTAGCATATGGTACTACATGCTATGCACCTGTATAGGTATATTTTCAAATACTGCTTGACTGGGTGATTCTTATGTAACTGTCGTAGTGTGCTTGTAAAAGTTATACACTAAATTTTTTGTGCACTGAAATTGGCAAGCAAATATAAATTTTAGAAAATTAACGGAAAAAAACTGTTTTTATTTTTGTGTGTAATGTGCTATAGTGCTTCAAAGTAATGTGCTCAGTGAAATATGTTATATTGTAGGTATAAGTTTTTACTTTCTACAGTGTAAATTGGAATTTAAATCCATGCTAAAAGCTTTACATAATATATTAACATAGAACAGATAAGAAAATTGAATTTTTGTAGTGGTACTTATGTACCTACTTGTGCTCAAATTCTTCGTAATTTAAGGTAATGTTAAATTTTAAATTTTACACCTGCTATTATTTGATGAACATGGTTGTAGTTTTCCCTATATCGTCTGTAAAGAACCAAAATGGCCCATATCCAATTTATGCTAGAATTAAAATGAGCTTTGTCATAAAAACCAAATAAGAAACAGGCGTAAAATGTTAATTAAGAGTTTTTGGAAAGTGCAAAATGTCCTATTTACATGTTTTTGAAAATTGCAAAATGTCCTATTTACATGTTTTTGAAAATTGCAAAATGTCCTATTTACATGTTTTTGAAAAGTGTAAAATGTTTTATTTAAATATTTTTGAAAAGTGCAAAATATTCTATTGAAATGCTTTCAAGACATGTTTCCATATTTTTGTAGATAGTGGATATTGTTTTTAGCTATAATTGGATATGGGTCATTTTGTTTCTTCACAGACGATATACAATATCCATCCATATAATATTTTCATTTGGATTATAATGAAAAAAAATACAATGCATAAAAATATTAATCAAGCTTCAAGTGTTGTCAAGTATTCATACACTTTAATATTCAAATAGTGCAATATATTCATTTTATAAATGGAAAGACGTACTGCTCTTTGGATTTCGTTGAAACGTGTAGATAAGAGACACTCATATGCATCGCTATGTCTGTGAGATGACATGTACAATAAGTTTGTTCGGCTTCGGTCTGCCAATATAGTAGTAAGTCTCGGAGCTTTTATTGTCAAATAAAAATTCAATGGTGGTGTAATCTGTTAAGTATGATGTGGAAGTTAAGCCCTTTTGTTTCAAGGATTATGGCATATACTGGCTATATAGCTATGTTATGACTTATGAGTGTACCTACATGTATGTAAGCACCTCACTCGCACATTTATTGCGGGCAAGGTAATAAGGTAAAGACTAAATTAAAATCGCGTACAAATAGTACAACCAGTACCAGTATACCTACTATACTATAAGCAAGAAGAATCTGCTCACCGCTGTGCTCAAAAAAACTGCTCAGTACTTACTACTTACGATGCTATGAACAAGACTGGAAACAAAATGAAAAAAAAATATGAGCGCGACGACTATACAATTCTAATCATATCATAAACTTGTTTTGGTTTCCCGTTTGTTTTTTTGGGTTCCTGTTAATTTTCCACCATCACAAAGTGGAGAGTGTGTGTGAATGGAAAATATGAGTAAAAGCATACTGTGTAAAACCAGATCCAGATCCATATAATTTCCATATTGACTCGGTAACTACTTTAGGAGTGTTAGGAGCGAGTCATTACTTACAATTGAATGAGTTGATGGAGATAATGAGGGACGAAGTGAGGATGATTAACACTTTTAAGCTGGGCTCAATTTACAGTAAATATCATTTCTCATCAGTCCTCTCTGCACGCCAATGCATCTCCCTCTGACATTTATGCTAAGATATATTATTCCACTATATATTCTATTATTATTATACCATTTACAATGTAGAAATTACACCAGTTTTTACACCAGGTTTCTCACTACTTCTTTACCTATAGTAATTCCAACAATGAGATGAGAAAAATGCGCTCACAGTTATTATTATACGCTTCTAGGACAAGCCACTCAACCCTATTGCGTCTGTGTCAGTCTAAAGTTTTAAATTATTAACTCTGAATGACAATAAGCTTTTACCTTGGTCGATTCTTTGATTGGATAGTGTGACCAGTAGTGTGATATTTTAGACCTTAAGTGTAAATTGAATGACACTCACACAACTCACTAAGCATCACCAAAAAATAATACTACTTCTGTTGTAATTGGAGACCTTTGTGGCAAAACGGGATAAGTCCGCTGGGTAAAGTGTGGACTTTTATACCATTTTGCCAAAAATGGTCTTCAATTTCGACTTGGACAGGGGCAGAAGTGATAATATGAAAAGCCAAGCCTTACGATGCTCTGTAATTTGCTCCAACCTGTCAGCGATCAAGCACTATAATATGGTATCAAGTTACTTATTTTGACACCTTCAAAAGTCACACAAAAACAATACGGGTGACAGGGTAGGGGACAGTGGAAATTCGAACTCCAGCGTTTGGGATCGAAATCGAAACTATTATGGATTCTTATAGTAATAACACTATTAAGTCTAGCGGCCAGCATCTAAAATTGTAATAATGCGCAATGCAGTAGCAAGATGCTTTTTACTCGTCAAGGCAAATCGAAATGCACGTGTTTCTATTGTCCAGTGTTCAGCTAAAATTTACTGTCTCAGGGATGAAATATGTAACAACTATACAAAACTGATTAGGGCCGGATCCGGATAATGCGGCCAGCGCAGGCTGCCCCTGCTGCTTGAATTTTAAAATACCATGTAAATAGAACAATATGCAGTTTTAAAAAGTAGGTAAAAAGAATACTTTGGCTTTTCAAAAACACCCAAATAAATTTTATCTCAAATTTCAAAAACATGGAAATAAAACATTTTCCACTTTTCTCAAAACATGTAAATTGAACATTGAGCACTTTTCTGAATCAAGTAAAAAGAACATTTTGCCCTTTTCTAAAACATGTAAATAAAGCATCTTGCTTTTAGCAAAGAAAACCATCAATAAAATCTAAATGGGGGTTTTTTGTATGGAAACAAACTCCTGCCCAAAAGCAATTCCTTCGTCCGGCCCTGCCACTGATGCAGCATGCAGCTAAAACCTAGAACTGCATATAGTGCTATTGTATATGCTTGAATAAAAAAGGGTAAATTGAAAGCCGAGAGGCTGAATCAGAATAACCGAGTATGAATATAGTCAATTATATTTTGATGTTCCTGGTACAAAGTCTAAAATATACAGAGATACCCTCGTAAAGTACCTAATGGTTTATACTTTGAGTAAAAATGCAAATAGTAAACCTACGATTATTATGGTATTCTTAAATAATGTACCTATATATTATTTATAATAAATATTATGATATATATACTATACACATTTGAAATTCTATAAAATGTAAAATTTTGGCTACAAAAAAAGATCATACCTTATCATCAGTAAATGCAGTAAGCAGCGGTCTGTAAAATAAAAATCAAATTCAATTGAAACTGAATTTGTGCATTTATTTTCAATAGCAATATTATTACGATTGTGAAATCCAGATCCAGATTCCAGTTCCAGACTTGCAGACATTTTTCCAGAAGGAATTGCTATCATATTGTGCACATACCATTGAATGTTGCATATTGCACTCTAATGTCGTACTTTGTACAGGTCAGGTTGAGCTATAGCTATAGCTATAGCTATATAGATAGACAACGTTAACTATAACCAAGTATCAGCTATTGCTATATAGTATCTGTAAATGGTAGATAAAACCAATGGCAACGGGAGAGGATTATCAGTAAAAGGAGCGGACAAAATTACTGTGTAATATTTGGAGGTATACGTATGTCCTGCTGGAGGGGGAAAAGAAAGAAAATGTTGTAAGATAAAATCCAAATCGACAATGATATCAAATTCAACATCGACATCGACATCGACGTCGCTGGACCTACGTGGACTTACATTCCACTGAGCCGAATTCAAGTCTTAAAGCCAGCATATGCCCAGGACCAGGACTGTGAACGGAAAGGAGACCTATGAGCGAGCCAAGAAAAGAAGACGGACAGACGAAGCCAAGTCAAAGATCAGAGTGAGAGAATTGAGTAGTGAGGGGGCAAAATAATGATGAAAAAAGAATTGGCTGGATGGCAAGTTGTTATGTCTGCCCGGCCCGTATTCTCGTATGCATGTAAATTGGACTGTGTGTGTGTGACTGGACACTGGACCCGGACTTACTGGACTTGTAGCCTTTAGTTTCTTCGAGTCAGACTCCCCCGGCTCCTGGCTCCTGTGCTGACTGGACAATAGAATCAAGTTTGAATGTATGAACGTTATGCACTAATAGTTTAAAATCTACCTTGTGTAACCTACATATAGGTATACCCCATAGAGATTGACATTGAATCGGAAATCTAAATTCAACATCCTAAAAAAAAATTCAAGAAAATATCTAAGTCCAAGTCCAAGAAGAAGGAGCTAACAAACTATGTACATTACTTGAGAATCTCACCATCTAGGAAGATGAACTGACTCGGACGTCACGACTCAAACATGAATTTTCACATGGACAGATTTTGAGAGCTTCACAGATTTTGATTTTTCCCTATTCATCCTCATCGCCGCATGGCATGGGCATGGGATGGGGAGACGTGCTCTGGGCATCCTACCTTCAATTTCAATTTCATCAGTATACACACAGACATAAGCTGAGCAAGTACCTAGGTACATTTCAGTCAGTATTTTTTTTACTACAGAAAAATTTTCTCAACTTGATTTTCCAAAGGTCTCCCTATAAAAAGGATGTAGATAGATATAATTATAGTGAAGCCATATATTGCCGTTACTCACTAGTCAGTACAGACAGACAGGGGAAAAGGGAAAATGCGCTCAAACTGCACAATATGCTATACTTTCAATTTTTCACAAGTCAATCCATGGCAGATCTGTGCAACAGTGGACGCTATTTCCGATTTCCAATGTCGAAATTTGATATTTACCTACACATGTAAATGTACACGTGGCTTGTCACACGTGCATCATCAATGCAATGTATGCTATAGGAAATGCATGTTGTACGGGCTAAAGCAGAAATTAAATAAATTAATTATTTGATTCTCTACTATGCCAGCTTTTATTATTAGACGCTTGTTTTCTCAGCTGCACCTTTTGTAGTTATCAAACATCGAAATCGACATAGATCGTAGGGTCAAAAGTTACTACCATGTCCAGTGTAATACCTATAATGGGTGCTTACATGTAATTAAATGGATATCGTCTGGTAAGAGCCAAAATGACCCATATCCAATTTAGGCTCGAATCAAAATGAGCTATGTCATAAAAACAAAATGATAAACATGCGTAAAATGTTAATTAGGCGTTTTGAAAAGTGTAAAATGCTCAATTTTCATGTTATGTTTTTGAAAATGTGCAAGATGTTCTAATTCCATGTTTTCAAAAAGTGCAAAATGTTTTATTTGCATGTTTTTGAAAAGTGCAAACTGTTCTATTTGCATGTTTTTGAAAAGTGCAAACTGTTCTATTTGCATGTTTTCAAAAAGGTGCAAAATGTTCTATTTCCATGTTTTCAAAAATATGCAAAATGTTCTAATTGCATGTTTTCAAAAAGTTGCAAAATGTTCTAATTCCATATTTTCAAAAAGGTGCAAAATGTTCTAGTTCTAATTCCATGTTTTTGAAAAGTTGCAAATTGTTTATGAGTTTGAAAATTGTAAAATGTTCTAATTCCATATTTTTGAAAAGGTGCAAAATGTTCTATTTAAATGCTCTCAAGACATATCTGAAAATTTTTGTAGATAGTTAATATTGTTTTTAGCTACAAATGGATATGGGTCATTTTGGTTCTCCACAGACGATATTCTTGTTTGTAATACTTAATACGTAGAGTGTGTGTAACCAGTACTCAAAAATGTTGTTCCGCTTCACTTCGGTTTGATCGTATCCGCTTTAAATTTACAGAGGACCGAGCCTATGACGATGTGTTTCAGAGGTTCAGTAGATATGCTATGTATATGCTTATACATGTTTGTTTCTACATTAAATCGGATACTACAAAAGACATATGGTCTACAGTCTAGACATACATAGATTCTAGAGCGTTGAGTTGCAGAGCGGGTTGTTCCTTGATTCGTTGTCGTTGTCGTTGTCGTCTTTGACGTTGTCCTGTCCTCCTTATCACCTTAATTCCTTGTTGTTCTTGGCGTGGGCTTTAGCTTTGACATTAGCTTATTACTTCTACTTTCGCTTTTCCGAGAGAGACACTTGAAAGATTTGCCGGCTTTTCCTTCCTCTCTAACATTAATGTGGATTTACTGTAGTTGACTCATTGAGATTACTAATCGTAGCCGTAATCGCAATTCGTAAGTGTAGGCTCATACATCTACCGCTTAACAAGTCTCACTGTAACTTCAGAATAGAACCAAAGAAAACCAGTAAGTAAGCAGTGACCAGTACTAACGATAAGACGAGTGAGGCCAAAGCCGACAAAGTTTTGGGATGAAATGGAACTGCATCGTAGTCGTAGTAGTTGAATTAGTGGTAATTTGTGTATTGCATAATATATTGCATTGAGTTTCACTAGCAGAGAGACTATTTTAACAAGTATATTGTACTTACAAAACATCGGGCATTGAAAACCCAGCCTGGGCAATTTAACGCTTATTTATTTTTAAAGTTCCTAAAATGATTTTGTAATAATTTACCCAAATCCATTTTTAACTTAAACCAACATCCACTGTCTAAAAAAATATTGAAATATGTCTTTTGTAAGCATGTAAATAGAGCATTTTACACTGTTCAAAAATATGTAAATAGAACATTTAGCACCTTTTAAAAACTTGTATATAGAATATTTTTTACTTTTAAAAATATTGTATTTGGAACATTTTGCACCTTTCAAAATCATGTAAAATGGAACATTTTACACCTTTCAAAAACTCGTAAGTAACATTTTACGCATGTTTACCAATCATTTTAACGATTCTGCCTTCGATCAGCTCTATTTTTTAAATGATGTGTTTAAAATAGGCTCGGCACTCGCCCTGCTTCTGCCATGGTTGTTGTTGGTGGCAAGTTCTATGTACCGGCACCGGTACCGGGGCCACTAAGTTCTTACATGGTAAAAGAATGTCATGCTATTATAGTGGCTGTAGTGCTTGGAACACTCTTCCAGAATCTGAGGATTGTTCTCAAATTGATACCGATAAGGCTCTCTGTTCGAACGAGAGAACAAGGAGGTATTATAGTTTTAGAGTTGACTGGGTATTGGCAGTTATTTAGTACAATCGTAATCGTGATATATAATCACGTGTTGTTGTATGGGCTGACGCCAAATCAACTTAGCGAAACATTATATAATTATATGTGTGTACATAAGACTAGTAGGTACTATGTATAGTAGTAGCGGTTGATATCATGGTGCTGGTACTGGTACTGGTGCTGACTGAAGTAGTAGATCTCCTTACATATATGAATCAAGGACATAATGGGTGGCAGAGTAATAATGATAATGAAAGGGAGATAAAAATGCTTTTAATGTCATACGAAGCCATTACCATGCCTGGCTTGACTCACATCAGGAGCCTCAGTGGTTTCGAGTTTGGTCTGCTGTGGTGTGGTGGACGCTTGTTAGTTATGAAGTGGAGAGACTCTGTCTCGCTGTACCCACATCAACATCACCACCTCAAAACCACCATCACCACCACCACCACCACTCTACGACGTACCATCATCATCATTATCATCATCATACTATACTCATCATCCTCCTCGTCCTGGGAATCACCAGGACCAAATTCGACTTTCGACAAAAAAACGGCGCGTTCATGAGTCAAACTGCATTATGTAGTCCATATAAAACGAGTATGGTATTTCCTCCCCAAATAATAGTGAGGGTGGGAAGCCATACCTGAGTTTACCACATCCCATCACCATGAACATCTATGAAACGCCTGAAAAATTGTGGATTATTTCAATCCCTATTTCAAATTTTGATAACTTAATGAATAGAATAATGAGGGTGTGAAAGATGGTAAGGGTCAGATGGTAGTATTTAAGTTGATAAAGGGGGTGTTCCACCACTCCGGAGGAGGCCGGAGACCTATGAAGATGGGGGGAGGGAGGCTCAACTGAAACTCCAGTCGAGGCACTCCAGCATAGCTACAGATGGTAAGAATGCAAATTTTTATTATTTTAATTTTAAATGCATAATTTATATAAACTTGGATTTATGCTTAATTTTATAAGTAAGAATTCCAAGGGCAGTGTAGCTCGGTGGCTGAGGTCAAGGCTGAGGATAATGTCATCCACGGTCATGGCTTCGCCACCACGAGCTCCCGACTCCCTGAGGGACTACGGAATCACCTCGACCGTTGATGGCAAACGGAGCGAGTTTACGGTCGGGTGATCCATGGTCCCCCAGACAATTCGGTCTGCCAGGGTAATTTTTGCCGATTGCATTTTTGCTGCCAATGATGAGGAGGAGTGGAGAGGAAGAAGACTTATATATTTTGCTTCTATTTGCAGGAGGACAAGCCGGCGTGAAGGTTGCGGGCCTGGAGGATTGGCTTCATCCTCCGACGGTCCCCGGCTCCAACGCCGCTGGACGGGACGGACAAGGGACTGTGAGAAGCGCTTGTATTTCCGAGCATTCTAGACGGCAAGCGCTTCATGCCCCCGCCATCCCAGTTCAGCAGCAACGACTTGTCCTGAATTTTGATGAACGAAGATGAGTTTTATATTTTCATTTAGGTTAATTTTATTTTGTTTATTTTTCAGGAGGGTCGTTGGGGAAGTGGTGCTGACTCCGTGCCCAGCAACCACATCCAGCCCAGAAAGGACGGAGAGGTGCGGTGGAGAGTGTCCGGGCCACAGAGGACGGTATGCCACGGACACACACCGCACCATTACCACCAGTCCAGGCCGACCAACGACCCTGAATTTTGGATGCCAATCATGTAAATTTGTTTATTTCTACATTTTATTTTGATTAGATTTTAGTTTTATTTAGTTTAGTTAATTTTTCCAATTAGATTAGTCGGGGAGGTTGGGCGGACGATGGCAAAGCCATATTGCAGGGAATGGCGAACAGTGTCCCCGCTCCACCGTCCACTCCAACTTGGAGGACAAACCCGCAAAACACAGCAAGAGCTGCGGGTTCGAACCTCCCAGTCTCCCCTCAATTTTGGACATGTTTTTAATGATTTTTGCCTACTTTGATGTATGAACCGAAGTCCCTAAATTACGTCAAGCGGGTTCAGGGAACCACTGCTGACGACTAATGAATGAGCCGATGATTAAGATGCAAATTATGTTAACTTAATTTTATGTTTGTTAATTCTAGATTCCATGGTGGAAGGTATGAGAATCAATAGGAGGTTGCCAATATAAATGAGAACACTCAACGATCGAAGATGAGAAGGTAAGTTTAACGGATAAATATTTATATTAATTATTAAATCAAAAGAAAAAGGATAAATTCAAATTAACTGAAATATTTCCCTTCCGACATATGGTCGGGGGCCACAACTGAATAATAATTATTAATTAATGTTCTTGTTTTTGTTTTTGTTTTCAGGTTTTCGTCCAAATGATTTACAATATAATAGATTACAAAATAATGATTTATAACTGATACGCTTACGGATGCCACGGGCGTGGCATCTGAGATTTCCGATTCCGGTTCCAGGTTGATTACAGGTAATTCACAATATATAATTTTGTATTTTATAATTTATATAATTTGGTCTAATTGACCTCACCTTAATTTATAACAAACTTAGGAAGAACTCATAGAGAGGAATCGCGAACACAGTAAACACCATGAATAAGAATAGAAAAATATAGAAATTATCAGATTTTCTTTCTTTCTTGATTTTAGGTTCTTTTTGATGGCACCAACAGGAGCCATGGGGACAATCCCCTTTTGCTGTTCTTATTCCTTTTGGAGTCTCCATGTTCCTCGATTCCTTTCTATTCATTTTTCTATCAATTTTCCAGAAGGGAAAATTGAAAAAGAAATTAAAGATTTCGAAGGATTTTTGGAAGAATTCGTGTCGGAGACCCTCTCTTCTTCGCGGCGTGATTCATTCTGCCTTAGCTAGTTCGCCTCCGCTCCTTCATCGCTTCGTCTCCTGTCGCCTCGGGAAGCATCATTTAATTCCTTTTGTGGCTCATAGACGCTGTGTGGTGGAGGGCTGCGAGTTTCATTTATTTTATTATCTCCTTCCATGGATCTTCCTCACTCTCTGTCAGATGGCCGATGCTGTCTGGAGAATGTGAGGAGAATCTGTGGGAGGACGTGTCGTGATTTCGATTCCTTTCTCACATATATATATTATTATGTACAGAGACGAGTCAGGTAGTTAATACCATTTGAGAGACAAAGAGCTTTTATATTATGACTAACTCTAAAAGTATATTGCCAATTCCACATCGTCTCGTCGGACGTCGGTTTCTTCACTTTTCCAAAATACAAAAACCAGGACTGAGATTCTGATTCTGGGAAATAGTGTGTGCAAATCATAGGATCAAGAGAAAGAAAAAACGGAGGCAAAAAAATCATCATGACTACTATTAGCTTGGACTTGTATTTTGGACAGGTATTTAGGATTAGGATTAACTTTCCTTGTGTGTGTGTGTGTTGTGTACCTGTCCCCTTTCAATGAAATGTCAGACCACCTCATCACAGGCAGAACTCTTGCGTTTTAGTCTTAATCTGAACACGGCACTTATCGTTAGAGAGAGAGTGTAAATATTAATGCCATACTACATACTTTGGCTTTGGCTTTTAAGCCCTTGGGGCAGTCTATTTTCCCTCACACAATAAAAAACTACAATTTTTTTTCCCGTCTTAATAATTGAGGAAGATTTTGCCTAAATACATGGAACAAGGAATCGATGTTTGGTTGATGTGGCAGGCTGACAGACAGGTGGATAAACGGAGGAGATGGCGGATAGGATAAATATGTGTGGCACACGAAAGTTTTATTAGACTCGAAACTACAGAAATGTCTATGGAAAGTGCACATCATTTTTCAAAAATAAAAAAAATGAATTAACGATGGTGTTAAACACGCCCTTTATTTTAAGGATCATGATTAAAGATTAAACACGCATATTATATTATATTAGCGCATTTTTTAATAAGATTTTATAATAATTGGCAAACTAACGTCAATCATGTTGCCACGCTCAACCGTCTACCGTCTACCGTCTACAGTCTACAGACTACAGGCATTTTTTTGCAAAAGGTCTGGTTTGTTAATGTCAATAAATGGGTGATTTCAAACTGTGAGAAAATAGAGAGCATTTATCTGTTTTTTAGGTTCAAAATATTTTTTACATGGACTCTTGGTTTGTTGGGCTGGCAGATAATTAGGCTCATGTATTGCGGGGGGAAAACAGAGAATGTTGCACACACGCATGTAAATTCTACTGAGAACTGAGAACGTTTAGTGGAATTTTTTAAGTATATCGTATGAATTTTTAGACGAGTATATATTTTTATAGTGTTGGTAGTTGTCGTTGTAAGTTGTTGTTGGTGTTGTTGTTAGTGAGGGGAAGATAAAAACAAGGCACAGAAACCGGCCTTTTTCCTTCCCTTCCCGACTATCAATATGTAGAAATGTAGACTGAGAGAGAATAGGCGGGAGGAAGGACGTAAATTAGGTAGCTAAGTAAACTAGACATGTTAAGCATCTCGGTCTGATCCAATCAAAATCAAATGGGATGCGTGCTTTGGTTAAATACGAGCAAATTTGGAATTTCTATCCCTCCTTTGATAACTTTGACAACGACTTTTTTTTCGTCTACTATAATATAATATACATAGTCTTATTGGGTCTTTCTTCTTCTTGCATGCAGTTCAGCCGGGGGAAAAAATTCACAAAATAAAAAAGCACGACGAACAACAATAACAATAACAGAGGGAAACAGAGTTTGTGAATTTGTAAAAATGGTGCACAGAGTCAAGTGTGTAATGTTTCTGCATTAATTAATTTTCAATTTTCCACACAGCCATGGCTTAACGGACTCCGCGTGGCCGTGACCGTGTTGGCCATGGAATTTAATGGAATGAAAGATTAAAATCTAAAAATCCCAAAATCTTAATTTAATGCTATATATTGCAAATTGGAAATAATTATGTAAGGTGTAGATTACTGATAAATACACTGCAGTTGGAATGCATAGTCATGGGGAATCGAAAATCGAAATCGAAATTGAAATCAAAGTATAGGAAAATTATTTGATTCAAAATCATAATCGTAATTTTGATCTACAGATAACTTAAAAAACTTAATTGAAAAAGGGTATGGATTTCCTTTTACATACACTCTCTAAACTGTTTTTTTGCTCCTCTCATAAATTTTGAATGAGAATTTTTAACCACTTTTGTTAAGTAACAATACTTTCCTATGAGATTGCTGCAGAGATATTACAATTTGTCTGTGAAGAACCAAAATGACCTTATCCAGTTTTAGCTAAAAATAATATCAGCTATCTACAAAAATATTCAAATATGTCTTTTGAGAATTTAAGTAGAACATTTTGCACTTTTCAAAAATATGGAATTAGAACATTTTGCACCTTTTCAAAAATATGGAATTAGAACATTTTGCACCTTTTCAAAAATATGGAATTAGAACATTTTGCACCTTTTCAAAAACATGGAATTAGAATATTTTACGTTTTTAAAAAACTCCTAATTAACATTTTACTCATGTTTTTTATTTTGTTTTTATGACATAGGTCATTCTAATTGTAGCTGAAATTGGGTATGGGTCATTTTGGTTCTTCACAGACGAAATGTACTACAGAATGAGAAAAAAAAGCAAAATTTAAGCGTATCTTGTAGTTTATAAACGCAGACCCTTAAATTTAAGCCAGGCAAAAATTATAAGGACCAGTCATCTGCGATTGAAGATGAAGACGGGCGCCATAGTCTTAATAGAAACAGAACAAAAGTATAACAACGTTTGCAGTCGAACTCAAAATGAAAATTGTATGTGAATATTATTAGCCTTAGCAGTTTGCAGCTGAAGTCAAAGCCGAATTTTGTTGTAGGATTTTTTCCCATTCAATTTGTGTCGATGCATTTTGTAGTTTTGGAGATTTTAACAAAGTTCCAACTTTTCAAGAGATTTTGCTTTGGTTGCATTTTAGATTTGAATCCATGAACTTGGACGGTGATTAGTTTAGGGAATAATGTTGGCAGCGAGTCATGCTCATCACACTAGGGAGCCCATCAGAGAAGGTGGGTGTCTAATATATCTCAAGCAATTCACTCACAGGACTCGTCTCGGTCTCTAGGCTGATCATCATTGCCCATGTGTTTATACATGGATACATATGTAGAAAAAAGCGCTATTCAGCTATTTTTTTTGAGAAATCTCTGGATTTATAGGACCAGTCCCGACGATCTCAACTGATCTACACGTCCGCATCTTTACTCGTTCTACACACACAGACACATACATAGCATTAGAACACAGCCCAAATAATCTTTAATCATACATCGTGCCTTCTTGTCGAGCGTCAAGTATATATCAACGAACACAAAACAAAGCCAACGCTTAAAAAACGAAAATACCACCACAATAACAACACAAAACCAATATATATTATGTGTACATTATTTACTAACCACATAGCCGCCCAACAAAAATAATCCAAAATCTTCTTTTAAAAAAATCCAACTCTAATAATCCCTTAGCTGCTTTATAGCCATCACTTTAGATTTTCATAAAATTTAATAGTAAACTCTTCTTTGATAAAAATATATTCCGCTTTCTCCTATTATTTTATACTGATTGTACGATTTCCACACTAAAGTTAATTAACATATTTGCAGAACTCAGATTTGATAATAATGTGTAACAAGCTCCAAAAAAACTCAATTTTGTAAAGTGTAATTTACTATTGCTAATATTTCACATGGCACAGATACAGATACAGATACAAAATACGGAATTTAGCCCACGTACAAATTCACATTTCGTCTCTGAAGAACTAAAATGGCCCATATCCATTTTTAGTTTCAAACAAAATGCACTCTCTGCAGACAAAATTAAAATAACACGTTCATGAAAGCATACACATAGAACCTTGTGTATTTTTCAAAAAATAATTAAGTAAATAGAATATTTTGCACTTTTCAAAAACATGCGAATAGAATATTTTGCACTTTTTAAAAACGTGCAAATAGAATATTTTGCACTTTTCAAAAACATGCGAATAGAATATTTTGCACTTTTTAAAAACGTGCAAATAGAATATTTTGCACTTTTGAAAAAAAGTAAATAGAATATTTTGCACTTTTGACAAACAAGTAAATAGAATATTTTGCACTTTTCAAAAAACAAGTAAATAGAATATTTTGCACTTTTGAAAACAAGTAAATAGAATATTTTGCACTTTTGAAAAAAAAGTAAATAGAATATTTTAGGCTTTTCAAAAAGATGTAAATAGAACAATTTACGATTTTCAAAAACATGTAAATAGAACATTTTGCAATTTTCAAAAACATGTAAATAGAAAATTTTACACTTTTCAAAAATATGTAAATAGAACATTTTACACTTTTCAAAAATATGTAAATAGCACATTTTACACTTTTAAAAAACAAGTACATAAATAGAGCATTTTGCAATTTTCAAAAACATGTAAATAGAACATTTTGCAATTTTCAAAAACATGTAAATAGAAAATTTTACACTTTTCAAAAATATGTAAATAGAACATTTTACACTTTTCAAAAATATGTAAATAGCACATTTTACACTTTTAAAAAACAAGTACATAAATAGAGCATTTTGCAATTTTCAAAAATATGTAAATAGAACATTTTCCTCATTTTAGAAACTTGTGATTAGCATTGTAAGCTAACATCTTATTTACTCTCTGTTTTCGACATAGCTCATTTTAATTCTAGCATGTATTGGAAATGGGTCATTTTGGTTCTTCACAGACGATTTGGTTTATTAGTCTATGTTATCGGCTCTGATCTACAGACGGAGAGACTATCTAAGGAAAGATACAAATTTAAATAGAAACTAAAAATTTATTAGATTTTTTTTTCTTCTAAAGTCCATTCAATTCCCATATTAGAAAAATTTACAATGTGTTAGGAATACGATCTAGGTACACCTTTTTTTATATGTTGTTTTTGTTGTTGCTGTTCGTATGGTGATTATGGGATTTCTTGTGTTCATGTTCAAGTAAAAAAGATACCGAATCGGCAAGGGAAACAAATTACCTTGGCACCTATTACCTCTGCGTACTATCATGTGTGTGAATGGAAACTTATATGTAGGTAGGTGTATGCATTTGTTCGTATTGGTATTTTAGTATATAATATTATGCCGCAGATATTTGGGAATGTTCAGCTTGTTTCTTGAGAAAGTGTGTAGTACATAATATATGAAGGCATCTCTCACCTCCGCTTCCTTTTCAATTAAAATTCATTTGACTTTATTTGGAAATGGAAAATAAGGGTTAATTTAGTGGTTGGCCCAGGGGAAACTTTATGACTCCAGAGGGCCATGTGTGGGGGAAATAATTTAATTTAATTTTCAAAAACTAACTTGTCGTCAGTCAAGTACAAGTCAGATTTAATTTAATTTTTTCTAATAGGATATCAGCATTATAGCATGAGTCAGCCTCTTCCCATTCACATCTTTCTGGCTCGTCGTATGCCTCGTCTTTAACTGTAGTTTCTTTTAGCAGATTGAAAAAAAAAAGATGCGTGGGTGCAGTGTGTGTGTGCAGTATAGAGTATAGAGGAATGTAAAATACATGTAGCCTCACGCATTTTCTCCCTTTCAATTTCCCTAATGACTATTCTATCACCTTAAAATGGTCAGTCATTTAAAAATGAAACATATAGCATTCCTTATGGCCATTTTTGGAGCTTGACACACTGTTTCCCCATTGTATTGTACTCCATTCAGAATCAGAATTCTACCACAATTCTACCAAAAAATATCTGTGTAAAAATGAAGTATCTGTATCTATACTATGTAGGTACATCAGTTCGGTATTCAGATAATGAGGAATTATTAAGACTAGCACACCGTTTGACAAGGAGGGGAATTATGAACAGCCGCGTAATAAATCCCAAATTGTAAATGGTCTATCTACACACAAAAGCAAGTTAAAGAGGCCGAGTTTACAGAGTTTGATATTTTGATACTTCCACTTGGACTTGGACAATTATAATTATCGCAATACAATATCTCATGTCTAAACTCTAAAAACTCACGCTCTGTATGATTATTGCAGCGGGTTCCTTTTTAAAGCCCCTTTTTATTTTCTCGCTTTATTTTTGTTGAAAAAATTTGAAATGTTTTGTTGTGTCCGGAATAAGTGGAGCTATAAATATAAATATTACACAAGTAGGAACATTGCTTTGGGTTAACGACTAAGTACTTCCTCCCTTTCTCAGGGAGGGTGGTTCTCGTTAGTGGCTACACGATGCTATGGGACTGGCGTGGCTCTGCGGTTATGGTGATGGTATGGTGTTTGGTGTTGTTGTTGTTTTGAATGGGTATTTTTTTAAAAAAAATTTTATTGAAAAGTGGAAAATTACTCCTACCTCCATATTGCACTTTTGAGTTAACAAGACATTGTATAATAGATTGTAGGATGCTATATGCTATATACTGGGAAAATGAATAGAAGTATAGAAATAGCTTAAATGCCATGTGATATGTGGACGGGTACTTAAGAGGAGCTTTAGTTGTAAATGATGTAAGAATAACAAACTCCTTAATGTCTCTTCATTCTTACTCCTCATACAATGAAATAATGGATGGGGATGGATTGCTTTTCTCTCCTCTGTTCGGCTGCGTGGGTTCGGCTTCGGTTTCGGCATCAGCATCGGAACTTAGACCACTTCACAGATATGAAATATCCTCATAATAATAATAATAAAGTATATAAAGAATCAATGTATCAATGTAATGTAGGCATAGAAACTGTAGGAAGTGAGAGTAGCGGTATCTATGCAAGTTTTTCTTCTATTTATTTCGGCGTATGTATATGTGTAATAAAGCGATTGTCAGTCTTTCATTACAGATATATCACCAGTACCAGTACCAGTGTGCCATGGTCCCCTAGTCTTTTTCATGAATGTGCCGTGACCATAATATTTATGTTACTTGTTCATTTGGGTAATAGAAAAAATATATTTCCCACTCTTACACATATATATTTTCTATTTGGTGAAGAAGAAAAAAAATTCTATGACCGAAACGGAAAGGATGCAGCTATGGCTATATGGCTATGGTTATGGTTATTATTGCTATGATGGCAATGGCAGTGGTGGAGATATAGGTATATACGAATAGTGAATAGTGTGCCTATATCTATGTAGGTAATTGGCATGGTACGGTATATGCAAGTATATTATATGTGATGGGGTTTGGTTTGGTTTTTTGGGTGTAAGTGAAAAAGCTGGGACTTTCATTGAACATGACAAAATAAATGGTGGTGCCTGGGTCCTGTTGAAGCAGTTATGAACCCATTTAAAAGATAATGCCATTTTTCCTCCGAGTCGCCTTTTCTTCAAGTTCCTCAACAAAAGAGGCCTGTACACAATAGAAACTCAATTATCGTTTCTCAACTATAAATCACGTATGCAGAGAATATCTAGGTATATCTGTAGGCTACTCATATATAGACTGTGTGGACGTAACTAAAGTGCGGAGATACTTGAGATTCACATTCAGTCAGAGAGAGTCACACCAAGACCTTACAGACTTACAGACCACGACCCCGACCACTGCCACCTTCATACTTCATAGCCCTTATATGCTCACGCTCTCGCCGTATATGTCCTCTCATGGGGTAACGGTAACGGGACTGTATTACGACTCCGACTCCGACTCCGAAACTCCAACTATGACGAGGCAAAAGCGGACGATTATGACTCCGATTACGTTTAGCCTATAGCTATATAGCTCCAAATAGACACAGGAAGAAAGAAAGACTGACCAACTGCGAAGGCGAAGGAGGCAGCAGAAAATGGTTGAATGAAAGGGAGAGAGAGAGAAAGATGTGCTTTCATTTTCATAGTTGTTCCTTACTTTCACAGTTGAGAGCTTAAGTGTGCCATGTCATGCCATCGTCATCTCTTCCATCTCATCTCATAATTTATTTCGTAGAGCTATATAGGAAGTTGGGAGAGGATGAAATTTATTTCGTGTTCTATTTGTGTGCGACTCTCAAACAACTTAAAATATTTTGACTTGCTTCGGGCTTTGGCTATGGTTTCAATTTGACTACAAAATGACCCTATTATGTAATAGGTACATTTTTTTCATGCAATTTTGATAATCTCACGGTACTTTTTACACACTTTACCTATTTCATAAATAGTATTGTGCGCCTAGCTACCACCTTTATGTGTAATGAGGCTCATACAAATTTTTAAATTCGTGTGAAATATCTATGCGGAGAAAGATGTCATTCTGATAACTTACAACTGAGACAGATATCACAAAGGTAAGTTTGACTGTTTACAAAATACAAAGCCTATTGGTTGTGACCCTCTGTATTCTGTATAGGACCAGCACTTGAGTTTCGTTTTTTTTTGTAGATAGCTACCTACCTGTGTTACTACTATTGTTATTAATGATTATTAGGCTCGACGGAAGTTACGGAGCTTTGGAGCGAAAGCCAATAATATTGCTTGAAGCTTCTGAAGAAAGGCAGAGAGGCAGAGTGAGGGTCGATCAGGGCCGGACAAAGGAATTGATTTTAGGCAGCCATTTATTTCCATACAAAAACCACAATTTTGATTTTATTGATGATTTTCTTCGGTAAATAAAATTGTTGCTGTATTTACAAGTTTTATAAAAGTGAAAAATGTTCTTTTTACTTGATTCAGAAAAGTGCAAAATGTTCTATTAACTTGTTTTGAGAAAAGTGTTAAATCTTTTATTTCCATGTTTTTGAAATGTACAAAAAATTTTATTTCCATGTTTTTGAAATGTACAAACATTTTTATTTGCCTGTTTTTGAAAAGTCAAAATATTCTTTTTACATATTTTTGAAAACTCTAAAATGTTCCATTTACATGTTTTTTGAAAATTCAGGCAGCGGGGGCTGCCTGCGCTGGCCGCATTATCCGGCCCTGGGGTTGATTGACTTACAGTTTTATATTTGTAATTTTTAGTTGTGAGTAAAATAGGGAAGCCAAAGCCAAGCACCGTACCGGGCCGCAACAACAACGAAAACGAAAACGATATCTCCGCTAACATTCACACGGATGTCAAAATAGCCATAGAAAAGTCAATAGAAATTCAAAATAGAAAATGCTGATAGAGCTGTGGTTGTGGAGGTAGTCTCAAACTCGAGTGTGTAGTCTCAAACTCCCTGTCCCGTTCTTACCCTGAGATGGTTCAATACAATACTGTAATAATGCAACGTTATTATTATGGAAGTATGAAGGAAGATTGGGAGATGCATCTACAATACAATTTGGTTCGCCACAGTATTAAGAAAATGAGGATATGGGAAGAATAGAAGTTGACATGGAAAAGAAAACAGGAACAGGTGAGGCTCCGACTCGAAAGCAATAGCACAAAACAGAAAATAGATATGCACACGATATATAGGACCATGATGACAATGAAAATCCATCTTCAACCTGATTTGCCTTTATCCATTGAAGATAAATAAATTATCCAGCTCCAGCTCCAGTTCCATATCCACGTGTATTTACTCCTCGCTCACAAGTGGAATTAATTTGATTGGGGTAGCGGTATTGGTACTGGAGTATGGAAAAGTGCCAACACTAACGCCTGTCGCCCGACTCTGTCTCTCCGTGTGTATTCTTCTTATTCCATTCGAAATTCGAACTCGAACCCACCTTTGCCTTTAAACCATTGAATATTGACTGTGACATTTCCACTTACAGATTTTCACACGTCTTTGTCATATTTTATCGGGATGGGTTCCGTATCGGCATCGGTTCGACTGTGACTATGAGGCCTTTCTTATATATCGCTCTTCTAAACTTGTCTTCTTGGTCTTGGTTCTTTGGATGGAATGGAATGTGGGATGAATGTGACTTTTGTGGAGTGGTACTGGCGCGGATATACAATACACAGGATGAATACTATGTTGCCTATATTGGCATTGGCTTTATATTTGGCTTTTGAATTATTTTGGGGCGTTTTTGGCTTTGTAACTTTAGAATGATAGTAATTTTTCACTCTTATTGTGAGTTCTCTTTCCATGAGTGTCTGGATTTTTACAGATTGACTTGTTTGCATTGATGCTCATAAAAATACATTTTTTTCGGAATTGGGGAAAGTTGAAATAGGATATGTTTCTTGTACTTTTTGTCCATGATGATTTGTGTTACTTTTAAGAGTGCATTGAACTATTGAAATCGTCAAAGTCTAAAAATCTTAATGGTAATGAGAAGTTTTGTAATGTTCAAAATTTTATTGTCAATACATTGGTTATAGGATTGTAAAAACTGAAAAAATATTTTCACATTAATAAGAAATATAGTTTTTCAGTTTTTTGCAGATTCAGTTTTCTTTTAGATTTTTATGGTACAGAATATTGTAGATTTGAAAAAGAAAATATCTTTGTCATAATAAAATTGCATGTTTTAAAATGGTGGAAATGCTCCGATTTGTATTTAAACAAATTGAAAATCCTTTACTGTAAATCACAAGTTTTTTCAAAAAATCAAAACATTGTAATAATGGACTTTTTAAAAAAAATGAAAAATATGTACATTGCAAGTTTTCAAAAAGTGCAAAACGTTTTAATAATGAACTTTTTAAAAATTGAAAATGTATAAATTACAAGTTTTCAAAAAGAAGAAAACGAGTTAATAATAGACTTTTTTAAAAATTAGAAAATATATAAATTATATGTTTTCAAAAAGTGCAAAATGTTTTAATAATGAACTTCAAAAAAATTAAAAATGTATAAATTGCAAGCTTTCAAAAAGTGCAAAATGTTTTAATAATGAAATTTAAAAAAAAATTAAAAATGTATAAATTGCAAGCTTTCAAAAAGTGTAAAACTCTGCAGTAAAGAATTTTTCGAAATTCCAAAATATTAAAAAATATTACCTAAATCTAACTGTAAAAATTTCCACCCTCCCTTCTCCCCCTGCTAAAGGTGTGGCTGAAATTACTTTCAAAATTTTGAAATTTACAAGTTTAACTAAATTCTTATTGTTAGTAGTGAATATTTACTTTTGAATGAAATTAAATTATAATCCAAGCTAAAGTTTTAGCTTTTGCACGCCACTATACTATTGAAATCATGGCCGTGGCTTGAGCTGAAAACAAATTAAAATCATGATGGTATGTATGGTGCTGCATGACACTACTGAAAACTAAAAACTGGAACTAGCTGTTGAATGTTGAATGAAACAAACGAGAGAGAGAGAGAGAAGCAAAGTTTTGCTCAAATAAATATGCAGATATCTGCTTACAATTTAATTTAACATGATTACATGTGGATTTAGTGCCAGCTGCCCTCCGTCCTGCACTCTGACTCTATACATTACATATAGTATGACTTGTATGAGAGTTTTTATTGTTGTAACTCTGATTGTGTGCATCATCATTATATTATGACTCGCATGTACTATTCTTCCTTTTAATAATGAAGTTTTTGAGAAGGAGAGGACATTGCATTGGAGTACAGTCCAGAGTACAGTGTGTGTGTAAGTTTCCTTGAAATTTCGAACTTACTAAATTATTATTATTATGTATATGATGCACCTTGGTTTCGGTCTTGGTTAAAAGTTGCAATGGAGTCAGTATAGATACATGTAAGAATTTATAATCTACATGACATGATTATATGTAAATATCTCTCCTATGCTCCGCGCGACCACTCGTCTTCTTCCTCTTCTTCTTCTTCATTCCTCTTCATTTTTCATGGGCAAGTTTGAGTTTGAAGAAGAAATATGGGACTGAGGGAGGAGAAGGAGAGTTTAGAATGAGAGAATCCTCACAAAAGAGATGATGTATGTGGCTCCTCAAAAGAGAGTTTCTCGTTGTCGTTGTCGTTGTAATTTACATGAGTGAAGTGCCTGGCGTGGGTTTACGATATTGTCAACGGAAATAATGGTAATTACATGGTGGCACTGTCACTGGAAAATTCTAGTCGAGCACAAAAAGCTTCTTCCCTCGACTCGACCTCACTCACTCATATACCTTGGTAGGTACTTTAAACTTTAAAATGGGATGTATACTACGGACGGACGGACCTCCGCTCTATGCCCTCACTTATTGTATGATGTAAGTAAATACTGATATGTTTCGCGGGTGTCCTGTGGGGTTATACTGTGGCTTGCGTGTGCTTTGTTCTTCCTTCTGTTTCTTATTAGCTTTGTTGCTTGCTCTTTCTGGTTTTGGTGCTGGTGCTGGTACTGGTACTGGTCCTGGATAAGGAATACTCCTGCGAATTCCATGATCCCATGCTGCTTTTCTTTTCGTTTGTGCCCATGTTTTTGTTTTTGTTTTTGAATTGAGTTTTTGAATTTTAACTGACCGGACTGTAAGAAAAAGGGAGATTTTGTTTCATAATTTTCATAAAACTTTGGGCAATGTCTTCTCGTTCGGGTTTAAAACATTACTGTAGTATAAGATTAGAGCAGCATACGGACACTCGTCTTTTTTTGTCGCTTTTCACATTTGCATTATTTTAAAAAATTACGCTATCTTATGCTTATAAAATTCCGCTATGTATTTTGAAAATTGTAAAATGTCTTAATTACATGATTTAAAAAAACCGTGTAAATGAAATAACGACGTTTGTTTTATTGTAACAATTTTGTATGTGTAAAGAATATGGAAAAAAAAATCTAAAATCTACACCAGTTTCATTAAAGTTTCGAATTTTGTATTATTGATTCCGATAATTCCGATCTCATCCACCATGTCCGTAGTATTTCGTATCCCGTAGCCCGTGCCCCATACTCTATATTCCATATTAATACATGCACATTTTGTAGAGTTTATGTTTTCTGAGATTTCTTCCAAGTAGGTACTGCATAGTATAGTATAGTATGAAGACTCAAGTGGATTTGTCACTACCCTCGTTTGAGATGTTGAGGCTGGAGAGTGGGGATGGACGAGTAGTGGAGATCAGACGTGAGTATGCAGACAAAAGAAGTGCCTACCTATACTCTATACTTTTGAGAATATTTTCCGTTTTTGGGGAGTTTGTCTTCGCTACGCTTTGGAACCACACGATACGGTACGGTACTGGTGCTGGTACTGGTGGACTGTATGTATGGCTCTGTGTGTGTGTGTGTGTGTGTTCTGGTTGAGAATGAGAAAAAGGAGGAAAAGTGTGAAGTATGAAACTATGAAGTGTTATAATTGGATGTGTAAGGGGCGGCTGTTTGTTGGAAAATAATTGGCCTTCCTGAACATGTATAAAACAGCATGGGATGTGATGATGAATGTTCACGTTCACTCTTTCTTTCCCCATTTTCTTCTCTACTCTCATCTCTTTAGTTATCTCCACACTTCCATTCCACTTCCACGTTCACAACTTCCACTGTCTCCACAAAACTCCACAGTCTCCCTGCTCTCTACCCTCTAACTGAGCTCTATCAGTATCAGTATGGCCTGGAATGGCATGGCATGGTGCTAGTTAACACATAACCACCTTCTTCTCACTTATTATGGCCATGATTACACTTTTCCATGAAGGAGGCTAAATAAATAGGAAGCACATATTTGTGTGTAGTTGGCGTGGATAGTTCGGATTGGGGATTGGGATTGAAAATACTGTATGTATGTATTGCTCATAATAATAATATATGTATTATGACAAAACTTACGAATATGAATAAAACCAGTGTCAGATTCAGAGTCAGAAGAAACAAGGAAGAATGAAAAGTGGGAGGCATATAACTCAGTTGGGGAAATCTACGATCTGCAGTCTGGAGTTCTGGAGTCTAGCACCTTATTAACCACAACCACCATACCACCTATAGACTTATCATTAGTTAGTCTTTGTATTAACATGATCTTTCCCCCACCTTCGTTCACATGTCTTATTTCAGAAAAGTAGTAACTAGAATTTCGAATATTTCTAGATACACGTCTTTTACAGCCAGAGTCAGAGACACACTGATAATAACTGTGGGCTGAGATGCAGAATTTATTTTCGTAGGACTGAAGCAACACTGCCCGACAATATATCTATCTTACCCATATTACCGCACTGACTGTACGGGTACCTATGTATCTATAGTCAGGATTGTGTATACAGGAAATAGGAAAGGTAGATAGTTGTACGGTACCTATAGGTAATTCAGGGAAGTTCAGTGACTACCCAGACCCAGAAACCAGAAGAGTCAGTCACATGGAATTTAAGTGCGAGGCGTCGACAATCCAGATTCCGAGTCGCGACATGATGATAGATGTAAAATATTAAATCTAAATCCGAATCTGAATCGGAGCACGAGAATCAGGAGACGGAGGAAATCCAAAGACAGAAACGATGAACAAGTTTGACGGTTGATCGAGTGCAAAGAATGGGATTTGTACGTATTTTACTTTCCACCACATCCCAGCCACATATTGTGCCTTTTGGCTCATATCGTTATCGTACCATAGCATATCCTCTATAAAGAAACAAAATGACCCATTTCCAATTTGTGCTAGAATTAAAATGAGCTATGTCAATAAAAAAAAATACAGTAAATAAGATACATGCTTACAATGCTAATCACGAGTTTCTAAAATGAGCAAATTGTTCTATTTACATGTTTTTTAAAAAGGTAACAATGTCGTATTTAGATATTTTTGAAAATTTCAAAATGTTTTATTTAACTGTTTTTTAAAAGTGTGAAATGTCCTACTTACATGTTTTTTAAAAGTGCAAAATATTATATTTACATTTTTTTTTGAAAAGTGCAAAATATTCTATTTACTTGTTTTTTAAAAAATGCACGTGGTTCTATTTACACGCTGTGATGAACATTTTATCTTAATTTTTTCTGTAGATATTTTGTTTCAAACTAAAAATGGATATGGATCATTTTGGTTCTTCACAGACGATATACAGAATATATATAGGTATGTAGAAAATAAGGTATATTAGATAGGAGAGATATGAAATCTTCAAGTTTGTAAGAATAAATCTTTTAAAAAAAGGAGCAATACTGGACACTCAATGATTTCTATTGATAACTACTAGTACAATGCATAACTTTATAGAAAATTTGAAAAAAACTAAAATCATGGAAAAAACGTATTAATTAAACTCTACAACTTCTATAAATTGAATTATTATTAATTATTCTTGATGCAGATTAATTGTCCTTTAAAAAATAATCAAAATTTCCTATCTACTAGAATACAGAATATTATACGGAGACAAATGGATGAAGAATGATACTGGTGCTGGTATTGCTTCTTGAAGGAGGAGCGCCATACATTTATAGATGAGCTTTCACAGGGAAGAAATGGGGGCTTTCTTCGCCTTTTTTCATATGCCATATTTTTATATTTGGTTTTCCCTGTCAAAACAATTTAAGTCAAAGTCAAGGCGAGTCAGTCAACCATTCACAATCACTGCCAGCCTATGACTATCTGTGTACTTTTTATTTTTAGTCTTGTTCTCGTTCTGGTGTCTCTCCATTTTCTTCTGCCTAATATAGCGTGCCCCATTGGTGTCTAGTCTACGGTGCATATGTAATTACATACATGTATTCTATTCCTACATCTACGGAGTATTACAGGTACATGAAATGCAGTACTGATATACCTACCTACCTACCTATATTACATATATAGCATGCAAAAAATATTCAGAGTTAAGTTCGGGGCTTTCATTGGCCTGGCATCATTGGAAAAAGTGAGATTTCAAAATTCATACAATTCTTCACTTCACATTTTTCACGTCCAAATTCAAAACCATAAGATTTTGAGTACTTGAGCTCAAAAACTCAAAATGGAACACGGGAAAGAAAATCGGAGGGTGGATTCCATGACATAGAGGTGCAATAATCTATATACTTATCAAGTTTATACGTAGCTTATAGACTATGGAAGTAGAAGTAGGTACCTACCTATATCGTCTGTGAAGAACCAACATGACCCATATCCAATTTAAACTAAAATCAAAATGAGCTATCCTATGTTATAAAAACAAAATGAAAAACACGCGCAAAATGTAAATTACGAGTTTTTGAAAAACGTAAAATGTCCTATTTACATATTTTTGAAAAGGTGCAAAAATGTCTAATTCCATGTGTTTGAAAATTGTAAAATGTTCTATTTTCATGTTTTTGAAAATTGAAAATTTTTCTATTTACATATTTTTGAAAAGTATCAAATGTTCTATTTAAATGCTCTCAAGACATATTTGAATATTTTTGTAGATAGTTGATATTGTTTTTAGATAAAAATGGATATGGGTCATTTTGGTTCTTCACAGACGATATGTGTCAGCATTCAGATATACACAAATGAGTTTCTATTCTTTTCGATTTTATTTTGCCTGTGGATTCTGTGAGTGGAATCAATAATACAGAATCCATGAAGCACTTATCACATCAACTTACTGGCTACACGACAGGAGAGCGCAGACAAAAGAGCGCAGACAAGAGAGCGCAGCCATTTGAGCGCAGGGACAAAAGAGCGCGGGACATTAGAGCGCAGCAGACATAAGAGCGCAGACAAAAGAGCGCAAGACATTGAGTGCAAGACAGGAGAGTTTCAGAAAATTGAGTGCATTTCAGACGTCACATTAAAGTCAAGTCAATAATTTTCTTAGAAGTAATTAGTGCCCTTAAAAAGGGCTGTTGGTTATAATTGATGGACATGTCAACATTAAAATAAATATTAGATTGGGGCATACAGTCATTTATTAAATTTATAGCTGTATATATTACTTATGTATGTATAAACTCGGGAAATTGAAGTCAATCATCGTATGATTATTCTCCAAATCAAAGGAATAGATAATATCATACGTTATGCGTGTATATAATAATACAATTATAGTTACCAATTGTTGAAAGCTAAAAAATTATACATTTGGAATCTATAAATATTGCAATTTACAATTAACTAAAAAAACTAGTAAAAAGGTTGCCTTCCTCTAAATGGTCCACTATTAGTTTTAACAAGCTTAGATTTGCTTAAAAACATGATGCGCTTAATGAGTTTTGGTCGATAAAATAATTTTTTGAAGAAACGAAAAAGGCCTTAAATTACAAATGCATGGTTTTTTTAATCCAGATTTTTAAAGTTTAATAAATGCAAAACACAAAAGTTTGAAAATTTTGAAAATTTCATTTTTTCTTAAATTTTTGAAGAGATATACTGAGTATTAACAAAAAATTTGGAAAAAACGAAATTTTCAAAATTGGTCATGAGTATTGTAAGAGCAGTGTTGACTAAGTTGACTTGACTTTAATGTTACGCCGGAAATGCACTCAATTTTCTGGAATTCTCCTGTCTTGCACTCAATGTCTTGCGCTCTTTTGTCTTACGGTTTTTGTCTTGCGCTCTTTTGTCTGCGCTCTTATGTCTGCTGCGCTCTAATGTCCCGCGCTCTTTTGTCCCTGCGCTCAAATGGCTGCGCTCTCTTGTCTGCGCTCTTTTGTCTGCGCTCTCCTGTCCTGTTCCCCAACTTACTATTTCCTACAACTATAACCAAACCATTTTCAATTTTGAACTTGAACAGAAGACCACCATTCAGTGCGAAAAATAAAAATCAAAACAAAAATTCAAAAATTCTTTTCTTTACCACCTCAAGTTAAAATCCACCTGCACCACAGTACTGATACCGATACTTCATAAACATTGTAAAAACTACATTACAAAATAATTTACCTCCACTTTTTTAAAATTTGAATTTAATTCTCAACATAAGTGTTTCGTACCTAGTTACATTATATTCAGCTATAATTACACTGCAGATATTTTCCTTTAGCTCGTGAAATTACAAATGTACACTGCATAATATCCAACCACGTTAAATGCACGCTTCATTGTATCATATCATAATCATAAGGAAAGGGGTATCTGCACCTAATTATAAAATCAAAATGTTCTTCTCGGTCGAACGAAAAACCAGAACTGCATAGTAGTAAAACAAAGTAAAAGTTCATGAGCTATAAATCTGAGATATGAGAGAGTGTGGAAAGAAGGCATGGGACATCCGACATGGACATAATTTTCATTTCCACACACACACACAGTCCAAGTCCCAAGGTGTGGTCATTAAAATTATACAAGAGCTTTATGTGTCCATGTGTACATTTTGGCAACTAGATAATTTAAAAGTCCTGTGTGAAATGTGTAATCAACTCAGCAACAGCAACAACAGAACAGACCCAGGCCCGGAACATATACATAATGCATAGTAATAATCCATTTTCCAGTGCTGAGTTTCCCTCTTCACAACCTTCAAAATGTGTAATAAATAGTAAATAGAAAAGATATGATTATTATTATTATGTTCTTTTTGTCGTTATGGGCTTTAGCATTATGGATTCTAATAATTCGAATTTGACTTTTGGACTTTGACATGATTTCATTCTACTTTCTTATCATAAACTTTCCCTGGGCACCATAATGCGAGTCATGCGAGTGCGAACACTCTCACACCACCACATAACACCAACGCTAAAGTCCAGTTTAGTCATTTAATGGAGATGCCTACATAATATCGTCTGTGAAGAATCAAAATGACCCATATCCATTTGTAGCTAAAAACAATATCCACTATCTACAAAAATATTGAAACATGTCTCGAAAGCATTTAAATAGAATATTTTGCACTTTTCAAAAACATATAAATAGAACATTTTACACTCTTTAAAAATATGTAAATAGAACATTTTACACTTTTCAAAAAACATGTAAATAGAACATTTTATGCTTTTTAAAAAACATGTAAATAGAACAATTTACACTTTTCAAAACATTTAAATAGAACATTTTACACTCTTTAAAAATATGTAAATAGAACATTTTGCACTTTTAAAAAAACATGTAAATAGCACATTCTGGAATTTTCAAAAACATGTAAATACATAACCTTTAACACAATAAAGAAACAAGTAGAACAATTTAAACTTTTCAAAAGCTTCTAATTAACATTTTACGCATGTGTCTCATTCTGTTTTTATGACATAGCTCATTTTGATTCTAGTTTAAATCTGATATAGGTCATTTTGGTTCTTCACAGACGATATGCATTTAAGCCTTATATGGAACAATACACGAGAACGAGCAGTCTCCCAGTCAGTCCAGTTAATATTAGCAACTTTTACAGTTTGCTTGCATCCCAGTCCCGTATGTATGTACGTGCAATTGTATGATGCTAATAATTAAGTGCGTTTAATAGGTTGGCATATAGTAAAATGCATAGTGACTGGATGTGAGATGAGACTAGGAGGGGGTTATGAGGGACATGAATGAGTTAATAGACACGGCCGAGAGTGAGTGGAGTGAGCAGAGCACATTGATGAAATGGACATGGACATAGTGAAGAAGGAGAAAAATGGAAGAAGAAAGAGTCCCGCCGTTAGAAACGAGGACTGGACGCTCATAATGTCCACGTAAAAAAGTGGAATGAGACGCCTGGACTCAACTCTGGGTGACCATTACTGTTTTCTCGAGGAAGACTAATCTCTCTCATAAATAGTCGAGACTAACCATTACATGAGACCAAACCATACAGACTGAGTTATGAACCTCGTAATGAAGTACCACGCTCTCTCTCTCTCTCGTCGTCTCTGCGGACGGAACCTCAACCAAACAAGTTAATATATAGCTAATATATGTATATTCATAATTTTATGTTAAAAAAATGTGCAGAGTTGAGAGTAGCAGTAGGTACACACAGACAGGGAAGCAACAGGGGAAAATAGAGGAAAAGAACATTTTGGTAGTACGTAACTTAATAATATTATGCAAGACATTGACATGCGTATAGAATACGTACACACATTACATTATGAGGATGCTTTGTGACATGTACAGGGGTTGCTTTGACTGGTTCTTGTGCTGGAAACTATGGACGCTGGACTGCAGAAAACACATCATGCTTCTTACAATTACGATTACGATTATTATATAGGTATTAGTATGTGTAGCATCGTGTTGCTTTGGTTACAATATACAATTACCATTACCATTCCCATTCCATGCTCTCCTCCTTGACTTCATGAAATGAAACATGTGTGTATAGATATTTATGGGAAGTCATTACATAGATCATCGGAACGGAGCGTACTCTGTAACTGTATTTCAAGGGAAGTCAACGGCAACGGGAACGGCAAGCGGTCAAGCTATAGTCACGATTTTATAGGGATATACGTATAGGATTTAGTTCAACTTCAACTTTACCTACCTATGCATGTGTGTGTGTGTGTGTGTGTGTGTGTACTTTTTTTCCAAAGTTTCAAGTTACAAAATTTTCATAGATTTATTATTTAGTATTTGAGTAGACCAAGTCAAATCATACTATGTATTTCGTCGTTCGCTAAAATATTATTACCACTATTATTATTATATGCATGTGTACACAGTACAACAGACTGGAGACTGAATAAGAAACCTACTAAAATTTAATACTTGACAAAGCATTGAATTGACTTGGTCTTTTCGATTTTAGACTTATTGTTAAGTCTATACAGACAGACTGAGCTGGAGTGACAGCCAGTATAGTCAGTGGTCAATATGCAATGTCAGTATTAAAGAAATGAAATACAAGCACAGTATAATATACAGTAGATTTGCCGATCGCACTGGAACTTTAGAGAGCGGAGCACTGGGTTATATTGGCATTATTTTGAAAATATGAAATTATAAATTTACATAATAAAAATGAGAAAAGTTTGACTTTTAATAAGGATAATTTCTGCAATTTCTATCAAAAATTGAAATTGCAATTTAAATATAATCACATTCGTAATTGAGGTCTTGAGGTTGCATATTGTATTGGTCCGTGTTCCCATAGCCCCAGTCCAGTTAAATTATAGTGGAACGTACGAAAAAATGGCAAGATTTTAACTAGTAGTCTAGTATAGTATTTGCAAGACAGGTCCCATGGCCCTGATGCTGGAATGGAAGAATAGTACCTATATTCGTAGGATGTTACTGTGTGTGTGTCCATTTCGCCTAATAAATAATTACTGTAGCAATAATAACATACAGTACGCATTTTCAGTATGAGCAGGAGACAGTATAGGCATACTTGTGCTCGGTACTATAGACTATATGCATGACCTAGCAACGCACTATGCCGGTCCCACTGCCCCTGCCCCGACACCGGTTTCATCCATTTTTTTTAGTTCTCCTCACCAGTACCAGCCGCATGCTGTTGTTGTAATATAAAATATGTAATGTGCTGTGAATATTTTATATGAAAATGAGCTTCCATGTGGCGTTAGTACAGTAATAATAATAATAGTGGATGAAGTGCTCTTTCTCTCTCTCTCTCTCAATTTTAAATCCAAATCCAATGCAAAGGTAATGCAGAACAGAATACAGAGACAGATCCATCCCATACAGTATAATACCCACTTACTTGTTAGTACTGTTGTTATTAGGAAGGGATCATGGCAAGCTTGGGTTATTGGCTCATTTCTCACTACATTCTAACGCTAACGTTTTAACAGTGTATAAAAATATTTTCTGCCATACCCCTCTGTATAGAGACCGAGACCGAAGCCGAAAACAGTACAACTACAACAACTATAATATACTAGAAGTCAGGCCCCCCTGCCTACGGCAGGGCCGCGCAGGGGGGGGGGGGGCGGTCAGAAAGAAAAAAGAAGTGAGGCGCATGTACAAAATGTGGTAGCCTTATTGACTTTTAGGTATTGCGCATACATAGAGAGAGAGAGAGTAACATGACACACACGTTTAAAGTTATGAGTCACCAGGTAGCGACAGAAGTAGCAAACGGATCCGGGGATAGCAGTGGCAGGTCCGCAAGTAAAGAACAGGAAACTACAAAAAGGTGTGGGGGTCAAAATCGATCAGTTAGGGCAGGATGGTAAGGCTCGATGGTAAGGATCTCGCTACAGTCGTGGGCAGTTAATAGGAAATGACTGGAGAAACTTGCAAGCGTATGGTGGTACGACCCACAAGAGTAAAAATAAAACCCAAAACTGACTGGGGGCAATTGCCTTGAGAAATTGCCTGGTGCCGACAGTCCCTCTGCTAACCGCCATTTTACCAGCTTCCTTGCGTCAAATGCCTTGAAGGAACGCCGTGTAGCAGATGTGTTGAGTAAACTGCTTTTTGCGTAGTGGAAAACAACTTGTCGCCTGCCTTCTTAAGCGTACCACTTAAGAAGTGGAGTTTGATTTTTTTACGCAATTACCAAATGTCTCGTGATCTCAGTCGTAGTAGTATTACTTTAAGGTTTGTTGGTTGTGCAAATTCAGGGCAACAGGGCAAGGAGGAGATACGAAATACGACACTTGATTTATTTAACTTAAATAAGATTAAATTTTGTGTAAAAACCAAAGTTTCGAAGCGACTTGTAGAGCTTACAAATTTTAGTGAATTGGTAAAATTGTTTAAGTTTTTGGCGACTCTATGTTTTACAAACTTTTATTGTTTAAAATATACTTGACAACAGTTAAAACCCTTGCCTGGCTCCATGCCTCCAACTGCTTTGTAGTAACTGCTTTGTGAGCAGTTGCCTCTTAGCAATTGCCTCGCAGCATCTACCTTGAGCAAGCGGCTTTGTGGGAACTGGCTGGTGGTAACCAACTCGTAGTAAATGTTCACCGGGCGACTGCATTTTTGGAGATGCCTTTTAAATTATTATTGCCCTATTATTATTAACGCCAAAGTTTTAACAATATTAGAAGGTGATGACAAACACAAAGCGTGGTCTTTTTAATGACACAAGACTAATTGTTAAGGAATTGAAACCTAATTTAGTTATAGAAGAAGTTCTTACGTGTCCTTCGGTTTCAAAAACCGTCTTTATTCCCAGAATAAGTACTATTACTTTCCAAATAACAGACAGCAAAAATCTTTTGAATATCTGTTTATTTTAAAGCGTCGGCAGTTTCCCTTACAGCTTGCTTTTGCAATGACGATTAATAAGTCACAAGGCCAAAGCCTTGACAAGGTTGGTTTATATATCTCAAAGCCAGTTTTTGGTCATGGTAAATTGTACGTTGCACTCTCTGGAGCAACCACAAAAACCAGTGTCATAGTGCAAGGCGTGCAAACTGAAAAGCAAGGAAAGTTGGCAGGTAATGATTTAGACACATACACTTTCAATTATGTTTACAAAATGTACTGAGTAAAGTACTTTAAATGATACTAATAATTCGTGGCAACACGCTTGTGCAAACTGCCATGAGGCAACTGCTTTGGGAGATGTGGTGTTTGGTGGCCATGTTGCACTAAATGTCTTCAGGAAACTGCAACGTTGCAGTAACGTCCTAAAGCCAACTGCTTTGCATTATCTGTCAACCTGCAACGTCTTTGTGGCCACTATGTAGTGACAATCGCCATGTGGTAATTGCACTGTTGCAAAAGCAATTGCAATGTGGCAACTGCATGTGGATACTGTCTCGTGACAAATGAAGTTTATGCAATCTTGGCGCCACAGCACAATGCTAAGTTATTTTTGCAACTGGATTGAGTCAATTATCCAGCGCAACCTGCTTTCTAGCAACTGTATAGTTGCAAACACTTTGTAGCAACTGCACTTGAGTAACTACCTGGCAGGATTTGCCTTGTGGCAGCTGCCATGAAGCACGTGGCTCGAGGCAAAGAGCTAAAAGTCTCGGGACATTTGCCATGGAGCTACAGCGTTGTATAACACTGCTTAGGGGGCAACTGCTTTGTGGTTACTGCTATCTAGAAACTGGTTTATGGCAACTGCCTTGAGGCAGCTGGCCAGTTGCAACCACCCCGTAGGATCTCTGTGGCAATTATTTTGGAGCATCGACATTAAGGCCATTATGTAGTAGTAACTGCCTTGCGGCAATCGCCCAGTACGTCCTATTCTAGATGTATTCTAAGAGTTACCACAAGGCAGTTTGCATCATACACTTGCTATCAGATTGTTGCCATCAGGTAGTTGCTGTGAGGCAGTTCCCAACAGGTAGTTGCTTCTTGACAGTTGCGGCAAGGCATTTGACACCAGGCAGTTTCTCTTAGAATGTTACTACCTGGCTGTTGTAACCAGACGGTTTCCCCTCCACTATGTAGTAGCTATTATGGTGTTGTCTTCAATCAGTATCATTATCGTAGTTCTTACAGTCAGGTTTTTGGTGGGTCGCACCGTGGCCGACGGTATTAAGTTCCCCTGGCCTGCTGTTGTCACTGAAAAGTGTGTAGCCGAAAACTTTGACTTTTGCGAGTTTCTTCCGACAGATGCTGCACTATTTTTAGGATAATTTTTTCTCCGAAATGCATTTGCTTAAGTGCTTTAAGCAAGTTATTTTAGCTTTGAAGAAAATCTTGAAAGCTTTTAAAAATAAATACATAATAATTAAATTTAGTTTTTAAAATAAAATGATAGCCACGGGCTGTGCCGTTCAATTGCCAACGTTAATATACTGTAAAGGCAACCGAAAGTGAGGCCTGGCAAGGATAAAGCTGTCATTTGTTTTCATGCAAAATTTATCCTTGCCAGGCTTCACTTTCGGTTGCCTCTACAGTACATGTGCAAGCACGTAAATGCCATAATTATTGAAAACTGTTAATTTATAATGGCATTAAAGAAGAACCACTCAGTATAATTCACATAATATATTTAAAACTAAAATCATGGTATCGCCACAACCGGATACTTGCTTATCACGATAAAATACATGTTTGATCGGCTTTATATTAAAATAGTAAAATTAACCGTAGCAGTTTTATTAATTTTGAACGCAATTATGTAGTTACAAATTGGCAATTACATTCGTTTTGCATAAGGGCAATCATAAAATTTCCATAAAGTAGGGTCGTCTAATTGGGATCGCTTTTTGAAAAACTTTTGGTTTTGTTATCCGTAAAACTTAGTCGAAACAATTTCGAAACCCTTTGAAGTTTAACAAACATACAATTTTGAGTATTTCCTGCAGATTTCATAAAATTCTGATAGTTAATCTTTCGTCTACAAGAGTTTAAAGAATTCACTCTTGGCTGAGTTGGAAGTTTGTTAAGTCCGATAATTGTGATACGTCTGCGTCTAATTGTGATCGACTAATTTAATGTCGAAAGTAATATTTTTTAAACTCTAAAAACGTAGTAAATAAGCTTTATTTGTTGTATTAACGTAATTGTGAATGACTAGTCATTCCAATCGTCGTTTTTATTTTGCTGTAAGCCCGCCAAAGTTTATTGCGTTGATAGTATCAAACTGAATGTGTTAATAACTCTAAAACTCATATAACACGCTAAATTACGTGTATGAAAAATTAGCCTTCAAAGTGTGACATTATAATACTTTTAACCTGCTTTTGCAGTTAAATATCCATTATTTAAATACAAATCAGCACAGTTAAGGTCAAAGTCATTGTATTTTCCAATACTGCAGTTGCACGCTTAATAGCATTAGTATCACATTTACACGTCACACGAAAGCGACTTACGTTTTCGAAAATAATTTACCAAAAGAAAGACCAAATTATAATTCAATCTGAATTGAGCTTATCTTGTGCATATTAACTATGGTTATCTCTCGCATAGTTAGTATTATTGAGAATATTTTCGGAACAGTAATTAGAGAGGTTTGAATATAATGAAAACAAACTCTTCTCACTAACTATTAAATGGCAATCATATATGTTTTGATTTTTTTCTTCAACAAGACATCCGAATTTTACGGCGAAAAATAACTATTACACACTCATTGAGTCGTTGATTAAAGTAACACAAAATTCGAGCATTGGCTGTCGTTCGTTAGGAGACGGTTTCATAGTATCACAATTACCTGATTATCACAATTAGACGACTTTACCCTAACGTAAACAGAAACTTCTAATAAACTTGCAGCAATTAGTAATTAATAAAGTTTAATTATCTTCTCATTTAACGCAATGACAATACATCCACTAAATAGGCCGCCATCTAGGCGGTAGCAGGTGCAAAGTCGTGGCTACATAATTAGCATTGTAGTACGTTCACAACAGCAGGCCAGGGGAACCTAATACCGTCGGCCACGGTCGCACCCAAACCTGGGGTTGGCAACACTCAGAAGGGCTGAATATTACACGGGTCTGCAATAGTACACTGGTCTATAGTTGAACACGATCTTTTTGTTTTGTTGTTATAGCACATGACCTAAAGGAATACCTAAATGCCCGTGTACAATAACAGACCCGCATACTGTCCAGATTTTGACCTTTAAGACCTGTATACTAATACAAGCCCGTCTAATTTTACAGGCCCTTGGTCTAATATAGGAAATACGGTACTTTGTGCGTTAAGACGATTAAAAGTTGTATGGCCAAGATGAACCCCTTTTTCCTTATTTTGTTGCGTTTTTCTCTCTTAAATTTAACGTTTCACGTCCTCCTCGGAAATCTGTCATACACGTCCTACATTGACATGTAAGGTATCAAAATGTGCGTAATTGTTTTCTCTATCTTTGGGCACTTGAGTTTTGACTGTATTCAAACCGCGAGCCTGTGTTTTTGCCCCCGCCGTTCTCCCTTATTTTTTCACGTTTTGTCTCCGAAGCGCTTCGTGCGGTAGCGTCTTTGGGCAATATTTTTTAAGTTTTCTCGCCTTAAAGCTCATCCTTAGTTTGTTCTGCGTCGTTTAGTACCTTTGTGGAGTTTGTGCGTGGCGCGGTTCAAAAGCCTTAGCACTTACGGCAACCCCCTTTTTTTCCTTATTTTTCGATTTCGCGTTTTCGACATTTTGGTTTTCTGGGCTTCACTACTACATTTTGCTAAATGTAACCAACTACCTGTGTTCCTCATGTTCTTCCGCGTCTTTTGGTACCATTTGCGTCTTTGTACGTTTTGTGGTTCGGGAGCTATGGCTCTAAATGTGCTCCGCTACCTTACTTATTATATAGATCTGTACTGCTACATACTGCCTACTACTACCGCACCGCTATCTCTAAAGCACATACACACACACACACACACGAGGTAAAAACCTTACGGTGTGGCGTGAAAAATAGTACGGTCACACTACCTAATATACATAGCAATATTCTAGAATTCTAGGAGGGCGTCTATAATGCCTATATAGGAAGTATATATAGGATGAGAGTGGTAGTGGTAAGTGAAGTTGTAAGTGGTAAGTGGCAACTGGTAACTGGTAGTAGTATGGTAGTCCTTCCTTGTTGAATGTAAATCCATTCTGAAATGATGAGAAATAACACGTGCAGAAGGATACGCATTGAGGAGAATTTAATGGAAAATGAAACAGATAAACATTTCCCATAAAACCACAATCTGTGCCAAAGGAAAATGTCAAAGGGAGGCTTAGAGTCATTGTTGCTGGATTCCATAATCATCATCATTATCATAATCATCATTTTCTATATAATATTATTATATTTTTTTTTTCTTCATCATTCTTTTCTTCACAATCTTTAATTTACAATTTTGTGTGTGTGTGTGTATCATAAATACATCTCGTTCCTCTTCTATGTTATGTCCTCTGGACTGTTGTGTGTGTGAGTGAAAGAGTGAGTGAGTGAGTGTGTGTGTGTGTGTGTGTTCCTACTACGTTCTACACAAGTTAATTTTTTTTTGAGTTCTTTCTTTTCATGTTTTCATAAGTAGTTGTACAGCTCATAAAATACAGTGTGCTATGTAACATGACGTTCAGGTTATATTTGTAGGTATAGGTAATGGGTAATAAAATAACTACTAGGAGCCACAATACTAATGTATACAGGATTATTACACTATTATCTTTATTAGTTTTATGTTTTTATGGTATCAAGTACCTATACGTAATATGTACATGAGTATAATAGTCATGTCTTCTCCATTTTTCATTTCTTATTCAATCTTCTTGTGTGTAGACTTATCGTTAGGTTTACAGGAAAGTTTTGCGATTACGATTACGATTTAATCTTTTACCTTTTCTTTCTTGAATTCCTTTTTTTTGAGAGGCTCGTCTTGTTTGATTTTTTTTAGATGACATAATAATATGAAAATTTAATCAAAACGTTTAGTGAAATAAATGAGCACATAGCAAAGGTCAAATTTTAAATTGAAATGTTACACTGTTATATAAATGTATAAGAGTGTATGTTTTCTGAGTAGAATCCAATGTGGATGGTTTTTATCGCTATAAAGTTAAGTGCAGGCTCACCTTTTTGAACTGTCACTGTTGTGAACTATTTTTTGCTGTTGCGATGAGGACGAGGTTTCCGGGCACGGTTACACAGGGCGTTTTTGTACTACAGTAGCTATGTATACATATTACATTGGATGTAAATTAAGCAGAAATGTTTTGAACATAGAAATTTTTTCTAATTTCAAAAAGTACATATGTAACTGTCTTTTTAGGGTTTTGAACTCTTTAAAAATTTCTAATTTCATTTGGATTTGCGCCGTTTAAAAATAAGTATTGTTAGTTTGTTTGAAGCGTTCAATAATTTTTGGTTTAATAATTTTAAAATGTTTTCAAATTTCTAGTTGGGTGATTTTAAAATTAAAAAAAAATAGTATCTGTACTAACATCTTAAGATATGGATAATGCATATTTATAAATTTAATAGAACATTTTGTTTTAAAAAATTCGCAAATATAAAATTTTACACTTTTAAAACCCATGTAAATAGAACATTTTGTTTTAAAAAATTCGCAAATATAACATTTTACACTTTTAAAACCCATGTAAATAGAATATTTTGCAATTTTCAAAAGCATGCAAACAAAATATAAATGGAAGAGAATTTTGCAATAAATACAATTTTAAATTTTAGTATAATATGGGCCGATGCCAAATCGTCGAAATGAAAAGAAATTAATAAACAAAATTGTATTACTAACATATTGACTATAATACTCTAATGCTTTATCTAAATATTATCATTTTTGGAATGTTCAAAATAACTCAATATTAATACTTTTGCACGTGGTGTTACTAACGCAAGTATTTTTTAATAATTATCTCGCATATTAAATTTAAAAAATTCTGGAATATTTTAGAATGATTTATTACATTATGTAGGTAGGTAGTTTAGTTTTATTACAGTATTTCGACATGTGAGTCTCTTTTATAGCCAATTAGTGTCTAAAAAATGTATACAATTAATTGTGAAGGTACCTAATTATTGTACGTAAACACATTTTTCATTATTCTTTTCTCCATTACTTTTATTTCCTTAAGTACATGATCAGAGAATTGGGTATAGCTACAAGAAATTATAATTGTTCTAACTGAAAGATTGCCGTGAGAATAGACCTTAATTCTATAGTACTGATCTACAAATTTTTAATTCCATGATATGATAGTTTTATTTAAACATAACATAAAAAATCCAATAGAAAAGGGATCTTTGGATTAGTTAGAATTTCCATAATCACTGCTTAATCTTGCATATGAAGGCTCGTTTTAACCCGCATACAAAAGAATGAAGTTTGAATCGTTTATCGGGACGAAATGCAAGGCAATTGTGTTGCTGCTTTGCTTGCATTCCCTCTTTTGAAAAATAGGTCTTATCCACACTTTTGCCAGTTTTAATCCACTTAAATTCTCTCACTTCATTATCAATGGCATTTCCACCAGTCCACGCGGGCCCACTAAAATTCTGATATTTCAATAGGTCTGAAACAATCATAAATAAACAATACGGATAATTTTCAAAAAACTGTAAATAAAGTTTTGACAGAATAATTTTATTAAGGAATTTTTGGGGGTACTGTAACCGAATAATTTATTAAATATTTCTTCTTACCGGCTTGTTGTTGTAATTTAAGGACAAAGTTCATCTCTTCTTTTGAAGTTATGTCGACGAGGTACCCTCGACGTTCACTGCAGTATTGCAATGCCCCCAGCCATGTAAGCTACGCAAAGAGAGAGAAAAAGAGCCGAAATTAATTGTAAACTAATTATTACAAATTCAAAGATTTATAGATTTCTATTAAAAAGCAAATTCTTGAAATTAATTTAAATCTTACTTTTGGTACTCCAAAAAAGGCGTAATCAAAGTTTTTTAAACTTTTAGTTATTTGCACCACTTCAGTGGAGCTCACACGTGCCCTCAAAAGAACACTGACCAAAACAATTATAATGGCAATCCGGAGAGTATTCATTTTTAAATGTTACTAATTTCGACGTCTACGCACTTTATGATTTCGTTCTATATGATTTCTAGATAGAATATTTTCAAAATTTCAAGTATTTTAGTTTTGCCTCTGACAATAATTGCCGTTCCTGCGATAGAAACAAATAATATTTTTGGATTGTTAAAAATTATTAAATCTCTCCAGTATTTATACTGCCAAAAAACTTGGAACTGGAAATTATGAGGAACGGTTGTGGAAAATTCAAAAACGTCCTTCATCCAAAATACTAAATGCTGTAAAATAAGCCATTAAATTTTATAAATGTAATGTCATTAGAACATCGCAGTAACAGTAATCAAACCGTTTTTCAGTCCGCCTTGGTTTAAAATGTTATACTCTCTCCCTCCTTATGTCGTCACTCTGTCACAGCTTAAAAATTACATTCAAAATATAATGCCCTTGTTTAGTATTATTGCGTAAATATTTTATTTTACTATACTATTACTATAATATAATACGGTGCAAAGTATAGGTAAAATATATTCATTATTTTCCTTTAAAATGTCATATTAATTGCCTTTTCTTTTTACATTTTAACTTACAAAAAACTTTATTAACATATTTGGTTTATTGTTTTTAGAATTATTGTACAGAACATTTGGTTTTACTGTGTTTCACATTTTTATATATTTACAAGTAAGTATGTGGACTACATTTTGATTTTACAGCTTCAGTTTTGCGTGCAATTAATACCAAAGTCTTGTTTTGACATCCAATTATTGCCTCATATAATATTGAAATAGAGTTGTAGACACCCGGAAATTTATTTATATGCTTATTATAGTATATATTTATACCGGTATTGCCTGATAGAGATAATCAAATACAATATTATTTTATTAATGATGTAAACCAGAATTCAATAAAAATTGGTACAATGAGCGACAGATGTTATTCAGAATTTTTTATTTTAATTTATTTATAGCTATTCATGTTTCTTTTACTACAGCTTTAAGTTCATTTAATAAATAAATGAGAGACCTCATTGTGCTTTATCACAGTGCCTCTCAAAATATACAAATACGGACTTAAGTCCATGGGACAGGGACAGGTGCGGGTCTACGAATTGAGTACTCAATCTATGTCGTTTATGAATTTAATTACATAGGTACGGGTTAGTTATATTTTATATGCAATAAAACGTTTTTTAATGAATAAAATGTTTGGATGGAATTGCAGTCGAGTCAAAGTCTGATGCAATTTTGTTGGCTCATTTTCGTTAGATACCATTTATGTTTTTTATTCAATTTTTAATTAAATATATGTGAAATAAAATCAAAATAAGACAGTGTTCTCAATCATGCCCAGTAGTCTACTCTATAGCGTATCCGCATATGTCTGGACCATGGCAGTCATGGCACATTGAGCAATCTCCAATAATACAGCAACCAGCATTCGGAGTTGGTGACTCAGGATCCGAGCACTGGGCATTATTTTGGCAAGGTTGTCCATAATCCACTTCTGCTTTTCCCATCACCTGACTAGCCATGGTCAGCCACATCATGGTCCCAACAAAAATCATCCATAAATTCGATTTCATTTTACTTCAACACGTTCAGGTCTCACAGCGGTGCCTATAATTATGTAAAAAAAAAATCAGAGCAGTTAATTCACTATTATTATTAATGTTATGCTCTACAGAACAAAAAATGTGTTTGAGCTACAGAAATTATGATGCCCTCAGAAATGTTTTAACTTTGTGGTGCTAATATTTAAAGGTATCTTTAAAGTTTTTAGAATAAAACAAGTAATTAAATAAATAAATAAATAAATAAAACTACCTCCTCTATGAAGCTCAAGAATTATTTGGGATTTTAGCCTTGCGAATTATTTTTTAACTTTCGGACCGGTGCGGTGTCTTCGTCGAGTGCCTGTAAGATTTGGATTGAGGATTGCAAAGGAATTGTGACCGGTTAAGTAGCTACCCCCAAAATATGTATGCTCAACGTCTACGTAGTTTGCACTGTGGGTTCCTTTGTATGCAATCAATAATGTTACTAATTGTGTATTACATATAATAATGGACCGAATATTTTTCTCGTGGCTTACAATTAACGGAGATAAATATTCTATTCAAAGAAAAATAGATCTGAATGTTTTGAATTGAATTGAATTTGCGAGTCAAAAGATCAGTGCTTGGCACAGAGCTTGATTAAGTTCTAATTTGTTATTTGCATTATTTCAATTTTCAATAGTGTAATTACATTACAGAGCTAAAGATTATGAATGGAGAATTGTAAAACTCCACGAAATTACATTTTTGTATTATTGTTGGTTGAAGAGTTGCTAATAATAAATGAGATTACAGCCTGGTACCAAAATAAACTTATTATTAATAATTTGGAATTTCAAATTACACATTTGATCTTGTATTTAAATTAATGTGTCAGAAATCTAAATGGAGCGAATTTTGCGATGAATATACATAATGGTGTAGTAGCAAATGGCTATCTTTAACATAATATGTCATGAGTATGAAAGTATATGTATCCCTCTGTAAAGAAACCCTCTAAAATGTGTTGTGTGGGTCCTGTGATGGGGGAATCTCCTAAAACACCGCAATCCTGCACTTTTACAGCCTCAAACACAAGGACCACCCCTCCTCGAGGTACTTTTCCCTTATTACTCAACGGCCTTCCCGGGGTGGACCTCCTGAGCTCCTGCTCTCGAGTACTAGGCCCAGATCCCAGCCCCGTCCTAGACCCCGTCCAAGTCCTCACCGACCGCTTCCCCTGAGCTCTAGACCTCCTGGTCTGCGGCTTATCAAACGGGGAGCCCCTTTCCTCGAGCTCCGGTCCTAAGCTCCTGGTCGGTTTCCTTGGTAAAGGTCCTCGCGTACTGCTCCTCAGCACCCGATCTGATGTCGGCTCCGTGTTGCGGCCTGGAGATGCAGTATGTCCCACTCGTATGCCCGTGCTGGTATCTCGCCCTCAACACTTGCACTCCAATGGAAAGCTCGTCCGGCCTAGAGGTAGAGGATGCAACTATGGGCAATATGAGACTGGTCGGTCTGACCAGCCAAGTCTATATACTACGTATATCTTAGTGTCTCTACCTGACCGGGGCAATTTGGACCCGAATGATCACACACTGATGCACAATGTCTTACACAGCCCCCTATATGCTGTCGGCCATATGCTAGAAAGTTAGTTCACACACACAGGTAATGTCTGGGGAAAATCGCACTCACTTACACCGATTTATTTGTCCATTTCTCGGTCATCCGACCCACAATAATGTCAGTTTTTATGTCGGGAATACACTCTCACAGATACCCGGTTCACCCGGTACAACTTAAATAATAATACACACAATTATAATAATAATAGTCACACTTAAATATTATCAACTAAACCCCAATAATGGCTGATACTAGAGCCAAGATAAACTATTATCCTACACAACTGAGGTCTACTACTACTACACAAACAAGCAGCACTTTCCACCGTTGTCCTTCTCTTGTGGAGTATGGCAAAAGAATGAGGATCGTGCTCCTGGCTCATCGACTCGTAAGCCCTCAACATACAGACCGACCCAGATACCCCACTCATTGGCATCCCTAACCTGATCGGTGATTGGCTATCGATCCCATATGCGCCTGCCTCTCGCCTATGATTGGCTGCCTATCCTCTACGAGCCTACCTCCTGCTCCCCAGTCCTCGTCTTCCCGAATGTTCATGGTCTGTCCCCTATACACCACTACACAGCTTTACCCCCGTCACTGTGTCTCGCTCGATCACGATCGTTTCGCTGTCGTTTTAGCCTGTACGTCATCACTCCCATCCTTCTAGATCATACTTCACTCATACAGTCCCCACGTGATAGTTCACCACTACTACTACCACTACCTGACCACGTACTCACCATCCAGTCACCGCATGATGGCCTTACTACTGCTACCATCCCTGCCTACACCTACTTCCCTATCCTAACCTAGATGTCACCTGCACCCCTTATTTCCAGAGCCAGTTTCTCTCTCCCACTGTCCCCTCCACTATTCTCAACTTTGCCAGGCGTCTGAAACATCGTAGAGGGTTCTCTACCGCCTGAGCATCGCCGAGAATAAGTGAAGAGGCCAATGACTGGAAACGGGAATGACTCTTAGATGAAAGATCTTGCCGTTTCTCTCTCCCACGACCTCACAGGGGAATAGTAGGTAAGTGGAATGGTAAACCTGAGGACCTCTCTTTGCCGTAGAGCAGTAGACCTACAGACCTTTACAAACTCGACCTGATCGGGGGGTCCCCGTTCTTATACATGTAGACCACTCTAACTCGGGACGCAGAAGACTCACGAGCTCCTGTATGCTAACTCCCTACGCGCTTGTATCAAGGTCCCTATTCATAACCACCTACTCCGACCTCAGTTGTTCTAGCCGTAACATGAAAAGTAATTAAAATTATCCTCTAGTCAAATTTACAATAAAAGTCCCTTAGTCTAAGCTTATGTATACGCTAATAACACAAAAAAAACTCATCTTTATAAACTCATGTTCATGATCGGGCACCGGCCCGTCCGGTTGTTAATAGTATACACAAAAATTATTTCCACATACAAAAATGCCTTATATCGTCAACCTCGACTCCCCTCGAGATTCTTATACGAGAGTTATATAGAATTCAACAAAATAATGTAATAAAAATATAAAAGGTATAAAAATAGATAAAATATACATGTCCTATGCCCCCTTCCTTCGTTATCTTAAGTTAATCAGGGAACTCATTTGGTGCGATGGTCTCCGCATCACTGGTGTTGCCTCCCTGGTCCTCCGGCTCAGGTCTTCCTCGTATGGATCCATTGCGAGATGTAGGCGTTGAGGTATCCTCTTCGTGGTCCGACAAATGTATAGATGTAACTGTCTCGTCAATGACCAAGCTAGAGGTGCTCCCTGATCCCGAGGGTCCCGCTAAAGGGCCGAACTCCAGTGAGGTTTTCCTACCCCGCGACAGCTCCGGAGCTGCCGCCTGTTGTGACTTAGAATCCTGAGCCACCGGTCCCCTGGTTGGAGTCGTCTGGTCTGCTTTCCTCTGCTCCTGTTGCTTATTTTGCCACTCCGTTACGACCAGCTTTGCAAGGTCCACTTGCTCTTCCATTAAGACCTCCCCTGGTCGATTGAGCACCCTCAGGTCGGTCACTGACTGTGTAAACTGAAGAGCTTGGGCTTGCAAACCTGCCAGTTTCTGGTCTAGGATAACATCGTATGTCAACGGTGGGGGCACTGGCTTAGGTATTTTCCACTGGTTCGCATTCAAAAGCTCCTGTACCGTCCGAACTACTTCATAAATATCCTTTGTCAGTGGAAGCTTTAGCATGTTGTTTAACATCGTGTGTATTACCAATCGGTCGTCGTCCGATCGCTTGAGCGCATGAGATCTGATCTGGATCTGGTACATGGCCGACTGCACCACGTCCGCCCTAAACATAATGTCGTGGTCCCCTGGTAAAAGTAAAAACTCGTGGTCCTCGTCGATCTGCTCCGGATCCACAACCAGTTGATTCGTCTTGTAAGCGTAACACTCCGTGGTGGTATGTCCGATGGCTCGACAAGTCTTGCATATACGCCACCACTCATCCACGACCGGCTGAGTGGGTGCGTAGATCTTCCCCGTGCTGTTCCGCTGCACAACTCGTAGGTGCCCTGGGATAAAGTTCTGCGGGAACAACAACCATCCCACCAACCTGTTGAGCGTGTACACCCTTCCTAATGCAGAGTGCCCACTACTCCACACCCGGGTTAACGTACTCTCCAGGAGTGACATGATTTTGTCCCCCGCCTCAGCACAGAGTCGTCCCATTGCCTCCTCGTATGACACGAGCTGGGATTTTAAGACCTGTCTCGTACACCCGTCTGACCAACCTCCCTCATCATCGGATGACGATTCCTGCTCAGACGTTGATGCAGCCCCTGACGCCGTCTCTGGTGCTGGTGATCCTTGTGGTGAGTCGGCTATATCAATCTCCTCTGGTTCTGTCTCCGTTCTAGGACGCTTAACTGGTCGCTCTGTCTTCACCCGGACCTTATGACTGTCAGCTGGGTTTGGACTAACACTAGGCCTTGTACTCGCTTTCTGGGTAGATATGGGACGATTATGGCTGCGGGTCCTTGGTCCTCGATCCTTACCGTCGGAACGCTTGTGATCCCTAGATGACCGCGGCCGTTTCTGTGATGAGGGATTAGGATCAACTGCAGGTTTCGCTTGGGCCAGAGCTGCCGCGAGATCATCTTGCTGCTGCTTCAATCTTAAACGGTCCAGCCTATTCTTTTCGGCCACTCTTTCTGCCAGGCGCTCCTCATCCCATTCTTGTAATACCAACTCATGCCGAACCTCAGTATCTTCATCTGCAGATCTGGAGGTCATACAATCATCCCAGTCGTCGCACTGGATTTTCCCGTCTATCAGGTCCAATATCTTCACCTCTAGCACTGCTTCTACATGCTTCTGCAGGTACGGGTAATCGATCCATTTCCGAAGCTCACCCTTGCCCTGCATCATTTGGGCTGGCTTACGCGGCTCCCCCTCCTTACGCTTCAAACACCACTTATCAATATAGCTTTTGAAGGCATCAAACGCTCCCCCAAAATGATTCCACACATCCTGTTGTGCATTACATCGGTAATAATAAAGAAAGCTAGTGGGTTTATCTGATACCCGGGTCTCGGTTACCACGTCTTTCTCCCGGTAGAATTGTGCCTGTAACATATATGCTACCGTGATGGTCTTGAGCCATTCCCCTGGTTGCAAATCCAACTTATATGCCATTTCTAGGCGAAGCACTATTAGTATGGCCAGGGTACCGCGAGCGTCCATAGTTTCCTTATTTTTAAGCTTCCCCTGGCGATAGAGCTTAGCATATTGGTAGAGTACTTTACTCAGCTCTTGGCGGCATTGGCTCGGGGAGAAGTCAGGTGCCACTACTGGAATGCGGGTCTCCATGATTTTTATACGTTCCTTGATTGCTTCGACCCATTTAGTGAAGCCAGTTTGAGCGGAAATGAAGGACTCTGAATAGAGTCGACCCAAATGATATATACCCAACACTTTGGTGACCATATACCTGTATTGGGTTGGTGTGAAGTACACTCTGTCCTCTGGTCCCCTTTTTGCTGGGCGATTATCCTCCAAGTAGTCTTCAATGGTAATTTCGAGTTTAGGGAATAATGTAAGTAATACCTCCTCCGCTCGTTGCGGTATCTCCCCCTTATATTTAGCTCTCCACCATCGTTTCAACAGGTATCTGACATCCACCATGTGTTTCGGGCGAGTGTCAGCGAAGTTCCTCAGGAGTTCAAATTGGGGTCCGAGCTGATAGGTCCATTTGACTGCGTTGTTCTTCTCCAACCAGTTCAGGAGGTAAGCTTGTGCCTGTGGTGCCATCGCTGCATAACCTGCGAGCACCACCCGTGCTCCGTCTGTGATTGCGATCACCGAGATGTATCCTCTCTTCGTGGTATGTGTGTTCGCTCTCCATACCTGGACGGCAAGGTTCAGTGATTTGTCGAGTTTTATTAAAACTGACTGGATCTCTGCTTCCTTAGTCGCCCCCGGAGTAACCCCCACTTCTTTGGGTATGGCTGGACGAATTCCCTGGGATTTGGCTGGCCATGCCTTGTCTCTCGTCACGAAATGTCTCACTATACTGGGATCGCTATGCGGATCATCTATCTGAGCTTGAGTCAAATGTGCGTCTGGTGTGTCGTCTTTCTTGATTCAGTAGGCTTCTACTACATCTCGAAATGGTAACTTTTCCTGTGGACGAGACGCAATTGGAATTACTCCTCTTCTCGCTGCTATTCCCTTCGCCTTTCTTGATTCCGGTCCCAATCTTGCTGGTCGGGACACGACCGTAGGGTTGAATGCTTGGTCGTACACTCCTTGAGCTAATGCATGTGCTGCCCATGATACCGCATGGAGTGGTGCGGTGACATCCTCAAGCCATGCTGGTGAAGCTGCCATGCTAAAATTTAAAATTTTAAAACCACCGATTAGACAAGGTCTAAGTGAGACTCACCGTCTCCCTTATACATATAAAATCTCCGGCTAACCTTAGATCATGCTGCGTGGTCCTAAACCCGAGTTTTACATGCCTTGTCATTCCTTTATCCTACTCATGCTATTAACTAAAGTGTGGTCTTACGAGCCTGATGACGATGTCGCCATAGCTCAGAAGACCTTCTATCCCCGCGTGTGTTCATTAGAGACGCTGCTCTACCCTTTAATCATAACCCTTAGAAGGGCTATGCCACTGTAAATTGTGATTGCTCGCACTTCTTGCAATACTCCCTTGCTTGTATATTACCGCTACCGTGTTATTACCTGCGGTCCCCCCGACCTGCTAACCCGGTCTGTACTACTGTATGGTCCTTGGAGTACGACCTATATCCCTAGGACACTTGGGTCTAACGCACTACCAGTGTCCCGTACCGGGTTCTTTACGTCGGTCTCCGATCATCATTATGGCGTCCGCCTACCTGGATTTGGCCGAGATATATTGGTTTAGCTACCCGCTGCTCCATACTATACCTCACTGGGGTTGAGGTCGATCGCTTTCATCGAACCTCTCTCTTGCCTCGCTGGGCTGATCTCGCACTGATCGCATCTACGTCTCTTGGAGCTAGATACAGTGGAGAATTAGCGCCGACCCTCCACTGTGCTTACTTTTATCCGTTTCACCCTCGTTCCCGTTAGAAAAAGAAGTGGCATGCACATGGGATGGATCAGGCTGATATCTTTTCGAAGGTCGCTTCCATTGTCGCCCTTCGTGTTGACTTGTTTATTCTCCCTAGTCTTGAGGAGCCCTGTACGTCTACTGCCCACTCTCGACTCCTACATCGAGACACTGAAGTGGGACAAACCAAAAGTCACATTGGTATGAAGTCTCAGCTGGAGTTGGTCACTCAAAACTCCCAGCTGGAATCGAACTGATTGAAATAACTGCCGGGAATTTTGCCCGGATGCTTGTTTACCCTTGCTAGCTTGAGGAATTCTGCCTGCTTTGGTTAATATAAGTTGTCTACCTGAATGGAATTCCTTACTCTTCGACCAATTTACCATTACTATGCTGGTACTGCATTGGACTGGAGCTGGTTATACCCAGCCCCTTTGGCAGGAATTCAATTAATTGAAATCACTGCTAGATGTGGTCTCCTTTGCTTGTTTATACTCACTAGTCTTGAGGACTAAACCTACTCTTGCCTTCTGCTACACGAATGCTCGATGTCCTCCTGTCGGACCTTTATTTTAACTAGTACGTTGATTTTAATCTACTGGTTGAGTGCTTGTTTACCCTCACTAGCATTGAGAACGCAGACCTACTGACGGTGACTACCTGCATACCTGGTTACCCATGCGCCCTCCTATTGGACTCTCATGCTTACTGCCCACGACCGACTTGTTAGCTGGATTTCCACAGAAAATCGTATGCATGGGAAAGCATTTAAACTGCTCTAGCGCTGTGCTAAAATGTACCATTGTCCTATGGAAGTATCTCCGTACCCGGCTGAACACTACAGAACATCGCAATTATGGCTGGTTTGCCTGCCCTGTATTCTTCATAGTGCTTACAATTGACATGTAATGCCTTTGCTTGATTACCCTCGCTAGCTTGAGTAATACACTTCATGGCATGTTGTACCTGACCTGAAGCCCAACTCTAAACTACTCATCAAAGTGAGTCAATAAACCGCCTTGGCGGTCTCCTGGTTACTATGCTTGTTTATTCTCCCTAGCTTGAGGATCGAACTAACTACTTGGGTGTTGAGAAATGACTACCAGCCTGAACGACTAACAACCTATGCTGATCATCACATTATCTACCCACTCAACTCCATTCCGGGGTCCTCCGGTGCTCCTAGGCGATGCTAATTCTGACGACTGTACTATTCTGTTGCTGGTTTATCATGCTCTCTCAGCTTTGAGCGTAGCAAAGTGGATTGACTTCGACCGAGCTGACGGTCGCTGGAACTGTACTGTTTAAATTACCTATGCTGGGCCGCGTTGGTCCTGTGGATCTGTTGCTCCCCATGCCTTTGAACGAGGTTACCCTAAGCTAACCTTCTATGAGGGCTTCTACGGGCCCTCCTTCTCCGTGCTGGGTGCTCCACCAACATCTAAGTCGGACACCAGCTCCCGGTATGTGGATTTCTTGTGCTCTGAACCATATGCCGTGAATAGGGTTGGTTACTGAGCAAAGGAGCTCACTAGCTCCAGGCTGGGTCCTCAGCCTTTCGTGATTCTTTTGCCGATGGGAGTTGTTTACCCATTCACTAGTAACCTACCCTATGCTCGTCCCTACGGTGGAAGTCAGGACGAGCACACGGCGCAGTTTAACGTCTTACACGTCATAGGACGTGTTCGGAAGAGTAGAGACCTCAGCCCCTACACCTCCGTCTTAACCTAATTATATTTTTTATTTTTATATTTTTATTTTTTCCATTTTTATATATTTTTATGTAAAAACTAACCTAATACCCCCGTTCCCATCACCAAAAAAAATAAATTTCCCAAAATTGCTAACTAGCTTTAATGCCACGCCTTTCTAATTCCGATACTTCCTGCTTTATTAATTTGTGGTCTGGTTCCAGGGAAAAGACATCCTCAGCAGGTCCCCCATCCGGAATGCAGTTTTGCCCGACTGCATAGCGTTCATACCTAAGCGGTCCGGAGGTTTACGGGTTCTTGTCGGCTTCCTTAGTATCGTAGGAGGTCCGTTGTACTCTTGGTCGTACTCATCGGACGTATCCACTGGCCCTATGCTCGGGCTTCCGATACCTTTCTTTGCTACTACTGGTGTTTGCTGTCGCGCCTCTGGCTTGGTTAACCTGCTCCTTCCTACATCTCCACCTTGTTTGCCTTGTGCTAGTCTAGTCTTGCTCCCTGATACCACTATCCTGGGTTTGTGTGATTGAGTCTTAGACCCGTCTTCGTCCGTCACCTCTACACTGTGATGATATGGGAGTATAACCGAGGTATGGGATTTAAAAGCAGTAGCTTGCGGATCATGTGGGTCTTTAAGACTGACCCAGAGATCTGAATATACCTCCGCTATCCTCCAGGGCCCTGTATGTATGGCTTCTAGCGCCTGTGACTGGTGTCTAGTACGTGTCGTGACTAGATCTCCTACCTTGTATACACAATCACGTGTGTTCCGGTCGACGTGTTCGTTCTGAGCTAACTGAACTAGTTTGATGGTTTTATGCATCTGTTCCCTGATGATTGTAGCATCCGAGAGCAGTCTCAGCTCAAAATCTGCTTCTGTAATTCCCAGAGTCCGTTGGAGCTGCGCTTTGCGATCTATTGGGAGCGTAATATCCCTGCCTAGATTGAGTTGACAAGGTGAATATGTGGCTGCCTTGGATTTTGATGTGTTCAATGCCACCATGTAGTCTCCCAGTTGTTTCGCCCACTTGGTACGGCCTTGGGAACAAAATGTCCCGAGAATGCTCTGGATGTCTTGGATGGCCGCACCTAACTGGCTAGGGTACATCTGGTATGGTGGGACCTGTACCACTAGGCATCCCCATTGATGGAGCTGCTCTTCCCATTCTGTTCCAGAAAAGTACGATGGGTCATGGAATACGATTCTGCTGGGGGTACCGAAGGTGTTAAATACCTTTTGCAAGAACCTGAGAACCCTAGCCGTGGAGACAGATGTGAGTGGCTCCATACTTATCCATTTGGAGAAATGATCTATGCAGACTATTATGTATTTATGTCCCGCACTTGGGTTGAGCTCACCGATGATGGCTACCTGAACGCACTCAAAGATCTTATTTTTGTATGAGTGGATACCGATCCTATCCTGGTTTAGCTGGGTGGTTGCTTTGGCTGACTGGCATGCTGTGCATGTCTTAACGTATGCTTCTATCGTCTTTGCCATGTTGTAGAACCAGAATCGCTTTCTTATTCTTTCATATGTGGACTGAGCTCCATGATGGCCTGGTTTTGTAGATTCATGAAAATGTAAAATGATATCCCGCTCAATAACTTGCGGGATCACCGGGACCAAGCGCTTTCTAGTAGTAGCCAGCTCTGGATCCAAGAAATCTGATGCTATTAGTGGATGCGACCATTTAATATGTTTGCCCCTACGGAGCATGCCAGGTGTTATGCTAATCTGTGATGAGCTGTGGTTGCCTGATGGACCGCCTACGTCTCGTTCTTCCTGACGCTGTTCTTAGATCCTATCTACCCTATTGCTATAGAAGTCGTCCGTTTGCGTGCCCTGTTTCAATATAGATTTCAATGGGCTGGGGTCCTTGTTTGGAATGTACCTGCACAGGATACCTTGTACTACCGCGTAGTCGTATCTGTACCTGGATCGATGACCGACTCGACATAAACTTCCAGCAATAGTGGCGATCGCTTCGTCCGATCTCTGAAGGGTCTGCAGCATGGGCCCATCCAGCATATCCATGTCGATCTCGATGTTATTTCTCGAACTGGTAAACGTTGCTATGCAATAGTCGACCTGGCTCGGATCATCATCTTGTGATGGATCCGGCAGAGCACCGCGTGAGAAGAAGTCCGCCAGTCTATTATCGCAGCCCTTGACAAACTCGATGTCGTTCACTACATCACCCAGTTCAATCGCCCACCTCACAATATGTTTATTGTAGAGATGGTCGTTTGTGGCTGCGTGTTTCAAGTAGGATAGGGCCTGATTGTCGCACCTGAAGATAACATCCTTCTGGTATCGTATCTGTGGGTTAAAGACCCGATTTGCGAACCTAATAGCCAGGCATTCCTTCTCTCGAGCATCATATTTCCGCTCTGCGGTGTTTAGTAACTTACTTCGACACTCGATCACCCGGAACCGGTCGGCTTTAAGCTTATCACAGTAATACTGCTGAGCTAGAATTGCTCCTAAGCCCGTATCACTGGCGTCCGTATAGACATACAAAGGATGGTCCTCGTCAATATCATTGCGTGCGATCTCCTTTGCAATTGCCTCTTTGATGGTATCGAAGGCTGTTTGCTGCTCCGGACCCTAAGTAAAAGGTCGATTAGGATCTTCCTCCTTTTTGAGCTTAAGAAAGATGTGCTCTAATTGTGTCGTATGATGGGGAATGAACCTCATATACCAGCCGATAGCACTGAGAAATCGCTGAACGTCTTTCTTGGTTTTGGGGGCCGGGTAATCGCGAACAGCCTCGAGTTTCTTTGGACATTTGGTAATTTCCATTCTGGTAATTATATGTCCGCAGAATTGTACTTCCGGGAGGTCGAAGTCGCATTTTTTCCAATCTATAGATAGGTTAGCGTTATGTAAGGTCTTAAATACGAATTCTAGGTGTTCCTTGTGTAACCCCTCTGTCGCGCTACAGACTAGCATATGATCGGGGTTGAGGAATAGGAATTTACCTATGTCGCTACCAAAGATCCGGCTCATAAGCTGTTGAAAGATCACGGGTGCGTTCTTCAATCCCATGGGAAGGACATTCCACTCCCAGCACGCATTTTGTGTATGAAAAGCTGTGTACTTCCTGGAGGACTCCGATATCGGGATCTGCCAAGAACCAGATCGCAGATCGATCCTTGACATATACCGACCTGGAGGTAGGTGTTCCCTGAATATATGCATGTTTGGCCTGGGACTGTGAATCTTGGGAATATACTTGTTCAGTTCTTTATAGTTAATTACCAACCGCTTGTCGCCGTTCGGCTTCGGAACTAATAACATCGGAGATGAGTATTCCGAGGTCGAACGGCGTATCTTGCCCTGGCGTTCCAACGCCTCAAGCTTCTCGTCTACCCACTTGGCTATGGCCGGTGGCCGCCGAATGGGTCTGCATTGCAAAACTGGGCAGTTGGGGTCGATCTTTAGATCGTACACCATTGCGTTTGATATACCTGATGAACCATCGCTTCGAACCACCCGATCATATTTTTGCGCTAAGAGTTCTGCAAAGGTTTGCACTGGGGTCCGGAGGACCCACGTGCGATCTGATGTGTCTGGGGTCGGTGTCGGTGGTAGATCACCGACATCTTTTGCTGAGCAGACCGCCAGACCTCTTATGAAGTCGCCTACCTGGTGTTCTTCCTCGGCCTCAGTTTTGACTGCCGAATGCAGTTCTCCTTTGATATCATTGAAACTAAGGCCGTACTTCCACCTAAATGAGTTTCCTATGAATATGGGATACATGAGACCTTCTTGGACTAGGAATTGTTCTCGGAACCATCTACCCGCTATATTAAAATCTATTACTACTTGCCCTGACGCGATCTTAGGTATACCGTCGAATCCGGTTACTTTAGTTTCTGATTTCTCTACCTTTAGGCCTAACTTAACACATGTTTGCTTTGATATGGCTAGTGCGGTACAGCCGGAGTCTAGTAAACCGTAGATTGGAAATAGCTGTTGATTTACCTTTACTCGTACCAGGGCGAAAGGGGCTCTGTTTCGTTTCCGCACTCGACACGGGTGCCCTTCGATGTCCGTGTCTGAGACCAGTTTAAATGCTCCTCGGTTTCTGGTGGCGGTGTGGTAACGAAAGTTGATGAGATGATGTCCGTCTTGTCGGTGTCCTGGCGCTTCTTCTCTAACGCTTTTCTTGCTCGGGCTGTCATACGACGTGGGGATCCGCTCCTCTGAAGGTCCTGTGGTTCTGTCTTAATGGGGTCTTGCGGTGGGGGTGTGTTCCTGGCTTCCGGCTGTTGGCTGATGTCTTTTCCTTGTTCTTCTGTTGTTTCTTTGAAGTTCTGTAGCAGTCTATGAGCCAGGAGTTTTGCCTTTTTTGCCCTGCAGTCTACAGTGTGATGAGAGCCATTCGCACGTATAGTGCACCATTTAACGGGTCGCTTCACCTCGGCTCTGGATTGCCTGTTCGGAGGTCTGGGCCGCCTTGGAGGTGGGCTCCGAGACCGATCTCTGGGCCTCGTGCGTAGATGTCTCGCTCTCACCGGGGGAACCCGGCGGGGCCGCTGTGGGTCACGGTCGCGAACCCAGTATCTTCTTTCCGTGGACTGGCTCGAGCTGCTAGTTCCTGAGTATTGCCTTGTCCGCTCTGCTTGCTGGTAAGGCCTGTCATGTCTCCTATGATGCTTGTCGCATATGGACTTATATGACTCTTGTTCATGATGTGCTCGCTGCTGTGTCTGGTGGAAAGATTCTACTTTGCTAATAAAGTCACTGATGTTGAGTGGTACTGAGGTTCCTGAAGGGAAAGCCCCCGCTAAACTAGGATGCATGTTTTTCCTGATGCGGTCCATGATTTCCTTTGGTGCCCATGGTCGGGGCTCCTGGATGTTTCTTAACCTGGTGTAGAATTTCGAAGCCCAGGAACGAATTTGCTCTGCTGGCTTCTGCTTGTTGTATACTATGTGGTCCAGGGCTGCTTGCATGTTGATCTTGTCATATGCTCTCAAGAACGCTGTACGCACCAGCTCCCATTTGGGTTCAGTGTCTAGCAAGACCGCTCTCAACCAAGCTGCTTCTGCCGGTGTGGAGAGGCATTGTTGAAAGATGGTGACATATGACTTGTGCTGGACGCCGTGGACCTCCATGTGGTTCTCGAAGGATGCAATGTAGTTAGGTGCTATGTCTATTTCTGGGTCGAATTTCTGAGGTAGGATGGTCAAGCTGGTTGCCCTCATTCCGAGTGTCAGCTCTCGTTGCTTTGCTTGGAGCTCCTGTGCTCTGGACATCTGTGCCGTCTGTAATTGTAGTATTTCCAGGACTGCATCTATCGTTGTTGACCGTCCTGTTTGTAAGCTGTCCCCGGAATCCGGAGATGCGGACTGCTGACTGGTGGTTTTCTTTCTGGCAAGGATGGCATTCGCCAAGGCAGCCTTCTCATTAGTCTTGACTGTCTGTTGCAGCTCTTCGTTATCCCTTTGAGTCTGGACTAACAGTAGGTTTAGTTGTTCGAACCGTCTAGACATGTCCCTTACTGCTTCTTGTAGCTCGTGTATTTGCTGCGAGCCGGGGTTAAGCAGGTCCTCGTTGGATTGGGACATATCTGGTCGGACCGGGGTGGGTTTCCGAGCTTCTGCTTCCTCTTGGGCCAGGTCCAGTACACCGCTAAATGCTGTCTCCCCCTCCTGTGCCAGTTTTCGCATTTTCTCTTTTCTCTGTGCAAATAGGGATTGGACCTGGTCCTGTGTCATCAACTTGGGCAGCTCTTCCTTCCGGATGATACCCCATTGAGCAAGAAACCATCGTTTTTGGATGTAATAGTTCCCTAATTCCTCGCCATCCTTCAGCTCGAGTTGCCCCAGTTGGATCATCTTGGCGATCCGTTGCTTCCCTAAGGTCTTCAACTCTGCTTGTAGCTGGGTTGAAGCTGCCATCTTCTAACTCCGTCTTCTGTCTTGCCCCGCTCACCTTAATCCCGATTGACTTTACTGGGTCTCAGACCTGATTTTTACCGGATCTTTTTTGTGCCCCTGGTACGTGACCGCCTTTATACTAACAAGAGGTTTGGGTATGACAGACTTAACGATTATACCTGATGCTCTGGTGCTCTGTGTATGGCCTAGAACCTCCACGTCGACCAGTGCACCGCACATCTAATTACAGAATACCCTTAGCCTGGACAAACTGGACCGCCCAGTCGGTCAGACCCCCGGTCTGTATGAATCTGCCACTATTGCTCGGAGCTCGAATTGGCTTATGTTGTGACTCTCTTGGTGGTGATATACGTTTACGTAACCTCTAGTAGCAACGATATACGATGTGACCTATGTTAGTGATGTTCTCTCTCCCCTTAAATCTCGATGCTCCTGGTATGGTGCTCGCCTGACCTGCCTGAGTATAGCTCAGTCGAACCTCTATCCCGGAACTCGTGATGTGTTTTACCAGCCCCTATTCTAATGCTCTAATATAGTTATATAGAGAAACAAAAAAAATTATTTTAGAAATAAGGAACTGGTTTATCTCACCTGGGTGTGCTCTGGTTCTGACAAGATGAGAATCTTGTGTCCGTCGTAGTCGCCAGTGTGATAGGGGAATCTCCTAAAACACCGCAATCCTGCACTTTTACAGCCTCAAACACAAGGACCACCCCTCCTCGAGGTACTTTTCCCTTATTACTCAACGGCCTTCCCGGGGTGGACCTCCTGAGCTCCTGCTCTCGAGTACTAGGCCCAGATCCCAGCCCCGTCCTAGACCCCGTCCAAGTCCTCACCGACCGCTTCCCCTGAGCTCTAGACCTCCTGGTCTGCGGCTTATCAAACGGGGAGCCCCTTTCCTCGAGCTCCGGTCCTAAGCTCCTGGTCGGTTTCCTTGGTAAAGGTCCTCGCGTACTGCTCCTCAGCACCCGATCTGATGTCGGCTCCGTGTTGCGGCCTGGAGATGCAGTATGTCCCACTCGTATGCCCGTGCTGGTATCTCGCCCTCAACACTTGCACTCCAATGAAAAGCTCGTCCGGCCTAGAGGTAGAGGATGCAACTATGGGCAATATGAGACTGGTCGGTCTGACCAGCCAAGTCTATATACTACGTATATCTTAGTGTCTCTACCTGACCGGGGCAATTTGGACCCGAATGATCACACACTGATGCACAATGTCTTACACAGCCCCCTATATGCTGTCGGCCATATGCTAGAAAGTTAGTTCACACACACAGGTAATGTCTGGGGAAAATCGCACTCACTTACACCGATTTATTTGTCCATTTCTCGGTCATCCGACCCACAATAATGTCAGTTTTTATGTCGGGAATACACTCTCACAGATACCCGGTTCACCCGGTACAACTTAAATAATAATACACACAATTATAATAATAATAGTCACACTTAAATATTATCAACTAAACCCCAATAATGGCTGATACTAGAGCCAAGATAAACTATTATCCTACACAACTGAGGTCTACTACTACTACACAAACAAGCAGCACTTTCCACCGTTGTCCTTCTCTTGTGGAGTATGGCAAAAGAATGAGGATCGTGCTCCTGGCTCATCGACTCGTAAGCCCTCAACATACAGACCGACCCAGATACCCCACTCACTGGCATCCCTAACCTGATCGGTGATTGGCTATCGATCCCATATGCGCCTGCCTCTCGCCTATGATTGGCTGCCTATCCTCTACGAGCCTACCTCCTGCTCCCCAGTCCTCGTCTTCCCGAATGTTCATGGTCTGTCCCCTATACACCACTACACAGCTTTACCCCCGTCACTGTGTCTCGCTCGATCACGATCGTTTCGCTGTCGTTTTAGCCTGTACGTCATCACTCCCATCCTTCTAGATCATACTTCACTCATACAGTCCCCACGTGATAGTTCACCACTACTACTACCACTACCTGACCACGTACTCACCATCCAGTCACCGCATGATGGCCTTACTACTGCTACCATCCCTGCCTACACCTACTTCCCTATCCTAACCTAGATGTCACCTGCACCCCTTATTTCCAGAGCCAGTTTCTCTCTCCCAGTCCCAAGTCAAAATAGAAAATATCGAATTTTATTTTTTTAAGGCATTTAAAATAAGCTATCACTTGACAAAATCGGTCAAGTATTTCAATGATGTTCCAAGTTATGTAACTAGGTAGACAAAAAATTAAACAGGTTAATCAGCTTTAAAATATTTAATTGAAAAATGCAATTTAAGTATCTCAATCCGCCGTATAGTATCACAAACTTTATAGCCTTTGCACGTTAGAAACATTTAACAATAAACATTGCATTGATATGATTTGATTTTGATTTTGGATCTGTAACGATAATGACTCTACCAGTGTTAATTACATACATATGTATAAATACAACTAAAGCAAAGTGGGCGTATATAAGTCCAGGTCCTATGGTCTGACTAGTGAGTCACTGCAACTCCGTCTCTCCTTCAATCGTGCCTTACTTAATAATAACAATAACAATGTAATAAAGTAGACACCACGTTTATAATTACTGGAGAGGAGGAACACAAAAAAACGTGTATTATCATAGCTTAAGTAGATTCTGATTATCTTGATGGAAAATCTCCGCCAGTCAGTCAGGAAGAAAGAGGTGAGGAGGGAGCAGAAAGGAGACATACAACAACTAAGCGTTCAAACAATAACAATAAGACAGCGACGGAGATTCAAGAATCAAAAGGAGAACTAACTACCTTCACGCAGTACATGAAAAGTCCCATCCTCCCTTCACACCTGATTATCTAGTTGGAATTTCATGTACCTAGTACATTATAGAAGTAACTAGACTACACTCACTTTTACTCTTATGCAGCTGTACATGCAAGGACTTGAAACGCAATTTCGAACAAAGATTTAAGACTGCCGCTGTTATGTACCTACCTACCTCGTTACATTACATTGAACGCATTTGACTTCAGAACCTTCGCAAGGACAAGGCTTCTTATATTGTTTTTATTTTTAATTCCAACCTTTTTTCCCTATCTTATCCTCTGCCATATATTGTGCAATTCAATCAATCCAATGTGGAACTCGAATATTTGTTAGTTGGTAAGTGCATCTGGATCTGGAAATTAACATACCTAGGTATCTAAATACAACATACCGTATTTCCTGAAATTGTAGATAGGGTTTTGTAATAGTGGACGGGTCTGGGAGGTCGGAGCTTGAATATTTAAATAGTAGGTACAAAAAAATAGTTTCGATTTTTGCAGAAAATTATCCCAATTTTACACATCTTTTTTACATGCAATATTTTTATGCAGAACTAGCATACAATTTACTATGCATAACATTTCTGCAGAAAAATTTCTGCAGTAATTTTGTAAGCTCACTAAATACTTTCTGCAGAAATCAAACTGCAAGCTTGATTTGGCCAGTTGTGCCGGACCCAAGGCCCACATTTTTGCACTGGCGGGTCAACTATTATAGGAAATACGGTGTAGGTATACAGAAAAGCAAAGAGATTTATAATTGTGGAATTTATATGTCTATAGGGAGGTGCCTAATGTAGCTTCAATTTGTGGTCAATCTTAGAGTTAGTGATACAAATAAATATGAAAATGAAATGTATTCTCGTTTGTTTTTTCTCCTTTCACGCTCATAGCGCTTTGTTTTCCCCTCTCTCTCTCTCTCGTTATTCAAGTCTAGGTACACAAAGCTTGTTTAGCTCCAGCACATTTTTCTATTGTTTCTACCCAATCACATTTTTAGTTGTTTGTACAGATATGTTGGTTGTCAGATAGTTTGTTGGTTGTCAGGCTCAACCAACTATAGCTATAGTAAACGATTCAAAAGCAGTCTCAAGAAGTTAAGACCAGCAGTCAGTCCGTTTACGCAGTTGTATTGTAGCCGAGCCCTAGCTCTATAACGAACACAGTAGTCATACCATAATATTATGTACCTATAGGTAGGTACCCATATTTTTTGTAGCTGATCAGTCTAGATGATTTAGCACATTAAAAATGGATTATCATGACACGTAGAATGCAATGGGACGGGACGGAAAATGAAACCGAAGCCGAACGGGAAGGTAGAATTTTGGACTGCTGATGCGGTGGGATTGTTCTTATGAAAAAGTACATTGCTAGCTGTGTAGTGAGACATGATGTTGATGGAACATAAGTATTTACTCGGGCGAATAAATAAAAACAATACAGCTGATGTTGGTAATATACGCAATGCCCAGCTATGCTACAACAAACTACAAGTATACTGTATACATTAGGGTTTGAATTCCACAGTCCACAGTACTTTTACAATGTGCATAATTATTTAAGCTTTTTCAATGGAAGCTAAGCTGGTCCTGGTCCTGGTGGGAAGGTTGTTGAAATGGAAATCGACTTTAAGAAAAATCTATAGCCTTCACACATTCAGTACTAAACGTATTATTTTTGTAAGTACTTCTCGTATAAAATCATCTATTTCTTCACAGTCATCGTCAGGTGTAGCCACTGTCCGCGTTAGAACCTTAAGTACAAATAAAAAAAAAATAAGATCACAAAATTTTTGAATACCTTTCTAAATTTTGATACGTTTGAATTACAACATTTTTTTTCCCACAGGCCGTTTGAGAGGTTTACATATTATGCCAAGCTATGCATATTATGCGGGGTTGAATTATTTTGGTGGATTTAGATTTTGATTATTTACAGCGTACGATAGGTGGTCTTCGTGAGGTAGTTGTTGTGACTGTTTTTATTGTCACTGTACTTGTGGGATATATTCATATATGATGGCCTGTAATAATTACAACAAAAATCCAATTCAACAAAAATATGACAGAATGGAATCATACTCGTAGATGGTAAATGGTGATGGTGATGGCGAGGGTTGCGTGAACGAGGAAGTTCAGTTTTGACGTGAGAATAAAGAGAAAAATAAAGAGAATTTATTTGATTCTTAGGAGGAAAAATGGATGTGTGTGACTCGAGCATTAGAACTGACATATCTGTAGTAGTCTCCCTGCTGAATGGAATGACATAAAATGTAAAGAAAAACTATGAGCAATGTGATGGGTTTTGTGGTTTTATTTTACAATGTATAGAGAAACGATGCCGGTGCCGGTGCCGGTATTTTGGACGTGGGAGTACATATATAGGGCTAACAGTATAAAGTAAAAGGTAAGAGTAAAATTGAAGTTCGTGTGTGTGCCCCTGTGTGTGTGTGTGTGTGTGTGTGAGTAAAATGTGTATACCTCTGATCTGATTCTGATTGTAATGTTTAACGTGACTCCGAACACTAAAGACAGTTTCTTTCAATTATGAGCCATTTGTCCGAGCACAATGATAGGATTTAGTGGTAGGTGGGGAAGTTTTGACAGCATCAAAAGACTCCAAACTATTCATAAACCAGCTTATTATTTTACCTATACAGCTACAGCTACAACCATATAGCCACTCCTATGTCTTGTAAGATATATGTAATGTGCCGTATTTTAGATACTATTGAGTGTGAATATTACCTATATTACACATTTATATGAGCCTTTGGGTATTTCTATACTATTATGTAATGTAATAATGTGTCCTGCACATATTACATAATAATAAGAACCCACGCAACCAACTAATGTGTAATATGTAGGCGAAATTTACCCTCTATTAATCTACTTCCCCTCCTTCAGTTACAATCCGAATCGCAAAAATTCCTAAAAATTGAAAAAAGTCAATCATTGTCATATAGTAATATATTTGAAATTTTGAATGAATTTTTCAAGATTTTAGAAAATTGTCAGATTTAAATCATTTTCCACATGCAACCAGCCAACTAACAAAAATGAAAATCGTCGATTTCCCCCAGATGATAAAAATACAAATTTTAATAGCAGAAAATTCTATGTAAGGTTTGCATTCTTTGCAGAAGTATACAGAATTGGTTTATTCGTCATAATATGGTTTGTGTATCAGTACCACTGACTGAGATGTGATTTGCTTTAGTAAAAAAGCATCGACACATTAAATTATGATTGTTTTCGTCCCTATTTTTCCCACCCATGTTTACATGTAGTTCTGTGGGTAAGTGTAATTATAGTGGACAGACCAATGCCAATAACGAGACCAAGATGGATGGGACTTTGTAGTACAAGTAGGTAGGTAAATTTAATTGACCTATTATTTGCAACATACTCATGTTGATTGTTGCTAATGTTGACTCTAAACTTGTTTACAAAACAGATTTGTGTGTGGAATTATACCAATTTTATTTTTGTCTGTCGGTCAAATTTCAATTCGAATTTGAATTGTTTTGTGGTCAAGATGAAGAGTTGTTGTTATCGTTTTAGCTTCCCCGATGATAGTTGTCGGTGTCTGGTTACACATTATTAGTGAAAATTGAATCTTGCTTTTGTTTGGATTTTGAGACGTGGTTGTGGTTGTGTAGTACTAGTAGTAGCAGTAGTTGTAGCAGTAGTTGTAGCTCTCGTTCGTAGTACAGTAATGGTAATCGTGGCGTGGTTTTCGTTTTCCTTCAAGAAATCAAATCAGGGGCTCACGATCCGTGTTAAAGAGTACCACCACCAGCGTTCAAAGTGTTTGAAAACTTGTAAAAAAAGGACAGGTAGCTGCTCTGTTAAAACCTTGTTTCCTTCTCTATCAGTATTACCTGTACATACTACCCATCAAAAATCAAAACCGATACCAGCACCAGTACCAGTACCAGTACCAGCTACGCCAACCATGCTATATACATACTAGCGATAAGCTAGAATCAGAGTCAGTGTTATGGTCTATAATTATATAATATTACTGCTGGGCTCTGCTCTGCATGGCTTCACACTAACGATAACGATAACGATAAAGATGACTGCCTACTTAAGGATAGATATTTACATACTATGTACCTATCTGATTAAAGCAGCTATAAGACTGGGACTGGGACTGGTATATGGGAATAAAAGAATGTAAAAAAAAAATCTCCGTGTAATTCGTAAGGACGAAGAAAAAAAAAGGATTCGGATTCTAGTATAAAATAGTATCGTTTTTCTTTTTCGTCTTTATCAAAAGACTCGTAAGTTGGAGGGAGGGGAGTATAGAGGCCTGAAGAGAAGATGAAGGCAAGTTCCTTTGAAAGTTTTAAAGAAAAAATGTAAATGCAGGTGTATGCGTGTCTCCGGTGGTGTTGGACTTTGGATTGAAATTCCATGCAGTCAGGAGTGAGTGAGGAGCTCCATCATTGAAATTGATACAGTGCATTTAGCTGGCGTTAGTAGTATGGAGTGGTTGTAATCTGTAATGTAGGCTACATACCAAGATAATACCATTTACAATCCATATTAATAGCCAATGGCTGCACGGTCCCTCAGTTTATCGTATGTACTTGTCTCACATATATGCTCATTTGGACACAAGTATTACGTAATTTGTTTGACAGTATGTATTTCATTAAGGTTTCGTTTATGTAGGTAATTCTCGTTCTCGGCTTCTCGTTAAGCATTATTAGTATTAGTATTAGCATTAGAGTAAGTAGACAACGTTGTAGGAGGGATGACGGACTGACTGACTGACGACTGACGATGACGAAGGGAAGGAAATTTTTAAAAAAATTGGTGGTATAAAATAGAAAATAACTGGGATATATAAGTGGAGACTTTTAAGTATAGGTTTACACGGGGAAGCTCACACAACCAAGTTTAGATCTAGCTAATTTTAGAAGGCGGACGAAAAGAAAATAAAAGCATGTATAAGGTATATGGTGCCTGGTCTTCTTAAGTCCAAAACAAAGCGCAGAACGGTCTAACCAAGCACATTTCATTATAATCATCATCGTGTAACGCTGATTTAAGTTTGAAAAATTTAAAATATATCTTGGGCGTAGGACAGGCTATCTCTCATCTTGCTTGTAAACGAGTGAGGAAAATGATGTTGACGAGTGAAGTGAAAACCGATTAAAAATAAAACGGTTTGAAAAATTCAAACCGCTTAAATTTAAAATTGCTCCTAAATGTATTTTACCTATCTATCTGAATATCTTAAACACACTTTAAGAAAACTGAAAATACTTCTTACGGCTAGAAAACTCAAAACTTTTCTTCACAAACTTTTAAATAAACCTGTTTTTAATGTTCCTACCTCTTAAACATACGCAATTCAGAATTTCAAATCCTGTTACATGATAAATGGAATAACTCAAAAAACTCAAAAATCTCCCAACTGGAATTTTTGGAAAAAGGAAAATCTCTTATACGAACTTTTTAGAACAAGTTTCAAATCTCTTAAATGAAATGTTTTAAAAATGTAAATATCAAAGCACACTGTGTCATTGCTCACAACCCCAGAATTGTTTTAAAATTAAAATAAATTAGGACCAATAAATAACATAAATTGCCCAGAAACAAAAGTGTAGATCACTGCTCAAAAAGGCAATCCTTGAGTATCAAAGAATTCCAAGTCTGTGTGCATGTATGTACACACCTCATGACATAGAGGTGTCTTTTACTTCATTAACTACATGGATATCTCTACAGTCGACAGTCTACAGTTCCGCTCTGACTACTGGCTCGTTCTGGTCCTGATATTTGTTTGTACATAAAGTGCGAATAATTTAAAAAACTTTAATGGATACTCAAATCAGGAGCAGGAGCAGGGGAACTCCTCGAATGAAAATCTTGTCTTCTTGGTAGTCATGACTTTTATTTTATCTTTCCTTAAGTAGGTGTATCAGTATCCGTATCAGTATCAGCACCAGCACCAGCACATCCTTAATCCCATAAGTAAGAGGATGAATTGAAAAGGAAAAACTAAAGAAAAATATCATCTTCTCTGTCCTCGTCACACTTGGTCTCTAAAGAGTGACTTCCTTTGAAAAAAGACCACAATTTCGATTTGTTTTTCTTCACATTTTTTCTATGGCTTCTTGTTACCATTATCAGCATCAGCACCATTTACTATTGACTTAATAGCTGTGGACGTGGCCGTGGTTCGTGGTAGACGCTCAAGTACAAGCGACTAGGCGTACAGTTTAGTTTATACTTTATATATTTTTAAATATGTCTATAATCTAGCCGACGTAATCTGTCTTTGAATGTTACCTCCATCTGAACTGGTACTGGTACTCGCTTCGTAGCTCCGGCTGCATTGACATTGATATTGCAGCCTCTGCCATATACACTCAAGACTCAAGAAGACTCGCAACTCTAAGCATATCATATCACATTTCCTCTCTTTCGGAAAATAAACGAAGCGTCAAGCTGTCACTCTTTTGATCGCCTTCACTAACGATAAGGACATAGACACAAGACAGGGACAGAAGAGTCTTAGCTTTCCCCATATCCATATCTGTGTACTGTGCGTGTGGACGCTGTATGTGCCATGCATCTTGGATTGGTGTGAAGATAATGATAATGAGATGCTTCCAATACAAAAATATGAGTAGCCAAAGTAGGGGTAGGATCATCAGTCTTTTTTTTAAGTGTCAAACCTTCCTCTTGTCTCTTTCATTCATTCAAAAATTTGTGGCGAAAAAAAGTTGTAAAATAGACACAGGGCTCTTATTAGGGTTATACTACAAACTCTCAAAATCTTTCGCTTTCTTTTAAAGAATTTTTTCAAACTTTTATTTCCTATGTTACTTATAAAGATTAGCATATCATGAGGACTGTAGCTTAAACTTGGCTTTGGTTTTGCCGATTTACTTTGTCAAAATAAAAGTATAGCGAGCTATACATATGCACCTATATTGGCACCTACTGCTATGTACGCACCTACATTTGTGTGTGTGGGTTTGAAGCATAAGTAGGTAGGTATACGCATAGGAAAGTTCCTTAAAAAACATTACCAGCTGTTTCTATGTTTTTTTCCTTGGTTTTTTTATTTTTCGCGATGTGAAAAGCAATTCAAAATTACAATGGAAGAGACGCGGGCACAAGTTTACGGATACGGATGAGGATCTTAATCTCTTACATCTCATACAGTTCATCTGTCTCCTGCATGGTTGGAAATCCCAGTTCAAGACAAAAGAGCTGCTGGTTCTGGTTTGAGAGTTTTTTAAAAGTAAATATGCATTGCTTTGCAAATATTAGATGTTGTAAGTTGTATATTGCTGATTACTCTCAAGTACATGTGGTACTGGTGACCCTATATTTATACAAAAAATCCATTAGTCACAATCGCATTAGAAGATCTGTTTACTACTTAATGCTAGCCAAGATGTTTTTATATCTGGCAGGCGACAGTAGATGGGGGACCGGGACCGGTGTTGGGCTGACGCTGATGAAGGATTTAAATATTTTGAAAAACTACCAAACGTTAATCACTGATCTCGAAATTAATCAAAAATGAAATTATTATACTATGCAGTTTACAAAATTTAACTTTTGACATTTTTTATACTTTCTACTAACACGAGAATTTTCGGGAAAATGCAGATCTTAAATCAGAAACTGCATTCTATATAAATTGACAAGTGTGTAAAGAAAAATGGGAGTTATTTATTTTATAGTTGATGGCCCGATTTGGTGCAGAGTACAGTTCAATAACACGTAGTTCCTTAAATAAAATGCCACCCTTTTCCATTTGTTTTAGTAAGTGGGTTGCTCCGGCTCGCCTGGCCTGATGTTGTTGCTACATATTTATACTGTTGTTGACTTCGATATATACCTATATACCTAATAAAAAAATTATATGAAATAGCCAAAACTCTCTTGTAAAATACTTAGGCGCTAATATAATGTCAACATCTTCATGGGCTACATCCACATCGACATCGACATTTCCACTCTCCGACGACGACGACGACGACGACGACGACGACGACGACGACGACGACGACGACGACGACGACGACGACGACGACGACGACGACGACGACGACGACGACGACGACGACGACGACGACAAGGACGACATGGTCATAGGACTTTTGGAGCAGCAAATTAACTTTGTGTAAAGTGTAATGGAAACGTCCATGTAATAATAATTGCAGAAAACGAAGACTCTCGGCTCTGTTTCTGTTCTCTGTTTGTTTCCGTCTTTGTATCTATATCGATGTAGAGACAAAAACAGAGGCACTGCACCGTCCAGATAAAGCCAAATGACAGAATACCAGGAACTATATAGTTTCATTTCGAACACCACAACCGTTCACCGTTCGTTCCTTGTTACTAGCTCACTCGTTTAATCTTCCAAAAGTTCTACTGTTCCAGTATTTCTTTCCTTGGCTTGTTATAATGGGAGTAGTAGAAAGTAGAAAAAACACAAGAAAAATTATTTTTTCGCCAACTATATGTAACTGCATCTTTCACTCTCACACTTTTAAGATGGCAGTCTCACATGGCACACATTTCCTTGTATGTAGTTCTATGTCTAGAAATAATTCTGTATGCTGGATACATGTTGCCATCGCCATATATATACCTCTATATATTCGACTATAGTCAGACCATCACCATCTTTGCAACGCATTACATGCATGGAGGACGAGGAGGCGAAGCACTTACAAAACTCATTTACTCTTTTCCTGAATGTACGGCACCAGCACCTAGGTACCTATATTATACAGTTTTGATATTCTTATCCTTGTTTGCAACCGTAGTATGTCGTCTCTGAAGAACCAAAATGACCCATATCCATTTTTAGCATATTACAAAATGTACTATCTATAAAACTCATAAAATATTATGATGATGTTGAAAGCGTGTAAATAGAGTAATTTTGTACTTTTCAAATCCATGTAATTAGGACGAATTGCACTTTTCAAAAACATGTAAACTGATACATTTTTCACTTTTCAAAACCATGTAATTAGATCAATTTGCACTTTTCAAAACCATGTAAACTGATACATTTTGCACTTTTCAAATCCATGTAATTAGAACAATTTGCAATTTTAAAAAATATGTAAACTGATATATTTTCCACTTTTCAAAACCATGTAATTAGAAAAATTTGCACTTTTCAAAAATATGTCAGCTGAAACATTTTGCAATTTTCTAAGCCATGTAAATAGAACGTTAAGCACTTTTAAAAAAACATATGTTGTAAATAGAACATTTTGCATCGTCCAAAAACTCATATTTAACATTCTACGCATCCATAAGTATGATTCCGTGTTTTTGGATATACCTCATTTTGATTTTAGCCGAAAGTGGATATGGGTCATTTTGGTTCTTCACAGACGATATGGTATGGAAATCGTACACGTGGTGTGAAAAGTGAAAACTACTGATACGCATATAAAAGTTCCATGTATGTATGAGTATGTACATAATTATAGGACATATTAAAGTCCGTGAAAAGATGACGAGGAGGAGGGAGAAAGGAGAGAGACACAAGAGGTTGGGCTTTAGCTTAAATTTAACCTGCTCCCATCATTTTCCATGATAATTTATTTTCCTTAGCCTTTGTAATCACTTCCGTGCAGTTAAAAGCCTCCCTCCTTCTCTCTTTCACTCACTCTCACTCATATTAATATATAATATCACCAGGGTTGATATATCAGTATAAACCGTCACCATGCTACGCATGCCATCCATGCAATTACAGGTATACCTATGATCAGTATACCTGATATCTATTCCCTATACCACGCACTTCTATAGATATAGCCTCAACTGCCTCCACATTATTTTAACAAAAACTGTAATATCAAGAAGACCAACGAAATACTATAAGACTTGGGCCACCATCCCTGCAACCAAATTCCATTAGTATGTGGCTCTGTACACTTTAGCGACGCAGTCAGAATGACCCAAAAGATTCGTAAGTAAGACACCGAACCGAAGAACCGAAAGGACCGAAGCCGAGCCCCTTTTGATAATACTAGTAGTGCAGCTGACACATATTCTAATAATTACGGGCATATGACGGTCTGTAGAGTGTAGGACCTGCCAGCATCTGTACTGGTAACTGGTACTGGCACTGGTTCTGAGTGAGTGAACTCTACATATTTGCAGAGAGTGCTGTGAGTGTAAGTTGACGTGAAGGAGATGACAAAGTGTCTTTGTGAAAGAACTACTGAACTACTACTATACGCGCCTTCATATCCTTCCTATGAGCCATCATTAAACATTGTACACTCACCCTGCTCTGCATCTGATCTCGAGGAAAGTCAGGATTTTATGAGTCAAAGTTTCAAAAGGGAAATGGACATAGGAAAATGAGTAATACGGAAAAAGATGATGGGTCTTTAGGCGGGGCGGGGGAGGGAGACGAGAGTCTCAGATTTAAGAGAAAGATTAGAAAAGACTTGAGAAGATGTGACGATCACGATGTCATGTGTAATACTTATAGGAGTCTGAGCTTATCGTTAGTGTCGCTCTCCGTCTCCGTCCCGTTCGGGATTCGGTATCGGTTTCGGTGTCGGTTTCAGAGTGTTACTTTTGTATTCACGCTCTGCACTATGAACATTGCAAGTTATGGGAAAGTTATGACTAAAAAAGAAATTACCTACGGATAAAATGTACAGAAAGTCTTAAAGTTATCAATGGTTTGTTTCTTTGACTGTTTTTGTGGCTTAAACAATGTACCTAGGTAGGTAATATAATTTTAACGTGACACTACTGGTATGGATATGGAAATGCTCATGGTTAGATGTACAGGAAGGAAATGATAAAACCTGTGAATTTGTTCCTGACCATGAAAATCCAGATCCCGATTGTTATGCTAATTCTTACTCTCACTGTAAGATTGAGCCTAATTTTAGTTTCAATTGTGTGAGAGTTCAAACTTGTAACCAGGATTAAAGTACCAGAAGACTTTCAGTAGTAATTATACTGCACGCACAAGGAAGACAAAGTGCGGACAAAGATAAAGACGTGAGATGTGTACTGGCACTGGCACTGGCACTGATACTGGGGAGACACTATTAAAGTTTCTGTAGTTTAATGGATACAATAATTAACCAGTTAATTCCGTACAGGCATCCGTATAGGTATAGTTATATCACTTCCTTCTTCACAAGGCATTTTCTGCGTCCTTCCCATGCGTAAATCCAATTTTTAATAATTAGATGTATCCGTAATCCAATGCTAATCCATGTCAAGCCAAAGCCAAGCAATGTCGACTTAATACTATCATTACACTCGTATGCAAACTCTCAACTCAACTGTGATGATGTGACCAAAAATATGATAGCAATATTGCACATAATCCAGAAAACCGAAAACAATCACTTATACCGATTGTCCCCATTGCGCTCAAGTACCTGGAATTCCCTAGCACTATCTTGAGTAATTAGTTAAACTTGTGAAATAGAAAACAGTGTATTAGAATTCAAAGCAAAAATTGAATAATTTGATTACAAGCAACCTGTTTTCTAACCACTTTTAAAAGCTGTTAGATTTATAAAAGCTTTCCACAGTCACTGAATACGTGTTCCAGTTAACCTTTCGATGTAAAGCCTCAATATGCAATAACAAAATTTTAGTCTAACTACAAAGATGAATGATGTTTGTCAATTCACGTACAATATAATACGTTCTTGTTTTTAAATTCAATGCAATCATTGTGACGAAATAATTAAAGGAATAAGAATGGAGATCATATTTATATTGCAAGCATCTTTGATTGTTAAATCACAGTATGTACATGATATTTTAAGATTGTAATTAAAGATTTCATTTAAACAAAATATTGACGCTTTGAAAAAATATGCAGTGCATTAATACTTATTAATGCAAAATGCCCAGGGGAAAATTTGTGTTCTTGGGTGGATGAGAGTGCGGTACGAGTACAGCTAGTGGTAAACTGTCGAGGTTTCCCAAATAACAAAGAACTACAACAAACTAGAAGCACTCAGAAGATCCAAACATAACCTGCCTAGGTAGCTATATAGATATAGGCACAGCTAGAGAGTCATAGCTATAGCCATCAACGATAAATCAAAGAGTCTTGGTTTGAAAATCCTGAGTGTCAACTCCGTGTCCGCGATGGATATACATTGAAGGTGGAAGGGAGCCTGAGAAAATGACTCTCGTCTCCTCCATCTTCTTACTTTGCATGGGAAGGATACAGCTCCTCTTTACGTACATATGTAACATCTTTGGATTTGAGTTTAGCCTCACTCTAAAAGTCTAAGCTTTCCCTTTTCTCCTCCACGTTTTTCATTCGCCTTCTCCTCACTACTCTGCCTGACTTGGCGTTCACGTTTAACTATGCGAATAAAATTTATCACGTCGTGTGTGCTTCTTCTTCAACTTGAGCATCCTAGCTTCGGATTCGGATTTGGTTTCGGATACACATAAATGTCGTCCTGTTTACCCCGTGTATGTACGACGACTCTGCTCAACGTGTAGCGGAGGGCCAAGAGGACATATAGTGGGATGGGACGGGTCCTAGTTTTAATCTCCCTCCTTCACCGACAGTTTAACGCGAACGTGAGTCTGTCTGTCTCCCTTTTATAGACTGATAGGGAAGCTTGATATAAAGGCTGTAAAAGTTTATTGTAGAAAGTCGACTCAGTATGTATGTATATGCTTGACTAACTAGGAAGGCACCCGAGCATAAGGATATACCTACAAAGTCAAAGTCAAAGACGGGCAGAGACGGAAGACGAACTTACACCGTCAGTATTTATGTATAAGCTCTGCCTACATATCTACATACATACTTACATATCGTCTGTGAAGAACCAAAATGACCCATATTCAATTTAAGCTAGAATCAAAATGAGCTATGTCATAAAAATAAAATGAGAAACATCCGTAAAATTTTAATTATTAAGAGTTTTGAAAAGTGTAAAATGTTCTATTTAAATGTTTTTGAAAAGTGCTAAATGTTCTATTTACATGTTTTTGAAAAGGTGCAAAATGTTCTAATTCCATCTGTTTAAAAAGTCTAAAATGTTTTATTTACATATTTTTTACAAGTGCAAAATTTTCTATATAAGTGCTTTCAAGACATATTTCAATATTTTTGTAGATAGTGGATATTTTTTTTAGCTACAAATGGATATGGGTCATTTTGGTTCTTCACAGACGATATGTGTGCATACATGCTATGTAAATCTAAATAGTGGAACTATTGATAGACTAATGTAATGTGTCTCTCTGGTCCCCTATAACTGCGGGATGTGCATGTGGGGGTATTTGATATGGTGAAGTGAGGAGTAATGGTGAATATAGTGAATGTCATTGATGATGGTGATGGGGAAGCGGATGAATTGGCGGTGATGATGATGATGAATTTGGGAAACCTCTATTCACAAATCTCAAGGAAATTTCCCTTTAAGAGAAGCTAACATTTGTGGAATGTGTAATTTAAAAATACATTTGCACAGGAACTAAACCATCCGCCGCCCTCAGAACTAAAGTCAGACCAAACCACCATATAGGACCATAGCACCATAGCTCCAAAACCACCACAAAAACCAAACTAATCCAAACCAGAACCAGGCCAGAAACCAAACAGAATCCAGACAAATAAGCAGATCCTCAGACAGAAGACACACACACACACGGAGAACTACTTTGACATCACATGGTATAGTATGGTATTGGATTGTATTTGGATTTGGAATTGTCGCTGAGGTAGAAGGTGTGTGTGTATGTGTAGTGACTGTCGTTTCTTGAGTTGCCTTGCCGTTCTCGTTCCGTCTCGTCTCGTCTCGGATGTTTTATATGATGATCAAATCAGTCAAGGTGTTCAACTTACCTCGTAAATGTCTATAGAGAACCTTATAAAAAGAAATAATGGGCAAGTTCCTCGAATTTATTAGGAGAGCTCGCGCTGTCTCCCTCACCAAAAGGAAAGAGCAAAAAACGAGACCACCAACCAACCACCTTAAGTGTTGGCACTTTTATGTGTCACGTCGATTTCGGTTTCGGTCTCGTCCAAATCTTTGAGACTCAAAAATTATATTGATATTATATGGTCGATGACGTCCTGTTCCTCAAGCCGTGTAGTATATTCATAGACTATGGCGTCTCACTGGAGAGAGTGTTATAGATACACAGTGGAATGGGTAATGGCAGGGTGCATACTACTATGCATACTAACTCACATATCCATTGGCTGGCTCGCCCATTATTATTATTATGATTATAGTTATACAGTCGGACCATAAAATATTATCATTGGTATATTTGGTACTTAAGAAGTCTCATATTTGAACATACATTTCTCCTCCTGTCCTCTCTCTCTCTCACTAAAAAGTCTCGAGTCTGTAATCTGGAATCTGGAATATATGGAAGCTAAAATGCTGACGCTGACTCTCAATGCTTTCCGCATTATTCATTATTAGTGGTAGTAGTATTAGTAGGTGGGTGCATCTAATGTAGTCTGTAGTAAGTAGGGTTGGGTACTACATTAGGAGATTTTAAAATGTAGGTTCGGGTTGGTGCAACATTTAATTTAATGTTAGATTTTATATATCGTCTGTGAAGAACCAAAATGACCCATATTCAATTTAAACTCGAACCAAAATGAGCTATGTCATAAAAACAAAATGAAAAACATAAAAAAAATGTTAATTAGGAGTTTTTGAAAAACGTCAAATGTTCTAATTCCATATTTTTGAAAAGGTGGAAAATGTTCTAATTCCATATTTTTGAAAAGGTGGAAAATGTTCTAATTCCATATTTTTGAAAAGGTGGAAAATGTTCTAATTCCATATTTTTGAAAAGGTGGAAAATGTTCTAATTCTATATTTTTTAAAAGGTGCAAAATGATCTAATTATATGTTTTTGAAAAGTGTAAATTGTTTTATTTGTATGTTTTTGAAAAGTGCAAACTGTTCTAATTCCATTTTTTGAAAAGTGTAAAATGTTCTATCAACATATTTTCGAAAAGTGCAAAATATTCCATTTAAATGCTTCCAGGACGTTTTTCAATATTTTTACAGATAGTGGATACTGTTTTTAACTAAAAATGGAAATAAGTCAGACAATATATGGTTCTGGGGTTGTGTGTAGGTAGTTCGGTAGGTAAAGTAGTTTGTATAAAATTAGTAATTGGTTTGGTGGTAGTAATAGTAGTATTAGTATGTGTAATTCTCAAGTTGAAAGCAGCATTTCTTTACATTTCCAGTGTGGTTTTAATACCTATACTAATAGACTATTTTATTACACGGGACATTAAAATATGAAACTATATTACCAGTAGCGAATATTTCATTTTGTACATTACTTCAATGCTAAGATTGAATATGAAAATTTGAAAATATAATGAAAACAACTTCCATCCCACGGAATTGGGTCACAAAGAACATACTTGCACACATTTTTAAAAACTGTTTCATTTCATTTGTTACACTACTGGTTTTTGGTAACGACTTACGTAATACGTACTCATATGAAATTCATGATGTTACTCAATGTTGTATGTTTTGCTAAAGTGAAAACCATTAGAAATTAAATTTTTGTTTGTAGAATTCGTACCTAAGTACTCGTCTACTCCTGGAGGAGTACTGACACAGTTTTAAATTATTATTTCATGTATGTATTCAGGGCCGGATAATAAGGTCAGAAGAGGCAGCCCTTGCTGCTTGAATTTTTAAAAAACATGTAAATAGTACAATTTACACTTTTAAAAAATATGTAAATAGAACATTTTTACTGTTAAAAAACATGCAAATAAATATTTTTGCACATTTCAAAAACATGTAAATAAAACATTTTCCACTTTTTTCCAAAAATGTAAATGGAACATTTTGCACTTTTCAGAATCAGATAAAAAGAATATCTTAAACTTTTTTAAAACGGAAATACAACATTTTGGTTTAACAAAGAAAACATTGAATAAAACCGAAATGATGATTTTTGCATGGAAACAAATTGCTGCCTAAAAGTAATTCCTTCGTCCGGCCCTGCACTTCTTCCTCATCTGCTATGATTGTTAATGATGTTATTATTGAGTACTGAATACTACCGTTGTTGGCGCCGGTTTTGACCTGTAAAGTAATTCCGATTCCATACTTCACTTTATATTTAACTACGGAACCGGCAGCATCGTCAGTATTTTACTCTGAATAAATAAATATTACCAGTACCAGCATTGTACTTTATGCTATTGTGCGCATATTATTCCTGGAATGGCATACCTTACTCTAGGTGTGTTTAACAGTAGGTAGTTTGTATAAAATTAGTAAGTTCTAAAGTTTAGATTTGTTTACCTTTGTTACAATGCTATGTTACCAGTAGAGGATATTTCATTTTGTTACATTATTTCAATGTTAATATTGAATATGCAAACAATGAAAACAACTTTCATCACACGGAATTGGGTAAGAACATACATACTTGCTCAAATTCTGGATAACTGTTTTATTTCATTGATAACATAACTATGGCTTTTGGCTTTTTTGGTGACGACTTACGTACGCTTACGAAATTCATTATTTTACTCAATTAAAATTTTAAAATTGTTTGAAGAATTCCAACCTCAGCCTCAGTACTGCTGCAAGTCTGTTCAAGTTTTAAATTATTTCTAAAATGTTCCCGCAACCTCAAAAATAAAATTGGCATTACTAAACCATTTGGTAGGACAAGTCTGCAAAATACATTGTATTGCAAATTGTAAAATATAGGACATTTGCAAAAATTGTTTAAAACAACAAGATATGTCCTCAAGCTATTTACGCGCATAGCTACTAACATATCGTCTGTGAAGAACCAAAACGACCCATATCCATTTGTAGCTTAAAAAAATATCCGCTATCTACACAAATATTGAAATATGTCTTGAAAGCATTTAAATAGAATATTTTGCACTTTTAAAAAATATGTAAATAGAACGTTTTCCACTTTTCAAAATCATGTAAATAGAACATTTTACAATTTTCGAAAAAATGTAAATCGAACATTTTATGCTTTTCAAAATCATGTAAATAGAGCATTTTACGCTTTTTAAAAACATGTAAATAAAAAATTTTACGCTTTTCAAAAACATGTCAATAAAACATTTGACGCTTTTTAAAAACTTGTAAATAGAACATTTTGTATTTTTTAGAAACTCCTAATTAAAATTTCACGCATGTTTGTCATTTTGTTTTTACGACGTAGTTCATTTTGATTCCAGCTTAAATTGGATATGGGTCTTTTCGGTTCTTCACAGACGATATATACCTACATAGTATTTACTAACACTATTACTATCGGATCGTCAGCTGTGTGTATCCTGCTTTGCTTGAGCATCTTTTTAATCTTTGTCTCGTAAGAAAGTTCCTATTTTTGCGGAATTTTGCAAGTTAAAAAGAATGCAGAGCAGTTGAAGATATCATGTTTGTCATGTACGATTTTTTTACTGTAGATATATGCACATATATCTCGGAAAGAAGCACCGTGGCGTTTGTTCAAACTAGTCCAAAGTAATCATAGTTGACTGGAATTACTCCAAAATGCTTTTCCTTACATAAGATATTATGTAGTACCAGTATAGGTACTTACTATAAAAACTATAAATATATAAGTAAATAGTGCATAGGATTTAAAGTGAATAACCCGGCTCTAAAAAGAATACTATAGTAAAATATAGGAGATGAAAAAACCCCTGGGAAAATATTTTGTTTTGTGTTTTAATTTAATTCAATCTTTTTTTTGCATGTATTTAGAATTCATACAAGAACATAGATATTTTTTTTTATTCAAAAACTAAAAGTCTAGACACATAAACAAACATGAGTCACACATAAATTTCAAATGGTTCAACATTCAACATTGCTCCTCTCCTTAAATTTCAGTTGATGATATATGCCTATGTATGTTCCTTATATATACAATTCACTTTCAGTTTTACTTTGAGTACTTTTAACTTTTCTATAAACTATAAATATTATGTAAGTCATTTCGTGGAGGTACTTTCTCCAAGACCAAGATTTTAGCTCAACTTCCCTTAGCCTATCGTCAATATGTACTATCTACTTTCTACATGTTAAACACACACACTCTCTCTCTCTCTCTCTTTCCTTCCAACTTTATTTTACTCTTGTGAAAAATGCAAAATGGAGAAAGGAAACTCGAAGAGAAAGTGATGGCTTCGTTTTTTCTTCGTCGTTTTTTCATGTGTGTGTGTGCGGAATTATATATATATATACAAGACAAGGCCAGAGATTTTTCACAGTGTTTGCTGTCGTATCTTGAGCTGCTGTGAAAAAAAAGGAAAAGAAAAAAGCATTGAAAGACTCAAGTACTCGGAGGTAGTTTTTCTTCTTGGGGTTATATTGACGTTGTTGAGAGTGTAGAGGAGAAAAGAAGTTGTGTTGTATGTTATGTAGAAGAAGTAGTGTGCTGCTGGTGGATTTGCATTATTTCACATTTCAACACAATGTTTCAATGGAGAAAGTAGAGAGGGAGAGGGAGAGAGAGAGAGAGAGCAAGAACAATTTGAACAAGAGTAAGAGCAACTATGTAGAATTAAAGTGAAGTGAAGGAAACATGAGACATGACGAAGTGCCGTTGCCGGTTGTAAGTGGGTTCAATCCACACAATCCACACACACATATAGAGCTTTCAACCATGTGGGTGTACACACAAGGCCATGATGTGCCGATTCCGAAATTTTTCATCCGGAATTTTCCAAATTTCGAAATTTGTTATATAATGCGGAACTTAATGCAACGTCTCGTATTACAAGATGCAGTAACCAAGAGCACCAGTACCCTATAGTATACTGGCATCGGCCTTTAGTTTTTGGAAACTAGGTTTTCCTAGGTTCCTAGTTTTGATAAATCTGATCCGAATAATGGCGTGTTTTCTCTTTCAACATTGTGGAAATGCGAAAAATGTATTATTTTAGATTTAAAAATAAATCTATTCTAAATTTGTTTTTTTAACGAGCAAGATTTTCTTATTAACTGCTTTTTAAAATGGTCAGAAAGTTCTAATTACATGCTTTTAAATCTCCAAAAAGTTCTAACTACATGTTTTTTTTAAATTTCTAGGAAGTTTTAGCTACTTGATTTTTTAAAATGTACAAAAATGTCTAAATACATGTTTTTTTAATGTTCAAAAAGTTCTAAATACATGTTTCTTAAAATGTACAAAAAGTTCTAAATACATTTTTTTTAAATGTACAAAAAGTTCTAAATACAAGTTATTCAAAATATCCAGGAAGTTCTAGCTACTTGATTTTTGAAGAGTAAAACAACTAAATACGTGACGCTAAAATTTTCAATCTGTTCACTACGCTTTGTTTTGCAGTAAAAACTGTTTTTAAAACATGATTTCTAAAAAGGAAAAAGCTTTCTCATCTCAAGTTATGTATGCATTTAAAATCCACTATGTAACACACCTTTTAAAAAAGTAAACCTTCCAGCTTTACATAACTGGGAATGGCAAAAAGTACTTCTAACAAACTTTATTTCCCAGAAAAAACTGCTCTAACTGCATTATTTTTTAAAAGGAGAACAAAATATCATACTTTGTATAGTATTTTGAGAACTGAAATGATTAATTTTTCTTACATAAATAAATAGCATAAAAATATATGGAAAAACTACCTCAACTCTGAGTCACATCCTAAAAAATTATGTAGAATTTTTCGTTTGCATCATGATTACTTCCCAAACATGATAACTGGTTACAATATATTTTTTCTTTAGAATAACACCGCTCCACTCAATTTGTGAACGTCAAGAGAATTAAAAGAGGCGATGAGGATATAATATATAAGGTAGTACATTCAACATTCAAGATAGGACCGCTTTCACCTTCGACTTGGCGACTTCGACACTCCCCATTAGACTGCCGACACCGACGCGAATGTTGACGTAAGTTCCTTCAGGATTCTGTATAATGCTTTCAAAGGAAATTTTACTGCATGTGTGTGGTGAAAGGACACAGACAAGGAGAGAGTACTTCCTCATGTGTATTTCTCTGTTGTGTACTCTTTCAATATATTTGTATTTCTATTCCTTGAATGATATGGCATGGCACGGCAGAGTAAGAAGGTAACGGTGAGGATGGATGGTTTCTTTCCTTTCCTTTGACCGACTATTTCGTAGAACATGTGGCCCTGAGTGTGAGTGAGAATGGAGATCTGGGAAAACGGAAGGAAAAGGGCTGCTTAGGTTGTTAGTGTAGGATTTGGATTTGGATTTGTATAGAGTGAGAAAAGAAGCTGTGAATATCCAGAAAACACACAGCACCACAGACACACACTGTAGGTGAAGGAAGGGGGGAGGGAGCGGAGACGGAAGAGGGAAGGAAAGGTTGAAAGTATACAGAGGAGACAGGAGTGAAAGTAAAAGAAGAAAACTAAAAGAGGAAGAAAGTGAAGGGGAAACGGACGGAAAGTACGAGAGTATTGTCTATGAGGAGAGAGAAAGCGAGAGAGAGAGAGGTATGAAACGAAGTATAGTACGTAGTACGTAGGAGCGAAACCAATTTTTCAAATAGGCAGACAAGAAAACAGAAGACACAGTCGAGTCTTTGAATGGTAACGTCGGCCCGCTTTTCACAGCTCCTGTCAGATATTGAAGACATTTGGTTAATACTGCCATATTTCTCCTTTTGTTCGAGCTCTACATGAAATTTTTCAACATTTACCTCTTGTCGTCTCATATCTGATCTCATCTTACCATGCAATCCATCCTGCCTTATACCACACACACAGAGTCTACCACCACCACCACCACCCTCAGCTTACATGCACACAGTCTCTGTCCCTATTTATATTTCAAGGAAAGAAATATATCTATACATATGTACAGAGCCATCATCTACCTCCACTCTCTCTCTCTCTCTGCATGTCGACATTATAATATTTCTTCCCCATGTGTCTGTCTGTCTGTTTGGTTTTTGGTTCGTTCGTTCGTTCGTTCCTTTCGTTATTATTGTCCAGGACAATGCGAGGTCTGAGAGTGGCTGAAAGAGCGGTAGAAGTAGTTACAGCCCAAGTACAATGGACACAGAATGGATGTATAAATGTGGACGTAAGGGCAATTGTAATTGTGAGTGGAGGAAGGAAGAGGAGACAGAAGAAGAGGGGTAAGAGGGAGAGGGAGAGGGAAGCGGGTGAAAGAAAAGTGTAGTGTGTAGACACTGGACGGTAGGTAGACTATCTCTTTACTAATGGAAACCCATGACCACTACCACTTCTCCGATTCTCCATTGTCCATTGTCCATGGCCCGTTGTCCGTTCTCCGTTGTCCGTTGTCCGTTGCCATATCCGCAATCTTTCATCTCTCTCTCTCTCTCTCGCCTCCCGCTCTGACACCCAATGAACCAAAACATTTGTCAAAGTATCAAATAAAATATCATCAAATCCATCAAATTCTGAATACATCTCACTGCTGAGGCCACATAGCTCATGTGTGTACCTCAACCGCACTTGGTGCTTTCTCCCACTTTTCCCGCATTCCACAACTAGCACTATAACCGCAGCATTGCACTATTGTGTATAGTAGATGTGAAGATAGAAAATACGGAGTAGGGAGAAGGGATACAGTAGAATGTAGAATGGAAATAAAATAAAATTAATGCCTTTATTTTTGAGAATTGACGACCATTTAATCTGCATCCCATTCCACATTCAAATTCAAAAATAAACCTTAAAATACACTTACAACCAGCAGAGTTTTGACAGACACAAATGCATTAGAGTCATAAATAATAGAGGCGGCATAAGAGCCCTTCTCCTGTCGTCACATTGTACAGCGTGTAAATAAATGCATAGGAGAAATATCTGCGGTGTTGTTAGTGGTGATGTTGGTGGTGATGATAGAAGGAGAGAAAGCGACTGACAGCGAAGCAATGTCATTTTAATGTGGATGTCCCAAAAAAATAATACTGAGGGCCAGAGCCAGAGCCAGAGCCAGAGCCAGATTCTACTAGGAGACCAGGACCAGGACCAAAACGAAACATGAGATGAGGAAGGACAGACATTGTGCGTGAGGGATAGGGACAGAGACTGAATGTGAGGAACAAATATTGGAAGATTCTGGGGAAACAATTCTTCTCATCCCGTTGGCACATTGCATGCAATTCACACTTGATTTATGATTGCTCTAAATAAATCTAAACCTGGATACTTCCTCCTTCCCGCTCTCCTGCGGACGCTCTCTTCCTCACCTCCGTACACAGCACATACATGTTGAGTCTTCGTTGGTTCCGCTTCGGTTTCGGTGTCGGTTTCAGCATCGGATTTGGTGTTGGGGTCCCAAGACTGGTACCGGTACTGATACCGATACCGGTACCGGAGCCACGGAGCCGCCATCGACATTACAAATATTACTCATATGCCGTCCAAACTACGTTTCACAGAGACAGAAACACATTAGGAGCATAAGAAGCGATAACGATAGCAATATATGATACGATGGCCAGTACAGTGATCTATTTCCCCGCCGTTCCTTTTGTTTGGTTTTCCTTTTCCTCTTTTGGTTTCGGTCTTACTGAAGCACAGATAACAAATTGCGTATAGGTATACGGAGCAGTAGGAATTGCACACACATATACCTTGAGTAGGTACCCAAGGTATAGCGCACATATAAATAAATGAATTCCCTACATTCATTTATCTTCGTAACATCAAAATTTAATATGTAGCACTATACAATGCCGTATATATGGCTTGAATTTTAGCTAAGCTTTTGGATACCTTCAGAACAGTATAGAAGATAGCAGTTATTACAGTTGTGTAAAAAATAAAATCATATCAAAATCCACCACTACGCTACTCCAGAAATCAAGCCAAATATTAAATTTCGCGGATGGAAAGAATGGAATTTAAACACATAACCCAAGTTGTGAAATTGGCGATTTATATTATGTAAAGTTCAAAGAATCCTATACTACTGTCCTTAACATTTTTTGAATATTCCACTGTAAAATTATTCAAGAATGAATTTTGTAAAGACAAAATCAGTGTTTTAAAAAAAAAATAAACAATTGATACTAAAATGATACTGAAATATGTAAATAGAACATTTTAAACTTTTTAAAAACATGTAAATAGAACATTTTACACTTTTTTAAAACATGTAAATAGAACATTTTACACTTTTTTAAAACATGCAAATAGAACATTTTACACTTTTTTAAAACATGCAAATAGAACAATTTACACTTTTTTAAAACATGCAAATAGTTACACTTTTTAAAAACATGCAAATAAAACAATTTACGCTTTTTAAAAACATATAAATAAAGCAAATGCTCAATTTATCCCATTTATGCCATTTTTGCTGTTTTTGAAGAGAGGAAAACAGATCTAAAAATTTGCACTTTGAGTATCAATCCTAATTACGGTAGGTACCATACCTACATGTGTATGTGTGTAGTATCCTGTTGAAATTGGGAAAAGATCGTGAAAGTAATAGTAATAGAATCTGGGATTTTCAAAACAGTATTGGAATACCAGCACGAGGCAATACCCAGACCAACACCAACCAATAACCAATGCAAAAGCAAATGTACCAATGTAAGTTTAGATACAGATATTTTACAATGTATGATCTCACCCCGCTCCGAAACCGTCCGTAGTCTTTACAGTCAGCCGATTGCATTATGTTTCAAAAGACGAGGACCTGGACTTTTTCTTTCTTAAGCGTGTGCGTGTGTGTGTGTGTGTGTACATGTATAGGATATTTTAGTGGGAGACGTAAATCGTTCCATCTCCTTGAATGTGTTATACATTGTAAACTAGAAGACATTTATTATATTTTCTTGACATATCCGAGTGGTTGAATGTTTTACCTTAGAGCTGAGAGCACATCCGTTTAAGAGATATAACATGTAGGTAATGCACCTCATAAACTACCTAAGGTCCCCTGTAGTCTATGCCTATATAGGCAAAAGCATTATATTCTATCTTTTACCTAGCACAAGGTATGTAGAACGTATGTACATCATAGCTGTGGTGGTGGTAGGTATTTTACTGCAAGGATTTGGGATTCTAGAATATTTGTTTGTATTTGTTTTACTTATACAAAAGATAACCTTTTAGGTCTCATAGGTTTGGGTCTCGTTCTTGGTTTTTCCACATCCATACCTACAGTCTACAGTGGAGCTATACTTAAGGTAACAAAATGCACTTTACTTTATTGTACACTTGCTCACAACACTCCCGTTATCCTGGCTCAGGCTCTAGAATCTAAAGATCGAGAGAGAGAAAAAAAACGAAAACGAGACAACATTCATCATTCGACGCTCAATTACCTATTCTTTATTGCACACAATGCCAATGGTAACGCTGGGCCTGCGAGCTGACGTCTATAGCCTCTTTTTCAGATTCTAGATTTAAATTCCAGGTGCACACAAGTACAAAAGTCCCCTGTCGTTGGTCAATACAAAAGGGCATAGGTGACCTCATTTTAATTGTTACACTATTTTGGTTATCAAAGCCTAAAGGGCTAAAGGTACACGCTGGCTATGAGGTTCATACAGATATTTACAAATTGTCTGTGAAGAACCAAAATGACCAATTTTCATTATTAGCTAAACACAATATGTACTATCTACAAATATATTGAAATATGTCATGAAAGCATTTAAATAAATTATTTTGCACTTTTCAAAAGCATGTAAATAGACCATTTGCACTTATAAAAAATATGCAAGTAGTACATTTTATACCTTTCAAAAACATGGAATTAGAACATTTTGCACCTTTTCAAAAACATGGAATTAGAACATTTTGCACCTTTTCAAAAACATGGAATTAGAACATTTTGCACCTTTTCAAAAACATGGAATTAGAACATTTTGCACCTTTTCAAAAACATGGAATTAGAACATTTTGCACCTTTTCAAAAACATGGAATTATAACATTTTGCACCTTTTCAAAAACATGGAATTAGAACATTTTGCACCTTTTCAAAAACATGGAATTAGAACATTTTGCACCTTTTCAAAAACATGGAATTAGAACATTTTGCACCTTTTCAAAAACATGGAATTAGAACAATTTGCACCTTTTCAATAACACGGAATTAGAACATTTTGCACCTTTTCAATAACACGGAATTAGAACATTTTGCACCTTTTCAAAAACATGGAATTAGAACATTTTGCACCTTTTCAAAAACATGGAATTAGAACATTTTGCACCTTTTCAAAAACATGGAATTATAACATTTTGCACCTTTTCAAAAACATGGAATTAGAACATTTTGCACCTTTTCAAAAACTTGGAATTAGAACATTTTGCACCTTTTCAAAAACATGGAATTATAACATTTTGCACCTTTTCAAAAACATGGAATTAGAACATTTTGCAACTTTTCAAAAACATGGAATTAAAACATTTTGCACCTTCTCAAAAACATGGAATTAGAACATTTTGCACCTTTTCAAAAACATGGAATTAGAACATTTTGCACCTTCTCAAAAACATGGAATTAGAACATTTTGCACCTTTTCAAAAACATGGAATTAGAACATTTTGCACCTTTTGAAAAACATGGAATTAGAACATTTTGCACCTTTTCAATAACATGGAATTAGAACATTTTGCACCTTTTCAAAAACATGGAATTAGAACATTTTGCACCTTTTCAAAAACATGGAATTAGAACATTTTGCACCTTTTCAAAAACATGGAATTAGAACATTTTGCACCTTTTCAAAAACATGGAATTAGAACATTTTGCACCTTTTCAAAAACATGGAATTATAACATTTTGCACCTTTTCAAAAACATGGAATTAGAACATTTTGCACCTTTTCAAAAACATGGAATTAGAACATTTTGCACCTTTTCAAAAACATGGAATTAGAACATTTTGCACCTTTTCAAAAACATGGAATTAGAACAATTTGCACCTTTTCAATAACACGGAATTAGAACATTTTGCACCTTTTCAATAACACGGAATTAGAACATTTTGCACCTTTTCAAAAACATGGAATTAGAACATTTTGCACCTTTTCAAAAACATGGAATTAGAACATTTTGCACCTTTTCAAAAACATGGAATTATAACATTTTGCACCTTTTCAAAAACATGGAATTAGAACATTTTGCACCTTTTCAAAAACTTGGAATTAGAACATTTTGCACCTTTTCAAAAACATGGAATTATAACATTTTGCACCTTTTCAAAAACATGGAATTAGAACATTTTGCAACTTTTCAAAAACATGGAATTAAAACATTTTGCACCTTCTCAAAAACATGGAATTAGAACATTTTGCACCTTTTCAAAAACATGGAATTAGAACATTTTGCACCTTCTCAAAAACATGGAATTAGAACATTTTGCACCTTTTCAAAAACATGGAATTAGAACATTTTGCACCTTTTGAAAAACATGGAATTAGAACATTTTGCACCTTTTCAATAACATGGAATTAGAACATTTTGCACCTTTTCAAAAACATGGAATTAGAACATTTTGCACCTTTTCAAAAACATGGAATTAGAACAATTTGCACCTTTTCAATAACACGGAATTAGAACATTTTGCACCTTTTCAAAAACATGGAATTAGAACATTTTGCACCTTTTCAAAAACATGGAATTAGAACATTTTGCAACTTTTCAAAAACATGGAATTAGAACATTTTGCACCTTTTCAAAAACATGGAATTAGAACATTTTGCACCTTTTCAAAAACATGGAATTAGAACATTTTGCACCTTTTCAAAAACATGAAATTAGAACATTTTGCACCTTTTCAAAAACATGGAATTAGAACATTTTGCACCTTTTCAAAAACATGGAATTAGAACATTTTGCACCTTTTCAAAAACATGGAATTAGAACAATTTGCACATTTTCAATAACACGGAATTAGAACATTTTGCACCTTTTCAAAAACATGAAATTAGAACATTTTGCACCTTTTCAAAAACATGGAATTAGAACATTTTGTAACTTTTCAAAAACATGGAATTAGAACATTTTGCACCTTTTCAAAAACATGGAATTAGAACATTTTGCACCTTTTCAAAAACATGAAATTAGAACATTTTGCACCTTTTCAAAAACATGGAATTAGAACATTTTGCACCTTTTCAAAAACATGGAATTAGAACATTTTGCACCTTTTCAAAAACATGGAATTAGAACATTTTGCACCTTTTCAAAAACATGGAATTATAACATTTTGCACCTTTTTAAAAACATGGAATTAGAACATTTTGCACCTTTTCAAAAACATGGAATTAGAACATTTTGCACCTTTTCAAAAACATGGAATTAAAACAATTTGCACCTTTTCAATAACACGGAATTAGAACATTTTGCACCTTTTCAAAAACATGGAATTAGAACATTTTGCACCTTTTCAAAAACATGGAATTAGAACATTTTGCAACTTTTCAAAAACATGGAATTAGAACATTTTGCACCTTTTCAAAAACATGGAATTAGAACATTTTGCACCTTTTCAAAAACATGGAATTAGAACATTTTGCACCTTTTCAAAAACATGAAATTAGAACATTTTGCACCTTTTCAAAAACATGGAATTAGAACATTTTGCACCTTTTCAAAAACATGGAATTAGAACATTTTGCACCTTTTCAAAAACATGGAATTAGAACATTTTGCACCTTTTCAAAAACATGGAATTAGAACATTTTGCACCTTCTCAAAAACATGGAATTAGAACATTTTGCACCTTTTTAAAAACATGGAATTAGAACATTTTGCACCTTTTCAAAAACATGGAATTAGAACATTTTGCACCTTTTTAAAAACATGGAATTAGAACATTTTGCACCTTTTCAAAAACATGGAATTAGAACATTTTGCACCTTTTCAAAAACATGGAATTAGAACATTTTGCACCTTTTCAAAAACATGGAATTAGAACATTTTGCACCTTTTCAAAAACATGGAATTAGAACATTTTGCACCTTTTCAAAAACATGGAATTAGAAAAATTTGCACCTTTTCAATAACACGGAATTAGAACATTTTGCACCTTTTCAAAAACATGGAATTAGAACATTTTGCACCTTTTCAAAAACATGGAATTAGAACATTTTGCAACTTTTTAAAAACATGGAATTAAAACATTTTGCACCTTTTGAAAAACATGGAATTAGAACATTTTGCACCTTTTCAAAAACATGGAATTAGAACATTTTGCACCTTCTCAAAAACATGGAATTAGAACATTTTGCACCTTTTTAAAAACATTGAATTAGAACATTTTGCACCTTTTCAAAAACATGGAATTAGAACATTTTGCACCTTTTCAAAAACATCGAATTAGAACATTTTGCACCTTTTCAAAAACATGGAATTAGAACATTTTGCACCTTTTCAAAAACATGGAATTAGAACATTTTGCACCTTTTCAAAAACATGGAATTAGAACATTTTGCACCTTTTCAAAAACATGGAATTAGAACATTTTGCATCTTTTAAAAAACATGGAATTAGAACATTTTGCACCTTTTTAATAACACGGAATTAGAACATTTTGCACCTTTTCAAAAACATGGAGGGAGAAAGACAACTTTATTAAAATAAACTTGACACTGTCGTCCATCGACGATAGCCCATAGGACTCAGTATACGTTACAAAATATTGTTAAGCGCAGATTATGATGGTTAATGTAAATTTAAATGTAGGATACTAATTAGTAGGAACACTAGAATATAAATGGTGCACACATATTTGAACTGATTTCTTCAGAACGGAGACTACAATGTCTTCAATCAGCGCACTAGGTAGGCATTGGGATTGCATAAAGTTGAGAAAAAACTTAGATATCGTTCCGCGAGCCCCAATATAGAGCCCTATGACTTGGATTTCAGTAAGCCCTAGTTTATTTTTGAAATAAGGGATGCATGGATCATATATTCCTTTTTTCTCTTGATGTACTGCCTCAGACTGATTTGTATCGTTTTGTTCCATGCGAACGGTGGGATCCAGTATAATTCCTTTCTTTGTTGCTAAATTATAAGCAATTATATCAACACGCCTTGAGCCATCTCCAGTACATTCAACTTCCTGAAGAACTTTTCACCCTAATGTTTGCATGGCTTCGGCAATTAGACGTCGAACTGCATGATGTCGGTTATTACGAATCAGCTTCCCACGAGGGCACCGTCCAAGGATATGTCCTATCGTTTCAGTCTCTTTACATCCATGTCGGCAATAAAGGGATCCTTGGTCAGATCGAGGAATAGCATTGACTGGTAAAACATTTCCAACCATCTTAATAGCAGTGGTCCATTCCGATGTTGAAAGTCCATTTTTGGAATGAATCCATTTATTGGCATACGGACATTCCTGAAACATTTTGCACCTTTTCAAAAACATGGAATTAGAACATTTTGCACCTTTTCAAAAACATGGAATTAGAACATTTTGCACCTTTTCAAAAACATAGAATTAGAACATTTTGCACCTTTTCAAAAACATGGAATTAGAACAATTTGCACATTTTCAATAACACGGAATTAGAACATTTTGCACCTTTTCAAAAACATGAAATTAGAACATTTTGCACCTTTTCAAAAACATGGAATTAGAACATTTTGTAACTTTTCAAAAACATGGAATTAGAACATTTTGCACCTTTTCAAAAACATGGAATTAGAACATTTTGCACCTTTTCAAAAACATGAAATTAGAACATTTTGCACCTTTTCAAAAACATGGAATTAGAACATTTTGCACCTTTTCAAAAACATGGAATTAGAACATTTTGCACCTTTTCAAAAATATGGAATTAAAACATTTTGCACCTTTTCAAAAACGTATTGCATCTTTTCGATATGTAAATATGACATTCTGTGAGCTGTTGTTACATACAGTACCTGTAGGTACAAAAGTTATATTCCCTGGGTAAATCTTGATAATTTTTTTACATGGCTAAAAACTACAACAGACTGAGACTGATTAGTGAGGATAATTAATAAAAAATGTCGATGCAGCAAAAATATGATTATATAGTAATATTACTGTGTGAAAAAATGTAGACAGGCCAAAGATACATATTATGGCCATGCGTGAAGAAAGGTGACTTGTCCTAACGCTATAAGACGTGGGACGGTACGGCTCGATCGGTCTAATCCTTAAGGTTGAGGGGAAGGGAAAACGAGTCAGAAAAAATTGTAATTTGAATTATTACAGCTGATGCGGCCTCCCTCTCGCTCATTTCTAATCTGGAATAAGGAATAATGAAAACGAATAAAACGCAAATGAATCTATTATAGGTGAATTCCACTGGCATGGAGGACTAACTATAAAAGTTGAATAGAAATACAGATATCGATAATCGACGATGCTTCGTAGCTTTACATTCGTACAAAGTGTATTTGCTAACTTGATGGCTTCATATGCATGGCATGTAGATATGCACGCACCACGGAAATTAAGCGCCTTGGATATTTTGAGCGTTTCCTAGTGTATGATGTATATTTACCGTATTTCCTCTATTAACTCCCCCATGGAGCTATGTCAAACTTAGACTAAAACCCGGGAGCTAGATCAAACTTCCACTATCCACAAATCCGGGAGCAATCTTTAAAAAATTCATTTAATTAACCAAAATCATAAAACAGCAATATTTTTCGGCAATACAATAGACTGGAGAATGGCGTGGGGAAGCTGTAGGAGTGGAAAGTACGAGTACAAAGTCCAGGGTCGGACGAAGGAATTACTTTTAGGCAACAATATGTTTCCATACAAAAAACCACTGTTTTGATTTTATTGATGGTTTCCTTTGGTAAAGCAAAATGTTGTATTTACATGTTTTAGAAATGTTTAAAATGTTCTTTTTACTTGATCCAGAAAAGTGCTCAATGTTCTTTTTACATGTTTTGAAAAAAGTGTTAAATGTTTTATTTGCATGGTTTTGAAATGTGCAAAAAAAAATTATTTTGCATGTTTTTGAAAAGTCACAATATTCTTTTTACATATTTTTGAAAAGTGCAAAATGCTCCATTTACTTGTGTTTTGAAAATTCAAGCAGCGGGGGTTATTGGCATTGGAGATCCGGGAACTATAAGAGACCCGGGAAGTATTTAAAAAAATACGGTACATAGTATCCTTTCAGATTCAGTATACTGTAAAGGAAGGAAAAGGAGAGGCGGAGTATGGAGGAGGGAGCACTGAATTCATTTCTAGCTCATTATTTCTTCCTCAGTTCTCTTTCCTCGTTGATTTGAGAGTGAGAGCTCCAAAGAAAATTTTTTTCCCTCATACCCCTCCATTTCATTTTAGAACGAATTGAGAAGGATGAGCAAGAGTATAGAGTCCACCTTCTATTTTTCATGTAGGTATTTAAATTTCCAAGTTTCTATTGTAACTCATGTATGCCGACGACAAGTATGAGTAGATTAGGATATAGGGAAACTGAATTTGCATGGTAGTACAGGGTGACCCAGGAAAGCCTTCTCGTAGTACAACTATGTAAAATAAATTTGAAAGTACCAAAATCACTTTAATTTTCACACAAATATAAAATTTTGTGTACAAAACTATTTAAAATAGTTTTTGAAATTCAGTATTGGACAGTGAATTTGGAATTTTTGGAATTAATTAAAACTGTGCAAGGGCTGTGGGCCACCCACTAAATGCACGTATATATACACATATAGGAATGAATGTGATACTTATTAAGCCATTGAATTTTTAAAAGATGGGAGGGACTTGCAAATCTACATCCGAAAATAGTAAAGATTAAGAATAAGGTGGCTCCTGGTCCTGATTGCCGATTGCATGCTGGGCCATATATAGATAGTATATGGCTGTAGTCGTAGTATATCAGTAGTTGTACCTATAGGTGGTGATTTGGGATTTTTGGTTGGCCGAGCCGGGATCGAGATACATTTAGAGACCAAGAAATTCCACTGCGAGTGTTGAAAGGTTATGAGAGACACGGTGAAAGAAAAGACGAGCATTTATTTCATTTAAGACTCATTTCTCATAAAATGTGAATATATTATATTGTCATAATAATTTCTGAGCTAGTTAGTTCACAATGTGAAGCATTCATCATTTAATCAGTTCCTGTCACATGCTTCAATTCTATACTCATGATCCTTTTCACTCCTTCCCTATAAAATACTAAAGATATACAGCACAGTATCAAAAACTAAAAGGGGAAGATATCCAGCATATAGGTACGTATATGACGTATGTAAACTCAACCGCCATGTTGAAGTTGAAAGTAAGAAAAGTGTACACACTTATGTGCATATCTGCCCTATTGTAAATTGTAACTCTCAGAGTTGAAATATGAATGTAGAGGATCAAAGGGAGAGAGACGAATGAAAAGGACAGTTGGTATAGGAATGTACTATGCAATATAGAATGGGTAGGCGGAGACCTATATGTGCCTGTCTATACATGGAAAGGATGTGAAATGTGGAGGCCACAAAGGAGATACTTAAGACGTTCTTTAATTATAATTATGCTTTATTAGTGTAGTAAGTCAAAGTCAGAGTCGAATCATAATCATAATCAAGTCAGTCTTTCTTCACAGATGATGTGACAACTGAAATGATTTTAGATTTAAGAACGTTCTCTCAGTCTCAGTAGTCCCTATATATATTATGTACTTCCATTTCTTTCTGTCTTTCATCTATGGAATCCTGGAGATAATTCAAATTCAAATTATTATTTCATTCTCCGACTCTAACTCTGACTCTGGTCTGGCTTTACATACATAGGTCTGCTGGCGTGCTATATATAATGTGATATGAATATATCAACTTATGATCCACGCGTCCTTTTTCTTTTTGTATAGGAGACTACAATACTACTAGTTACTAGGTACAATTGATAATAAATTATGGAATTTTAAGGAGATTTTTGTTCTTTACAATTTAGGATTTTGAGAAAACTATTTTGTTAGTAGTTGCTCACACTCGTGGATAGCATCAGCTTCCAGCCTTTAAATGTGCTGTTTGTTTTCTTATTCAGTTGTAGCTACTTCTCTAATAATTATAATTTCAGTAACAGTGTATGGCTGTAGACACTGCTACATGTACATAAAACAGTAATGTATTGTGTAAATGATATCGTCAGTGAAGAACAAAAATGATCCATATCCAATTTTAGCTAGAATCAAAATGAGCTATGTCATAAAAAAGCTGAGAAACATGCGTAAAGTGTTAATTAAGAGGTTTTAAAAAGTGTAAAATGTTCTATTTGCATGTTTTTTAGAAGCTTAAAATATTCTTTTTACATATTTTTGAAAAGTGTAAAATGTTCTATTTACATGTTTTTGAAAAGGTGCAAAATATTCTAATTCCATAGTTTTGAAAATTGTAAAATGTTCTATTTACACAGTTTTGAAAAGTTGAAAATGTTCTATTTACACAGTTTTGAAAAGTGGAAAACGTTCTATTTACAAATTTTTGAAAACTGCAAAATACTTTTTTTAAATGCTTTCAAGACATGTTTCAATATTTTTGTAGATAGTGGATATTGTTTTAAGCTAAAAATGGATATGGGTATTTTTGGTTCTTCACAGACGATATAGTGATAGAACTGGACATACGATGCGATAAAAATGGATCTAATAACTTATATTCTGAGTACATCTAAATTCTAAATAGGTACATCCCTGCACTCCCCACCTCATAAAATCAAATTATAAAAGAGCTCAAGTTGAAGCTATGGTGGTGGCCGAAACACCGAAGCCGAAGCCGAAGCGGAAGAATGCTAGAGATGCAAACATGAAAGACGAAAGGAATGTCAATGCATGGACACCACCACACTGTATAGATAGAGAAGCGGGAGACCGTCCAATGTTCAATGTAGAATAGAAAACACATACGAGGGAAAAAGGAGTATCCTTAATTGAAACAATTGCCATTGTAATACCATCACCATGGCCATTGATATCTGGGTGGTGCGGTGGTGCTCAACCTCGCGTACGGTGTGAATTTCAATATAAATCACCATTCATCTTGGCGCTTTATTGTGATTAATTACTTGTACTTGTTTAAGCCACACATAAAACATACACAGAGTACAGAGAGCCCCACTACTATTATACGCGCTCCTCCGTCCCTACTTAATTACATAGTGTGAAGGTAGGAGGTGGTACGTTGATAGTGATGCTGAAGGTATGAGTGTCTATGCGACTATGCAAATTTCTATATAGTGGAATGGATAATGGAACTGGACGTATGGACGTGGACGTGGACAGACAGGCAGAGAGATCAAGTTTAACAAACTCTCCACATAAGTAAGGTAGGTACTATAGTGCCGCTGTATTTAAGACTGCTCTGTAATCTGTAATACACTCCACTGTCCACTGATCTCCTGATGGTCTGTCTTGCAGTCAGTAGTAGGTATAGGTATTTTGTTTGTGGGCATATCAATATCATAGAATCAGAATCAGCATTTATATCAGCATGATATTTTATGATATGAGATCGTATTCTCGCGTCCTTTCCTTATAGATGTGGCCGCATAAATATGTCATGCCATAATTTTTCAATGAGCTTTACTATATGCAGTCTTCAGACTTCGAGTCTGATCCGGCTATTTAACTATCCATTATGTATTACATTACAACTTAAATATTTTTCTTATTTCTTCCCCGTTTCCCTTACCAAATCTCTACGCATGCATAACCTATACTGGAGTACAGATATTACAAACATTTGTGTTTCTTGCAAATTATGCTATGCGTCAACTCTGAACTATCTGTCATCTGGAGGCTCTCCTGTATAGCGACAGTGGGATATAGTGTGTATATCATTTTGTTAGGCACGACTATAATATCGTCTGCGAAGAACCAAAATGACCCATATCCAATTTAAGCTAGAATCACAATGAGTTATGTTATACAAACAAAATGAGAAACATGCGTGAAATGTTAATTAGGAGTTCTTGAAAAAACCTAAAATGTCCAATTTACATGTTTTAGAAAAGGTAAAAAATGTGTTAATTTCATGTATTTGAAAAGGTGCAAAATTTTGTAATTCCATGTGTTTGAAAAGTGCAAAATGTTCTATTTACATGTTTTTGAAAATTGCAAAATGTTCTATTTACATGTTTTTGAAAATTGCAAAATGTTCTATTTACATGTTTTTGAAAAGTGCAAAATGTTCTATTTACATGTTTTTAAAAAGTGCAAAATGTTGTATTTACATGTTTTTGAAAAGTGCAAAATGTTTTATTTACATGTTTTAGAAAAGGTGCAAAATGTGTTAATTTCATGTATTTGAAAAGGTGCAAAATGTTGTAATTCCATGTGTTTGAAAAGTGTAAAATGTTGTGTTTACATATTTAAGAAAAGTGCATAATGTTCTATTTAAATGCTCTCAAGACATATATGAATATTTTTGTAGATAGTTGATATTGTTTTTAGTTAAAAATGGATATGGGTCATTTTGGTTCTTCACAGACAACTGAAAAATAGGACCATAGGACATAGGACCAGGACCAGGACCAGATCGCGGCAGAAAGCATAGGGCTCTTTCATTTTCTTCTTACTAATCTCTGAGAGTCTGAAAGGCTTGTTGAGTCGAGTCTTGTCTTGAGACTTGTTGTCTCGTAGAATTTATGTAGGCGGATGTGAAGATAATATTAATTTAATGGTATTTACCAATGCTAATGCTTTCATAATTCCCCAATCTGAGTCTCTGAATAGAGGACGAGGACGAGCGCGAGAGGACGAGGACGAGAGGGGACACAGACATTTTCTTACCTCTTTTTTATGATGAGTTTATCTCTACATTTTCTCTATATGTCCTACACAGTCCTACACTTCCCTGTAGTAATAGTGACCCGCGTCGCAGGGCATTTGCTCAAACTCCCGTGTCATGTAACGCACATACTAATGATGATAATAATAATTCAAGAGAATTCATAGAGCCACACACACAACACACAAATAACTCAACTCACTCTCTCTCATCGTGTTCGTCAGGAGCTGCGCTGGGCCTGGGAGAGAGAGAGGGAGAATAGTGGAAGTTGCATTTCTTTTCCCATCTGTTTCTATTTTACTATTTTATATAGAAATTAAACAAGTTGGTTTTGAATTTACATAGAATCTCTGTATAGTAATCAATTTACTTGGACGGCGCGGTTGGTCGGGAAATTATTATATGAGGCGAGCATATTCTACGTAGAGATATATTGCAGTAGTAGTGAAGCCAAAGCCAGAGAGCCTATGGAAGATTTAGCTAATTCATAGCTTGAGCCAGAGAGTGAGCAGAAAGTAGAATGACATTCATCATTTATTTTAAATGAGCCTGTATTCAGAATACTAATTCATTCGAAAAGGAAGGGAAGCATCTACTATCTACACATGAGCTACGTAGATAGGTACATTATTCCAGATGCAAAGCGCTCCAATGTGTGTGTGTACAGTGAGTGACCAGGAAAACAGGTAGGTACATACTAAACCTGGTACTGGTACTGCAACAAGAAGCCGGAGTTGGCAGTGGAAGAAGTCACTGTCTTATTATGTAGCATTACATTTGTTATGTACACACGTCTAATGAAGAACAAGAGGGAAAAAATATTCAGTAATTTTTCGGCAATACAATAGACTGGAGAATAGCGTGGGGAAGCTGTAGGAGTGGAAAGTACGAGTACGAAGTCCAGGGGCGGACGAAGGAATTACTTTTAGGCAACAATTTTGTTTCTATACAAAAATCACCATTTTGATTTTATTGATGGTTTTATTTGGTAAAGCAAAATTTTGTATTTACATGTTTTAGAAAAGCGCAAAATTTTCTTTTTACTTGATTCAAAAAAGTGCAAAATGTTCTAGTTACATGTTTCGAGACAAATGGAAAATGTTTTATTTACATGTTTTTGAAATGTACCAAAACAATATTTTGCATGTTTTTAAAAAGTCAAAATATTCTTTGTATATATTTTTGAAAACTCCAAAATGTTCCATTTACACGTTTTTTGAAAATTCAAGCAGCAGGGGCTGCCTACGCTGGCCACATTATCCGGTCCTGACGAAGTCTTCAGCTTCCTTTTCAATTAACACTATATACTATATAGGTTTGATCATGGGCTCTGATAATGGGTGCAACAAAGGTAATTAATTAAACATTCAGCCAATGTAACTTTTGTTCCCAGTCCCAGTCCCAGTAAATTGTAAATACTCTCAACCCTTAGAGAGCCACAGAGCTACATGCTCTTGTTCTCAAAATCTCAATCTATGGACCTGGACTAATAAACCATAAACTCGTGAGAGTGACAAAATTACACAAAAAAATTATATTTTATAGTACCTACCACCTACCTTCCTATAAGTAAATTTAAGTATGACCTATGCGAATGTGTAATTACTCATACGTATTGCCATGGAATTGTAGTAAATTGTAATTACAATGGTGAAGACGTTCATCATTAGCATTGTCATTATGAGGCTGCCTCAAAAGTTTATGGTGCCATTATGGAAATTTCAATTTCAATTCCTGCAATATAAAATTACTTATAATTATGTTCATGTTTAGTAGTGCTGCTATCGTGATCGATATCATTGTGGTGTACATTATTTGCTATTGTTCCATAGCCAGAGCAAAGCCAGACTGAAGAATTATTGCTACAGTGCATGAGATTGTATTTTTTTTACTTCTTTTTTTTCTTCACCTTACTAAAACTTTATAGTTTGTTTTTCTTCTGTGTAAATGTAATTATTGTTCGCACTAAACTGGACTGGACTGAATTACTGAATATTCGTACGGCGTACGGACGGAATTACAAATATGTAATATGTACCTAGTTGGTTAGTGAACCCATTTATATTGTATGTCTCTGTTTGGTGTTAGTTTTATAGATTTATTTTGTATGAATATAATTTACTTTACTCGAGATACATATTGAGATACTGCACTGCCCTCACTGGTGCAAACCGTATTAATGCACTACACATTGAAAATTAAACAATATGAGTGAATAATGTGAGGGCTGAAAGTACATGTACTGAGTACTGTAGAACAGACTATAAACACAGTACCAGTATATATGGAAAAAGGAAGAAAAATAAATATTACATAAGTAATCAGTACTATATACGCTCAAAGTTCAGTCAGACCAGGACCAGACCACATCCCACATGAAAATTAAAACAAAATAAAAAGGATTGTATAAATTGTAATGTAATGTAATTTTGTGAGGCAGGGTCCTACCTACCTACATACATAGTCCTCGCCTTTGTCTCTCACTTTGTCTTTAGTTTATATGATGTGAATAAATTTATTTACAAATTTACGAGCTCAGGATATTTATCAAGATCAGCATGGTTGCAAATGTAATGAATTAAAATGAGATGAGATAGATGGAGAGAGAGAGAGAGAGCGGGGGAAACGTGAAGGAATTACATAAATAAAAAGAAAATCAACATATGGTATTATGGTGTGGTGGTATTACGATAAAAGTATAATATCCAATTGCAAAATGTCATATCTAAAAATTCTTAAATATCTATCCAAATGTAACTCATTCAAATTACTTTATATTTGAAGTAAGTAGTTTGTAAAATTCAAAACAAGCTACGTACATCATGCTTTACATTTTGTTATTTTTCCCCGCAGTTTAAAAAAGTTTGCACGAGATTTTCAAAAAACAATTAAATTAAATCAACTTGTGAAATTGCGTGCGCATTAATTACAAGTACAGCTTTATATAGCAAGAAGTATATAGAGCTGAGAACTGGGGACTCAATCGGACCTTAAAAGGATAACAAACTTTGTGAGTATCACGTATTTAATCAAATAGACACTTGCTATGCCAAAGATGGATTTTGGTGAGAGATGCTTTGTACTGATTTGATTATTGATGCTTTGATGTGTATCTATGTCAAGTATGTTTCTTTTTGAGAAAGCTACAAAATTATTCACATTCTGATTCTGACGCTGATTTTAATTCTGATAAAAATGAACCATAAGGATACGGATAGGGTATCCATCCAGCCAGAATCCAGAGTAATTGAAATGTTTAGTTTAGTTTGTATTAAATTAAATTGTATATTTCTATCTCATGACTTTTTTTGAAAGGATAGTGATAGCTGATAGTCTGATAGCCATATATCAATATTGGGGACAAACCGCAGTATATCTTTTTTTGCTGCCATATCAAATCAGACAGAAATGACAAAGTCGAAATCTAGCAAACCAAATCAGAATTAGAATTCAGAATATACCTACCTACCTACCTACTTATTTAGTTGAGATTTTGCATTTCGTTCTCGGGATTTTTATGTGTCACTTCTTTTTTTTCGCTGCTTTATTTCTTGTCACACACACACACACACACATACACACACAGAACATCGACGTCTTGTCTCTTGTCACGCACCCATTTTAGCCAGCTTTACTTTTGGCCACATTTTTATTTCGTCATGTCAAAATACTGTCATACTGAATTTGAGAATTTTTTTTCTTATAAATTTATGTCAGTGGGTAGATGACAAGCTACTTTTTTTTGCTCTTTATTTTCTATTTCGTATGGTAATAAAGTAGTATAGCAAAATGCACGTAGTCCAAATATATATTGCATAGCATGTACCTACATATATGTAGTGCATACATTGCTTTACAATTAGGTACTGAAAATAACTGACAAGATAGAGACGACAAAACTGACAGTGACATTTAAATTAGAATTAAAATTGGACTTGCCGCTTTTTATTATTATTTCGAAAAAATATTGTAAAAATTTAATTTTGAATGAAAACTTACCAAGCTATGCTTTTTTTATTACTGTTTTTACGAGTAAATATTTTAATGTAGATGGTAGGGAAGGTACTGATCGTGAGTTGGACTGACTGACAAGTAGGTACATATAGTACTATTTTTAGTATTAATTTAAAACCCAATAAAAATTCCACATGTTAAAATGTTTACTACACGTGATGCATTTTTGGTGGAGGCTTTTAAAGCTTCTCCTTGACCTTTTCCTTTTTTTGTGTACAAATATAAAAAATTCAAATATAAACAAGGAAAAAAACCCGCGCTAGCTACTGCTACCACCTTCTCGATTTTTTACATGAATAAATAAATGTAAAGAAATAAAAATACACTAAAAGCTAAAAAGAAAAAAAGGGGGAGAACGGGGACTCATATCGTTTTCTTTTTCGTCTTTGCCTTCGTTTTTGCTGTCATGGTATTTATACTGTGCATTTTAGGGTGTAGTACTGCGTAGACAATATGTAATGTAGTGTATGCGCATACATATATCGTCTGTGAAGAACCAAAATGACCCAAATCCAATTTAAGCTAGAATCGAAGTGAGCTATATCATAAAAACAAAATGAGAAATATGCGTAAAGTGTTAATTAAGAGTTTTTGAAAAGCGTAAAATGTTCTTCTATTTATATTTTTTTTAAAGTGTAAAATGTTCTATTTACATGTGTTTGAAAAGCGGAAAATTTTCTATTAATATGTTTTTGATGCTCTACATATTTGCATGTTTTTTAAAAGCTTAGAATGTTCTATTTACGTTTTTGAAAAGTGTAAAATGTTCTATTTACATGTTTTTGAAAAATGCAAAATGTTTTATTTACATGTTTTTTGAAAAGAGTAAAATGTTCTATTTGAATATTTTTGAAAAGTGTAAAATGTTCTATTTACATGTTTTTGAAAAATGCAAAATGTTCCATTTACATGTTTTTTGAAAAGAGTAAAATGTTCTATTTGAATATTTTTGAAAAGGTGCAAAATGTTCTAAATCCATATTTTCGAGAAGGTACAAAATGTTCTAATTCCATGTTTTTGAAAAGGTGCAAAATGTTCTAATTCCATATTTTTGAAAAGGTGCAAAATGTTCTAATTCCATGTTTTTTAAAAGTGCAAAATATTCTATTTAAATGCTTTCAAGACATATTTCAATGTTTTTGTAGATAGTGGACATTGTTTTTAGCTACAAATGAATATGGGTCATTTTGGTTCTTCACAGACGATATCATATATAGAGATAGTCTGATAGTGTGTTTTAGGTGCATACAGAATCCAGAATCCAGAATCCGGAGATATTTTGGGTGAGATATGAAAATCTTATCTCAACATTATTTGTGTTTCTGTCCCCAATGTTGTGTTTGCTAGTATGTAATATTACGTAATTCAAGTTTCAAGTGACTCTCTGAGTTTGTCTCCTTGTTTTTCTGCCTTTCTTTTGGCTTGAGTCGACCGGAGTTGAGTCTCTCGTATAACATGCTACATGTTCCTCAGTAGGAAAGGAAATTTGAGGAGAGCACAAAATCCCTGCAGGACACCCGTAGCCCATAAGGAAAGAGAGAGAGAGAGAGATGAAAAAAATAGAAACCCTGGGATGTGCTACAAGTTTAAGTGCCTATTTACGTGCATGACTGTGACACATGAGTGTCAAGTGTATATGAATGTCACACAGTCATTTTTATTACCATTCCAATTTTACATGCATTACATAGCTAGACATGACACATAGCATGTACATATTTTAACGCGAACATTCTTCAAAAAAAAAGCTTCGTCAAAAAATTAAATTATACCTATACACGAAATATATATCTTCTACTGATACTCAGGACGTAAATAAAAGTGGTAAGGTTCACGTAAAAGCAGCAGCGTAGGTGCATCAGATCATCATCATCATCAGCCTTGTTATTATTATGATTATTATTCCTCTCAAGGTTCTGGTTTCGTATTTGTTCGGCGATTGTAATTTCAAACGGTGCGAACCGCAGACTATATTATGTACTTGATTCATATTTAAATTTTAAATTGCTTAGTTACAGGATCTTCTTTGTGTCTTTGCCCTTATTCCTAGTTCGTCGCTATTCTCCCTCGTTCAAATTCGTTTTAAAACGACCAAGTTATGAAAATTGAATACAAGCACCAATAAAGCTGGCGCTATTTCTAGCTCTGATTTCTGTTCTACCAGTAATCGTAAGCAGTCCATTACAGTCTCACAGATTTAGATGTACTAAAAGCGTATCGTTCTTTTTCAAGATTGTCACATTGCAGTGTATATGTGGGGAAGTCAAGTATTATAAAGGACAGGAAATAAAACAAAAACGGAAATCAAAAATCACTGAATTAGAAAAGTATAGTAACGTACCTACTATACGTAGCCTTTGATTTCGACGAGGAATCAAATTGAAAAGAAAAAAAGAAGAAGAAAAAATGAAAACGAGTTAGAGAGAGAGAGAAATTCCGACGCTTCTGTCTCTTCCGGACCTGGTCCCGGTCCCGGTCCCGGTCCCAGACCCAGACCCAGAGCCGAGCCAGGCCGGGACCGGGACCGGGACCGTACCTGTAACCTACGTCTATAGTGGCACACATTATTTCATTTCATTCCAATTTCCAAATCTCACATCCTGTTTCAAACTTTCGAAGAAAAGTATATACCAAACCCACGGTGAAATACCTATATTATTATTACTACTACCGTATGGATACATACAGTTGAATATTCAATTTTGAGTGGTACATTTTCCCCTCTGTCTCTGGATGTTTTAACATTGTATTTTCCAATATTTCTGTTCATTCACATCTGACTGAGGTTGCTTAATAATAGCAATATGGCCTGATAGATGCTTTAGCTGCGGTTTCAGTCCTGATCCTTGTAGGTATAGCACGGTGCCGGTACTCATACACACATGCTCCATAACTATCCTAATGTATAATTTAAAAAATATAGAAAAAAAATCTTTCAAGGGTCCTGAGTCTTTATATGAATAAAATAAGCGTACATATACATATTGCACAGTAGTTCAATCAGAATTTTCCTCTCAAGCAGTTCACGGAATTTTTGAACGTTTCCTCACATTTCATTACAGTACATTTTAGGACTGGAAGTTGCATTGCACTACACATCGTTGAATGACATCATTTTTGCTGTCGGTTTTATTGTATGTAGGTTCCATAGTGCGTAATGTCTGTAGCAAGTTGTAATAAAGGGGAGAAGAGGGGAAAAAAATCAAATGTAAAGCAAATCTCATTTCCGGAATGAAAACTCACTCAGAGAGCTGTTTTATTTCTTCATCGTTTCCTCCGCACTTTCCTTCCCTGTATATTATGTCACATGTTTCTTATGGTTCACTGTACTTTTGGTCTTAGAGCTGCATAGCTACATATGACATACAACATTTGTATTTCTTGGTGGAAACTTGAACAACGAGAACACCTACCTATACTTAAACACTACCGGTGAAATATAATGTCAAAGTCGATATGTACATAATATAGCCACAGACAAAATTTGAATGTATCTCGCTTAATTTTGATTTCATTCACATCATGGTAGGTAAATTGAAATCTTCAATTTTATATGTACCTACATATGCATAAAAGCCCTGACCCTTCTTCTAATAAAAAATAGTGTCTAAAATTACAAACGTACACAAGTACTGAGATATACTACACAGAAATAAATAATTACACTTTGTTTTGAGATGCGAGTAAAAAATGAAGTATGAAACATGAGAAAAATATTTTCCTTCCTCTCTTCCTTCCTTTTCAATTCAATTTCAAATTGGAATTCTAAATGGGAATTCTAAATGGGAAATTATTATATAAAATTCCATTTTACTAGGTAGGTAGGTACATTATAATTATTACATAGCTCGAATTATAAATTTCAATTTACCTACTGCAGTAATTTGTTCCACTTCCACAGCAGCATTATTTATTTTTTCGATTTCCGATGTCAATTTTCTTTACTATAGGCATTCTTACAAATACGATTAGTACCTACGTAATATTGAGCATTATTTGGCTTTCCATAACATGGTAATTTTAATATTTTAGTTGTCTTTATGCGCTCTGACGTAATACTTATACGCATTAAGAAAATTAGTAATACGCTACATATATTACATATGCATTATAAAATATATAGATTAAAGACCGTGGTATTAAAATTGACTTTGACATCCGGGGATGGACAGCAGGTTAAGCTGATAATATACTCTACTCAATAATTATTACATGGGCAAGTTTACACACAGAGAAGAAAGGACACACATGGTGTGTGTTTGTGTGTGTGAGGACTTGGATTTTTTATACTGAGCAATGGCATGCCACGTCAGACTCAGACGACTACGAGAGAATCAGACAGTGGACATTTGAGAAGAAGAACATTTGGTTGCTGTGGCCGCGGTCTAAAAGTCTAGTTTGGCATTGCTATAGTGGAGGTCTGCTGGACTATGTACTTCGCTCCTCGTATTGGAACTCGTCCGGCAAAGCGTGAGGGAATGAAATGACTATAATTTTCCAAGGGATTTTCATACTTATTAGTCTAAATATATGTTATTACACCCCTTGTTTTTTTTCATTTTCTACTTTTCTCCGTCTCGTTTGTGTTAAAGGCGATTAGTTGAGTGAATGAAGTTGGATTTGGATTTGGTTTTGGTTTTGGTCTTGAATTTGAATTTGGAGGAAATAGAGGGAAAAAAGGTGTACACACAAATGCACACTTATTATACAAGGCCTATATTTAAGTCCATTTCTAGTTCTGGGCCTCGGCCTGCCCCCTTCACAGTCAAGCTTCTGCTCTACTTTTGCCTCTATGCGTTTACAGCATATGTCCACGTCGACGCTACATTATTACATATTATGTAGCTATGGCGTAAAAACTATCGCTTGAGAGACACTTGTAGGCATGCTATACATTTGTTTGTACGTATACCATCAGATATAGGCTATATCCTTATGCAAAAAGCACTTATAAAAAATAAAGTCAGTGGCTTTTTAGTGTGGACGTGAAGTTGGCTTTTGGCTGCCGTTGCGTTGGGACTGGGCTTGGATTTGGATGGATGCCTTGATGCCTACAAGTGTTTTTGTGTTACAACCCTGGTCCTGGTCCAGTTCCAGTTCCAGTGTTACTTCTGTAGCCTATACAATTACATACAGTTTAGTGTTGATGAAAAAAAAAGAGCTGGCTCTGTTCTACTGTTCTCTGGTTCTGCAGTTCAGGTTCTGGATCTAATATGTAAATGGAAATTTTACTAGAATGTAGATGTGTTTGTAGATTAAAATAGATACTGCTAGTAAGTATTATTTTGTTGTATAGTATGCAAGAAATTATTTGAATCACCATATAATAACATGTGTAAGGTACCTAGTGTTTTAACAGGGCCGGATAATGTGGCAAGCGCAGACAGCCTCCGCTGCCTGAATTTTCAAAAAACATGTAAATGGAACATTTTGCATTTTTCAAAAAAACATGTAAATGGAATATTTCGAATTTTCAAAAACATGCAAATAAAACATTTTGTGCAATTTAAAAACATGCAAATAGAACATTTAACACTTTTCCGAATCACGTAAAAAGAACATTTTTGACTTTTCTAAAACATGTAAATACAACATTTTGCTTTACCAAAGAAAACCATCAATACAATCAAAATGGTGGTTCTTGTTTGGAAACAAATTGCTGCCTAAAAGCAATTCCTTCGTCCGGCCCTGTGTTTTAATAGAAACAAATGTGATGACTGGTACTGGTACTGGTACTGGTACTGGTACTGGTACTGGTACTGGTGAGGGAACCTAGGGCCGAGACCGGGGTTGGGGTATAAGAAATCGGTATCAGTTCATCTTGTCCTCTAGTTTTTGTTCTTGTTTCGCTGTTTATACATGTAAAAAGTAAGCCGCCGGTACAAATACGATATAAGGTGCTATGCTGGTGCTATGTTATATGAGTCAGTAGTATAGTAAGCTGGATCTTTAATCGGGCGCTACAGGGGACAAAAGATAATGTGAGGTTCTCGATGTTCGATTTCGATTTGGATCGAGGAGGTACGTAGGTAGGTACTGTAAAGCTTGCTATGGTATGGTATGGTATATGGTAAGGGTCGGCTTATATGGTCAAGGTGAAGGTATTCTGTTATATGATATGCTATACGGCATGGTGATATGTGGGCACATTCAAAATCCAAAAGAAATTGTAGATAACACTAAAAACACTCACGACTATTTACGGAGTCTTTAATGGATTTTCAACGTATGATTATAATATCATTACAAGACAAATGCTCCTATTTTATATCTCGGCCTCTTGTTTTTTTTTCTTGTTCTCGTTCAAGTTACATTAGCTTTAGTTTTAGGACTACATCTCCAAACCCAAAGAGATACGCAGTACAGATATACTACCCATAATATGTGTAATAATACAGTAGTTTGGATTTGGAATTTCATGTGCTGATGCATATTATTTAAATGTCATTTTTATTTAATACTCACTCCATGCAGGAATCTTTTACGTCTGTACATTGAGACAGTCTGACTAATAACATTACAGAGATAGTACATCAAAGTGTGCGTCATTATTATAAGTACTAGTCCATCTTGCAGTACACAAATTTTGCTTATGTACCACCTACTCATGTACCTACCTAACTAATACAATTAAAAGATATTTCTCTTTTTCTTTCTATTTTTTGTAATTTTTCCTCTGCATTCATTACTATACAAATTTTATTTTTTAATTTTTGTAAAAATAAAATTTGGTAGTTAAATTATGAATAATAATTATTGCTATTGCTATTGGCGTTGAGCGTAAATCACTACTGACTTGTCTTATTTTTTTGTATTTGTAAAACTGAATATATTTTATTGTGATATTTGACGATGTGCCAGTACCAGTACCAGCTCAACATGACTTAACGCTAAATTTCCGCCCCACTAATTTCAGTAATTCCCATATCATCTGTGAAGAATCAAAATTACCCATATCCAATTTAAGCTACCTACATCAAAATGAGCTATGTCGTAAAAACAAAATTGGAAACATGTGTCAAATGGTAATTATGAGTTTTTGATAAACGTAAAATGTTCTATTTTCATGTTTTTGAAAAGGTGCAAAATTTTCTAATCCCATGTTTTTAAAAGGTACAAAATGTTCTAATTTCATATTTTTGAAAAGGGGCAAAATTTTCTAATTCCATGTGTTTGAAAAGTGCAAAATGTTCTATTTAAATGCTCTCAAGAAATACTTGAATATTTGTGTCGATAGTTGATTTTTGTTTTTAGCTACAAAATGAAATGGGTCATTTTGGTTCTTCACAGACGATATGTGAGTACCAACCAACTTCCATGTGTGTTTCTGATCAATATTCTCTTATATGTAACAAAACGCAATGCATTTCCAGAACCTATAAGGTTTTATACTGGACGAAGAGCGGCTGGTGACTGGTGCTGGTGTTTAAACTGGTCCTAATGTTTGATTGCTTGCCTTAATTTTAATAATCTCTTCAGTCGTCGTTCGTTGTCGTTGGGCTTGAATGAAAAGAAAGGTGGAGGAGGGACGTTGAGCATTGAACAGGAAGAGCACAAATTAATTTCCCCTTCACAGGATCTACACTATCAAATATGCATAAATTAAAATCAAATTATCTAATTTTTTTTTCACTTCCAATTCCAATCCCTTTTACTGTCATAGTCTTCATCCAGCAGCAGTTCCATTCCCGGCAACATGCACCAGAACCAGGACCAGGACCTCATATTGCTGTACGCACTTATACAATTTTTTTATTCCAGTGGCCCAGTGGACTAGCAGATTCAAAGTCAGGTCAAACGTAGGCAGTGTGGTAACGGCAAAAATAAGCCTGGTAAAAAAATAAAATGGAAGTATAAAATAATCAAAGATTGGGCGAAACCATCAAATTTCAAATCTACAAGTTACAATTCAACCAGAACAAGACAAGAAATAACTATGTCATAATAAAATCGGCTTTGTTTTTATTTATAAAAATATAGTATTAAAAAAAACGAAAATAAATCAGCCTTGTTTTAATACGATGATGAAGTGTTTGTGCTTGTGCACGAAGGTGGAAGGAAACTTGATATTTTTTAAAAATGATTATTTACGCTCTCTGCCTCTGCCTATTAATTGAAATTCAGATCCAAATTCAAAATTCAACATTTGCTTTGCCGGCTCAACCTTTTTTTAACCCTTCCAGCCTTAATTATTGTTCTAAGTTTTAATTTATCCCACACACGTTATTCAAATACAAACCCAAGGAAGGAAAAAGAACACCCATCTGCATGTCTTTAATTACCACTCCCTTACCCTGTTCTTGTTCTCGTTCTTTTATGTATTCTACACTCCATTTATACATACTGAATGTATGATTTTTTCCGGAAATGTTCTTACCACCATGCTGACACTTATGGTGTATGTTCAACTGGTGTATTTGTAAGACTGTGCATATGTTACCTTAGGTAGCTACGTATATTTAATTCTTAATTCTCATTAAGTATTGAGCCTTCTTGAGTCTCCCCATATAATTACGCTGCGTTGGTACACAATGTAAACCACCTTCGTACATGTTAGTTCTGTCTCACACTCATCATCATATCATAATCGGAGCCTTCATCATAATAGCCTCATAATTTTAAGAAGCTCTCAAAATGAATAGGAAACAAATGAGAAATATATAGGTAATTGATTCACATGCTTTTTTTATTTCTGAAAAGTTTCTTGATTTTTTTTTTACAAATTTCAGTTAAGTCTCCATATTAAATCTAGGTACTTCTGCATTATATGGCTATTAATTTACTTTGTTTTGTTCGTGTAAATATTTGTATGCGTAATTGAGCCGGGTCCGGATGTGCTCTTATAGCTATCTATATGTACATACAAAAATAACACATGGCCTAATCTAAGATGGGTACTGCATACATGATACGCATTTAATTACGTATTAATTACATACTCGGAGTCATCCTGGCTTCACAAATTCACAACACTACTGCTACAATAAAAAAAAGAAGAAAACGCTGATAACATTTGCATTGCCAGCGCCTACCTATACTTTGCATTGTAACTACTGCTTAATTCTGGGTGTTCAACTAAGTTTCTTGACTTGAAAAAAAAATTACGAATATAAACAGAAAAAAAATCAGCTTTGTATATAATTACTATTACAAAATGTTTAACTTTAGTTTCATTTTTTTATTTCTTGATGAAATGCTGACGCTGACTGTGAATTGGCATTAGCTGTGGATGCTGCCACTTACTTGTTTGAATATTATTAATATCATTACTGTTGTTCACAGGAATAGGAAAGTTAACAACCATATAGAAAAGATATGTGTTCAAAAGTACTATATTTTTCTGTATGGGTAAATCCGGTAAATTATAGTAGGTAGTTGTTTGTTGCGTCTGTAAGAATAGTGATTCAGATAAATTATTCAAAAACGACAATTATTCGAAGTAGGTACCTCACTATAGACTTTACATAATGAACTAACAGAAATGCAACGGCTACTACTTTAGGTATTATGTAGGGCCATGATCATAGCCCAGCGCCAGGAATAAACTGTGGGTGGAAAATAGAGGTGTTGCAGTTGTTTATGCAGGTACCTACGTGGAATGACAATACGGCTACGGCTGAGGGTGCATAATGTATTCAGTGGGAATTAATGTGTGCTCCTCCTAACGTAAAAATTCTGTTCCTAATGGATGTTTTTTATTTTCTAAATGTACAAATAAACACGCAGTAATGACTACAACCAACGTACCGTACCTACAACTTACAACTAGGTACATTATGTATTTTTTAACCATCATGGGGTTACTACGGCTGGCAACTATACGGTTGCGGCTCCGAGACTAATTCTTCAGATAGGACATAAAAGCAACTCATGCTATATTAACAATTAACATGGCATCAGACCAGCGCAGCAGACTACAATAAGACTATAATGCTACGAAAAACGGAAAAAAATATATCGTCTGTGAAGAACCAAAATTACCCATATCCAATTTAAGCTACAATCAAAATAAGCTATGTCACAAAAAAATGAGAAACATACATAAAATTTTAATTAGGAGTTTTTGAAATACGTCAAATGTTCTATTTTCATGTTTTTGAAAAGGTGCAAAAATTTCTAATTCCATGTTTTCGAAAACGTGCAAAATGTTCTAATTTCATGTTTTTGAAAAGGTGCAAAATGTTCTAATTTCATGTTTTTGAAAAGGTGCAAAATGTTCTAATTCCATGTTTTTTAAAAGTGCAAAATATTTTATTTAAATGCTCTCATGACATGTTTCAATATTTCTGTAGATATTGGAAATTTTTTGTAGCTAAAAATGAGGGGTTTCTTTGATAAGTGCTGGCCAGGTCGGGAAGTGCTGGCCAACTTTAGTAAGTGCTGGCCAACTTTAGTAAGTGCTGGCCAGTTTGAATTTAGTAAGTGCTGGCCAAAACCACTTTAGTAAGTGCTGGCCAGTTTGACTTTAGTAAGTGACGGCCAACAAAAAATTCTAGAAATGGATTAAAACTGCACCCGGAACGTTGGTTAACAGTATTTACCGAAAGCAACACTGAATCAGGCTCCTAAAGCTGCCTGAAAACGGATAGGTTATATTTTTCCCTCCGCCTTCGGCGGGGCCGCCTCCGGCGGCCGAGGGAAAAATATAACCTAACCGTTTCCAGTCAGTTTTTCCTAACCCCCCCACCCCCCCCCCCCCCCCGTCAAACCTAACCTAACCTCAAAGATAACAAACCACGAAGGGTAGCCAAGTGTGAATAAGTAGCGTAAACAGTAATAAAATGTGTAAGAACAAAACAAAAAAGTAAAGTCAATTTTAACTTACACGGCGAAGCAACTCTGCTGCTAGTATCTATACTACACATATTATCGAAGATTTTACTTCCTCCACAACATTTTATCTTTTGGAGGTAAAATTGTACTTTTAATCATACACACAATATTTTATTTTAAAGGACTGTATAAATTATAGTACGTATTTTATGTACAATAATGTATATTTACACATTTTGTACTGTTAACCAACGTTCCAGGCGCAGTTTTAATCCATTTCTAGAATTTTTTGTTGGCCGTCACTTACTAAAGTCAAACTGGCCAGCACTTACTAAAGTGGTTTTGGCCAGCACTTACTAAAGTCAAACTGGCCAGCACTTACTAAAGTTGGGCAGCACTTACTAAAGTTGGCCAGCACTTCCCGACCTGGCCAGCACTTATCAAAGAACAGCCAAAAATGAATATGATTCATTTTGGCTCTTCACAGACGATATGTAAGTCTATACACTGTATGTAAATGCAAACACATTAGCAGTGACCAGTACAGTTCTGTCCTTGGTACTAATTCTGTGGTAGGGTTGAGTCACTGAAATTAATACTGAAAACACTGATGGACACCACTCACCACCACCACAGTCGCCACAATAATAATGATAATAATAATAATTACTATTACTATAATATGTGTCATTACCATGAAGGGTTTTTTAAAGCTAGAAAACACTTACACATGCCAACACCAGACCAGACCAGGCCAGGCCAAGACTTACCCTTGAATTTGGTAACAGCCGTCTCAAAAACTATTAGAAACAGGCACAGATTAATACGAAAGGAAAAAAAGCACCCCTTTCCTCCCTTACGACATTTTGCATTACATTTACATTTACATTAAATTGACAAGTGCTACTGTTTGGGTGGCTCTTGCCGCATTGGCTTTCATTTTCATTTGTCATATCGCCATTCCTGGTTCTGGTCCTCATCCTGGTATCGATGGATATGGTCATGGAAATAAAAATTGAAATGGAAATGAGAAGGAAAGTGTTATCCAAGTACTTACTAAAAGAGTCAGTCCTCCCTCCCTCTCGCACTTACTCTCCTCAACAGATATCAATCAATGTGCGGTAGTGGTTCAGGTTCATTGTGTATTTCTAATGAACACACAGAGAGACTACACTGAACATCCCATCCGAGTCTCATTCATCAGTGTTCCACACAGTTACGTCATATATTTTAGGAGTTTCCCTTAATGTCAATATCAATATCAATGGATTTAATGCTTGCATATACGTGGACATGCGGACTGGCAGAAGAGACTGTATTGTGTTGATCCGAAACCGAAACCGAGCGAACCCTTTTATTTCAAAAGTTAGATTTATGGTATGCAGCGCTCCAGCTATAGATTTATAGTTACAGCTGAAGTGTAGATAGATTTGAAAGATACAGTGCGACTGGAGACTGCAGTCATTCCCATTACCATTGCTATTGATATTACGCAGATATTATGATTTAATGACGCAGAGGCGTACAGAGTGAGTGAGAGAGTATGGGATGGGGGATGGGAACGGAGGAGGAGGAGAACAAACGAGTTGGAGTTGTGAGTGTAAGTCAATGAGCTGTTGTTAAACTGAATAGAAAGGCTTATTACATTGGATTCGATTAGTTCGATTAGATGATCAAGTGAGGGTTGAAGTTATAAAGTATAGGAAAGAGTCATATAGGACCAAGCCAGAGAAGGAACCAAAGTAAAGGTTTTCCTGTAAATCCCAGTCAAAGTCTAAATTCCCAGCCAACACTATCGTCGTCTCTTGTGCGTGAAGAGTTCCGCTGAGTTTTTGATAATTTGGGATTTAGTATAGAGTTTTTTTTTGAATTTTTGAATTCCACCTTATTCCGCCTGTGTAGTATTAATTTAAATAGATTTAACGTACATTTAGTTTTTTTTAAATTTAGTTAGCTATAGGTGGGTACATAAATATTTGTTTGTTAAAAACTATACGACTTAAATACCTAATATATCGTCTGTGAAGAACCAAAATGACCGACATTCATTGTTAGCTAAAAACAATATCAAATATCTACAAAAATGTTCAAATATGTCTTGAGAACATTTAAATACAACATTTTACACTTTTCAAAAACATGGAATTAGAACATTTTGCACCTATTCGAAAACATGGAATTAGAACATTTTGCACCTTTTCGAAAACATGGAATTAGAACATTTTGCACCTTTTTAAAAACATGGAATTAGAACATTTTGGACCTTTTCAAAAACATGGAATTAGAACATTTTGGACCTTTTCAAAAACATGGAATTAGAACATTTTGCACCTTTTCAAAAACATGTAAATATGACATTTTACGTTTTTCAAAAACTTCTAATTAACATTTTACGCTTGTTTCTCATTTCATTTTTATGACATAGCTCATTTTTAATGTAGTTTAAATTGAATATGGGCCATTTTGGTTCTTCACAGACGCTATGCTACTTGCTTCAATGCCAATGTGGAGCAGGAGATCGGATTTAAATAGAGACGGAAAAACCATTAAAAAATTCATTTCTCTGACTGTAATACTGTGTACACGGTGGGAGCTTTTGCGATATGAATATGCACACCAACGTGAGTACTATAGGGACAACCGAAACCGAAAGTTGCCCTTTTCAAGGTAGGAATCTCATGGCTTTTTTAAGTGCTTCCTTATATGGTGTGACATCCCGGGTCTGGACAACTCTCGGTTGGCCCAACAGTATAAGTATGGATGGCGGATGGACGGCGGACGCAGATGTATTGTTTGTCTCGTATGGTTCTGTTCTGATGATGAGGGGGATGAGGCGGGATAAGAACAAACGAAATTGGAGTTTGAATTTGAAGCAACACTCAGAGCTCAGCTCACGCTCTCTCATCTCCTTCATTGTCTGTCTCCGTAATTGTAATGAGGGGAGTTTGATTGATAAAAATATTAAAGTCTAATGGGATTTTTGCACGACATCCACATCCACATTCAGATTCAGTCGTCTCGGTCTCGGTCCTTTGTATTTGTATGCACACGCATGATATTTATTGCATCTGTAGAACATAGAGTGGAGGGCAAGTATAATGCAGTGTAGTGGATTTGAAATAAAGATAAAACTAGGCCACCAAGTCAGCGTAGTAATCGTAATCATAATTGTACGCGTGCTTTCATTTTCATTTTCAATCTTACTTTACATAATAGATATGTGCGGAGGTAGGTAGGTACATATGCACAAAATCGAGGGACAGTTCTGAACGGCTAACGGCTCCGGCTCCGGCCGATTCCGGCTACGACTTTATTACCGAGCGAAAAAGGAGGGTGAAGGGGTTGAATTTAATATGTAGGTACATGTCCTGTGTATGAGTACTTATCTAGAAATGGTAATAAATGGTTCCGTACGGTGACGGTGACGGTGCCGATGACGGTCTATGGCATGGTCTGGTCTGGTCTGGTCTGGTCTGGTCTGGTCTGGTCTGGTGTGCACGGTCGGAAGTGTCATGTTATCCGTTTCATCATCAATCAACTACTTGTACAGTTTTGTAACAGACGCACTTTTGGTGTTTCTCTCTATTTGTCCCAGTTGTTTGCTGTACCACTAAAATAAATAATAACGTGTTACTCGAATTAGAATTAGCTATATTACATCTGCATTATTTGTACTTTCCATTTTTTTTCTAGTGTACATTTTGATTCTAATCTATATATCAATTTGTATAAAATTAATAATACACATTGTATTGTTGTATTTGGATTGTGATTCAGAGAATTTTGAATTCCTGCCTGGTGCAAATACACTACTATGTTATTACGGACTATTAATGTAAATTAGTGAGGCAGGCAGGGCCGGACGAAGGAATTACTTTTAGGCAGTAATTTGTTTCCATACAAAAACCACCATTTTGATTTTATTTATGGATTTCTTTGCTAAAGCAAAATGTTGTATTTACATGTTTTATAAAAGTTTAAAATGTCCTTTTTACTTGATTCAGAAAAGTGCAAAATGTTCTATTTACACGTTTAGAGAAAAGTGGAAAATGGTTTATTTCCATGTTTTTCAAATGCACAAAAAAATGTATTTGCATGGTTTTTAAAATGTGTAAAAAAATGTATTTGAATGTTTTTAAAAAGTCAACAATGTTCTTTTTACATATTTTTGAAAACTTCAAAATGTTCCATTTAAATGTTTTTTAAAAATTCAGGCAGCGGGGGCTGCCTTCCGCCTCTGGGGTCAGGCTCAGGGTATGTATTAATTGTATGAACGGGAACATAGCAAATTAGTTTTCTTGTTTTTTTGCTTCATTTTTCCTACCAAATAGTAGTAGAAGCAGAAACTAAATCTATTTACTAAATATGACAATTATAGTCTATAGATAGTTGGAAACTTTGGGATTTTTTCCTCGCAGTAGTATTCATTCATATTTCATAAATTTATTTTTTTGAAATCATCTCTGTTGCTGTTATCTAAAAATTAATTTCAGGGTTTGGGAAAATTCAAAAACTTCCGTTTAAAAAAGCTCTTAACAATTTGTATTGTTGAACCGATTTTAAAAAAAATGACGGAACCGAATTGTTCTGGATCTATAGTAGCTAAAATTAGACTAACTCACTATGGCTCGTCTTTTTAAAATCTGCGAGAGGAAAAGGTAAAGCAATAACGTGATGTAAATGTAAATTGCTTCACAGTACTTGCTCAATAACCATTAGTGAGCACATTCAACGCATTTGTAGTGTAGGATTCAAAGCAAATAATTAAGTTGGCAAATAAAAGGTTGCGATGGGTCTATAGTAGGTTGCTGTGTCAGTACCTTTGGTCTGTATATATCTGTAGGTTTAATGTTATCTAATCTACTCAGGAAGTTTACATTATTATATATAGGAAAGTTATATGTAATTATGTAATAACGTGAAAAACAGCTGAGTGTGTGTAGTGTATTACGTTTGCTTGCTGCTTGTTGCAAAAGAATTTAATAATAAAAATCAGAATGAGTTAAAATTTGAAACACTACTGGAGCGTCAGATTTCTTCACTTTGTACATAATTAATTAACATTTTGAAACAACATCAAAACTTAAAGACAGAGAGACCAAAATGAAAAACAGAACACGAGGACACACGAGTTTAAACTTAAGTCCTTATGAAACAACATGTTGAAATCTTAGCAAAGAACTCAAATAGTAGGACAGGACACGCAACGACGTGGACAGCCATTTCCAGATTTTCAGGTAGCTGCTCTGCATAACCTAAAAGCATAGTTTTCTTTCACTTGTTTGTATATTCATTCGTAAGTTTTGTAAATTATTTATATTACTATTTAAGTTCCTGTGTAAGAGGGTGTGATATATAACTTGTAGTTATGTAATATAATTTTTCCTACCGTTGTATAATACAGTAGTATCCATGTCGCAAAAGTCTACAGATTTGATACTCTTTTCGTTCCGGCTTCTTCAATTTCTCCTCTCTTTTTTTTCATCTCAAGCATCAACGCATCGTCACCTTTAAGGCAATAGGCAATTAAAACATTCAAAGTCCTTGCCTTTGTCCTTGTCCGTGTCCTCACATATTTACACAGAGATAAAACAAAAATAAAAAGAGAAATTCTAGTCGTTTTTTTTGGTTAGTTTCAGACGACAGATGCAACAGAAAATAGGAATTCACTTTATTATTATTTTGGAATTTAATCTGTCATCTTCAAAGGATGGAAATTAAATACTTTTACACTGCAGTTACGAGTGAACTTCCGACGAATTTTCTTTGTCCTTTATAATTTTATCCTTGCTCCTGTCGTCGTCGTCGCATCCTTGTCACCCTTAAAGCATATCTATATGTATCTATATCTTGGAGAGTATTAAATGACATCAAGGGCATGCCAGGGGAGCATGTCCATGCTGCCAGGGCCGGATAATGCTGCCTGCCAGCGCAGCCAGCCCCCGCTGCTTGAATTTTCAAAAAACATTTAAATGGAACATTTTTCAGTTTTCAAAAATATGTAAAAAGAATATTGAGACTTTTCAAAAGCATGAAAATAAAATAATTTGTACATTTCAAAAATATGGAAATAAAGCATTTAATAATTTTCTCAAAACATGTAAATAGAACGTTTTGCACTTTTCTGAATCAAGTAAAAAGACCATTTTAAACCTTTCTAAAACATGTAAATACATCATTTTGGTTTACCAAAGAAAACCACCAATAAAATCAAAATGGTGGTTTTTGCATGGATAAAAATTGCTGCCTAAAAGCAATTTCTTCGTCCGGCCCTGCATGCTACAGTCTACAGTAGACTCCACACTCCAAACCGTAAAACAAGGGCAACAGTTAGTTTAGTAATAAATAATACAACTGACACTGACTTTGAGTGTAGTATTAAATTTAATTACATGCATTTAGATTTCATTCTTCATAATCCAATACGAAGAAGAACCCAATTTATAACAGTGTAAAAAAATTTAAAAATATTATTTTTTTTAAATTTATTGGGATGTTGGACAATGTGCAATTTTTAACAGATAATACGGTGAGTTCAAGTTCAAGATTAGGCTTCCATTCTGACATTCTGAGTTGACGGAAAGTTAAGGCAATGACAGGAAATCAATTTAGTGGGGAGACACTGTGAATTTGGGGAGGAAAGTTTTTCTTGGAGGCAAAAATGTGGAAGACAAACGAAAAAAAAATCTGTAGGTAGGTACTTTACTTTTTTTTCCATTGTCACTCCGAGTCCTCAGTCCTAATGGAAATGAAGCCTTCTACCTGCTCACTTCTTTCATTCTTTGACGTTTTATTTGTGCATGATAAAAGTGTGCAGCTATAATAATTTTATATGCATAGAGTCATATAGGGTACCCAACTGTATGTATATTATATGCTATACTGTATAGTTTGTTTGAACTTGTAAAATGTGCAAGTTGAGCCTTGAGCAGGACTTTAATAAGGAAAGTAATTTGTTTTTCTTTTCCCCCTCCTCGCCTCGTAGAGATACTTTGACTTAAAAACTTTGTGGTGTTGTTGTTGTTGCTGTTCAAGTTGAATGTCGCAGCCTCGCAGCTGACTAGCGCGAGTGACACACAAGTGGAAGGTTGACGGGAAGTGCAGAGTCATGCATTACCGACTATTTTTTTAATCGATCTGGTACTCTATATAATATTCCCTGGCCCTTTCTACAATTCTACACACCCATAGTCCATAGCACATATTATATCGTCAGTAAAGAACCAAAATGACCCATATCCAATTTAAGCTACAATCAAAATGAGCTATGTCATAAAAACAAAATGAGAAACAGGCGTAAAATGTTAATTAAGAGTTTTTGAAAAGTGTAAAATTTTCTAATTTCATGTTTTTCAACATTATAAAATGTCCTGTTTACATGTTTTTGAAAAAGGGCAAAATGTACTAATTCTATGTTTTTTAAAAGGTGGAAAATGTTCTAATTCCATGTTTTCGAAAAGGTGCAAAATGTTCTAATTCCATGTTTTCTAAAAGGTGCAAAATGTGATATTTACGTATTTTTGAAAAGTGCAAAATGTTATAATTTAATGCGTTTGGAAAGTGTAAAATGTTCTATTTAAGTGCTCTCAAGATATATTTGAATATTTTTGTAGATAGTTAATATTGTTTTTAGCTAAATTTGGATATGGGTCATTTTGGTTCTTCACTGAAGTTATACTTCAGCCAGTTTGACTATATATGCAGAAATTTCAACATTCAAAATAAAATAATTTTCAAAATATTTCCAAAAATTAAGTTCAAGGAGAAGGAGAATTTACAATTCAGTCCAGACACATTACAGTAAAGAGAAAGACAGACATCAGAGAAGAACAAAGGGACGTAGAAATAGAAATAGAGATTACAGACACCCACACGTGCATTACTTTTGAAGTATTATTACTACAGTGCCAGTCCCTGCTACATAATACCTTTCTTACTTTTTTTTACTGTTTACCTTTCCTCTACCATTTACGCTTCTTTTTTTCCCCTTTTCTCACTTGTTTTTGTTCTTTCTTTCTTTCTCTTTTTCTTTCTGCTTTTCTGTCTGTATGTTTGTCTGTCTGTCTGTCTCCATTTTTGCTGACGGTTTAAATTGCATTGTATTCATTCATTGAGAGAGGCTCGAGAAATGACATTTTTTACGATAGATTTTCACTACCTACAAAAAGTAAAGTTACTATTACATTTCTTTATCGATGCATTATCGTCATCGTTTATTTGCATAGTCTGGATCAGGAATGCCAATGAATGGTTGAATTGTTCGGGGAAAACTTCAAGTTGGATTTTTTGGAATTGTTCCCAAGTTTTTGGTTAAAGTGTACACAAACACACACACAACTCGAGAGAGAGAGAAAAAAAAAGACGACTCTGTCTGTCTGTATACCTCTGTGGTAAAGATGAGGACAGAGAACACTTTTTTTTCATGTTTATTTCCCTCACGTTTACTGCATCCTGCATCCTTGATGAGATGATGGGGGTAAGAATTGCTTTGCAGAATTGAAATCCAGATTCAGCATCAGCACATTATACAACACATTTTGCAGACAAAAATGCTTACTGTCTGAATATATCATATGATTATAGTTATATGTATTCCGCTCAAAGGTACTTCACATTTGCATTTTATACGACGATTATAGTTTGGTTTCTATTCCGTATGCAAATTCAAAATGGAATATGTATAGTGTGTCTATATAGGAGGATGCAAATGCCAATGCCAATTTGAGCCCATTTAGAAAATTGAAATCATATAGCATGGAGATTAACTTGGGTAATATTCCAGAAAAAAAAATTTGTGTGTGTATATAAAATATAAAAAACTTTGACAAAATTTTTTACTTGGAGGAAAGTCGTCTAATTTTAGTGATATATCCGTGGTAGAAATGAATGTTTTAAATTTTTATTGCAAATACTGTATAATTTGTTTGACACATAATGGAAGTCACAAAATGGGTTGGAAATTTAAATTTCCCGCCAAACGCGATTTTTCCCGCTGAATGTGTACTTAAGTAGTGCCTGCAGTAGTTGAACAATTTAATGCCTGATAGTTTTGAATTATGGAAAATTGAGTGTAAATTGCTCATCATTAGTAACTATATACAATCGCATTGGAAATGCAACGGCAACGGCAGCGGTAGCGGTAGCTGTACGGCAGCCTATAGCCGTAGACATGGAGCCTGGCTATATACTAATTATAATAAATCATCCCAATGATAATCTGCATCCCTATGCATTTACCTTACGCAGTCAAAAGAGACACACAGCTCACGTTTCATGTGGCGAGGGGGATTGGAGATATTTGTTTAGGTATGCAGTAGGTAGTAGCTAGTACGTAGTAATATATCCATTCAGGTTGGTTTGGATTTTGGACTTTTGGATGTTGCTGCATCTCATATATGTCGACAAATCTAAATTATGTGTGTGCTAGCGGAATGTACTGTATGACTGTGTATGATGATCAGGAAATCGAAATATAAACAGAGGGAGAGTCTCTCTTGTGCGCTGCGTTGAGTGTAGAAGGCATTTAAGTGTGCATCTGCAAATAAAATATTCTTGGTTAATTTAAATAATTGTCATCGCCACACACAGCGACCAACTGAATAATCTACTGTACGTCTCCGCAGCTCCGACTCATTCAAGATTTATAACAAGTTGAGGAGAGTCTTTCTCATTTTGTTGTCTTTACAGCTGGCTGAGTTCCCTTGACAACAGTCTCTCTGTCTCTGTAATATCTCAAATATGTATAGGGCATACATTGATATCGTCGGTGAAGAACCAAAATTACCCATATCCATTCTTAGCTAAAAACAATATCCACTCTCTACAAAAATATTCAAATATGGCTTGAGAGCATTTCAATAGAACATTTTTCACTTTCCAAAAATATGTAACTACAAAATTCAACTTTTCAAAACATGGAATTAGAATATTTTGTATCTTTTCAAAAAAATGGAATTAGAACACTTTGCACCTTTTCAAAATCCTTTTAATTACAAGTTTTTGCATCTTTTCAAAAACATGGAATTAGAAAATTTTGCATCTTTTCGAAAACATGCAAATATGACATTTTGCATCTAAGGAAAACATGTAATTAGAACATTTTACTTTGATCAAAAACTCCTAATTACCATTTTACGCATGTTTCTCATTTTGTTTTTATGACATAGCTCATTTTGATTGTAGCTTAAATTGGATATGGGTCATTTTGGTTCTTCACTGACGATATGCACTATATGCTGTACTTTATTATCAGGCAGGGGACAGATATGAATGTGCGAACACAAAAGTCTCGTGCTGCATAAATGCTTTTACTGTAGGCTATAGTATGTATAGAATTGTGAGTAGCATGGAATTAACAGAACTTAAACCGATCAGCCTCAGTTTCCCTTCTAACTTTCCTGTAGTTTTGAATGGCTAAAAAAACTATGTACATATATGCATATGTAGCCCATTTACATGCAATAGCAGATCTTGGAGATTTTTTGGAAAAATTTTTCCAAAAATTTCTTTCAAATCTGTACATTATATAAACATGTTACAAACTGGTAAAATCACATCAATTTTTTAAGGTTTAATAAAAACGTAAAATAATATCGGTTATGTTTTTTTGTTGAAAACGGCTCTCAGCTTTAAAAGGCTGGGCATTTTTTAAAATTATTTGTGGTATAAGTTTGGGAAAAATATTTCTGTTATGTTTGATCTGTTACACAGTACGGCTACGGGTACGAGAGATCTCAGTTTGAATAGTAGTACACGGGGCGTACTATTATATGTAGGTATTTGTAAAATATATTATAAAGAAAACACTGGAGCATTGTGAGCCTTAAGATAATGAACTTCTGCTTTTTTGAATTTAATGTGTAATCCAGCTGCCTAATACATGTACGGGAATTCCAGGACTGGATCTGGAATAATTTTAAAACGATTGTATGCATGCATCCGGCCGTGAATATGGAAGCAATCTACCTCCTCAGTGTGTAACTTCACATAATATTAGGTACTACCTATAGGTCTGCGTATAAGACTATAAGATCAAAATTTAAGGATATGGACAGCGAGCGCGAGCGAGGAGACTGCCGAGACTCTAAAAGTTGAAAAAGGTAAAAGTTAAAGTAGTGAGTGGAAGGAAGCGTTCTTTGCTTTTTTATCCGGTGTGGTCCATGGTCGAGGCCAATGCCGAGGCCGTTAATCTCACGGCGCCTTAAGCTATTACCAGAGAAATTATTTGCAAATTAAACTTTTCATGTGTGCATGTGTGAGTGAGCAGTAAAGTTAAGTAAAGTTCCTCCTCATCATCATGTTGTTTTTTCCTTTGGGTTTGTTTCTATATGGCTATACTATATTATACTGGGCTGGAGCTCCTATGGGTATGGGTATGGGTGTGGGAGTGAGTGGTTCCAGTTGTTTTTGTTGTAGTTTTAGTTGAGAGAAGGAATTTTGGAAATTCAGGTCAAATGCTATTTTAGCTTTTGTTGTTGTATTTTCATTCATGGCTCGCTTACGCTCTTTCAAACTTTGCATTTTCTGTAGAAACTGTAGATATTCTCCTCTTTTTGTCTTAATTACCCTCTTACTTTATTTATAGTCGTATATTGGCCTCTATAAGTATCATTATTATACTCTTCGAACTTCGAGATTAGAGTAGGTACCTACCTACCTATATACATTATGGACGCTTTCGTATATTTCCACATGCAAGCAAAGTTGGAAGTATAAAATGTTCTATCTGTATCTACATGAATACATGATGCTTGCTAAATCATTTATATAGTAGAAAGGTTTGGATCATTTTCATAGATGTTAGGAACATATTGTTCTTAATGGCAAAAAGGCAAATGGCTTTATTGTATGTAAAAGCGTGTTGGGATTCTACTGTATTGGCTGTTAATTAAGTATAGGCTTATTGGCGGTAGAGTCAAATATTGTATTTAAAATTTTGAAAATTCTGTTTTTAGACTATTGTAGTAAATTTGGTAGCAAACAGTAAAGGTTACATATTTTTCTTAACATTTGTATGTAGATAAGAGGTTTCTCGCTGCCATTATAGTTTTACAATTTTCTTTACAACTTCCATAAGAAATAAATATCAGTTATTTCACTCCTTTAAAAATTTTTCAGATCGGATATCGTCTGTGATGAACCAAAATGACCCATTTCCAATTTAAGCTACAATCAAAATGAGCTATGTCATAAAAACAAAAAAAATGAGAAACATGCTTAAAATGTTAATTAGGAGTTTTTGAAAAGTGTAAATTGTTCTATTTTAATGTTTTTGAATAGTGTAAAATTTTCTGTTTACATGTTTTTGAAAAGTACAAATTGTTCTATTTTAATGTCTTTGAAAAGTGCAAATTGTTCTATTTCAACATTTTTTAAATGTGTTAAAGGATGTATATTTACATATTTTTGAAAATTCCAGAATGTTCTATTTACATATTTTCGAAATGTGCAAAATGGTCTATTTAAATGCTTTCAAGACATATTTACATTTTTGTAGATAGTGCATATCGTTTTTAGCTAAAAATGGAAATGGGTCATTTTAGTTCTTCACAGATGATATGTTTTATATCTTTCAAAAATGCTGCCCATAGATTATTTTGCATCTAAAATGTCAAGCAATGCTCCTTAGGCCCATGTTATTCAATTCGTATACATTTGCCACTATTTTTATTATACATCACTCAAGTATTTTTGCTGTAATGTTGTAAATATATAATACAATTGTATGCCTAGTTCGTTTTTGCGTGTGTTTTTGATAGGGATGTATATTATGACAATTAATAAGAAGTCAGGATAATTATTTTTGTACATACGCGCCGTCCTTTTAACTCGGAGCTAAATTAAGAAACAAAGGAAAATGTTGATATTATGATGCTGATGATGATTTATTATGAATAGTTTTTGTCACCATTTTTATTGTTGACATCCACTTTTCTTGGGACGATGGAATAATTATTAGAGAAGATTTATTGAACTTTTCCTGAGTCTTGTCGGTCTTGTGACACACACAAATGCTGGCTTTTCTTATATTCATACCACAAATACAAACACAAACACTGCCAATGTAGAGTCAACCATTATTAGAGAGTGGGTTCACTTCATTTCAAATTCTATTTCATTCTCCATCTAGGCTAATGTTCTAATATTGTACTGGAGACGTCAAGGGGCCAGGATTTGAATTAAGATACATCTCTCCATTGATTTAACCACACAGGAAATTATTTGAAGTGACAGGGAGATTAAATGGAATCTATAATTTTATGTAGTAATCATATATTCAGACAGTCTTTAACTTTCCCAAGTAAAAAACATTGGACGACAGGATTAATGGAATCACTAATAGAAATCCAACAACCCACTCCACTCCACTCCACTCCATTGAAGCTATAATATCCTACCATTTCCATAAAAAATGTAATAATAATTTTGAAACTGTAAATGGAGATCATTCCTGTAGTATTATGTAGTTACATTTTAAATTTAAACTTTTGCGCTCCCTGTACATATATTTCATATTAGCCTCAAGCCTTGAAAATATATGACGAGGACCAGTATAGTCAGGGCCGGACGAAGGAATTGCTTTTAGGCAGGAATTTGTTTCCATACAAAAATCCCCATTTAGATTTTAATGATGGTGTTCTTTGGTAAAGCAAAATGTTGTATTTACATGTTTTAGAAAACTTTAAAATTTTCTTTTTATTTGATTCAGAAAAGTGTAAAATATTCTATTAACATGTTTTGAGAAAAGTGGAAAATGTTTTATTTCCATGTTTTTAAAATGTACACAAAATTTTATTTCCATGTTTTTTGAAATGTACAAAAAAATTTATTTTGCATGTTTTTGAAAAGTCAAAATATTCTTTTTATATATTTTTACAAACTGCAAAATGTTCCATTTAAATGTTTTTTGAAAATTTAAGCAGCGGGGGCTGCCTGCGCTGGCCGCATTATCCGGATCCGGCCCTGAGTATAGTAGTACAGTACAGTAGTTGCAATTCATTCAATTTCTTTTATATGTGCATACATATGTATATATTTATAAACATTGTTCGATTTCCACAAATCTGATTTATGGTCCATATACTTTTGAAAATTCCAATGGAATTTGATGTCAAACGTTGAAACTGTTTTTCTTTGTCATCCGCCAGCCCTCAGTCCTAGTTCATTACCAATAGCCTCCAAAAAAAAAACAAGACATGGATTTACATGTTTGCTCCAATTTCCATGTCAATTTCCAAGCTGGAATCCAAATTCAAATTCAAATTGAAGCCGTTTCTTTTTTTTTATTATTTGTATGAACATGCCTATAATTTTATTAAACTCAGAGACCGAGACATGCTTGACAGAGGAGCTCATAGGAGAAAGTCTTATTTCGAGATTCCAATTTTTCTTCCTTTTTTCTTCCTTTTTTTCCCCATAGCTCAACGTTTTCTCCCCGCTTTACAGACAGTATAAACAGATATATTTGAAGACTGTCTATACTATGTAAGTACATACAGATTTTTCTACTTTGCATATTTTCCTTGTATTTTATTCGCAAATTCAAATCTGACTCCTCAGTGCTCACTGATCATGCTGAAAAAGGGCAAGGGCTTAAGCCATAGCCATAGTAGTAGACAGACAGGGAGAGTGTAACTGATGTCAGTGCTACATTTAATATATACTTCTTCTTCTGTTTCTGTTTCTGATTGTGACAAGAAGAGAAGAAAAAAATAATACGAGTTGAAAATTTGCAATCTGCAAAAAAAGTACGGAAAACGGGAGGAAAAGTAACGTAGGACTGGAAAACTGGAAATTGAGAGAAATAGAGCTACAAATGCAGTAGACAATGCACACAGGGTCATAGGAATAGCATGTTAGGTTATATAGCCAATTTATAGTTTGTTCTATAGTCTTCCCTTTGTGTGTGTGTGTGTGTGTGTACATTATTGTAGTTTGTAGTTTTTACTTGTTAGTGAAGAGAAGGAAATAAAGTGAAATGGTCTGGGTGAATTTGCAAAGAGGGAAGCAATGTAAAGTTTCGAGTGACAAAGTTTGAGAGCTTCCACATGTGTGTGTGTGTGTGTGTGTGTGTGAGTTTTCTCCATTGTATTATACTTATATGCAATGGTTCCTATATGTATACGGCTGAGGAAACAGACGCATTGCACTACGTATAAGACAGAGAAGAGACTGGTGCTGGGACTGGACTAACTTGGATGTTTGACAAAATGAAGAAGAGATGTGAGCGACATCCGACCCAAGGAAATTGGAAGGACCATCTAATAAAGTCAAATAGGATTGGAGGCAGACAAAATAATGGTCCTGGGATCTTTGTAATAATAAACAAATAATCAAATAACAGTGTCCGGTGTCGGTTTCCGCAGGGCCGGACTAAGGAATCACTTTTAGGCAGCAATATTTTCCATACAAAAACCACTATTTTTGGTAAACAAAAATTTTGTATTTACATGTATTTAGAAAATTTCAAAATTTTCTTTTACTTGATTCTGAAAAGTGCAAAATGATCTATTTACATGGTTTTTAAAAAGTGTAAGATATTTTATATTCAGGTTTTTGAAATGTCCAAAAATTTTTAATTGCATGTTTTTGAAAAGTCAAAATATTCTATTTACGTATTTTAAAAAAATACAAATGTTCTATTTACATGTTTTTTTTTTAAATTCAGTCAGCAGGGGCTGCCTGCGCTGGCCACATTGTCCGGCCCTGGGTGTCCGGTGTTAACACGTTAAAATTTAAATAATCTTAAATTGAAACTGAAATGCAATCTAAATTACATTTTTAAACTTGCATTTTGACCTAATATTGGCATGACTATAACATTATTACTTTGGCCAAAATAAATGTCACTGTAAAATTCAATCTTTTGCATTCGGCAAAAATTCAAAAAATATTTCTAAAAATCTGCGTGTGTTCTCGGCCTCGGTCGGATAAGGGGTATAGCGCATAATTTGTATGTATCTATGGTATCCTCTAAGCATGTAAAGTTAGATTTAATTAATTCTAAGCTGTTACATACCGTCCGCAGGACGGGCCGCTTTACTTTTGTAAATGTATAATATGTAGAGTCAGGTCATATTGAGATCTACTGTGCATGTGTATCTAGTCTATAGCTCTACGCCTACTACTAGCAACTATAGCTAGCCAATGAGTCCTGCCTCTTGGTCTCTTCATCTTGAGTCTTACACACGGACACACTCACTGTACTTGGCTCCGGCTTTGGTCCCGGTCCTAGTTCCAGTTCCGGGGGGCTTCTCCATAAGGACTGGACGAGGAAAATTAGATATACCTTTCATTGTCCTCCGTTTGTTTCTTCCACTTCCACTTGGGCTACTTTCCCTCAGTCAGTTTCCTCGTGGACTCGCTGTATCTGTTGGAGTAGGGAGATTGAACTAAATCTGAACCTTAACAGGACGACTTAAAAATACAATTTTATTGGTGTTGTTACTGGCACTGGCACTGGCACTGGAATTGGTGTGCCAGGGGTCACATGGCATGGGATATGGGGAGGAGGATCTAATGAAAGTAAAGGGAAGGATGTGGGATGTCGACGGAAGGCACGGAGCATATAGCTTGAAGCTAACTAAATATAAGTGTAACGTATAGAGTGGTAGGTTAGACTCTCACTCACTAGTCAGTTGATTTTTTAGAATAGGATGAGATCGTAGCGTGTGGAAAGACGAGCGGAAGAAAAGGAGCAGGAGATACACTCTGCCTATCTGATCTATCTGATCTGTGAGTACAAGAAATAATAGTGAAGACAAAAGGGAAAAGCACCAGCTCTGTAGTCTGTAGTATACACCTTGTTAAATTTTAAAACTTGACATTTTCTTTCTCTATAGCCAAGTGTAGCATTTCCGTGACCATATGAGTGTATACCTCAGGCCTGACTAGTGAGACTGGGATTCGTTCGGCAACGGTTTCGACAGGCATACGTACAGCATTGCTCACGGGAATGACTGTCATTGCCGTTGCCGTTGTCGTTTTTCTCAAGTAGGTTCTTCCTATGTACGCAAGATAACGACAACGACAACGATGTGCGTATTATTCGCATTCGAATTCTTCCACCTCTTCTCTACCTATATACAAAAGGTACACGCATAGTAAGCATAGCTATACCTGCGATGTAGTAAGGGCCAGAGCCAGAAACCAGCTACATATCTGTACAGACATGAGACAGGTACAGGTGCCTATATCAGAGAGGGTGTAATGTCAGTTTAGGAATATAATTATATATATTCGATTATATTGGATTTGGATTGCTGAGCCAGATCGCTTTCCCTCTCACTTCCTTTTTTTTTACTTACTCACATGTTGTGAGGACAGGATTTGGACTATTGGCAGTGGCAGTCGCACTTACTCGGACTCTGAACTGGGACTGGAGTCGCTACGTTGGGACTGGGATGTGGACCATTGACATCCACAATTCTAGACAGACACTCAGCATGATGTAGATTGTGATTGTAGCGTGGATATTGAGGGAGATAGAGGAAGTTTATTACTCTGGAAGCTATTGGAACTCTCTGTATATAGGTAGGTAGCAAGCAAAAATTCCAGCTCTATTTCTAAGAGACTGGCTGACTGAGAGCGGGAAGACGGGGAAGAAGAAGGTCGCTTATGGGTTGGGTAATTCAACGTCGGATCTAGTTCTTTGGCTGTGTGTAGATTTCCTATATGTTTATGGGACATGGACCAGCTGATCGTGAGAGGACGTGGAATTGTTGGAGGTTGGAGTGTTGGTAGTGTTTTAAAAGGGAAATGTTGGAGTCGTCGGAAAAGGGTGGAATATGGTAATGAGGATTCCAACCGATTTGGATGGAGTAGATAAGCTTATTTTCCATCCGTACATAATATATCCACTTCTATTTACAGTTTACACTTGGTACTCCAACATAGTGGTGTAGTGGAAGTCGTAGCCGTAGTTGTAGTCGTTCTCGTTGTCGTTGTCGTTCTCGTTCTCGGCACATCGCATTAGGCCCTATATGACTTTATACATGTCTGCCTACGCACTCTCTACACATATTAACCCCGTCAGCTGAGGAGCATCTCCTGATCCTTACATATGACTCTCCAACGTTGTATTTGTGTGAACTCTGTTGTGTATAGATACTTTTTATAGTGTGTAGCCAATACCGGTATCGGTGCCGGTGTCGGTGTCGGTGCGGGTGCGGGTGCCGGGACTGGTCCCAATCTCCCAGTACTTTTACTCCTCCATAAATGTGTGCATCGTCACCATTTAGGCATTTCACATTATTTCCTTTTTTACACGAGACCTCCTCACTTGTTCAGCCTTTTTTATGTCTTTACCCATCCCTTTGAAATATGGACGGGAAACTTTCCCTCCGTTAGTTCCCGTACAAGCTATTCCGGTTTACCAAAGTACCAGTCGTCGCTCTGCCTCAAGTCTGTATCACAATAGCCATGCCAAACTCCCCTACTACAACTCATCTTTGTGGGTATTGCATAATCAAACCAAACAAACCAATCTCGACATCCAGATCCAATACCAGGACCAGTACCAGTACCAGTACCAGGGCGAGTAGTGCGGATGCATTTCATGCAGTTGGAGGGCAACCCAATATACCTGCAACTACATATTTAATGATATACTTTATACAAATTACAAGAGCTCCGTTCAGTGCAAAAGAGATAATGGATCGGATGGTAGAAAATGACGCTATTTGCATTTCCAAGTTTGTTTTCTGTCTCAAAATTCAAGTAGTGGATGTAAAAGCTGTAAGCTGTAAACTGGAGATATACATATTGTGAAACGTATAACATATAATGTAATGGTAACGGCAACGGCAACGGTGTGACGGTAGGAGTAACAGTGGGCTCTTCACGACTAGCTCCCATTGGTATAAGTATCTGTCTGGCCTATGTCACTACATCTATAAAATTAAAATACAAATAAACCTATGCAGACAGGAAGGGCATCGGATCGTCACTACTGTATTTATGTATATTTTACAGCTGCAGTCTAAACTCTAACTGCCACTATACCACTGAGCCTGAATGCAGTCCAAAAAGATACCCAATGCATTTCTACTGTGCTGTTCCACAATATGTAATTTAAATGTGTGTATAGCTTTATAGCTACAGTTTATATATACAGTAGAATTTTTTCTGCCCTAGCAGATTTTGAATGTAAATATTACATCTATGTAGGTAGTTACATGGAGGAGTTGAAAGTTGATTCATTCACTGGATTTGACTAATTCATCTCTCTCATCTGGTCTCGGGATTTGAAGTCTCTCCATTTGGAATTTACTTTGTTGACGTTTGAATTTAGAATTTACCATTTACATTGGATTGTACTTTGGGAGCTCAAGCCGAGTCTAATTTGTTCTTTATAGTGGATAATCATGTTGGGCGTAATTGGCTGGAGTACACCATGTATATAGTATGTACAGTATAGGCTTTGACTTGAATTTTGAATTTTATTTCAGTTATTATAGCACAATATATATACGATGATAGGATCTAAATGGAAATCAAATTTAAAATCCAGCGTTACATATTATAATTCTATTGTCATGATACGGTACATACCATATCATGAGTTATGTATAACATTAGTATGCAATGTTATGTAAACAACATTGCATACGAGTTAGCTTCAGTGCGAGCTACACACTGAGCTAATCAGTACAGTAAAACCATCGAACGAACAACTACCTACCTAATAAACCAACTACCAACTACTACTGTCTACTACTAACTACTTACTGCACTCATTATACTACATTCATTCGTTCGTTCATACACACAGTTACCCGCATTGTACCATTTACCTCCACTTGCCAAGTCACCCTTACCAACTACGATTAAGTTTTCCCTCAGGAGCTTAACACTGGCGGAGAGTGCGGGTTTTTAGCTTTTCAGTTAAAATAACGAAACCCAATATTTTAAAAATAATTTAACGCTAATATTATTAAACTGTAAATAACCTAGGAAACTATAAAATATTAACACTTAAGTGATTCAGTGCGCCATTGTGACGAAACCCACTGATTAAAATAAAATAAATTAAATTAAGTAAAAAGACAGAGAACTAAGACTATAATCCCATGCATAAGTTAAGTGCAAATGTTTATTTCTCGTAAAAGTGCACAAACAAAAAACTCAGAGACAAATAAAAGTGAAGTGCTAGCGCCCCATAGTGCTCCACACCCATCAACACAGGTACTAGCTAACGCAATAGCACCACATTGTTGCAGCCATCCAGATTATATTCGACTTGTACATTTACATTTTGGTGAATACGTGTGTGAAGAGACAATATTAAGAACTGAATGCGTTGAGCAATACCCGTTTTTACGGCTACCATTACATCAACTTCCATCAACACCCAAACTTTCCAACCTTCCAACTCCGCGGCAGCCAATTATTGACACCCCAGTAAATCACGAGAGGAGTGTACAAAGACGATTTGAGAGACAATTAGACGAGACAATCCAAGCTTTGGACGACAACTTACAAGAGTGCTCAGACGACACCTTTTCCTCCGGAGCCGAGACAACCCTCACATCAGCTGAAGCCCTTTCACCAGAGCTTGTTGAGACCTCTATTATTCAAGAGGATTTCAACCCTGTCCAGCCACCAACTCGGGGTTCCAACTCAGAGGAGTCATCACCAGACCAGGTTCAGCCGGAGCCACAAATCGAGTATTCTGAAACATCACTGAGAGAAGAGCTCGACCGTGCCACCCAATTGGAGCAACCACCTGTTGTAGACCCTACCCTACTACCTGACCTCACACTCTCGTCAAATACGGTATGTAAAAATTTTATTGCTAACTCCGAGCATCCGTTAGATGAAGCAATAGCAGTTAAAACACACGAGCTAGAAAATTTAGTAGACTCTGACATTGAAAATCCAAAAAAGAGGAAGCGAGCAGAAGCATTTCCTAAATTAAATTTTGGCAGAATAAGCAAAGTCAAACTAGCCCTATCACCCGAATTAGAGAAAGCAAGAATACGCAAAGCACAACAAGAATTACTAGCACAATTAGTTAATAATTTGGAAGAGGACGAACAGGGCCATTTTCGATTATTTGACGACGAATTTTTGATAGAAACAAGGAGGATTTTCCCTAAAAGAGTCAGTAAAATGGCATTTAAGAAACCCACCCTGCCAATGCCCACGTATAATAAACCCGTATTATACACTCGCGAATTTACCGACTTTCAAACTGAATATACTAGCTACATAACAACCACAGAAATGACCATAACCCCTAGTAAACAACTTTTAAGAATAGCCATTAAAACCCCAGCTGTGCAAGATTGGCTTAGCCTGAACAAAGCAACTATCAACGACGACGAGACGACTTTAGCAAATATATTCATAGCCTTGTTAGCTGTCTGCCCCACCGTCAGAGACCCAGCTGTGTCATTCATTGAGCTATTTAATCAAAAGCAGCAGTGCACAGAAACATCAAATGCATTTTTATTGCGACTTCAGAACGCTTTTGGGGACAATTGGGCAACCGTGCCTGTAGCACAATTATTACAGGTGATCATAACCAACTTACGCGAGAAAGTCAGGGAGTTCATACGAGTACAAGTTCAGCCCACTTCGATTGAAGAATTAAGAGCATTACTCATTCGGTATGACACAACAGATCAGTATGAACCAGGAAGAGCAAGCATAAAACAAGAAGTTGCAACCGTGACGTCAGACCCCAGCATTGAAGCATTAAAACAGACTATTGCGACGTTGACAGCCAAAGTCAACCAACTGACGACACACCAACCACCACGTCAACAAAAAACCAACCAGTCAAATCAACGGGGACCTTCAAATTCATCGAGACGTCAACCCATAGATTGGAGCAACATAAACTGCTATGTATGTCATCAACCAGGGCATGGGCCACGACGATGTCCTCAGAACCAAAATCAACAACAAAATCAGTTGGCAAGAGGAAACCGCAGTCAAAATAATTCACAAAGAACGCAATACCAAAACCAACAATCCCATCAAGGAAATCAAAACCAACAATTTCGTCAGGGAAATTCCAACACATACCTAAATCAAAACCAGAGCGGAAACAACAACAACTCAAGCAATTCCAACTATAAAGGACGGAATTTCATTCCCAACTTTGTTCATCCCAATGCTATTGCAAATCACAACATCAACGGGAATTACTCATCTGTCCCACCACGCAATAACTCAAACCAGGGAAATCAACAACATTTAAACCACTAAGGCGGACGACTAGGCCGAATCGTTCGACGTTCAATATAAGGCCGCCGGAAAATAACAACAATAATTTTATAGATTTAAGTGCAACAATAGTTCAACAACAGAGAAGAGTGAGTCAACGCAAGTATTTTTCGCGTAAACATGACATTCCTGCAACAACAACTATTCAAGCAATCACAACATTAAGAGAGAATGAAGGTTTCCCTTTAACTCTGTTTCTTGATACAGGAGCAGATTGCTCAATAATTAGAGAAAATGTAGCAAGAAAATTGGGAGCAACAATTCAAATGACCAATGACATCAGCATCTGTGACTACGGCCAACACCCAATTCGTATTATAGGGAAAGCAGTAGTCACTATACAAATAAATGGGCATCCAATTACACATGAATACATAGTCGTTCAAGAATCTAAACACTAAATACTAATAGGTGAAGATTGGTTTACTAAGTTTAGAGTAGTTTTGGATTTTATAGACTGCACCATGTCGTCTGAACATTTTGGTGTAGCATCAATGACTAATGCAAGGAGGCCGGCCACCCAGGACTTGGAGCAGTTCAAAATGCAACAGGTTCAGAATACGCGACCGACCTACTTACATACACAGAGTCAAACACCTTCAAGGAGCCAAGTGCGCACTAACTCCGAGGAGCACCAAAATACAGGAAATTTGGAAACAAGGCGAAGCGCTGGTGACGATCACGCTATTTATACGCAACAACGAACTCAACCACAACAGACAACCCAACCTAAATTTCATAGAAAAACGATTACTTTGCGACAACACAAACCTACTCAAGTCGGAGCCCTCAAAACTAGAAAAAATAAACGCACACGAGTAGTGCGACTACATGCCTCTGAAAAATCAACAGTAGAACCAAATTCAATAGCAGATATTCCCATCTATGTTATGTATGGTTTGCGAGAATTACGACAGGTTCCTTTTACTGCTATTTCTATAGGCAGCAAGGATTTTAAAGGACTCGTCATACCCGAATATTTAGTATCCAACAACACTGAATTTATGCGTGTCATAAATTTTACAGAGGAACCAATTACTATTCCAGCAAAGGCTGTCGTCTCTACAGCAGAAATTACTGACTATAAGATGCTGGAGTTTCACCAAATCAACTCTATAAACACCGTTACAGATTCAGGCAACCAGGCACAGACCAGCACAATACCTATCTATACAGGGGAAGAATTAGAAAGAGAAGTGAGCAAGGTTGCTTTTGCTCCAACATTTAGTCCGGAGGACTTGGAAAAATACCAAAATTTAGTGAAGACCCACCAGAAAGCATTCATGTTTAGCCGTACTCCTATGGGCGCTTACCCTCATGCCAAATATAAAATCGAATTAAAGGACCCAACACCATTTCAAATAAGAGGCTTCCCACAATCAGAAGCTCAGCATATAGAGATAGAAAGGCAGATACAGGAACAACTAAGAGACGGAACCATTCGGGAATCAACATCAGAGTTTTCTAGCCCTTCATTTTTAGTAAAGAAAAAATCCCCTGACCCCACGAAACCCCAGTTCAGAGTGGTAAACGATTATCGGAAATTAAATTCTCAAACTAGATCCCACGTGTTCCCACTACCTTTAATTAACGACATCATTCACCGTTTTAAAGGGAAGAAAATATTCTCAGCACTGGATTTGCAGAGTGGCTATAACCAAGTGATGCTGGACGATGAATCTATTCCACTCTCAGCGTTCAGCACACGACACGGACACTACGAATGCCTCAAGCTCTCATTTGGTATGAGCAATGCACCCGGATTTTTCAGCCGAATGATGATCCAGCTACTAGGAAACCTACAATATAAGGAAGTACTCCATTATCTGGACGATATTATTGCGCCAAGTGAGGACGTAGATTCCAACATAAGTACGTTAGGCAAAGTCTTCCAGCGACTGATCGACAACAACCTGCGCCTAAAACCGTCAAAATGCAAACTGGGATTCAAGGAGATAGAAATACTTGGATTCCTTATTGATGAAAACGGCAGAAGGCCAATACCCGAATATGTAGACTCTATTAGAAAAATTAAACCACCTAAGTCTATTAAATTGCTACAGTCGTTTCTTGGGAGCATTAACTTCTATACAACCTTCGTCCCAAATTTAGCTAGCATTGCGAGACCACTCCACGCTCTACTAGTCAAAAACACACCTTACGTATGGAGCACTGAATGTCAGGAGGCATTTGAAAATCTAAAAGTAGCCCTAACTACAGCACCTATTCAAGCTCATTTTGATCCAGCTCTACCCACCACCTTGAGGACCGATGCATCCACAGGAGGACTTGGAGCTTGTCTGTTTCAAACTCATGTACTACCTAATGGACAACAGATGGAAAAAATTGTGGCTTGCATTTCAAAAGCCCTCACCAAAGAGATGAAGAACTATCAAGTGCCGATTTTGGAAATGGAAGCCATTGTGTGGGCTTTAAAGAAATTCTCCCATTTTTTGAAAGGAATTCCCTTTGCCATACAAACAGATAACAGCACACTTCCATCCCTACTTACATCAAAAAGGAAACCTATGACTCCTAAACTGTTTCGCCAGGCAATGGTCCTTGCCGAATTCAACATAACAAATCTAAGCCATCTAGCAGGAAAGCTCAATTTTCTTCCGGACTTATTATCTCGAGCAGCTGTGTCCAACATGGATCTGTCCATATGGAATATCACAACCGGTCCGTTGTCAGAGCAAGATCAAAAATTCAGACAACAACAACGAGAGGATCCTGAGCTAGCAACCATTATTAGTAGACTAGAAAATGGCCTATTAAATTTCAATAATTATATACTAATTAATGGAATGTTATTTTTCAAAAGTTCGGACCCAAGAGGCCCTCATTCAGTTCCTGTTATGCCAAAATCCGGTCGAGGCCAGGCTCTGCATAGTTTACATACCATGGAGCTCGGAGGCCACCTCGGAATTAAGAAAACACTCCACAGACTACACCAAAGAATATTTTGGCCCAAAATGAAGGATGACGTCAAAGAGTACATAAGGACCTGCCACCAATGCCAGTTCAACAAAACACCACGGATTAAACCTGCAGGGCTCTTTCAATTTATTGAAATTCCCACCCAACCGTTTGAACGAGTGCAGATAGATTTTGCAGGTCCAATTTCCACCTCAACATCCCAAAACCGATACATACTAACAGCCGTCGACTACTTGACAAAATTTCTAATTTGCAAGACAGTACCAAACTGTACTGCCAAAACCACCGCTAAGTTCATTACAGACGAGATTGTCGCGAAATTTGGAACACCGAAATACCTTCAGTCAGATAACGGAAAATCGTTCCTAAACGAGACCATCTTGGAACTCAACCAAATTCTAGGCTTCACACACATAACCTCGAGTCCCTATATGGCTCGGACTAATGGAGCAGTTGAATCAACACATGACGTTCTGATGGAAATGATTCGCTCATATGCTATGAAAAATAAGAGAAAATGGGACCAGGCAGTACCATCCTTAACATTTGCCTTAAACTCATCTATTCACTCTACCACAGGCCAGACACCTTTCTTTGCTCTATTTGGCTGGGAGCCAAGACTCCCCATCGACTCTGAACTTCCATTCTTGAGGGAGGAACAGACCATCGACTTTCATCAGCATAGCCGTGATGCAAGGGAGATGGCTAAGCTAGCAATCGAGCACGAACGGGCTAAGTGGGCTACTAGATTTAACGCTAGTAGACGAGAGGAAAAATTTGAAGTTGATGACCTGGTATTGTTGCGGAATAAAAAACGTGAAAAAGGCACATCTAAAAAATTACTTTCTATTTTTGTAGGTCCATACCTAATTGTTGAGGATGTTGGACTAAATAACTATAAACTGGAAGGACGGTATAAGTCTAAGCTAATTCAGTTCAACGTAAACATGGAAAGACTTCGACATTATTACGTGAGGCGTGGAGAGATTATACCACCAAGGAGGCAAACACAGCAGCTTCTGGGAAATGATGTATGTGAGGACAGACCTAAACCCACCGATGAGGAGGCTACCTTGAGAGGACCACCCCACACACTGGCAGATTCGGGCCCGTCCTCCTCCCAGGATCCGGAACCCTCTACCTTGTCTCCTTCATCGCCAGCAACAGCAGTGCCCTATACCTACCACTCTCAACCGCCTAGGCTAAATCCACCACAATGTACATATGACCCACCTACCACCATGCCTATACTCACGCCGCAACGACCTACTTTATCTGGTTATCAACAGCTATTTACACCAACACAACAACATCAACCTACAGTAGTGACTAATTACCAACATCAAAACCCTAATTTTAGTAATATAGTTAAGCGAGGACCTGGTCGCCCAAAAGGATCTAGAAATAATAATTTATTGGATACGATAAACGACAAGTATATAATAAATAAAGACAATATCCGTAGACTTAAAAGTAATAATAGTGGCTAAGCCATAAATTTGTAAATATATTTTGAAATTTTTAAATCATTATATTTATATATAGAACCAAACTATCAAGGTGGATACTGGTATCTGACAGTGTTTCGCTACTCTTTGGTCTATTTATCCAACGCAGACACTCCAACCACCCCAGCTAGTACCAAACGGTTGCTGTGTCTCAGTGACTATTCACTGCAGGGCCGAATTTCACCCGCGATATAGCAAAAATCGTGACAATTAAAATAAAAGTCGGCCCCATTAAACAGGTGGACAGAATAGTCGAGCTAGGTTGGGAGTGCGTTTGGAAGGTCAGTCCTGTTTTCGCACATACTGTGTTAGAACACGGATCGCTCTGAATTTAGTTGATAACTATATTTTTATTTTATTTTTAAATTAATTGAAACAAAGAACCTACTAAATTGTCTTTATTCAGTACATACTTGACGGTTAATAAGTAAGTTAATCTTTAAAATAGTTATAATTTTTTATTTTTGATACGAATGATCACTTTTGACACCTCATAGAGGTAACGTACTATGCTATATACCTTTAGGTATTTTTTGTTTTTTACTTTAAGTTATTTTGATTTCATGTCTGTATTTAATTTTGACTAGGTACGGTAATTTGCAATAACTCGGGACAAGTTACTGCCCACCTAAGTATAACATAGTTAAGGAATGAAACTTATTGTAATTAAAATTTGCCAAACTAATTTAATTTGTATTTATATTGTTTGTTTTAAAAAAACAGGTTGGTTTGCCTATTCTATTTTTAATTTTAAAATAGAATGTCGATATGTTTTCATAATTATCTGAGTACATACATGAAGAGATAGTATATACGCTGACAAGTTCAAGGCCGCCACCTTGACTTTGAGGAAATCAATGTACGTAACGTCTATGGGCTAGGCCCTTTTTTTTGAAATTATGTTAAGTTAACTTTATAGTTTTGGCGTGACCGAGTGTAACTGGAACGCAACGAGGTGCCCACACGCCCCGTCGCGAATATCCACCCTTCTGAGGGACTCGGTACCACGACCGTGTTTTGAGATAGATACCATCGAAGTTGACATTGGTACATACAACACATTCATTTATAATAATAATAGTATATAATAATAATATATAGTTCATAAAGTCTGTTTACCACAGCTACTGATGTTTTGAGCTGAAAAACCATAATCAAAAAATCTCCCATGGGAAGAGACAAAAATTAGTATATGTATTTAGTCATATTTAATTTTAATCCAATTAAAATTTTGTTTATTATAATTTTGTAATATATTTATTTTTAAATTTTTGAATACTATATATAAGGGATGTTTTAGTAATTAAAAGGGAATGTACCTGTTAAACAAGTGGGTCGAATAGTCCTCACATCACATGATGATGGTTACGTAGTCCGGCCGGTTGCGTCACCACCCTCTCGGGTCAGGTCACCTGAAAAAATTTAAACAAAACTCCGTACGGAGGCCAAAAATATTAATTTTATGAATTTTATAGTAATTACGCACAACGTGCCAAAAAATATTGTATTGATGGTTAACTGTATTTTAATTAACAATTTTTACTTAAATTACAACATACAACGATAATTTTACTACATAGACATAAGTATTTATAAAGTATGTATGTATTTTTAATATTGTCTTATATTACCTGTATTTATGCTTAAAAATCCAATTCGGGCTTTAGTCAGTCCGGAAACATTGGGTCACACTGTATTACACTTAGATACACTTAGTCGGATCCGCCATGGTCGAAAACCCCGTCTAAAACCAACAGTAATGTAATTCGGGGCAGTAATTTTGAAATGAGCCATGGGGCTCCTTATTTGTAATTTTAAAACGCGTATATACCAATTTTGAAATTTACGTAACATTTTTGAAAAAATTAATTTGGAAATTTTATTTAAAGTGTCAGATGCAGAAAATTTTTGTGAATTTTTTCATACCCACCTCGACTTTGTACTCCTCCGATTTTCGGAAATATTGGGGGAGGGGGGAAGGTCTTGACTGCGTCTTGACTCCGGCCACAATCGTCAGTTGAAAAGAATGAATTTAATGTATGTAATATTCATGTGATTTTGTATGTGTATTTAATCAATGCTTTTTATGCAGTCGAAAGATGTCTACGATTTCGCGCCTATTCTGCAGTTTTGCATTGACACGTAATTTTAGCATTAGTTATTAGTCTATACATAAGTTCCATTTCATTTAGCGTTAAGTTTTAAGTACCAGTAGACAGTAAAAACAATTTATCGTTCCTTCTTATGAGGGCGGTGTGTCATGATACGGTACATACCATATCATGAGTTATGTATAACATTAGTATGCAATGTTATGTAAACAACATTGCATACGAGTTAGCTTCAGTGCGAGCTACACACTGAGCTAATCAGTACAGTAAAACCATCGAACGAACAACTACCTACCTAATAAACCAACTACCAACTACTACTGTCTACTACTAACTACTTACTGCACTCATTATACTACATTCATTCGTTCGTTCATACACACAGTTACCCGCATTGTACCATTTACCTCCACTTGCCAAGTCACCCTTACCAACTACGATTAAGTTTTCCCTCAGGAGCTTAACACTATTGAGTTGAGATTTTAAATAACTACTCTCAGAGATTTTGTACGTGGATTTATGGGGGATGGGGATTTGGGGATGCGTCAGGGTCGTAATATTTGTTTTTCAAACGTGGACAGATTTTCTTGTGGACATTGAGTTTGGACATAATTAGTGCTTCAAACTTGTAGCTGCGGGACAGCTAAGCAGTGTCCGGCAGCAGCTCCATAGTTTCAGTTAGTCAAAGTAAGACTGACTCGCACTGATCCTAATTGGAGGGTAATCGTGCGTGGGCTGTAGCTTTTGGAACCGGTACCGGTCCCGGTCTCATCCAAGTCAGATATAATATGATATGGCATAACTCAATCAGTCCGGTCAAAATCTGTGGCTGGAGTGTTGCTAGTAAATTTTGATGGTGAGTAAATATCCATGTCACAAGTCGCGCCCACTGTACTTTCAAAACTATCATTTTCCTTTTCTCGTGTGTTTATCTTGCAATTCAATGTGATGTGATGTAAAATAGGCTGTACATAGCTGTACTGGGACTACTGTCGGAAAAGAATTCACAAGAGAGCTGACGATAGAAATATCAGTAGTAGCAATAGTGATCGTGGTTTTGGTTGGTTGGTTGGTGTTGGTAGTTGGTGTTGGTATTGGTAGTGGTGGTGAGAGTGAAAATGTAGCCAAAATTGAACGAGATAGTTAAAGAGATAAAATAAAAATGTCTAAAAAAAATAAACCCTATATCATGACCACTATAAGTACGTGGTGACACTCCAGGCTTGTGTCTACTCTTCTACTATCTGTGAACTCTAAATCCATTGCCAATTGCCTTTCTGTAGAACTGTAGGACTGTAGTGGAAGTTGACATAGCCATTGATTTTGCTGTTTCTGTTTCTATTACTAGTATAGTATAAATTAAATTTATTTGTAAAACCAAAACCTCACCGGGCCCAATACCGGTACCGGGACCGGAACCGGGCTTTTCCAAGTCTAAGTCGAAGTCGACATCGACGTCGATGTTGATCAAAACACAATGGGAATTTAGAGAGACAAATAAGTATTTGTTGTAGTTGTAGTTTGCTGAATTCGAATCTCCCAAATATGGCAATTTGTTGTGACACACTGCTATTTGCATAGAAATAGAAATAGATTTCAATCCAGGATCCAGTCTCAGTCTAAGCGTAAGTATGGCCCTTGTTCAGAATTTTACTGTCAGCTGTATATAGGCATGTAGAAAAGTCGATTGGTTCGAAATAACACAAGTTTGCATTATATTACCGTAAACAAAAGTCTTCCCTCATTTTCTCAACAACTTGAGGATAATAGAGATGTAGGAGAGAGAGAGAGAGAGAAGGTGAGGCTCAGTAATGGCACTGGCACTATCGGTCTGGGTCTGGAGATGAAACAAAAGTAAATAGGAAATAACTCAACAAGATCTAGAATTCTAGAATCCTTCTAGATTCTTAGATGTACTGATACTCATATTATACCTACAAATAGTCCCAAAATGTGGAATGTACATAGATGCACTTTGTGATAAAAAAAAATAGTACAAAAATGTAGACAATCGTAGGCCGTAGGTACATGTTGACTGTAGAAGTAAACTTTGTGACAATCATGTTAGTTTGTATTTGTAGTTTTCTATTGTTTTCTTCTTCTTTTCCTAGCATTGACTTGGGCTGAGGCCCAATTGACTATTTTCTATACATAGCTAAACAGACACACACACACACACACAAAAGATAAAAAATATTTTGTACAAAAAAAAGTGTAAGTCGAAAAATATAAGTTAGCAAACTCTCCAATACTTTCTCCACTCCTTCCCCAAGAAGTCAATGTGAATTTACAGTAGAAGTGAATTTTGCGAAGTCTACGACGTCGTCGACATTCGTCATTCATCCGGATTCGTTCCACAGTACAGAAGAAAAACGAAGGAAGAAACTCAAGCTCAAGTGGAAATGAAATTCCTTAATGTCTTTATCTCCATCTTGGATAAAGGAACAACTCAGAGTGAAAGAATCTGATTTCCTTATAGCGTTGTTCTTATATGGTCTTGGCTTTATTCTAGGTTCCAGTTCCTCTTGTTCTATTTATGCTATTTTTCAAGTTGTTGTTGTTTTGAAAATCTTTGGGTTGATTCGATTTTAGATAGAATATTTACAAGAGTTTTCCCCCACAAAAGGGATTTACGTACTTGAAAAATAAAACAAAATATTGCTAAACAGGCGGATAGATCACGCCCAGAGACTTAGAAAAATGCAAAAATCGCAAAATTAGAAAATAAATTTGGAATATTGTAAATTCCAAATTTTAAATTCAGATTACTTTAAAAAAAACAATCCTTACATGTCTATCCAATGGGCCTACAACAGTACACGGGACTTGGCCTTTTTCCTTAGCATTCCTAAATGAAAAAAAATTAATTAATCACCGCAAAAGTTTAAATTTTAAATGGCAAACCTCTTTAAATAAATCCTCAGTAATAATAATAGGGCTGAATGCCGTGAGTGGGAATTTCAAATATCATATTCTTAAACTAAAGTTCTACCAGTCCAGGTCCAGGTCCAGATGCAGACCCCCAAACCAGATTCTATTGTACAGAGATCATAACCTATAACCATAACCATCACACAATCCTTGGCTGATGCCTTCACAATTTACAATGAACATTTTAGTTAAAGGGGAAAAAGCTTGATTTCCAAGTATCAAAAAAAGTCTCTATAGGTGCATCATCATCATCTTCATTTTATTTTTATTTTCTTCTCTTTTCACTCATATCTTAACGCTTGACAAATTCCATTCCGCGGTTTTCCCATTGACTGTAAAACTTTTACTTGACTAAATTAAGCACTATATACTGTGACTGGGACTGTGACTGGGAGGGAGTGAGTGCACAAGAAAAAAATAAAAAGTAATGAGGAAAGGTCAGGAAGGAAAGTCAAAGATGTCAGGATTAATATTCAAGAAAAGTATATTTATATATACGCTAAAAGAAGTGTCATAGAATATTTTAAAAATTCCTACTGTCTCTCCTGTCTACTGTAATAAAATACAAAATCCTTTTTTTTATATTTCCCATTTTCAATTTCAAGCTTCTGCATTCATTTTCGTTGCAATTTTGTAAATTCTAAAGAAAGGGAAGAGACACACACACCACCTCAATTATTAATTTTTCTTGGACTTGGACAAGGCAAATTAAAAGCCAAAAAGCATAAGAATTTCAAGAAGTCAATGAAGCAGCTCCAAGACTACGAGTTCAAAAAACAAATTTTCAGATGGGAGATGATACTGTGTGTGTGTGTGAAAGAAAGAGAGAGAAATTGGAGTGAGATAGAGAGAGAGAGAGGGAGAATGCAATTCATTGCAGAGCCATTGCATGCAGCGTTCTCGCGTTATCGTTATGTGGATCGTAATTTGAAATGGTTATCCTGTGGATGTAGAAACGTCCTCAGGGACAAAGTGAGGGAATCACTTAGTGTAGGCTTAAGATATCTACATCTACCTACACACTTCTTCCTACCTCCACATCTTCACCTAGCCAGGTCGCAGACCAGGCCAAATCAAACCATACAGACAGACAAGCAGAACCAGAACCAGAATTCAACTTACTGAATACTGATACACGAAAAGTAGTAAAAAAGATAGAAAAATATAATCGTAAAAGGAAAACCAGAACAGAACGAAAGCTAAAACAAAAATGAAGGTAGAATAAGAAAAAATAATAAGGTTTGTATTGTTCATGTGTATAGATTCTCATAGCCATAGCCCATCCATGCCAAAGGCCATGAGGCTAATGAACGTCTAGATAATATACTTTATGGGAGATAATAGGAGCCATTGTATTTAATCGGACTGAATGATTCTCATTGTCAACGAAATGCATTTCATTGAGAATTATTATGACATTTTCTCAGCCGTTTGCCGTTTCAACAACCACTATTTCCCGTTTTCTCTGTCAGTGTTTGCTTTCTCGAGCCCATAATGCTGAATGCTTGTGTTAATAGTCAAAGAGAGAGACGGGCTATGGATTGCATTGCATTATTCCTACACCTACGCTCAGGCTACTATGCTATTAAACTGAGGCCTACAATGAAAAGTGTATAGAACACTGTGTGAAGAAGACTTAGCATTGTGTGTAGATGACAAACTACTTTGGTGTCTGTTCAAATATGCAATGAGTGCTCTGCTTGATTGTCCATCTTGATCTTGAAAGGGGAAAATAGTCGCACTTTCAAAGTTTATTCAAGGTCTTGATGATGATGAACAGAACAGAACATATGAAGACAGAAAAAATAAGAAATAATTATTTAATTTTTAGCTATTCTGTTTTTGTAGCCATTATTACAAAAATCTATGTGTAGATTTGAGGGGGCATTCGCTCCTACTTGAATAAAGTGCTAAAGCAATGAAAACATAAATTAGAAAGAAACTGTTATTATTTAATCGCAGAGCCATTGATGATTTTAAAATGGTCAGTGTGGCCAAATGCACTGAATTTTGTACGTGATTATAGTGCCCAAAACTCTGTATATTTCAAGTACCTAGTCATATTATTTTTAGAAAAATATCAAATTTTATGTAGGTAGGTATAGGTAAAAATATTTTTTATTCGAATAAAACCAATATAATATAAACAAGCCACTATTATACAGATTTTCCATTTCTTGCCAAGTCTTGTACTGTATTTTGTACGTGGCCGTTTTCGAACTCCAAGTAGAAATTTCGATTGTAAGTGTCACCGTCATCGGCACCGGCACCGGTGAGGCTAATAATATATTATGAGAATGATATATTACATTATACACAAAATGACATATGTGTCATATATGTGTCCTGCTAAACCGCCTAAAATTCCTGAAAGGTACTTTTATCCATTCTGTAATATTTGACTGTTGAAATATTTGGGAGTTGTAGATTTTATAGAGTTAATAGTTGGTCCTTTGTAGTGGAGAGTCTCTCTTGTTGGTTTGAAGTTTTGAAGACTGGACAAAGTCAGACTCGCATTGTGTGTTCTGAATGGAATAAAGAAAAGTTTAGTGGGGAAGAGGAAAAGGAATAGCGGGATGCTGCTGGTGCTGGTTGAGTGAGTGAGTGAGTGAGCTGGTCCTGGTCCTGGTCCTGGTCCTGGTGGCTGGCAATGCATGATGATGGTGATGGTATGATGATCCGTCTCTGTTCTGGTTCTGGTCTGCTTTGTTGTGTGCGTGTGAGGTAATGGATTGGGAGGGGGACATTGGAGAGAAGATTGATGAATGGTATTGGGAGATGAATAGATGTGGGATCATAGGATCACCAGATGAAGAACAGACCAGCAGAGGCGAAACCGAAAGAGAGACTCAAGACGACCAAGAAGACGGCAAGGACGAATGACGATGAAGACGACGACGAGGATGACGATGACGATGGTCCTCGTCGTCGTCGTCGTCGTCGTCAAGGAGAAAAGAATTGAACGTCCCACGTCCTCCGACCTCCCTTCCCCCTCCCTTCTCCATTGTGAGTTCGTACCTCACATTATACTACTGTATCTCTATGAGCTCAAGTGTGATCACACGCTTTTCATTTATTTCGTTTTCATCCTTTACACACTCTTTTTCAATAGAACGACGACTTACTTTTCTATGCTCATACTTTAGGATATAGACACGGCTATAGTGTGAATGTGGGATAATGCTATAGCAGTTTATTGTATTCACTTGCAAATAATACGAGAGCCTACACGGCCGCACGGTCTGTGTAGTGCATTCATAGGAAGGTGCAGTTTTGAGCCAGCTTTATCTCTAGATACGCATCTAATGCACACAACAATTCTCTCAGCTCATTATGGTAATCATTTTGATAGCTATATATTTTTGAGGTTTTATTCTAAACCGAAAATGTCCAAAAATATTCCTAAAAAAATAATGCCTAATTACTACTACTACTGTCTATACTATACTGCTCTAACTAGTGCTAGTATTAATTATATTGAAAGCGAACAAGAACAAAAACACTTGTTGGAATTGGTAATTTAAAAAAAGACAAGTATCCAAAATCACATGCAATATTCTATTCAAGTACCTACCTACAAGTTGAAGTTGACAGGAAATTGTACAATTGTAGATAGATGTCATGTTTTGTATCTTCAAGTCTTGAAATGGAAATGGAAGTAATATTGCCTTTCGTGTTATAGTATGTGTTCTGGACATACATAGTTGGAGAGAGATGGACAGCTAACAGGAATCCAGACCAGAGCAGAGCAGAGCCAGAACCAGAGCGAATTAAGTGACAGTCAACAGTGTAGTTAGAGTAATAGTAGTGGAAGGGATAGAAGATAGAAACAGAAATTGAGAAAGTGGAGAAGTCTCGGGCTCGGAGGGCACAGCTGTAGCTGTTGATTTCTTATTTGACTGGAGCTGGAACTGGAACTGGAACTGGATGTGAGATTTTATCAAGTACAAGATATATCCGTTTCTCCTAGAATGAAATACGCAGCAAATACCAGTGTACACGAACAATCTCCAATATAGTACATTATTCAACCAGGACCCTGGACCAGTACCAGTACCAGTACCAGGAAACGCAACGAAACCGAAAGCTATGTAGTATGGATAGCTTTTATTTCTAGTATGCATATACTAGTATATAGGTAGGCACTCTGTATTTCCGTAGTAGTGAAAAAAATTGTCTGCTGAACTATACAAACCCTAAAGGCAAGTGAAATCGCAGTAAGATTGAATTCAGAATAAAACAAACCCTACGCCTCCAACTACACACACACACAACCAACCATACTTTTATTTCTCCTTCTTTTGTAAATTTTATTTTCTACTCACTAGATATATGTATATAGACGTATGAACATGTGTCCATTTATCTTCTCCTTTGCGTTTTAATTCTTTTTTTCCCTCCCGCCATTTTTCTCATGTCTTCCTTCCTATCGCTCTGTACACTTGAGTAAATTAGAAAATTACCCACAACGGTCTTGACTGCCGGGCCATATCTTACCCTTATATTCACTTCATTGGGACAGAGTTTTCTTTAAATCTCGAAACTAAATAAGCTATAAGGAAGGCTACAGGCACAAACTACCTACCGCCAATCGGTATAAGGATATGCATTCAACTACATAATATAGGTATAGACGCTTCTTTTACACTGAGCCAGGCCATGATTGTCTTGAGGATCAAGTTTTCTCTTCTTTTTTTTGTGAGCCGCTCTTGTCGTTGTTACATTGCACTTCTGCGTAATGAAACGAGAGGGAGAATGTGGAGAAAAAGAGAGGAAATAATGTTCCGTCTAAAGCTGTAGAGTTTAGATTTCTAGATCTAATGATTCAAGATAATATCTAATACAGATAGATGAAGACTGGACTTTTGCTGGAACTGGAACTGAAACTGGACGCACGGTCAGAGCCGGCTCAAGTCCACACATAGCCCCGAGTCTTACGCGTGTAAGTAGTAATAAAAATAAAAATTTAAACTGTCAGTATAAGTGTAGAAAAAGATGGGACATAAACTGAAATGTGTAACACCTGTGCTGATACCGACTGAGGCTGATGATACTATACCATACTATATGACGAGAAAATCGCCTTCCATATCTTTCTAAGCTTGACCGTATTGCCTCAACAGCACCGGGAATGGGCACAGTAACGGCCAAATTTCAGGAGCGTGTGTCTATTGGACTGAATGAACTGTACTGTCGCTGATAAGCGGAGAGAAATAAGATGTTGGAGGCAGTCTTGGTTCTTGGTATTCTTTCGTAGTAGAGTCCAGTTTCGTTTCGAGTATTGTCATCGCTAACTATAATAATAGAGTGTAAGTTGTACTTGTACTTTCGCGTATCGCATCTATGATTGGGGTCGTGTAGAGAAATACATAGAAGAAGGGAATGAAATGAAAGAAAGATAATATCCAAGACACAAGACACTTTTAGCGATAAGTCCAAGACCCAAGACAGTATAGTACGCCCCTGTGCTACGCTCCGAAAGAAAACGGATAACAATAATAGGAAGAAACTTAACTTGTGTCCCTGACACTGTCTCCGTATTTCGTATCTTTTGTCGTTTAGGACCGACCGGTAGCGGTAGCGGTACTGGTACCAGTAGCGGACCGTAGTAGACTAGATGGTAGTAAGCAGATCCGAGGGTAGGAAAAGTGAGATATAGGTAAAATAGTGTAGTTAAGTCTTTACGGGTTAAAACTAAAGCGTAGTGTAATTTTAAATTCTTAAGTCATAGGCACTTGCTAAATATGTGTAACTACAGATTAAATGTGGTCGAGGTAATTAAAAGTACACAAAATTGGTAAGGTGTATTTTGAAAAAACTTACGTATAGGACAAATTATATACAAAATACATTTAAATTTAGGCTTTCTAACATACTGATTTCTAATACATGACTTTCTAACATATTGTTTTCTAAATTATGATTTTCTAACAAATTGTTTTCTAATACATGGCTTTCTAAAAGCAGGCGTGCTTGGGTGAGCGGTTAGGACTGCAGACTGTAACGAAATTTACAGTCTCAGACCCGGCTTCAATCCTCGGCCACTGCTAATCGTTTACGGCTTGGTGTTGTACGGTTAACGTCACTGGATGGTTGATTGAAACCCAATCTCCTTCGGTGCTCCTTAGTGACCACTACTTACTGTAGGGGCCTAGGGAATGAGACTCCTTTACTGTGGAGGAGGGGACGGGGATAGGTGAAAGGGTACAAAGACCGAGACGATCTAACGCGGTAGCCTCCTATTTCCTCACCCACAGTGACTGGTTGAGCCTGGTTGTATGAACTTCGGTTAAATCGACCCAATGAATAAATTATTATAATTACATGGCTTTCTAACATATTGTTTTCATACTTGATCCAACCGTTCCTATGGAACAGAATGACACAAATCAATAGGAGGCTGTACATCAAGAGAAAAAAACAATTTATGACCCATGCATCCCCTATTTCAGACAGAAACTCGGGCTTACTGAAATCGAAGTGATAGGGCTCTACATTGGGTTTCGTGGAACGATTTCCAAATTTTTCCTTAACTTCATGAAATCTCATTGTCTACTTAGCACGCTGATTGAAGACATAGTGATCTGTGTTTTAAAGAAATCAGTTCAAATTTGTGTGCATCATTTATATTCTTCTGTGCCTACTGATTAATTTTTGAAAATTATGATGATAACATTAACAAGTAATATTTGTATCTAACAAAGCTATGTTACGTATACTGAGTCCTTTGGGCTATCGTCGTTGGGCGACAGTGTCAAGTTTATTTTAATAAAATTGTCTTTCTCTCCATGATTTTATAACAAACTGTTTTCTAACACATGACTTTCTAACGTATTGTTCTCTAACACATGACTTTCTAACGTATTGTTTTCTAACACATGACTTTCTAACGTATTGTTTTATAATACACAAAATACATGACTGTCTAACATATTGTTTTCTAACACATGATTTTCTAACATATTGTTTTCTAATGCATGACTTTCTAACAAATTGTTTTCTAATCCATGATTTTCTAACAAATATTTTTCTAATACATGAATTTCTAACAAATTGTTTTCTAATCCATGATTTTCTAACAAATTATTTCCAAATACATGACTTTCTAACATCTAGTTCTCTAACGTGTAATTTCTCAACAAATTTCTAACATTAAATTTTCTAACTTACAATTTTTCAACAGGTGACTCTCTAACATCTAATTTTCTAAAGCACAACCTTGGGTAACATATAACTGTATATTAATTGTCTGCTATATAACTTCCCAACCCGAAACACTGGAGCTCTGGTCAGTGAGGGAAAGTTGAGCTCGAACAACTACTTTTTCCTCAGCCCACTAAACTAATAGAAAAAGAAAACAAAAACAACAGCAGCAGAAAACAAAGACAAAGTCACTGTAGAAGTAGAACTGTATCGGTCGGTACTCTGTACACAGTATAGAATGTTTACCAACATTGCCGTCTGTAAAAGTATCCATGTAGACCATAGGCAGTTGGGACGCAGTACTTACTACATAATAATGTATAGTAACTTTTCGCGGTGGTGAAAGTTTAGGTGGGGTATTGTGCAGGATTTCTGTCGATGTCTTATCTTTGAATCCATACCGTTAGTTCTGTTGTCCTACACTGTTTAGCTATATAGGACACAAACAATGATTCGACGTCTCCTTAAAAGCCTTCATAGGAAATCCAAGGACGCTGTCATGTGGAGAAGAGTATATATTATCTCTCTGATCCTCATGATCCATGTAATGTGATCCAAAAAATTTTTTAGTTTCTCTTTTTTCCCCGTTTCTTTTTTCGTTTTTTTTTCCCCAGCTGATCGTCAAAATAGGAATCCGGGTCAGTACAAAGCAAAGGTGTACATATATGTATTCAGTATTGTATGACATGGTGATATATTGCAAAACTATGAAACAGACTGTACCAACGCGTACTCATTGATGATGGCTCGTCGTATTATTATTAGACTTAAGAGTATTTATAAAAATCCGCTTGTTCTTATTTCCAGTTGAACAAAGATGCTCTGTGACTCGCTCCATAGTCTGTCTTTGATAGTTTTTTCCAAGGCCGTAGCCGTAGTGTTGTGTGGGGTCCTGATAGACTTTGAGAGAAGGAGATGAGGGAAAGAGAAAGTGAGGCGAGGGCGTCGCTCTTCACTTTTTCCTTTGTCTCTCAATGATTCTCATCAATCAATCTTTCCTTCTATTTTTTCCCCATCATTTTTTTTCCTGTGTGGGTAACAGCCTCTTTTAGTCGCTCAAGCACATGGCTCATGCTCATAAATGCGTGTAGGAGTTAATGAATTTTTATTGATAAGGGGAAAAAGTTGCGTGTCAGTGGAGAAACAGAGAAGAAAGTCCAAACTCAAAGTGAAAACGAAAATGATAGTGATACTTTTGTACTGTGTGACTCTGAGTGGTCTATATAGGCTATCGAAATCCAAAATTTAGGATGCGTGCCTATACATATATAGTGTCAACTATATTCCAGTAGTACAGGCACCTACTACTATACCGCATCCGTCATCCTATTCTCTAGCTATTCAACAACCTACACCCCTGCCTATACATATACTGCCCGTGTATTAAATCAGGAACGAAACCGAGATCGCAGGACATATTGCTTACGTGTGAGAGAAATGAAAGTTTGTTATTGTTACATTGTGTTATTGAATTCAATTGCCGATATTGATGTCGATTTAATTTAATACGATATGGTCATGGTTTTATTTATGTAGAATGAGTAGCAGCATAGCATATGCTATGCAAAATGTATCTAAAAGCATAATAATTTATGTATGAGATTTGAAAATGTTTCAATATTTTCTTATTGTGTTTCTTTGCTCATCCTATTAAAAAAAATTGTCTATGGATCCTTCCGCCTTCCACATAATTCACAGGGGCTGATTTAAAATCTTGTTTTTTTCATATTCCGTAACATTACGCATTCCTAAATTTAGATTTGAATTTCATGAGTGGAATTATTTGAAATGTAATATGTGCTTAACACGCATATGGGCCACAGCCGCCAGAGTCATAGCCACGCATGATATCGTTCACTTTGGTTGGATTTGGCATTGACATTGGCAACAGGAGTGAATTGCACTACATATAGCATGCGCTTCCTTCAATGCAGGAGGTAATAATACAATCTGAAGATGCAAAATAATTTTTCTAAATTATATTTTAAATACAGCTAAACTTTAATTTTAATTCTAAAAAAAAATAATGTAATTTGACAGGTTTTGATTAAGTAGTTTACATATTGCATTAGTATACAGTTAAGTAAGGTTGAAACTGGCACGTGTATAAAAAAGAAAGGGACACGTGTGAGGTGCATCGCATCGATAGAATGTAAATAGGAATAAAAATAGACATAGTATTTTATTTGTTCCGATTTCGTCTCTCTATAATGAAATAACACACTCCCTTCCGATCTTCAATCTTCTGACTACAACTCGTGAGTTCAAATTATGCAAGTATCTCGAAATTTTTTAATTTATTTGGACAAATGAGCTTGTAATAAATATCAGCGCGGGTTGTAATATAAGGGACGAAGATCAAGTGACAATTTCCTAGTCGCTTGAGTCAACATTCGGAGGGAATAATTATATTGAGACGAGCTCAGGGAGCAATTTGTGTGTGTTGATGTTGGCGGATGTTTGAATGTGAAATGTAACTGTAAAAAAAAACTCATCTTCGTATATACAGATAGAGTTACAAGTTGGAGAGAGAGCGTGTGGGTGGGATTGGGATTGGGATTGGGAAAGTATATAGGAAATGGAAGTGGAAAGAGATGTGTTTGTATTTGTATTTGTGGGAGAGGAACTACGTATACATATTATGTACAGAGAGTGTTCATGACATGAGGTTAAAAAGAAAAGGGCAATGGTTTAGACGGGGACGGATAGCTGAGTAAGACAAGACACTCAAGAGGCCATGTTCACTCACACGCGCTACACGCGGAAACTAATCGAAGGGAAGAGTACAGAATAGGAATAGGAATAGGGGAACATAGAGTTGAGTTACCTAAGTAAGTTATGGAATGACAGAGGAATGTTAATTTCTTCTGACATGTTCAAACAAGCTCAGACTTAATTTACACGGACATGCTCTCACTAATTTGGGCACTTGCAATGTGATCGTGATTTACTTTACAATTTTAAACGGAAGTATATCCTCACTCCTTGACTCAAGTTATTTTTTTTGTATACGTGTAATGCGCTTTATACTAGTGTGTATTTGCCCCTCAACTTCACTCCACTCACAACTTCAAATGTCTCTCTCAATAAAATTTTTATTTTTACAAGAAGCGTAAATTACTATTTTGTAAATTTAATCACACAAAAATTATTAGAAATCATTTTTGTTCCTAGGGCCGGACGAAGGAATTGCTTTTAGGCAGTAATTTGTTTCCATACAAAAACCACTATCTTGATTTTATTGATGATTTTATTTGGCAAAGTAAATTGGTGTATCTACATGTTTTAGAAAAGCGCAAAATTTTCTTTTTACTTGATTCAAAAAAGTGCAAAATGTTCTGTTTACATGTTTTGAGAAAAGTGGAAAATGTTTTATTTCCATGCTTTTGAAATGTACAAAAACAAATGTATTTTGCATGTGTTTGAAAAGTCAAAATATTCTTTTTACATACTTTTAAAAACTGCAAAATGTTCAATTTACATGTTTTTTGAAAATTCAAGCAGCGGGGTGCTACCTGCGCTTACCACATTATCCGGCCCTGTTTTTACCTTGCGTTTTGAGCATGCATACTGCCTGATAAAGAGTTCGATTGTTTTTTTGTAAAGAATAAGTCACGCTACCGGTACCGTACACTGTTGCTAAGGAAACATTTTTTAAAATTGCAAACAACTATACATCAGCCCCAGTTGGGCACTCCTTCTCCCCCCCCCACTTATGTTCGAACTTATGTGTGAAATAGGAGACGAGTAGAGGCGTAAAGTGAGGTGAAGTTATCAGTCGTTGTAGTTGTAATATAAGTAGAGTCAAAGTTAAAGTCAAGTCATAAGCCATATCCAGCAGGAAAGAAAAAATGGCTCCGTATAGGCACTTCTATCTGTCTGACGATGAGTAGCCAGTGTACCATAGGACCAATACCAGGACCAGGCCAGGCCGGTACCGGTATGTGTATGTACTTACACACAAATACAGATACATTTTCCGTCTTTATTTAGAGAGAGAGAGAGATGAAGTCTCGAAAGTTGTGTGTAAAGTAAAGTAAAGCTCCATTTACTCGTTTCCTGTGGAAAAATGGAGATATGAGAACAAGAACAAGATATTTGTACGCTCTTCCCTGTACACTCTGCCTCTTCCTTTTCTTACTCTAGATTTTCTTCTCTTTTTTTTTTGTCATAGAAGGGAAAAGTTAGAAGTTGGGAAAAAAGAAGACATACAATCTGTACTGATATAGTACAGTGTACATGGTATATGTACCACACATACCATGTGATATGTACCAGTACTTAGTTATGTAGGCTATGTATATAGCACTGCACCGGTACTGGTCTAGTATGGTTTGGCAATGGTATTGGCATGACCAAGTACCAAACCTTTTGGTTTGTCTTGGTCTTGGACTGAGAAATGAGTTGAGTGGAAAAAGTTCAAGAAGTTTTCATGACTTTTTTTTCTCTCTCTCTCTCGCTGTTATATGTGTCCCACTCTCACTCTCAGTTTAGTGGAAACGTGAACGTTTCGTTACTTGATCTCCTAGAATTGCAAGAGCAAGACAAGATCTTCTTTTTTTCTCTTGTCTTCATCGTGAGTGTGTCTTGTTTCTTGCTGGGTCTCAAAAGAAGCCATTTAAAAAAAAAGAAGAAGACTGACTACAAATTGTAGGAGAGTAAAAGAAAAATGTTGTCTTTATATAATCGTTTCGGTTGCGAACTTGCGAAAAACCTTCCACCGTCGCCGTCGTCGTCCACAACCCCGTCCCCGTCCCCGACCAGTCAACAAGAACACACGACTAGTTAACCCTATATTCTATTATTCTATATACCTACTACACTTGCTTCTTGATTGTGTGTGTTCCGGGAAAAAGTGTAAGGATGACAGTGCTACTCAGATGCTATGGTATGGTATTGCTATTGTATAGAAAATAGGTGGCAGCCTCATCTTCTTAATTTTATAGATTGTAGACGGACAGACACTCAGGAAAGATAAGTATATAGGTGGTATATGTAGTTCAGAATTTCAGAATGAATTCTTACTGTGTAAAGATTGCGGTATTTGACTTGGCGGAGCTTGACAAGAATTTTTACTGCAAAAATAAATACCATAGACACGAATTTATTTGATCACACATCAAGTATGGCCTAAAACGTGAGTGGTTGGTATAAGGTGTACGAAGACGAACACAATTTCAATTTTGTTTTAATTTTTTATGCAATCCAACTCAGAATTGTCGGACTGTCTAAAAAAACAGCCTAATAAATTCCTATAACTTCACATCCCCAACATCAGACATTTGGGGTCATAAGGATACAATACATAATTTCAAATGTTAAGAAAAGAACACTTTGCTGGCTAAAATATTGCAAGTTTCAGTAATAATAATTAAATAAGGTTGTTAAATAAAGAACTTCTAAGAAATAATGCTAAAATTGTACAAGAAAAAGAAAGAAAACAGAATTTCTAGAATTTCAATTCAATTTTAGACAGACAATAAAATCTCTTTTAATTTCGTTCTTTTCTGGTCGACCATCCAATCAGTGTTTGAAAGGTCTAGCGACACTGGGTCGAAACGACGTTCCGTCGACGACTTTTCGGAGCCAGACATTCCGCCGAAAAATTTTTCGTCGAACCGACATTAGGTCGACGACGTTGCGTCGACAGACATTAATTAGAAGACTGTACGTCGAACGACATTGCGTTGGTAGACATTACGTAGAAGACTGTACGTCGAACGACATTGCGTTGGTAGACACTACGACTAATAATATTACACCGTCATACATTAAGCAGTTATTAGATATTAGATGCAGCATGCGGTGATAATTGATTTCATATCGTGCAGCAGAAACGAATTAAAAATCGGGCAATAGACTTTGTAATGCATATAAATTGATTTAATATTTTCAAGTTCTTATCAGTACACTAATAAATAACTAGTTGTAAGTATAATCAATTCTTTAAGGTCAGCAATAATATTCTCACAACAAACAAATAACAAAATTAAATTTACAAGGATTCTATAAATTAAAAAAACTAAATATAACCCTAACAGTGTAGGTATGTCCTCATGCATATATGTACATATGTTGTAGAACAGATAGGCGCACACGATAATCTGCATGAACAAAATATACTTTGTGCCAATCACATTTTCATGAGCACACACTTCGCAAGGAGCAACGATAATATTTTTTGGCTTCATCTTTTTTATTGTCACTTGTGTAACTGTAATAATCACAATCAACTAATTTTCTCTCGCCAGTTTTTGTACTTACAAACCAGTGCGAGCTGGAAGTGCTACAAACCTGATCCAACGCCATTTTTAATGACAGTTGCGGCAGGAGATATTTAATAACCAACTTGTGAAAATAACAGGGAGCAACTGACAATAATTTTAGGTTTAGCTCGTTCTGGAAATTGGTGTGTCAAGCTGAACATTTAAATAACTGCATTAATGTTGACTGATTTTATACTTGAGGTAAAGCATGCAAATTAGAATTACTGATTTTGGATATGATGGAAATATTTAAAATTATCATTTATGTTGGGTTCATTTATTTTTTTTACTTACCATAAGTACTTGCATAAATATCTGTACATTGTAATGTGAATTATAATGCTGCACAAAGCTGGCAGTTCTGAGAATCATAATATTTGAATCCTAATCGATAAGCCAAAATAATATACCGTATGAAGATGCTTTCGACTCATTGTCCTTCGTCTTAGTAGATTAGACGTATTGTCTGCCAACGAGATGTCTTCCAACGAAGAGTGTACAACGAAATGTCTGTCGACGAGGAGTGTACTACGAAATGTCTGTCGACCTACTGTCGTTTGCTTTTCAATGTCGTCGACGGAATGTCGTACGGTGAAATGTCGTTTCGACCCAGAGTCGTAGAATCGTTTGAAACTTTACTTGAAAGGAAGATAAAAATGTGGGAATTATTGGTTGCATTTTTGTAGTAGGCACGATAAGAAGAACCTAATATATTATAAGGGTAGAGAGAATTAGAGAGAGAGACACAAAATTGTAAATCGCCTCAAAGTTAATAGTAATCTATGATAAGAGTTACGAGAGCCCAGGCCATTAGCTTTGTCGTATTTGTATTTTTATCTGTATCCTGGTACTGCACATGGATGTACTTATTTAGGTGTACTGTATCATCAAGTATCAGTAGGTATATTGGCCAATTCCAGCTCCAGTACATATGCATCTTTAAGCTGGGACCAGGACTTAATGGCTGGTCAAATCCAAAGTCCAAAGTCCAACGTCCGGGCCAAGCCAGGAATGTTGAAGAGTTTGAGGTAAAAATATAGTGGTAGACTATAGTGGTGGGGGTGTTGGTAGTGGTAGTGTAGTGGTTTCCTATTTATAGGAGGTATATAGGACAGAAGTTATAGGAAATTTGCTTGGAAGAAGGTCAAGAGATGTGAACTAATCCCCAAGGAGTAATTTCCCTCAAGATTAGCTTCCACCAAAATCTAGATGTTGATGTTCATTTGAGCGTCTTTTTGAAAAGACTGATAATTTTCTGAGAAAATGTTTACGCAACACAAAACACAACTCACATCAAGTACAACTACAGCACACAAAGGCTCTCCAGATTTTCAAAGTGATTTCCTTCCAAAATCTCTAAATTACATTTTCCTATTCTGAGCACATTATTTTCCAGAGAGAATATTATAGCAGATCTTTTAATCCTCTTTTTTTCTTAAATACGGGTTTATTTAAAAAGGCAAATAAATAAAATAAGCCAAGAAATAAATAAAAATGATTCTTTAAAAATTTAATAACTAAGAATTATATAAAGTTTGATTTTAAGAAACACATTTTGAATTTGTATCTTTAACCAAACTACGTTTAAATCGACATACATGCTTTCCCAAAATATCAAGGTCATATTATGAATTTTAAATTTTTACAATTTATATTTGTTACCAAATTAATAGAAAATCAGCTTATATAGGAATAAAGGTGGTGGGAGTGGTATAGGTATAGGGGCGAGAGCTTAATTTCAAAAAAGTTTTGCCGCTCAGGGACATGAAAAACAAATAAAGTTCTAAAGCAGGAGATTGGATATTACACCACACCAATAGCAAGAATGATCTTTTAGAAGACACCATTACATATTATGTACATTCTGTGATAGCTTGATTTTTTTTTACTATATAGCTTTGTTGTTGTCAGGTTTGTTGAGTGAAGACGTTGTTACAGTTACGGCTACCGTTACAAATAGACAATCTAAATCGAGTTGGAAAGTTAAGCTTGACATTTTCGACCTTGGGCTGGGTCCTATGGGGAAAATGACATGTGTAGGATGCAGCGTCACTGAAGTAAACTAGAAGGACAAGCACAAGAGAGAGAGAGAGTGAGAGTAGGAGACAGTCCTGGAGTGCAATATGCATATTATGTGCTGCACTTGTTCTGCCCTTGCTCTTCCTTTCCCATAAAATAAAATCATCTCCACCTCAGCAGATCTGCAGAAATCCTTTTTCTCGTCGTCCTCGTTCTCGGCATCCGCATCCGCATCGGCATCATCGGCCTTGTCAAATTCAACTCCAAATCCAATACCGATGACAGTTCTGCTTCTGAGAGTCGACTGTGAAACAGATCCAGACCATTTTTCCTAAGTATATAGGTAGGTAGGTACTTCACATAGTGTAGGTAGTCTATACATATACATACTGTTGGGACTGAGAAATGGGGGTAGGAGGGGAGGGAACTCAAAAATGCGGGAAGTGCATGGGGGTGGGGTCCTCTGATACAGTTTGCAAAAGATGTTTCTATCAATAATCCAAAAATCCAAACAAGTCAACCGAGGGATACAGAATACAGACAAGATGATAAGATGCGCTCAAAGAAAGAAAGCTCACAGAAAAAATAGACTTTTTCATCCAGCTTCCCAGCCTCTTACATCATCAATACTTTTTTGAAGGGTGCATAAGCTCACTAAATAATATAATGTTAAGCACAGTATTATTAAGCTTACCGTTTATGTGTAAGGACATCCACTGTCACAGTGCAAGTAATTACTTTCTTAACTCTATAGCACTAATCCTCGTCCTTAGTCTGCGTCTGGGGTCTTGGATGTTTTTTTTGGTCAACCCCGCAGTGTATAAATACCGGAACCGGAACCGGGTAAGTACTACAGTACATACAAAAGACGTTGGAAAAATAAAAATCATGCGTGCTTATAGGCATTTATTTTGTGAGCAGAGTTGATTAGGGTTGTATTTTTAGCGATTGTGATATCTTATAATTAAAGGGAAAGGGTGAGGAAAGCCTATAGAATTGAAGTGGAAACCAAAAATCAAAAAATGGTATATAGTACTCCAGACTCCAGCATATTATCTTTTGTATAAAACAGTAAAAAAAGTAGGGTACCTACGTACTATACTGTATTTATTGAATGGAAAAGTAGCCCATAGCCGTAGCCGTAACCGTAGCCATGGCTATCCATATGGCCATTGAATTTTTAGTCTTAGTTGCATTTTTTGGAGTGCATACATAATGGGACTGTGAATGGGATTGGGAATACATTGTGTTTTAAATTCATGACTCTGACTGGGACTGGATATGTAGGTAATGTACTTACCTGTGTATATAGTTATTGTGTGTGTGGGTGTATGGGGTGTGGTGTGGAGATATACTGATAGACATGATTTGACTATAGGCACTCTCGGTACAGGGCACTATAGACTCTGTTGGTTCTCTCATAAATTATACAAAGGTAAAATTGAGCCTTAGTATTTGTTAAGAGAGGATCTTGATTGAAAATTTGGTCTCTGGAGGGATGCTCCACTCCACTTCACTTGGACAAAATGCTCCACTTCAATTTCCTCTTCTTACTCAAGTACGATCAGGGATTTTGTGCCTTTCTATTTCATACAGACCAGACAGAGTTTAGTACAGACACAGGCCTACAGACAGAAAGAGAGGAAGACAGGCAGACGCTGCGTTGTCCTTCTCTTTCCATTTCTACCCCAAAAATATATCTTTCCTCCCTTTATTTCTTTCTTTCTTTCTTCTTGAATGAGAGGAACAAACGGAGCCGAAAACAGCTTGGAAATCAAACTTAAAATCAAAATCAAACTCTCCCGACTTTCCAACAGTCTACAGTCAGACAGAACTGTCTACTGTGCCTACTGTCTACAGACTACACGTCTCCAATTCCAACGTACTCTCTCGCTATATAGACTATGGTTTGTAGACTCATCTTTTAACTTTAACTCCCAGGCTCTTATAGCATGTCTTTCCCCGTCTTGGTCTTTGAGAATCGGATCATCAACTTCCAATCAGCCATTGGCCAATCAGATATATATTTTACATTCTCAAGCTTCCTCGTCGCTCTCCTCTCGAGTTCTTCTAGTTTCCGTTTTCGTTTTCGTATTTACTGGCATTTTGCATGTCTTATGTCTAATGTATGTAACACACCTATACCCACGTAGAACTATATTATATGGAAGTAGTGGTAGTTACCTATAGAGTGTAAATGTGCGGAGGGAGCATATAGTGGAATTCTAAGTCTAGTACTTATCTGTAATCGTGAGTTATAGCTACTTTTCGTCTTATACAAATTGCTCTGTAAAGATCTCTCACAGTCGATGACTTACGTTTAACTTAAGTTACTGAGGTATCACTGTAGTCGGATTCGTTTTCATAGTCGTATAGTCGAAGGGAGCCTTGTTGAATTTGACAATGAAGCTGCAAAACTCCTTTAAATTTTGTCTAACTCACCATTCAAATCCAGGTTTGTCTTTTGAAGCATGATGAAAGTTAAGGCTGACAAAGTTTGAATATTTTGTATTGCAAACAAATTGGCGTAATTTGGAAATTTTGGATTTAGAAAATAATTTTGTATTTAAAAAAAATATCTGTTGTTTCAAAAAGTTGAAGTAGGAAATTTTCAGTACCATTATAAAATGTTTGAATAATTTAATTATGTAACTTAAGGTATGAAAAAAATACAGTAAGAACATTTTGCAGGGCCGGATAATGCGGCCAGCGCAGACAGCCCCCGCTGCCTGAATTTTAAAAAAACATGTAAATCGAACATTTTGCACTTTTGAAAAGTATGTAAATCGACTATTTTGACTTTTCAAAAACATGCAAATTAAATTGTTTTTGTACATTTTAAAAATATGGAAATAAAACATTTTCCAATTTTCTCAAAACATGTAAATAGAACATTTTGCACTTTTTAGAATCAAGTAAATAAAATATTTTAAACTTTTCTAAAATTTTTAAATACAACATTTTGGTTTATAAAGGAAAATCATCCATAAAATTAAAATTGTGGTTTTTGTAAAGAAACAAATTGCTGCCTAAAAGCTATTGCTTCGTCCGGCCCTGACATTTTGAATTTGTACAGTTTACTGGATTTTACAGTTACAAAAAAATAAGTATCCTATAGATAGATATAGTATATAGTACGTAGGTACTATACCTTGCAAATCTTAAGCATCCATTGTACAGTAGTGAATTTAAATACCTCCTGGAATGGTAGATTAGTTGACATATTGATCCTTGTTCTGCTCCCATTCGTACGTATACGTATTTCTGAGCCTTACAAATGAAAGTTCTTCGAAAATTAGGATTATTATGGTTTTGAATGATTGTAGTGTAGAAAGTCTGGGAAGCGTGATGGAATAATTTGTTCTCAAATCTCAAATCTGAATGTAACAATTGGAACGTTAACAGTCTTTGAAGACAAAAGCTTTAAAAAAAAGAGAGAGCTATTCCTATAGATCTGGATGTAACATTTCTGTAAAAGGCTAATCACTACCACCATTGATTCTGATATTCATTTTCCCATTGAACCATTCCAGATTGATACCATGGCAATGACTATGTATCTCAATTCTCAATAGTCATAGTCTCTATCGTTTTTCCTTCCCTGTATTTTGAATTTGACGATGGTATTCGGTCTTTTTTTTTCACTAGAAGCCTTTTATTTCTGTTTCAATTTTTTTTTTATTTCCCTTGCCTCGGTCTCATCTCTGCTCTGCCCTCGTGCTGAAGCGTATGTTACAAAAAAGGCTTTGGGATTTGTCTGATTCTGACGATCCTGATCAATTTTTCGATTTTCAACATAGGTAGGCACCAATAGGTCCATAGGTTAGATGCATACATTTTTTATTGGGGATTTTGTGACTTGGAAATTGTCTATATATTTCTTTATACAATCCTGTCTGTATATATTTTCTGTATATTCTGTTTTCTTCCCAGAATTTCGGATTTGATTTAAATCTGGCTCATTTTATCCCTACAACTTTTAAATTACGGCTGACGATTTTGAATTGACAATGTGATTCTATCTCAGTCTGTACTCGCATATGGATATGGGACTCATACAATAAAATATCAGCACATGCCTTAGCTGCAGGGCAATGCGAATGGCACTCCTACTACTTGTAATAAGTCTAATTCTAATCGTACGTAAAGGCTTAGCCTGTCGTCCAAGGTTAACTTTAACATATAAATTCTGATTAGATGATTAGAAAATTGAGAGAGGTCTACTACGCTGTTTGCCCCATAGACCTATGTGGAAGTTGTAGTGGTAGTGCTGGTTCTGGTGCTGGTACTGAAATATAGAACCAGACCGGTATATTACGTAACTTCATGTATTGACATATATTCGACATGTACATGAAATGGGATACATTAAGAGGATAAATGGAATAAAAATTGAAAGCTTGCTATTAATACAGATGAAATGAGGGAAATAAAATAGAATAGGGAATAAGATTTTGGTTTTCGAAATCCAATTCCAATTCTATCTGTGTAACAATATACACATAGCTGATATGCCTGTGTATGTAGACAGCTCGACTTTTCAAGTATGTGTTTAGTAGTAATTTCCTATTTATGTATGTATATCTGTACGAGTAGTACCAGAACCAGATTATGTAGGTACCTACCTACATAACAATAAGAAAATTGAAACAAAATTTCCGTGGCTTACTTATCAGTCGTCTGGGTGGGTAGTGAGTATATAGTGAGTAGTTGAGTAGTTTGAGTTTCATTTGTTGGCCTTGTTGGTTTCACATTGGCTTACGGTCCGATACATAGCATGATCACGTCGTTACGTAACGTTAACGTTCAAGCTACGCTATCGCTTTCCCTATATTATGCCCTTACAGTCTTGAGTCTATACGGTACTGGTCTCGGTCCCGGTCTCGGTCCCGGTCCCGGTCTACGTCTTCACTATGCATAGCAGCCGTACCTATGCAACATGCTCCTTGCTACGCTTCAGTCCTACATTAGATGGTTTTACTTTCTACTTTCTACACTGACGATGAGCGCCAGGCCAGCACCAGACGCCATAAGCTACGCTACACAGTCCTATATAGGCAGTTTATATACTTGGGGATAGTTTTGGGTTTTGGGGAAGAAGATGCATGGATGATGATTGTTTTGTTCCAGTGGGACTCCGGGACCACTCCAACTTTCATCATCATCAAAGACACTCACTTGAAACTAACTGCTATCGTATCATCCAGCTGCACGCACAGGGTGGATCGAACCTGTCATGAAAATTAACTGCTGTCACTCTTCCTCACTCGCTCTTTTCCCATTATATCTCTCCTCTCTATGTAGAGTGTGGAACGCGAGAGACAATTATATACGAGTATATATATGGACCGTCAGATTAATCCACTATTGCCAGACCAGTGCCAGAACCAGAGCCAGAATCAAACCTTATGTACGCACTCAAGCCAGAAGGTATATCTGTTTTATCTGTATTATGAGTACAGCTATAATTATAAATGTATTACGGTCGCTCATATATACAGGAGAGCTATTCATTTTGTACACATCTTCCCGTTTAATTCAGATCACAATGGTAATGTCAATGGGAATGGGAATGGGAGTATAGTATTGCTGTGCGAATGTGAATACCTCTATGGCTATGGCTTCTATCTCTATCTATATTCTATGGCCTGGCACTGGCACTGAAACTGACATGGAGTCGTTCATCGTCATCGTCATCGTCGTCGTCATCATCTCACGATCAGAACGAGAGAGTTGTGTGTGTCTCTCTTGACGAATGAACTCTCTTCCTCCGGATCCGGATAATAATAATTATGATGATGATGATACTTCTACTGCTAATAATAATGGAGGAATTCTATAGGAAATAGGAGAAAACAATAATATTGTTATTATTATCTGTCGTACTTGTATACACCACCACACGCCATGCCATACACCTTCAAATTCATATTCAGGAGCAGTCAACATTGTCACCTTCCCATCCGTCCATGTCAGACGGGACAGGAAATTAATGGTAGGGAGTAGGGATAGGGATAAAAGCTTAGGCGCGCTCCTGAAAAAACAGCATCTAAAAATTACTACGGACCAGGGCCGGATAATGTGGCCGGCGCAGGCAGCCCCCGCTGCCTGAATTTTCAAAAAACGTGTAAATGGAACATTTTGCAGTTTTCAAAAAAATGTAAACAGAATATTTTGTACTTTTAAAAAACATGCAAATACATTTTTTTGTACATTTCAAAAACATGGAAAATAAAACATTTTCCACTTTTCTCTAAACATGTAAATAGTAAATAGAACATTGAGCACTTTTCTGAATCAAGTAAAAAGGACATTTTGCACTTTTCTAAAACATGTAAGTACAACATTTTGCTTTACAAAGAAAACCACCAATAAAATCAAAAAAAGTGGTTTTTGTATGGAAACAAATTGCTGCCTAAAAGCAATTCCTTGGCCCTGCTACGTACAAAAGCATGAGTATAGTATGTACCTACCTGCATGGTAACTTCCTACAATATTATTTCCTCCAAAAAAAATTGCATTTTCTCTTGTCCTTTTTTTTGCTATTGTCGTTGTCATAGAAACAGAAACAGGATAACTGGAAATTGTTCCATCTTTCTCAACGCAACGCAACGGCTTGAACAACCCCGACCTCGACTTGTGAGTTCTGAGAAGTATGAAATTAAAATGCTTCAAACTTCCAGTTGAAATATGATATGAATTGAGTGGGGCCATTGCCATGGCTACAGTCGAGGGCTGCATATAGATTATACAGATACTACTACTGATACGAAAAAGAAAACGAAAACGACTCCACTTTTGTGTTGTGATATAGGGATAGGGACATTACAGTTATGATTGCACAGATCGCTGTATAATGTATCCCTATCTGCCATTGAGGTATATGTAGGTGAATGCATCCATTTCCATAGTACAAGCTCAAGGGCTCGTTTTTATGATGATGATTTTATTTTAAGATTCTCATTCCAGCTTGAATGGTTAATATGTGGAATAATGTGTGCGGACAGAGTTTGAAGTTTAATGTTTTGTATATTAAGTATTAATGGGGAGAGGAGAAACTACTATATTTTTTGTGCTTTTTCCCTCTATCAGTATCAGTAGTAAGATACATGTGGAGCAAAGTTCTTTATAGTCCTATATACTTGAGATAAATCGCTGATATACTGTAGATGCTTAGAAATGTACAGACGTGACATGCAGAGCGAAAGATCCAGGAGGAGGGAGAGTGAAAGTATGTTTGCAAGATTCATCCCTCTATGCACTATGTCCGGGTCCGGGTCCAGGCTTTGGATCTTACGTAGGACCTATATCGTATATACTGATATAAGCTTTTGCATTTTCTCTATGTTATAAGATTGTTTTGAGAAGCACTCCCCTATCTGTATCTCCGATGTGACGTAAGGACAGAAATGGTGGATTTGAAAAGGGGGTGCTCGTTCTATGGTCTCTATAGTGTGCAGTCTATGGAGAGGGGGCTGTAGCAAAAATATGGCCCTGTGTGAGTTCTTGTGAATTGTGTGCTGGTATAGTGGTGTATACAGTCTCCTTGTGTATTGTGTAGGAGGCACTAAGTATTATTGTGCATAGGTATAGACATAGGTGTAGCGATGAGACACCGAGACTAATTCCCAGTTAATATTTCCTCACCATAAAACTGTCGCATCCAACATGAATTATTGTGTCCAACTCTGTGTCAGCCGACAAACTTTTTATGGCACTCCAATGATTTCTCTCTCTCGCTCTCCCATCCTAGTTATGTTCCCATAGTCAGTAGTAGTCCCATAGTAGTGGTAAGGTTGTGCTACTTTAATGCTACTACTGCACTCTTATAATAATGTAATGATGATGATCATGTGGTTCTGGTATTATTTTCTAATTCTAGTTTGTGTACATGTAGCTACTGTGTGAATTGAGGTGCATCTATGGAATCATTAGAATTAGCTGTACTTCTGTAAATGTGCAGTACTTTTAGTTTGTACGAATCACCAGCTTCCGTTTTGAAGAGTATGCCACCAATATTATGTAGGTATGTATATGCCGTTGCCGATGCACACTTTCTAAAAGGAGGTAGCAGGGCCAGGGTCGGATGAAGGAATTGCTTTTAGGCAGAAATTTGTTTCCATACAAAAACCACCATTTTGATTTTATTTAAAGTTTTCTTTGGTGAACAAAAATGTTGTATTTACTTGTTTTAGAAAAATTTGAAATGGTCTATGTATTTACTTGATTCAGGAAAGTGCAAAATGTTATATTTACATGTTTTGAGAAAAGTGGAAAATGTTTTATTTGCATGTTTTTGAAATGTACAAAAATTTTATTTGCATTTTTTTGAAAAGTCAAAATATTCTTTTTACATATTTTTAAAAAATTCAAAATATTCCATTTACATGCTTTTGGAAAATTCAGTCAGCGGGGGCTGCCTACGCTGGCCACTTTATCCGGCCCTGAGAGGTTGGTACGTTAATATTTACATTACAAATAATTATACCGTTTAAGTTTAATGTAATTAGAATTTCCTGAATTTTTAAAACTGAATTTTTAGAATAGTATTTTTTCATCGGTAATATCAATTTATATAGATTTCATTTAAGTACTTGAGGTACTCAACAAATCCAGGAGTTTTAAGTATTTAGGATACCACAATAATAAACTGACGTTAAAAACATCGGCTTTTAATAACCAATTGGAGCACTGAAAAATAACCGACCCACCCTGTATACTATGTTGTATTAGTAGTCTACATATAGTAACCCTCAGTAACATATTTAGTAAACATTTTGATGAATGCAAAAATCCTCTTGTTTCTCCTTTCATTATGTTCCAAGATTCTTGTATGATTAAGACAAGACACATCTCATCTCATCCTCATCTACTTTTTATTCCGTTTTTCTTTAATTTTCATCCGTCCGTATTCCGTCCCATATGTTCATTCATTTTCTTTCTTATCTCCGTATCTTCTGCTTCCCTGAATCCTCATCCCGTCTCTCTCCAGTCCACGCAGTACTTATACCCACCAAAAAGAAATAAATACAAGGTTTAGAATGTATAAATGCTAAAGTTTTTCCATGGTTATAGAACATAGAACCCCTTTTAATTCCAGAACGACAACCGACAACGACAACCGACTCACAGCATTAAATTGAATCCCGGTACCGGTATCGGTACCGGTGTAGGATTTAGCTTGCAGTTGCAACATGACTGTTAGTCAGTCTTATACAGTATATATCATTTTTTTAACAAGAAAAGATCATTTTCCGCTAATTCCGTTCCCATTCCCATGCCGTCTGCTGCCTTATAAAAATACACTTATTCTATTTTGTCTCCAAAAATATGCACAATAGGCAGGGTGATTAATTCATTTTTGATCTACTTCTAACAATAATTTTATGTGCACATTTTTTTAATAGGAATTTAATATGCATATGGACTTAGGCTTTTAAATGAAGACATAAGAAGGGATAGAGAAAACAAAACCTTAGCGATTTTTACAAACAATATAGAGAATAGTAAAGGAATTTACCCCGTCTCACAATCAGTAGTTAACAAAATCTTGTTGAGTCATATCGTTTGTGAAGAACCAAAATGACCCATATCCATTTTTCACTAAAAAAATATGTACTATCTACAAAAATATTGATACATGTCTTGAAAGCATTTAAATCGAGTATTTTGCACTTTTCAAAAACGTGTAAATAGAACCTTTTGACCTTTTCAAAAATATGTAAATAGAACATTTTACGCTTTTCAAAAACGTGTAAATAGAACATTTTGAACTTTTCAAAAACGTGTAAATACAACATTTTACACTTTTCAAAAACATGTAAATAGAACATTTTACACTTTTCAAAAACTCTTAATTAAAATTCTACGCAATTTTAACATTTTGTTTTTACGACATAGCTCATTTTGATTCTAGGTTAAATTTTGGTTCTTCACAGACGATATACATATAGGAATATAGGCACTTGTCGGTTTTGAAGCTTTTCTTTTTTACTTTTTTACTTCACAATATTTTTTCAAGTATAATAAAAATAATAACGTGTAGATTCTACTTTGCAAATATTTATTCTCAGATTTCCATAGACTGTGTGTGTGTGGATGTGTACTCTCTGCTGTTGTTCTTGTTCTTTAGAGCTGTGGAGTAGTGGGACCGGGACCAGGACTGGGACTATGAGGCTACATCTCTGTTTTGTACAATGTAAACTGCAAAAAACTATAAAACAAAAGTACATATAGGTCCCTATACCTATAGACACAAGGAGCAATACCAAGAAGCATTACGGAAACGGATGAAGGATATGAGTGTAGAAGTTGCTGTTGGCTGTTGCTCTCCTGTTTCTATATTATGATGGTCTGAGGATGGATGAGATGATATAATATTATTATGCCTGTGAGGAATGAGTGGAGGGGTAAAGAAGGAGCCTCTTTCCTTTTTTCATTTTAATATGAATCACGTTTTACATTTAAAGCGTGATTTTATAGATACACTCAATATATTCCTGTTGCTATTCCTATTCCCCCTCCCCCATATCCCCCTCCAGAAATGGGAAAGGGAGAGGCGTGTGAGGAAAAGCAAAAGCTAAGTAAGAGCATACACGTCCCAATTCCAGTGTGAAGCAACACATGTTATTATTATGTAATGTACTTATACTTTGTAATACGTAGGCCACAACCTTCAAACTTCCAGAGAAACGTACGATTAGGATTTATAAAATCCGGTTTTAAAATTTGATGGCGGTGGGGCTTGACTATTGCAACTGCTTGGGATGGACTGTGTAGGAATTTGAGCGCGAATTTTAAGCTTCAATATTAAATCCCTTCGGTTTGGATTTTGGATTCTCCAATGTGTGAGGGTACGACATATTTGTGTAGGTAATTACATAGGCACTGTAATATCGTCTGTGAAGAACCAAAATGACCCATATCCATTTTTAGTTTCAAACAAAATGCACTATCTACAGAAAAAAATAAAAAAACATGTTCATCAAAACATGTAAATAGATATAGACCCTTGTGCATCAAAAAACAAGTAGATAGGTTATTTTGCACTTTTCAAAAAGCATATAAATAGAATATTTTGCACTTTCAAAAACATGTAAATAGGACATTTTGCACTTTTCAAAAATCATGTAAATAGAATATTTTGCACTTTCAACAACATGTAAATAGAACACTTTACACTTTTAAAAAAACATTTAAATAGAATATTTTGACCTTTTTAAAAACATGTAAATAGAACAATTTGCTCATTTTAGAAACTTGTGATTAGCATTGTAAGCATGCATCTTATTTACTGTATTTTTTTTTTGACATAGCTTATTTTAATTCTACGACAAATTGGAAATGGGTCATTTTGGTTCTTCATAGACGATATGTGTTTAATCTAAATCGTAATAGTAGGTATCATATGTAATGTGCTCGCCGCTCACATTTAAATGAAGTGGAGGGCAGACTCGTCATAAAATAAAATAGTAATAATTTCACTTTCTACTTCCGAGTCATTATTTGCATGATGACTATCATCGGTTTCGCTATTATGATTATGAGTTCCTTTACTGTATACTCTGTCTGCAGTCTGCTGTACAGTCTATGTCAATGTATACGTACTGATCGATGGTGATAGTATTTGGGAAGTGCTTTGTAACTTGAATAGCTGCATTGAAATTTTGTTGTGTTTTGCTCGGCTTAGTTTAAACTTCCACCAGCACCAACTATGTATTGAGAACTTCTGAATTTTGAATTGAACTTTATGACTATTTCTATGGCTGACTGTGCGGTTCCTATTGTTGTGTCTATATGAAATTCGAATTCACAAAATTGACTATGGCTCCCAGTTTTTGATTTGGATTTTGATGGCGTATGTGATTTCAAGTTTGAAATAATATGCAGTGCAATAGGGTAACAGATCATCAATTTTATTTATCAAACCATACAATTTTATGTCCTGGAGTCGGACTATTAATGGGGCGCAGAGTCAGAGGAGAGTAAACAATGAACAATGTATGCATTATGTTCTGTTATACTGTTTTACTATTATGTGGTACTCACACGCACAACTGAGCACAGTACATATACATTCATAGGGGATTATTATGGAGTATGGACCTATTACTACTACAATTGTGTGGTAGTTAAATTTCCCTGGCCATGATTATAAAATGAAACTCTAAAATTGTAGACTCCATAAACTGTAAATGGTAAAATGATCCGTAATCCGTAGTGAATTCCGATAGTTGTCGTTACAAAATGGAATCGCTGAATTGTTATTATCGTCCATCGTAATTCGTAATTTTTTTGTAATTTCCATAATAATGCCTATTCACAAAGTGTTTATGTGCATATTATTAGGCTTGTGTGTCTCCGTTTTTTCTCGAAAATGTTTTATTACAAAGTCAAATTGTAAGCAATTTTATTCCTGTTGACTCTTTTTATAGCTCAACCTTCCTCAATATCTATTTTCCATTTGAAATGTGATGTTTTTTTTCTCTCTCCCGCCGTAAAAAAGTGCACCAGAACCAGAAGTAACCAGTATATACTAACAATGAACATAGACATAGTCATCGCTGCACGCTTATATTATTATGGAAACAATATAGCTATAAGCTATGGTCTGGTATATTAACTGCGATTGCGACAGAAATTGGCCAGTTCGTTTTTTAGAAATTGGCTAAAGGTTGCATCGGGTTTAATATGTACGGAAATACATACATATTTGATCCTTTATGCTCCTTTATTTTTTTTATTATTTTACTTTGAAATTTTTTCTAGTAAAATCCAGTTTGGAGTTTTTTTTTCAGCAAAGTTTAGTTAGTATAGTAGCAATAGGCAGTAGGAATATACGTAACAAAAATTGTGTACTATAGACGCAGTCGTTATGCACTATAACAGTGTATGAAATTTAATGTGCACCTTTGATATCTTTAATACTGTATTGTTGCTTCTTTATTGTGCAATTGTACAGAGTGGTAGCCTATATGTATGTATACTACTGATATACAGTTTTTTTTGTGTGGATGAAATTCCCTTTTTGGATCTTTGTAGCTTGATGGTCATTATCATGGTGAGCATCTCGGAACCTTAATATCCCTATCAGACTGACTTTGGAGCTAAATAACAGTCGAGAAAGGAGAAAATATGAAATGGGTTCGTTTTGGGGGTTTTGGTTTAAGGAGTCATTTTTATGTGGATTTCGTTTCATTTCATTTGATTTAGTTTAAGGGGTATAGGTTTCTTCTCACTAGTCAGGACAAGTGCCTATATATATGAGGAGATAGATGTATTTAATTTTGTCTGTATAGAATGTGGAGAGATAGTTCGTCGTCCATAGTCCGTCTCCGTAGAGGTCTACGTTGTACTGGGACTGGTCTGTAGTGATACTTAGGACGTAGATTGTAGATGCGTTGCGTTGGGCCTGTGTGTGTGTGTTAATGTATTGTTGAAAGTGCCATGAAATAAATGAATGGGGAAGCTGGTACTGGTCCGGGTATGTACTGACACTCGCGGTTGTATCTTCTCTCTCAACTGATAGTTGTGTGTAGTGTAGTGCAGTGCGTTTGTGTGTGATGCACTGGGCCTATGGATGATTGTGATGACTGTGGAAATGAGTGTGGGAGAGGGAGAGAAAGGGGCAAATGTGTTGGTGTGGGTAGTTGGCAGAAAGATCGGAGCAATAACCTGCTCATGGAACATGAAATTATTGCTGCCCTAAAAATCTATTGATTTCATCCTTCCCCGTTATTTCCTGTCCTATCTTTTGATGTTCTCAATGTGCATGTGAGATTCTGTGAAATACCCTCAAATTATCTATCTGTCTCCATGTCCCTTCCATTTTATGTTCCAAGTCCGCATTTATTGCTAACCTTTATTGCTTCCCTCACTCTCTCTCTCTCTCTCTCTCTCTGTCGCCAATCCAACTCATATTCTACCAACACCGCCGAGCACTACTAACGTAAGACCAACCATCATCATCAAAATGCACACTGTTCTGTACCGTGTACAGGGACAGTTACCCAAAAAGAAGTACAGAATTTCATTCAAGGCTAAAAGCACCTACATTACAGCCATATAGGCCATCCGAGACACACAAAATATAAACGAGTGAAACGCGGGCAAAAACCTAAACAGTAGTGTTGTTTCTACTGCAATTTAAAAAGTATTCTCTGAAAAACTGAGCCCTAAGAAAACTGCAATTATGTAGTTGGCGATCTGATTAACATAGTTTCTTAAAGAAACTATATGTAAAGTTTTACCGGCGATTAAATAGGAATGTTTACTGTTTTAAAGTCATAAAAAAAGAGGTATTTCGATCTTCAAAAACTTATAAGTAGCAGATTTTCCGTGGTTAAAGTTTATGAATATTTTAAACATGAATTTCAATTTTTTGTCGACAGACAGTTTCAATCCTTGCAGCGCAGCTATATTTTACCGAAGGACAAGCAAAATCAAAGGTATTAGGTAATGTCCATAGTAATATAGGTCGATATGCATATCAACGTCTACAGTCTATCTCACATACTACACTGTGTCTTCTGCATACATCTATATAATATGTACACAAGCTTTAGCTTTACGCATCCAGTAAACCTTCAAATCTATGACCATGTCCATTTCTCTTCTTCATTTTCTGTATCAGATGCTTTTTTTTTCGTAGAGGGAAGGGACCTCTCGGTTTCGGTGACGACTTTTGTGATTTAGTTATGTACCTACCTATAGTTGTGGTTTCCAGAGTCTACGTCTACGTCAGAGTTCGGAGTTCCAGAGCACTGCCAATATAGATAACATATTGGCGTCCAAGAGTTTAGAATTCCTGAATCCAGACCCAGATAGAATTGCCACCGAAATAGATTTCGAATGGAAAGACAAGAGGGATTGTAGCCAATATCAACTTTTAGTGTACAAGCGGTACAGTACAGTACTGGGAAGTCCAATGTTTCCAAGAGTGTGGTTGGGTATTTTGGGGGGGGGGGCGCTATAACAAGATATAATCATGATCAGGATATACGCTACACCGTGTAGTGTAAGGATATCAATCATCGATATCATTAAATGTACGGCCATGGATGACAAAATCTAGAAAGACAGACAAGAAAAGAAACGACGAGATGAAAAAGAAGGGAGGAAGCAGGGCCGGGTAATGCGGCCAGCGCAGGCAGCCCCCGCTTCCTGAGTTTTCAAAAAACATGTGGTAAATAGAATATTTTGACTTTTCAAAGACATGCAAATAAAGTATTTTACACTTTTCAAAAACATGCAAATAAAATAGTTTACGCTTTTCAAAAAAACATGTTAATAGAACATTTTTTACTTTTCAAAAACATGTCAATAGAACATTTTGGACTTTTCAAAAACATGTAAATAGAACATTTTTCACTTTTCAAAAACTTGTAAATAGAACATTTTGCACTTTTCAGAATCAAGTAAATACAACAACAATTTAGTTTACCAGAGAAAACCATTCATAAAACCAAAATGGTAGTTTTTGTATGGAAACAAATTCCTGCCTAAAAGCAATTCCTTCGTCCGGCCCTGGGAGGAAATTGTGAATGTGGTTGCTTGTAGGTAGGTACCTACAATACTTACACTTGGATTAATACTGTCACTTTGGGTGCTGCTAGTCCTGGTACTCACGTTGGTTATAACGCAAGAGACAATTATTAAAATAATTAAAAATAATAATAAAATATCTGTACGAGGTAAAACAAAAACCAGGTAAGTTTACATATATATGAAAAATATTGAAGAGTAATAAAATGGGTGATATTTTTGGAGTACACATCGCCCATAGCTACGGATACGGATACGGTTACGGCTTTTGCTTTTAAGATGATTCTCCAGCTCATCCCTCATCTGATTCATTCATTCATTCCATTTCGCATTGACTTATAAATTAAGAATGACGTACTCAAAACTCAACTGTGTGTCTTATCAAGGGATCTTGAACGTCTGCTGCGTAGACTGGGACTGGAGTTATTAGAAATGCTTATCCAGTAGTACACAGCGAACGACTACCACTTCAGCTCCAGGCTCCAGCTCAGCTCTACTGATATTTCCAGCAATCCAGCACAAGCTCCTGTATACTCCCATATATATAGATATAGATATAGGTACTATTATATATTCAAAATTTAAATTCAAAATCAAGGTTCATCTCAGCGTGCGTTATACCCACACTATATAACCGCACAGTCACGGGCCTCATACTTGATAATATATTCTTGTTGCACTAACCGTAACCGTAAGAAGAAGCACTTGCTCTCTTATCATCGCATCATCTCTCGTCTTCCCCCCCCCCCTATTCTTCTTCTATCCTCCTCCGTCGTCTTCACGCTAAAAAGAACAACTTGGATGTTAATGTATGCATAACTTACTCTGCTCACGCTCTCCGCACTCTCAGTCAGAGACCGAGATCCAGTCCGTATGTACCTACGCGTCCCTCCTCCACGTCTACGTCCACATACGGCAGGGGAAATAGATATAGGAATTATTTTAATAGAGAGCATAATATACATATAATAGTATAAAGATTATATTAATAACCACTCCTGGCACTCACTGGGACTCTTGTTGGTCGGGGTTTAAGATGGGTGGTTGGTTGGTTGGTGCTTTAGTTAGTCGTGCAAAGTGGAAAATCTTCTCTTTCCACTTCCTCGATCTTGTTCATTTTAATAAGTGACATTCCTATTTTAACACGACTCCATGCATTCCCATTAATAATTTAACACATTATATTATACTAGAAGTCAGGCCCCCTGCCTACGGCAGGGCCACGCAGGGGGGGGGGGGGGTTGGCGTTTAGAAGGAAAAAAGAAGTGAGGCGTATGTACAAAATAATGTGGTAGCCTTATTGGCTTTTAGGTATTACGCATACATAGAGAGAAAAAGAGTAACATGACACACACGTTTAAAGTTATGAGTCACCAGGTAGCGACAGAAGTAGAAGAACAGGATCTCGCTACAGTCGTAGGTAGTTAATAAGAAATGACTGGAGAAACTTGCAAGCGTATGGTGGTACGACCCACAAGAGTGAAAATAAAACCCAAAACTGACTGAGGGCAATTGCCTTGAGAAATTGCCTAGTGCCGACAGTCCCTCTGGTAACCGCCTTTTTACCAGCTTCCTTGCGTCAAATGCCTTGAAGGAACGCCCTGTAGCAGATGTGTTGAGTAAACTGCTTCTTGCGTAGTGGCAAACGACTTGTCGCCTGCCTTCTTAAGCGTACTACTGAAGAGGTGGAGTTTGATTTTTTTACGCAATTACCAAATGTCTCGTGATCTCAGTCGTAGTAGTATTACTTTAAGGTTTGTTGGTTGTGCATATTCAGGGCAACAGGGCAAGAAGAAGATAGAAATACCACACTTGATTTATTTAACTTAAATAAGATTAAATTTTGTGTAAAAACCAAAGTTTCGAAGCGACTTGTAGAGCTTAACATTTTTAGTAAATTAGTAAAATTGTTTAAGTTTTTGGCTTCTCTATGTTTTACAAAATTTCATTGTTTAAAATATACTTGACAACAGTTGAAACCTTTGCCTGGCTCCATGCCTCCAACTGCTTTGTAGTAACTGCTTTGTGAGCAGTTGCCTCTTAGCAATTGCCTTGCAGCATCTACCTTGAGCAAGCGGCTTTGTGGGAACTGGCTGGTGGCAAGCAACTCGTAGTAAATGTTCACCGGGCGACTGCATTTTTGGAGATTCCCTTTAAATTATTATTGCCCTATTATTATTAATGCCAAAGTTTTGACAATATTAGAAGGTGATGACAAACACAAAGCGTGGTCTTTTTAATGACACAAGACTAATTGTTAAGGACTTGAAACCTAATTTGTTATAGTAGAAGTTCTTACGGGTCCTTCGGTTTTAAAAACCGTCTTTATTCCCAGAATAAGTACTATTTTCAATGAAACTGAATATCTGTTTATTTTAAAGCGTCGTCAGTTTCCCTCACGGCTTGCTTTTGCAATGACAATTAATAAGTCACAAGGCCAAAGCTTTGACAAGGTTGGTTTATATCTCTCATAGCCAGTTTTTGGTCATGGTAAATTGAACGTTGCACTCTCTCGAGCAACAGCAAAAACCAGTGTCAGAGTGCACGTCATGCAAACTGAAAAGCAAGGAAAGTTGGCAGGTATTGATTTGGACACATAAAATTTCAATTATGTTTACAAAATGTACTGAGTAAAGTACTTTAAATGATACTAATACTTCGTGGCAACACGCTTGTGCAAACTGCTATTAGGCAACTGCTTTGGGAGATGTGGTGTTTGGCAGCCATGTTACACTAAATGTCTTCAGGAAACTGCAACGTTGCAGCAACGTCCTAAAGCCAACTGCTTTGTATTATCTGTCAACCTGCAACGTCTTTGTGGCCACGATGTAGTGACAATCGCCATGTGGTAATTGCACTGTTGCAAAAGCAATTGCAATGTGGCAACTGCATGTGGATACTGTCTCGTGACAAATAAAGTTTATGCAATCTTGGCGCCACATCACAGTGCTAACTTATTTTTGCAACTGGATTGAGTCAATTATCCAGCGCAACCTGCTTTCTAGCAACTGTATAGTTGCAAACACTTAGTAGCAACTGCACTTGAGCAACTGCCTGCCAGGATTTGCCTTGTGGCAGCTGCCAAGAAGCACGTGGCTTGAGGCAAAGAGGTTAGTCTCGGAAAATTTGCCATGGAGCTACAGCGTTGTATAACACTGCTTAGGGAGCAACTGCTTTGCGGTAACTGCTATCTAGAAACTGCTTTATGGCAACTGCCTTGAGGCAGCTGGCCAGTGGCAACCACCCCGTAGGAACTCTGTGGCAATTGTTTTGGAGCATCGACATTAAGGCCATTATGTAGTGGTAACTGCATTGCGGCAATCGCCCAGTACGTCCTATTCTAGATGTATTCTAAGAAGGGGGAAGGGGTGTTGTGCAGGTGTGTTAAGAAGCAACTGTCATATGACAATTCTCTGGAGGTAACTGCTTGTTGGCAACCTTCTCGCTGCAATCTCTTTGCGGCATCAGTCTTGCAGCAAGTGACCCGTGGCATCTGCCTTGTGGTAACTACCTCGCGGGTAGTTAGCTTGTAGCAACTGGCTTGTGTAAACTGTCTAAAGGCAAACGCGTTGTGGTAACAGCGTTTTGGGCAACTGCTGCAAATTCTTTGCAGCAACAACACTGTAGTGCACGAATTGTGGGCACATCCTTGTGCTAACTGTTTAGTGGACATAAAGATTGCACAAGACAGCTGTAGCGGATTAGTTGCCAAGCAGCAGTTGCACCTGATACGTTGCTCTCAGGTAGAGGTGCCATCTGGAATTTGTTATTTAGCACATGTCATCTGGCGGGGGTCATTGGACACCAGCCAGCAAAAAAGTGATTTCAGGCAGTTCCTTGTAAGGAGTTACCACAAGGCAGTTTGCATCATCAACTTGCTATCAGATTGTTGCCATCAGGTAGTTGCTGTGAGGCAGTTCCCAACAGGTAGTTGCTTCTTGACAGTTGCGGCAAGGCATTTGACACCAGGCAGTTTCTCTTAGAATTTTACTACCTGGCTGTTGTAACCAGACGGTTTCCACTCAACTATGTAGTTGCTATTATGGTGTTGTCTTCAGCCAGTATCATTATCGTAGTTCTTACAGTCAGGTCTTTGGTGGGTCGCACTGTGGCCGACGGTATTAAGTTCCCCTGGCCTGCTGTTGTCACTGAAAAGTGTGTAGCCGAAAACTTTGAAATTTGCGAGTTTCTTCCGACAGATGTCGCACTATTTTCAGGATAATTTTTTCTCCGAAATGCATTTGCTCCAGTGCTTTAAGCAAGTAATTTTAGCTTTGAAGACAATCTTGAAAGCTTTTAGAAATAAATACATAATAATTAAATTTAGTTTTTAAAATAAAATGATAGCCACGGGTTGTGCCGTTCAATATAAACCACAATATAGATTTTCCAGAGGTGATAGATTCCTTAAATTACCATACAAAAATAAACTTCGCTGCTTATATGTACATTGCCAACGTTAATATACATGTGCAAGCAGGTAAATGCCATAATTATTGAAAACTGTTAATTTATAATGGCATTAAAGAACCACTCAGTATAATTTACATAATGTATTTAAAACTAAAATCATGGTATCGCCACAACCGGATACTTGCTTATCACGATAAAATACATGTTTGATCGGCTTTATATTAAAATAGTAAAATTAACCGTAGCAGTTTCATTAATTTTGAACGCAATTATGTAGTTACAAATTGGCAATTACATTCGTTTTGCATAAGGGCAATCATAAAATTGCCATAACGTAAACAAAAACTTCTAATAACCTTGCAGCAATTAGTAATTAATAAAGCTTAATTATCTTCTCATTTAACGCAATGACAATACATCCACTAAACAGGCCGCCATCTAGGCTGTGGCAGGTGCGAAGTCGTGGCTACATAATTAGCATTGTAGTACGTTCACAACAGCAGGCCAGGGAAACTTAATACCGTCGGCTACGGTGGCACCCAAACCTGGGGTTGGCAACACTCAGAAGGGCTGAATATTACACGGGTCTGCAATAGTACACTGGTCTACAGTTGAACACGGATCTTTTTGTTTTGTTGTTATAGCACATGACCTAAAGGAATACCTAAAGGCCCGTGTACAATTACAGACCCGCATACTGTCCAGATTTTGACCTTTAAGACCCGTGTACTAATACAAGCCCGTCTAATATTACAGGCTCGTGGTCTAATATAGGAAATACGGTACTTTGTGCGTTAAGACGATTAAAAGTTGTATGGCCAAGATGAACCCCTTTTTCCTTATTTTGTTGCTTTTTTCTCTCTTAAGTTTAACGTTTCACGTCCTCCTCGGAAATCTGTCATACACGTCCTACATTAACATGTAAGGTATCAAAATGTGCGTAATTGTTTTCTCTATCTTTAAGCACTTGAGTTTTGACTGTATTCGAACCGCGAGTCTGTGTTTTTGCCCCCGCCGTTATCCTTTTTTTTTCACGTTTTGTATCCGAAGCTCTTCGTGCGGTAGCGTCTTTGGGCAATATTTTTTAAATTTTCTCGCCTTAAAGCTCATCCTTGGTTTGTTCTGCGTCGTTTAGTACCTTTGTGGAGTTTGTGCGTGGCGCGGTTCAAAAGCCTTAGCACTTACGGCAACCCCCTGTTTTTCCTTATTTTTCGATTTCGCGTTTTCGACATTTCGGTTTTCTGGGCTTCACTACTACATTTTGCTAAATGTAACCAACTACCTGTGTTCCTCATGTTCTTCCGCGTCTTTTGGTACCATTTGCGTCTTTGTACGTTTTGTGGTTCGGGAGCTATGGCTCTAAATGTGCTCCGCTACCTTACTTATTATATAGATCCATGGGTCGGGGCTATATGCCCTCACAACTATATCGTGTCTTTCCCAGAGTCCAGGCTATACCCGCATAATGACTATATCACCCACCCCTCACACAGAAACTTTATGAGGACCATCTTATGCGTTAATATTCACTTTTAGTTTTTTTTCTTCATCCTTTCTCGGCTTTGGCTTTGGCTTCGGCTACGACTACGGGTCCTGGGCCAAAGGGGATTTCTATTCATTAAGTTAAAGTCCTAGATGGCCGCCTGCCTCTGCTGAACTCTGAACAAGGAATAAAAGAACATATTAATGCTAATGTTATCTGAGTGGGAAAATTTTGAGAGAGAGAGAGAGAGAGAGAGAAGGAAGGAAATATTTGAAATCAAAAATCGCACTGTAAATAATTATTAGTTTTTTTGTTTCAGAATGGAATGCAATATGCATTGCTAATTGTTTTAGCTGTGCTCATCCACAAAAAGGGAACTGATAGCGATAGCCAAGTTGCATGATGATAGCGCAATAATTCACAAGCTTTTGATTTAGTCCTTTAATGTAATGTAACGGAAGTTAGGAATTAAATCTGGCTCATGTTTCACGAACGAATGAATAATTATTACAACTTTCTTCCTCTGTCCTCCCTCGGTGTACGATTACGATGTATAGTACTGGACACAGATGGGAACTTTTTTTTGGCCTATATGTATTTTAATGTAATATTTCAGAGTCCAAAGTGGAGCTCTGGCTCCGGCGCCGGATATAGGGGCAACTGTTGCAATGTATATTCCAGCTGCATAGGTCCATAGCTCCTTAGCTATATTACTACGTCTGGCATTCTCATTTCGGATTTTATTAATTCGATTTTGTTTATGCTTACTGTTTATTTGGCTTTGTCGAGTTGTACACAGAAGTGCACTGTGCAGTGATGGATTTTTGAAGGAATATTGCAGTGTAGGTGAGTGCAGTTCTTAAGAGCGTACAATCCAAAAATAGAAATAAATTTGAATGATTTTTTTTTCATATAGTAAAGTAGGTAGGTAGGTAGGTATCTAAATATAAATCTGGGAGTGTTTTATAGGGTATATGTAGTCACAAGTCTGCGTGAGTATTCCGAGTTTTCTGTTTTATATGAAACATTTTGAATGAAAGTGTATTTTTCCTTTTCTCCAAGGACTCGTATGTACATTATATATCTTTATGTTTATCAAGCAATTCAATTAAATTTGAATGTATGTATGTAAATATGTATACGAAATAGTGCTCTATTTGTATCCACAGTTGTAGCCATTCAAGTCAAAGTCAGTTTGTCTGTCTGTCCGCTAACGCTCCGACCGTCCATTGTCTGTGCTCAGTGAACTTTCTGCCGAGTAATGATTCTACTTTCAACACACTCCACACAATCAATCAATCATCTATCATCTATCAATCCAATGAACAGAGCAGCCTTCTGAACGCTCAATGCAATGGGTTTAACTTGTTATACTACTGTTGTATAGTGTTGTTGGCTTTGGCTATAGAATAATATAGCGAATGGATATAGGCGCAGGAAAAAAGTGAAAGTCACTTGAGACTTGTATTTTCAATTCGAGGCTCATTTTTTCTTTCCATTTTAGATTCACAATCAACTTTGTTACACAAACAACATGCTACAAGTATCCACGTATGTAATGTATCTTCAGCCAAACTGCCATCAAATAAGTAACAAGGCAGGGCATAGGGCAAGGCATAGAGTCAGAGTAGAGATGCACACGCATATACTGACTTCAAAAAATAAATAAATCTGCACCTGCCTCAAAATTGAATTATTGAGATTTTTTTATATCCAGAATCCAGAGAGAGAGTGAGAGAGAGAAAGGGCATTATACATTTACATCATAGGTAGCTTATGTATATAGGAAATTGAATACAAATACGAAGAAAGGTTTTCCTTTTTTCTGTTTTGGTTTAACCCTCAATCCCTCGACTAATAATAATACAGACGGTTAATGATATTCTTAGATACTGAATAGATGTACCTACCTATAAGTGAATGGAAATTGATCCTTGATGATGATCGCTTAGATATTACTACTGGCATATTTATAAAAAACACATTTTTGAAAGTTATAGAAAAATCACAACTGTACCCACCCATGCATTTTCACTTCACTGTAGCAATACAGTCAAATAATATTTAATAAATCATACAGTAGTGAATACAGAAAGAGTTTTTGTCCTATTGTTGGGTCCAATTGCTATTGACGGGCATTAACACTTGAAAGCATATTGATTTATTGAATGTGAGAAACGCAGATAGTAGATAGTCCCTTTTGCACTTTAAAGTTAAATGGTCTACGAAAGCAATACACCAAATTATTACTGTAGTAGTGTGTAGCATATTTTAGTATCCGCATCATCAAAATATCGTCTGTGAAGAGCCAAAATGACCCATATCCATTTTTAGCTGAAAACAATGTACACTATATACAAAACTATTCAAATATGTCTTGGGAGTATTTAAATAGAACATTTTGCACTTTTCAAAAATATGTAAATACAAAATTTTACACTTTTCAAACACATGGAATTAGAACATTTTGCACCTTTTCAAAAACATGGAATTAGAACATTTTGCACCTTTTCAAAAACATGGAATTAGACATTTTTGCACGTTTTCAAAAACATGAAAATAGAACATTTTACTTTTTTCAAAAACTCCTAATTAACATTTTACGCATGTTTCTCATTTTGTTTATATGACATTGCTCATTTTGATCCTAGCTTAAATTGGATATGGATCATGTTGGTTCTTCACAGACGATATATACCGCTATGTACGCTTATCCACTACTGATCTATGATTACCATTAATCAAGCAGAGAGGCTGTTGTGCTCACATTCTTTCGTTCTAATTAAATGACACACGGATCCAAAACATATGTAAGCAAAACTCGACGAAACCAAACCAAACCGTAAAATCAATCTAACCCAAAAATCTAAGCTCAATCAGAAGCAAAGCAGTGTAGTAGAGGTTTTCAGATTGGAATTGGGAGAGTAGAACGTGGAACGACTGGAACGTGGAAAGTGGATGTGATCTGACGTGACGTGACCTATCTGGACCAAGTAATATAATATCGAGCTGAGCACTAGAACTTGTGTGACTCCCTGACGTAAATAGTAAATACCGAAAGGCTGAAAGTTGCGGTGGAAATTGTAAACGTGTCAGCATGTACCTACATGCATGTATACATAATATACAGCATAAGATTCTTGGAAACATAGACGCAAATATGTAGGTATTGTACAAAGCTGCTCTTCAAATTCAATTGTAATCGTAGCAGTAGCAGTGAGGTAGGTGTTGGAAAAGCACATATTATATGCACGCGAACTATTATCTGTTTCAATACTAATAATTATACCCATCAGCTGTGTTCCTGAATCTCGAATTTTCGATGCTGATGTTGATAGGTTGATGTGGAACACAAAATGTATATGTAAGCATTATTTAATTAGTGGGAAGGATGTAGTGAGTGAGAGGAGAGGATAATAAACCAGCTAGTGATTTCATGTGGTATATGTGCTTAGTTGAAGTTTCCACACATAGCTTGAGTATAGTAATTATAACAATCACTGTACACATCTTTTGATATAATTCTATAAAGGGAGACAGACAGGATGCATGGCTAAATCTGTGGATCATTTGATCATTAAAGTACAAAATAGAAAATGGAGATTGAAATGAAAAGGGAAACATGTGCAAGTGCATCTGCATTCTTCGTCCGTCTGTTATTAAGGTAGGCTGATGCTTGCAACGAGGCGGATGGGGAAGCTGTTCGTATTCTCCCTAACCATTTCTCTCTCGCGAGCATTAGCAAGATGCCTAATTAAATACTTACTATTAAAGCCTCGGGACTAGTTAAAAACTATGCGAAACTTACGTTAGAAAGAACGAATAGTGTGGTTTGCATTGGAAAACTTGAGCAATTTTCCCCTGTAAAAGCAAATATCTTCTGTGAAGAGCTAAAATGACCCATATCCAAATTAAGCTAGAATCAAAATGAGCTATGTGATAAAAACAACGTGAGAAACATACGTAAAATGTAAATTCAGAGTTTTTGAAAAGTGAAAAATGTTCTATTTACATGTTTTTGAAAAGCGTAAACTTTTCTAATTACATGTTTTTGAAACGCTTAAAATGTTCTATTTACATGTTTTTGGAAATTGTAAAATGTTCTATTTAAATATTTTTGGAAAGCGTAAAATGTTCTATTTACATATTTTTGGAAAGCGTAAAATGTTCTATTTACATATTTTTGAAAAGCGTAAAATGTTCTATTTACATGTTTTTGAAAAGCGTAAAATGTTCTATTTACATGTTTTTGAAAAGCGTAAAATATTCTATTTACATGTTTTCAAGACATGTTTCAATATGTTTGTAGATAGTGGATATTGTTTTTAGCTACAACTGGATATGGGTCATTTTGGTTCTTCCCAGAACGATATACGAGATTCTATGCGGTATGTGTATGAAGGCCGAGGAGAAAAAACGGCAAAGGAGAATTGATTAAGTAGAAGTCGACTAATGCCGCATATGAACATAGGTATATCTAATTAATAGACTCGAGGCATATGTATATCTTAAAATATGATTGCACTCCTGATACATTGTATATACTACATAGGAGTTGAGATTGAATTTCAGCGTTTTAATGTGATCAAAGAACTTGTAAATTGTAAATTGTTTCATGCTCTTGGCTCTCATCTATTACATTATCCGTCTGTGCCTAAGATTTGGGACGAGCCGCCGACTGCACTCAAGTGCAGCTTACTTTTAGCGTTAGCGTTAGACTTCGTTTCGATCGTCGGCTGTCGGTCTCGGTCTCGGTCTCGGCCCATGCAATGTCAGTGCTGTGGCTTTATAGCTTGTCTGCAGTTTGCAATCTGCAGTCTCCCTTGCACTGATTGATAAGTGAGAAAATTAATAAAGTAAAATGGTTACATGGGATATAAAAGGATGATGTCCGTGTGCATAATATGCCATATAATAGTACCGTCTTACTATGCCTTATTATTTACCTATACTTACAATTTTGTTCTTTTTTCCTCAGGCCACTCAGGCTTGCGCACATTTTATTTCATCGTACAGTCCGTTCTATAACTATTCAGTAATTATAAATAGCTTTATAAATTATGCGTATATTAATAAAAATAGGGTTGCATGTTGAAATTAAAATTGATTGCTGTCTGACTTATTTAATGCAGTTAGGTTAGGTAGCGTAAAGGCGTAAAGACGGGATTGTAGAACCAGTCTTATGAGGGCGGGGATTTGTTCAGTTTTGAAATATGGAAATTTTGTGACTAATCTGCATTCGCTAATAATAACCTCTAGTCCAGAAAATGTCTATTTGTAATATGCTAATGCAGTATAGATATTTCAAAATTTTGAACCTCTGTTCAATGTACAACAGCGTAGAAAATTATAAATACTACGTGGACTTTGACTGTTTCCGTCTCGGTGTCTTGTGGTAATTTTAAATATTGCACTACTCATGTGCTAATGTAGTTTGTCGATGCACAATTATTAGATATATTACAGACGGAGAGTTATGGAGTGCGTGGCTACGTAAAAGAAAATGATACAGTGGATTTGTAAATGTTGTTGACAATCGGCAAGAGAAATTCTTGAAGTGACACTTTGATCCTATCATGTTTATCATTGTAATCTGAAATGCCTTCCACATGGCATGAATACATGAAAGACCATGACAACGAGAGCCCCGAAAGGACGCTCTCCTTTCACTCGTTAAGACTTCCAGTCGGATTTCAGTCTATATAGTAAATCATATGAACACCACTTTTTTGGCTCCGGCTCCGCGACTTTGACGTTCAGCCTGACTTCAGCTTTGGATCTCGCTCAGGTTCAACTTTGTCTTGGTCCTTTTGCTCTTTTATGTGTCTCTCCTGTGTGACAGAGTCACAAGGTAATGGTTAATGGGACCGTAAAGAAAAAAAATGAGCCGTAGCGAAGGAGTCTGACGGTGCTGGTGTTTTTGGATTGAGTTTTGGATTGTGGATTTAGAATTGAATTGAGTGGAGTTGTAGAGTTTAGACATTATATTGAATTTCCACACACGGGAGAAGGCATGGCATAATATGACATAAGGCATGTTCATCCAAAGCAAAGTTTGGAAGAGAATAATCGGTAGAAATACTTTGGAGAAGCCATAGAAAAAATCCAGTGCTCAATCATATTTTTTGAATTGTCAACAACGTTTTTTATCTTCCTTCACAAGAATATCTTTTGGTCTGTTTTTCAGCACATATTCACATGGAGATAAATGTATGAAAGGGGATCATATTATGCATCTTAGGACGGTTACGGTTTGACGGGTTCTACAATCGTGTTATTATACAGTTAAATAATGAAATATGTAGTAAAGTAATACAAATTAATTTCTAATGTCAATCCCATTATACTACCATAGCTATAAATAGAATGTCATCTGTTGCTCGCTGCTACTAATATTGTATGCGTATTATTGCTGTAATAAATGTAGATTTTTCAAAACATACCTGCTTATGCAACTTACATGCGTTTAAAATTTTTAAAAGTAACTCTAACGATAGAAACAAAATGCAGTCCTGCAGCATAAACAAATATGGGGTAAATTATTTTGTGAGAAAATATGGCCGATTTTGTAACATTAAATTATCTCAATCAAAAAAAAATTTCTTTAATCATGTATGTATATTGTACTAGATATTTATTTAGTAAATTTTCTAACTCATAATATCAGCATAAGGTGGTTCGTGTCGTAGTTGATGGTACACCTTTCAACTATCAGTAACGATGACAAATCCCAATTAGTTGTTGTCGACCGCATTATTCACGGTTCTTTACCCACCTCTGAGTCTCTACGGTTCTGAATCGGAATGTGAACCTATCCTGTAGCCTGTAGACTGTAGTAGCATAGTACCTGTCTTAACTCTCAAGGTATTTTGTGCTTGGATTTTGACTTTTGTGACTGTGTACACAATAGGACAAGGTGTACAACATATGGACGATCTGACGACAGGCAAAGATTGTATCTACGTTGAATTAATTATAATAATGTGTTGTAGACCGTAACGAACGTAACGGTAACCAAAGCTATGAAGCCGAGGTGGATATGCTGTAGCGTAGGTATATCAGTAATTTTCCCATTGTCAACCGCACGCTATTAGCATAGCGACTACCAAAACCCACTATGTCAAATCTGAATCGAATGACACATGTCAAATTGTATAATGATCGAAAGAATTTTCCGACGTTTTTACTATGGTATACTCATAGTTGGAATTATATGGAGCTATATACTCACATGTAGATAGATAATATTTTGTTCTGGTTCTATCTCATAATAGTCTTCACCCTGCAGTCTCTGCAGTCTGCAGTATCTAATTATGATTGTATATCATTGTTGGTGGCATAATCGATAATTCATTCAATTGATAATAATTACGTAGGTACTTATATACTATTAAATGCCATGACATATTTTATATAGTTTTGAATTTTCGTTCGTAATTTTAATGGAGAGAATTACATATTTCTTTTTGGATTTTGAATTTTTATAAGTTACAGTTACAGCGTGCCATTGGTTTTTGAAATTGGAATATAACAAGAATATACAGGGGCAGGCAGGCAGTCTTACATACAGTCAAACAATAGATACATTTCCGCTGTACATATTTAGCATCAGCAGGGCCGGACGAAGGAATTGCTTTTTTAGGCAGCAATTTGTTTCCATACAAAAACCACCATTTTGATTTTATTGATGGTTTTCTTTAGTAAAGCAAAATGTTGCATTTACATGTTTTTAGAAAAGTGAAAAATGTTTTTTTACATAATTTTGAAAAGTGCAAAATGTTCCATTTACATGTTTTTAAAAATGTGGAAAATGTTTTATTTCCATGTTTTTGAAATGTACAAAATTTTTAATTTTGCATGTCTGTGAAAAGTCAAAATATTCTGTTTACATATTTTTGAAAACCGCAAAATGTTACATTTACATGATTTTTTGAAAATTCAGGCAGCGGGAATTGCCTGCGCTAGGCACATGCATTATCCGGCCCTGAGCATCAGGCGTCCACAGTGGAATGGAAATAGAGGTAAGTGGGTGGTAGTGGTGGTGGTGGTTGGTGGTGTTGGTGGGGCTGACTCACGGTCGGATAAGGTATCGACTGGTGTAGTATGGTGATGATAGTATTGGCGATGGTCGTGGTTGAGTTTGGTTTGGCATGATGTGGTTACAGAAAGAAGAAGAAGTGACGGGAGGGAGCTCTATTGAAGCGAGGGAGAGTTGTAGGAAAGAAAAGAAAAGGACTTGGAAGGATTTGATGAACTGCCATTAATCCTCGGAAACATTGAAAAATTATTCCATTTCGACACGATCCTCACACAATCTTTTTAAGCCATGATTTTTCCCCCCCTCTTCGTCTTCGTCTCCTTCTCCTTCTTCTTCTTCATCATCTTCGGCATCGGCTTCCCCCTCCAATACCCGCCCGCAGAGACGCTTTTTCCCCTGTTTACACGAATCGTCACCCAGGGCGGATCTCTTTTTCTCTCTCCCAGTCAATCCTTCACTTACTATTTTTTCCTTCTTCTCTCCTACTATTTCTTTCCCTCATTCTTCTCCCACTTGAAAACTTGAAACCAACATAATATTACATATATGAGAAAGGAGATGAAGGAGAGCCCAATCTGCGAGAGCATAAGCAAAAGCAAAGGGGAAAGGAAAACGAGAGAGAACGAGAACTAAAACGAAGATGAAAACGAAACGAAAATGAAGCCACATGGTCTCTTTCTCTCTATTATGTACTCGAATCCTTCTTTTACTGTCTCACCACACTCCCATCCATTCATACACGTAATAGAGTGTCGACTATTGCATTCTCTATAACAACATTTCATACCTAGTATACTGTATATACTCTATATACCATCTCTGTACATCCAGATTCAGATATATATCAGACAGAGAAGATTTCAAACTACTCGAGACTCGAGACAATATGGAGAGAGAATGTAGGGGAATTTTTGTAGACATTTTAGAAAGTAGAACTAAAGATATTCGTCATTTTTTTTAGAGTCTCACATTCTATATATATTTTCTATTATCTGTTGACTATAGACAGTATATAAGCGAGGAGACCGAGACCGAGAGAGTAGACAGATGTGTACTCTACTTTTACTTTTTCCACGAAGACCTACTCTCACAGAGTCAGACAGGGATTTTGATTTGATGCTCCACTTTTGAAGGGAATGCCAAATATGGACACATTATAGGATTCCCAAGAAAAAGGAGAGAAGAAGGGAAAAAAGGGGGAAAAGATGAGATTTTTACGTACACGCATAGTTTGCTAATGACAAGGAAAGAGACGAAGACGAAGACGAAGATGAAGCTAGACGGAGCCATCCAATATATGAGTCTTAAAAGTCTGACTAAAAGAGTCTTTGGGATGGGAGTATGGTACTGGGACTGTTACTGGTAGCATATCATATTATTATGGGATCTGACTCTTTGTATGAATATTAGTCTCAATATGGAATCTCTACCCACATATGCTTTTATATCGTCGTGCTCCATATTATGCTGAATTAGGGATCAGTACTGCGTAAGCTTTGAGAGAAGTTGTGAAAATTTTATATGGTAGGTACCTATGTAAGTATGTATAATCTTTTCAGCAATCCTGCGTGAGCAAAAAAAAACTGCGTGTAGGATTTGCATTTAAATGTAAGCGTAGTATATGCAAAATTCTTTGTAGTCTGCTCTACTAATATAGCTGTAGTAGTGTTGTGCTCCATGCCATTTTATTATGAAATGTCTTTTTTCTTCTTTTGAACAAAGTGAGAATATAATGAGACAGAAAGAGATCCGTTTTAGACTAACCCAAAGATTTTGCAATTTATTTATATAGGTGAATAATGCGATATTGTGTCGTGGGAGGAAAAGTAATTTAAGCTTAAACACAAAGTAATTCAGTAGATAAATTATTTTTACTTAAGGAAAACTTTTTGTCAATTTTCAAAACATATTTTACTTGAAAACAGACCAATTTTCAAAAAATATAGTAAAAACCGGATTTTTTTGCCCAAGTTGAAAGGTGCAATGGGTTTTTGCGAAATCTGAAATGTGAAAATAAAAAAAGTAAATTTAGTATGATTGAATTTTAGCATGAATGATTTATAATTTTCCGCCACTTTTTTTTTCTTCGTGGTCTTTGGTTGGTTGGGAGATTTTTAGTTTAGGACTGAAATGTCCGTATGTACCTTACCTATACCTAGTTTCAAAATGTAATATCTATCTGGGTGGCTCAACAACGATGCGTATTAATCATGGACATGATGCATGAAGTTTCTTATGGTGGAGAGATAATTTCCATTTTGAATTCAGAGTCGCGGAGGCAGTTGTCGTACTCCCATAGCCTCATTATTGCATCTTTTCCATTTCGTTTCACAGTGAATTCCGTCTGGTTCTGGTTTCTGGTTTCTGGTTTTCTGGTGCTGGTTCTGCTTTGCCGAAGCTTCGAAAAGTGTAACGAACGATAAGGCTAAAACACTATGCTCCTTATGGCCCCTTCCTCGTCTGCGTCTGGCTATGAGGATTTGAGAGAAACAATATGATTTATGAATGTAAACTTTCCATGTCACAAATGACAGGTACGGCGATTTTCTTTCTTGACTCGCCATTGAAACTGAAGCTAACCGAGAAATTTTTAAAAACTAAACGATGCGATATGTGCAGAGAGATATAGACACAGACTTTTCTTACGTCAACATTTCAACCATTTAATGATAGTCGGAATCTGAGGAAGTTAGATCCGCTTAGCGCTTAGGGAGATCAATGTTCTATCTGTAACCCCTTTTATGCTGTTTTATGTTATTACGAAGAATATTTTAGACGAGGGCCGGACGAAGGAATTGATTTTAGGCAGCAATTTGTTTCCATACAAAAACCACCATTTCGATTTTATTGATGGTTTTCTTTGGTAAAGCAAAATGTTGTATTTGTATTTTTTAGAAAAGTGCAAAATGTTCGATTTACTTGATTCAGAAAAATGCAAAATTTTCAATTTACATGTTTTGAGAAAAGTGGAAAATGTTTTATTTTCATGTTTTTGAAATGTACAAAAACTTTAATTTGCATGTTTTTGAAAAGTCTCAATATTCTTTTTAAATATTTTTGAAAATTCAAGCAGCGGGGGCTGCCTACGCTGGCTGCATTATCCGACCCTGTTTTAGACGGAGGCTACGAAAGAAGGAAAAAATTGAAAACTATCCTTTTGCATCATATTTTTAAAACTTAATATAAAAATAGCAATTTCAAATTTTTTAAATCTACGAACTTAAACTTTTATACAAATGTAAAAAAAACAATTTCAAATTTTTAAAAAAGGCCAAAAACAAATTCGTTTTCCACTTTTAATAAATCATTACATAAATTACTTATTTTCGATTAATTGGAAATTTAGCTGTAGCACAGTCGTACTATGGCCAGATATTGCCACTATATATGGATTGTTTTGCATTACGTGCAAGCTGAGCTTGAGGTTTAATTTCTTGCTCAGTTCATTTTCGGTTTCGGTATTTTTTTCGTGGTTTGGTTGATTTGATGTTTTGGTTGTAATGGGGAAGAAATCATGTGACTGAGAAAGATGAGGTTGCATGGTCACGTTTCCATATCACAGGTATGCTTATGTATCTCTGTATGTCTAACTCTGTGATTGGTATTGGAATTGAGAGTTTTATTCTTGTTCGTGTCTAGTGTCTGGACGTGGTTGAGCCCATAGAATCCAGAATCCAGAGTATATATGTTTTACACCCACGCACACACACACACACAAATTCTCACTCACTTCATTGCATATTACATTCCATTAGATTACATAGGAGAGGGATGTTATTGGACAGGGATGAATAGATAGTGGCTCTGGGCATGCATACTGACGTCTGAGGAGATACCAACCAAGGCACAGAGATAGGAAAGAAGTATGTAGAAGGACTGACTACTGAGACTGCGAGGGAAATAGAGTGAGAGACGATGGGCGATGGGATGTGCGAGTGAAAAAGAGGGGAAAGTAGAGTACAAGAAAAAGGAAAGCGAGAGACGATTTAAGGCTTCTCCAAGCGTTCATCTATGTCCGTCGACAGAGTCGATGAGAATCGTTTTGTCTTCGTCACTTGAGTCTGAGCTGTAGAATTATGAGATGCCATTCATATCTATCTTCTCTCTATTTCCCTTATTTCCTCCTTTACACTACTTCCAATTTTGGCCAACTAAATCTCACGTGTCGGCTTCTATTCAAATGTGTCAAGGCCAACAAGAAACATACAGAACGCAAAAAAAACGACGACGTACACCTACCTACATCCGTACATCATCCTTGTTGATACCGAACGGATTCCTTTAAAATTGGCATAGATAACTAACTATATAATATGTACATACGGGAAATACCTAGATAAAATTGTGCAAAATCTTTTAAAAAAAGTACAAGGGCAGAAAGTTCCACTGTTCAGGGGATGATAGTTGGTACGTCGTACGTCATCAAAAAGATAGGAAAGACAATCCTTTATTAAAATGAATTTTTAATAATTTTGTATGGTGATTGTCTACTGTACTGTAGCAGTACCTTTCTGTATTTTTATTTTTAACCAAGTTTTATGTGTAATATCTGGCTTGATTACCAAAGTATTCACGACTCACGATCAGACGATTAACTTACCGAGTTAATTTATGTAGATAAGTAAAAAAATCGATTTATAGCACAATTTAAAAAATCATTAACATTTTGTAGAATGGAAATTCGATCATTTAAAGAAAGTCATAAAAAAGATAATTTATATTTAAGAATACAGATATCAGATAGTGTCGTCACGGGTGCGCCTGCATATTTTGTACTTGGTCATATACTGCGCGAGCATAGGACTAGGGCAATACAATTAAAAATGCAGCATGCAGCCTATAGCGCTAATAGTAAAAGTGTAAAGGGTGCAAAGTTTAATGCACGAATTTAGTAATTTCCCAAAAAAAGCTCTGATACATCCATATGGATTTAATGTTGTGAGTATATAGTACATATATGGATTGTTATTGGTAATGATATGATATATCTTTTTGGACTGCACACAGAAAAGTATCTGTACAGAGAGTGGAGGGAACTGTAGACATTTTATGGTGAGTAATATCCTGCCTTCCATTATGTAAGTAAGTAATGTTGAGAGACTGAGAGTGAAGATGTGAACACATGGAATCTCATATCTAATGTAATGTCATGTCAGGCGGCGGCGGCGGAGGCGAGAGTCGAGGCGAGGTTATATAGACGGAGAGACGGGGGAAGATCGCGCGGCAGTGGCAGTGGCAGTGGCAGAGAAGATGAGATGAGATGAGGAGAGAGAGAGAGAGAGTGTATTGGAATTGGAATGGGATGGGAACTTCTGCAGCCGGGCCATCATCTCTACATCCTCACCATATTTTCCCTCCACTATTTTATGCTTCTTCAGCATCATTTTTCTATTTTTATGCCATCAATGTTTTCCCTTCAAATATTGTCTTTCGCCACCGTATCACTTTTTCTTTCCTTTCTTTCCCCCGTCCTATCATATGGTCATGGCCTCTACAGTCTCTACAGGGTGTAGCCTATACACATGCTATATATACAATTCTTCATATAAAATATAGACACATTGTAACTCTGGCTTCCGTTTCCCTCCGTACCTATTTCCTTATAGTGGTCTGAGTCATATGAGTCATATGGGTTATATCATACTGCTCTGTTCTATAAAGGGACACTGTACAAAATAAGGCTTGCAGTAGTTTATGTGAGAGTATGTCAGTATGTGTGAAAATATATAATTTAATAGGTAGGTATACGTGAATGAATTGCCTTTGCCTTTTTTTCACATCGGACACCCTCATCTCACCATAGTAAAAGTAATCGAAAGATTCTCATCGGTTCTCTCACACTTTAGAATCTCGCGAGTTTGAAGGTGCAAGATAAACTACTGATATAGCTCCACTATACATTAACCATACATTTTTTTAAGAGTTGCAAAATTTTGACATTTTTTTACCTTCCCTTCTTTTAAATACAGTAGACTGAAGAATAGAAATTGCTGGAATTTTTACAAAACGAAAAAGAAAGTTTGTTTATACTGCGGTTACTGCACTGGTTGGTTGGTGCAGTGATTTGAACTTTTAACAAGATTTTTTGTCTTATGTGTTTGTGGAAGCGTAAATTACTTTGGTAACTATCGATTTTTTGAAAATATGAATTTCACTCTTTTCCTTAAGAAATAAAAAATATTTTTTTATTATGTAGGCAGTACCTACTTTTTTAAAAATTGATTTTTTAAAACTTGGATGACTACCTTATTACTATTAATAAAGCAGTTATTGCATTTCCCAATTCTTATATATAAGGATTGTTCTTAACTATACCATTTGTATAGTTAAGACTATTATTTAATAGTATAAATTATTCAACTAAGCACATAAAAATGTTTAAATTATAATCAAGAAGGTGTTGTTTTGTATACTGAGCTGTAAAGCTATTGCAATTGTGCAACAGTGACTTAATAAAGTTTTAATATATAACTTTTTTTTTACTTGACTATACAATTTATTGCATACATGGCATGCATGTGTATATTCATATACCGCCGTAATTACATAAAATTTCAAAATTTCAAATTCGATTTATCTTCCACTCCATTTATTTCGTCTTGACTCAACTTGGAGTGATGCGCTGTTCGGTACGCAATTTTTATTTCTAGGTAGAAAGTAAAAGATCGAAAAAATAGCGATAGAAATATTCTATAGCGTGTGCAAGAGCCAAGCCAAACCCAAACTAAAACACATACATTTTTTTCAAAATAAATTTTGTTCCCTTCAGACATTTTCTTGCATGAGACTTAAGAATTGAGTGTGAGTATGGTTATGGTTATTTAGTATACATTTTTACATTAAAGCAAATGTAGGTATTCGGATTCGTATAATATACTGTGTATAAAATTAAAATTTGCAGTTGTTACCCACTTGGAAGAAATTAGTAAGGCAGTTCTTTTAGGTGCACTGCTATTTATACAGTCAGCAAATTTTATGTGACGTCGTTACACGCTAACTTAAATAACATAAAGCTGAGCAAGTAAAATGTAAAAGCAGCATGTACGCATGTAACAGTAAAATATATTTGCTTATTATTAGCGGACTTTTACTATTAGTACATATTAATTATTATTTGTACATCCGGATCCGGATATTTGTGGTTGTGATGCAATACCAATATTACCAATGCTTTATTTTATTAAAGTTTTATGCCGCATTTAAGGAGACTGTAATATTATTTAAGAGTTTAAAAGACAGAGAGTGAGAGTGACAAGTAAATCATTAGGATTTGAAGCTAAAAAGTAAAACTAAAAAAATCATTCAGAAAATTTTGGAAATAATCCCAAAAGAAATTCATTTTTTTGAAGGGGATTTTACACTCTCATTAGAACCTATTAGTTGGTCTATATAAAATCTATAAATTTCAATGCTTACTAAACTCCACTACGGCTACGGCTACACTGTATTGGATTATGTGTATGAAATGTATGTGTGTCGTGTGTGACTATTTTGTCTAACGATAAGTCTGGCGCTGGTTTGGGAATGGACATGTGTGTCTCCTGAGACCCATCCCCTTCTTTATTTTGTAAATGGCGTTTCTCCTAAAACATTCCCATAAACATGAGCGTATTATTCAAAGTCGTAAAGTGCATTGCGCGGCGGCAGTATACAGCGCATACAACTATACACACCACATATAGGGGAATACAAACTCCTATAAGAATTTACGTAAAATTTAGATTTTAAACAAGATTATTAAAAATATAATTTAATTGCCGTTTAGCCAACAGGATAAGATAATGTGGCCAGCACAGGCAGCCCCCGCTGTCTGAATTTTCAAAAACAATGTAAATGGAACATTTTGAACTTTTCAGAAATATTTAAACAGAATATTTTGACTTTTTTAAAACATGCAAATACAATTATTTACACATTTCAAAAACACGGAAATAGAACATTTTGCACTTTTCTAAATTAAGTAAAAAGGACATTTTTCACTTTTCTAAAACATATAAATACAACATTTTCGTTTAGCAAATAAAACCATCAATAAAATCAAAATGGTGGTTTTTGTATGGAAACAAATTGCTGCCTAAAAGCAATACCTTCGTCCGGCCCTGTTAGCCAACAAATGCAAAATGCTAACAAAAACTAGATTGTTTGTGCTATATAGGTATAGCAATTTCAGTAGCTTTCACATAATATCTCTTGTACAAGTCGTTAGCGTTTTCACTCCCTGAATCTTGAGGCTTGATTGATAATATTTTGACTTTTCTTCAAGATTGAAATTGGGCTCGATAGTGAATTTGACTTTGGCTTTTTCTAAGATTGATACGTAGAAAATCTGGAAGACAAGAGGACAGACAGAGAGAGAGAGGAAAAGAGGAGACAAAGGAAACAAAAAACCCTTTTTACGATTAGGATTAGTATAGCAATAGAAATTTTATTTTTTATGTGTTCCATGGGGACTGACTGAGCTGAGGACGACGGGGGCTATGGGGACGTGGCAAAAAAAATGAACAGTAAAAGTCAGCTTTAAAAAAAAGGAAGACAAAACACGAAATATACTACGTTAAGAAATACAAATTTGAAGGTTTTTCCTTTTGGTCTCTCCAATAAATTCCAACTTCAACTTTTATTTGTATTCCAATCAGCTGTTCTAACTATAAAACTACATACATAAAAAAATTGAGCAAATTCTAGATTGTGTACAGTTTAGAGTTTTTCGAGAGTTTAAGAGTAGTGAGGAGTTGGAGATTTGTGTGTGTGTGTGTGTGTTATTTTTCATTTTCTATTCCCTATATATATATACATCCTTATGATGGTGACTTTTAGGGAAGACAGAAACTGCAATGTATATGAGTATAAGAACATGGAAAGTCGAAAGTGTCAATGTTGAGTTTAATTCTCTACATTTGTCTTTTTATTACACTCTAAAATATTGTGATTCAAATTTAAGGATTGCTCCAAAGACAAAAATGCACATGCAAAGATATATACCTAGGTATGTATGTGAATAGATATTTCAATGTTTTTTTTTCGTCTCCAGCTTTACTTACTTGGCTGTGTGGTTCGTGTATGAGTAAAAGTAGGGCAAGCATTATGCATTAAGTATTACAACTTTTTGACATTTGTTTTTTTTTGTTGGATGTTTCCTGTAGGTTTTTATTAGACTACGCCATGAATGCTGTATGGTAGAAATACTTAAAAAATGGGAAATGGGATGCGCCGCAGGAATTTGTATTTATAATTATACGGGGTACGTTGTATATGCATAGGAGGGCATAGAGTAGTTGCGGGTATGACTCATGTCTATACAAGATCAGTGATAGTCAAAGAATTTAGTAGAAAATGCAGTTTAAGTGAGTTTTCATGCAGATCCTTGGTCGCTTGGAGGCATTCATTCTATACTGCAACCCGCACGGGGGACAACTTAGGATCTGATACACGCTGATTTTTAGGTATGTATTAGGTAAATCCAACTAGTTAAATAAGTCACATGCGTTCAAAGCATACAAAATACTAAACATTTTGCACAAGTTTTTAACACATTATGATGATATAATATTTTGCAATATTATAAAACACGAAAATATACTATTTTGCATTTTTTTTAAACATGCATATGTAATATTATGCATTTTGTTAAAAATATGTAAATGTAATGTTTTGCAGTTTTAAAAAAATATGTAAATGTAATATTTTGCAGTTTTTAAAAAATATGTGAATGTAATATTTTGAAATTTTTTAAAATATGTAAATGTAATATTTTGCAGTTTTTAAAAAATATGTGAATGTAATATTTTGAATTTTTTTAAAACATGGAAATATAATATTTTGCCTTTTTTTAAAACATGGAAATATAATTTTTTGCACCTTTTTAAAAAGTAACAGAAAATAAAAATCTGCTTGTGTCAAAACATGTTTCATTAAAAAAATGTACACAAAGCTTCAAAATACCTCCAGGACATTTTATATAATTTCTGAGCAACACAAAACACACAAGTATTTTGAAAATTTTAAAAAACAGCAACTCTCTCATCATTTGCAAAACAAAAATTAGCACACATTTTTCTGCTAAATTTTTGATTTTATTATTTTCCCTGGAAATATCTTTTATACATCCCTTTAATTTTCTGTGTCTCCTTTAATTTTAAATGTACACCCTTGCGCATGTCCACTCTCTGTATTCGTATTGACTGCTCAAGGAAACAATTTTTTACGTGTAGTTATAATTCCAAAAAAATATGACTCCCATCATCCCAGTCCCAGTGCTGTATCAGAATGAAATGAAGCTCCTGTACATGTAGGTATACATAATATGTCTCTCCAAAACGAGGATACACGATACCTTTCACAAACACTTTTCCCCGGCCCCGGTCTACGTGAGACTTATTCTTATAGTTTCCTACTTTCATTTTCATTCAAAAGTCTATAGGTAAAAGTAAAAGGTATGACAGTCTTACGTGTCTTTTACGTATGGACATGTAGCCACGTAGCCAGTAGGCAGGTAGGTCTCTATACATATAGTTATAGTAGACTAGAATTTTTTTTTGCGACCGTGACTGACGTTAAAAAGAAATGGGAAATCTAAAGTGGATGCTATATATCAAGGACGAGGATGAGGATGTAATGTGCATACTACAGACAGTACAGACTACAGGCTACAGACAGTCAACCGTGCCCTGCATGCTCACACAGTCTGTGGAGGAAGAAAGTATTATAATTATTTATTTATGCTCCTACTTTAAATGTCTTTATGGCCTATGGATACAAAGTGACGAGTATGTACGTCGCTCGAGACCATAGTGCCGCCGCTGATTTTTCGGGGGAAAGTACCTACACTGGATTTTGGAGTGAAAGAGCGGAGACCGTAGAATGTAAACTAGGAAAAGGAAGAAGCATTAAAATGTTGTATCTCTCGTCCTCCACACAGATGACATTATGACATGTACATATACATCTGCTCCTGATGACATGAGATGGTCGGGAAAAACTCCCTCCAGCACACATACATCCTACAATATAGCTCCGCAGCAGCGCACCAGATTCCACATCCAGACACATATACAAAAATCCTTGCAAAAATTGTATACTTACACATAGATACAAATGGTTTCTCTTTACCCTCCTTGTCTTTGAATTATAATGAGCATGTTACTCTTGAGTCGGAGACGGATATTAAATATGACATATCTAACTTTATTTGTCAGATCCAGAGGTTGTCATTTCTCATTTCAATCCTTTTTTTTTTTACTTCTTTGCCCTCGGCTATATATCCCTTTATGAACCTTTATTATCAACCTTTAAATTTCCAACTCATATCCTACAACTCATACTAAAATATAAGCATTGAAGCCAAGTCGGTCGGCTCGGTGGTACATGACTGTCTCGCCCTAGTTTACTGTTTCCGAAAGTATACATGTAGATGTGAACGAGACAGTTGCTCTACATGGATTTTTACATTAGAGCAATGCAGGCAGTAAGGTACCTGTTTTTTATTTTTGATTTGCATCCTATTTTGTATATTCTATACAGTACTACCTACATAATATAGTTGAGGATTTATTATTATTAGGAAAAGGAAAAACATGGCGAAAATTGAATGTACGTCTTTTTAATTTACTTTTAGATTTTTGAATTGCGGGACGAATTTTTTTTATTAAAAAGTCAGTTTCGTATTATTTAAAAATCAATAGGCGGGCGTGTACATAATTATTTTTGTACTACAGATTTTTTTTTACATTAAATAAAATCCATAGAATGTTCAAAGTAATACGTACAAAAATTATATATCGTCTGTGACGAATTAAAATGACCCATATCCAATTTAAGCTAGAATAAAAATGAGCTATCTCATAAAAAACACGAAATGATGAAGATACGTAAAATTATGTTAATTTAAGAGTTTTTGAAAAGAGTAAAATATTCTATTTTCATTTTTTTGAAAAGTGCAAAAATATTGTATTTAGGAGTTTTTGAAACGTTCAAAATATTGTATTTAAGTGTTTTTGAAAAATTCAACATGTTTTAATTACAAGGTTTTTGAAAAGTTCAAAATGTTTTATTTGCATGTTTTGAAACGTGCAAAATGTGTTATTTACATGCTTTCAAAATTTCAAGAGGTTTTTACATGTTTTTAAAAATTGCAAAATGTTTCATTTTGCATGTACCTGGTAAAAAGATATCATTGTTTTTGTAGATAGTGGATATTGTTTTTGGCTAGATATGGGTATGGGTCATTTTGGTTCTTCACTTGACGATATGTGTCATGTGTAAATTCATTATTTACCCGACATTTAAAAATGCAATCGCGCTAGGAAACCCGCGTACTATTAAAATCCTCATAATTATAATAGACCAATTGTACCATTCAATTCATGACATTTTATTGTTAGGCATGCGCACTACTACTACTACTAACTACTACAAACCCTTGAGTACAATATCATACGAAATAAACATTTCAAATCCAAATTTTCTTCCTGAAAAAAATGATGGCTATATGATTTTTTTGTAGCTCTGTGCCAATAGCAATAGAAATACAAGTGCCCATACAAAAATAAAAGTGCAGCGTGTGTACTATAGTGAGTGTACTCGACGTACAATAGTAGTCTCTCTCTTTTAAAGGAATGGTGGTGGTCAGAGTCACACGGCGATAAAGATAAGATGACAAAAGTGGTTGTGGAAGAAGGAATTGGACGAGGATGCTTCCTTATCCTTATCCGCACTGTATACACCACCAAAACTCAAAACGAATCAAGTCCTTATCATTACGCTTACAACATACATGGATTTCTCCTATCTATCTTTATAAAAACTGAACACAGATACGGGGCTATCTCCCATACAATATAAGTAAATGGGATGGAATGAAGTGTAGTGGTTGGTGGAAAAAGGAAGTTCAACTTGGGCTGGTGCTGGTGATTTAACTGGCTGGACTTTCAAAAACGAAGAAGAAGAAAAAGAAGAGAGGATTATTGATATGGATTTGCTTTTCCTATATTTTCTTAACAAGTCTATAGGAGAGCTAAGTGAGGGAAGTGAGAGGTAAAAGGTAAGGAGTGGAAAAAGTCAAATTCGAAGACGAAGTACTCTCTACGCTATAGTGCCAGTCGATGTCGAATTTGAATTCGAATTTAAAGTGGAAAAAATAATATTGGCAATCCAATGGGAATCCAATGGAGATATTGGGACTCAACACAGACAGAGTGTCTATCTGTGTACCTTTTTTACACACACACAGAGCGTTTATACGGAGCTTATGATATAGGCGTGCCTATAAGAATGTAAATCTAGGATTTATAAGGTAGAATTTAGAATTGTAGAACGTATAGTATGGCTTATATACATGGAAGAGTTTAGCCCTGTTGATAAAAAAGCTGTGAGAGAGACTCAAGCCGCCCACCCATTCCAAAAAAATAAGCACTTTTCCATGTTTCGTCACAGGAAAAACTAACAGAGCAATCAAAATAATAAACGTAAAAACATCTAAGCGTTTCTCATCCTCATCCCAATCCGAATCCTGTATAGGCCAATAGTATAGGACGTGAGGCAAAAAAAAAGGAAAAATAAAAATATTCGTAACATTTTATTGAGTTTGTATGTACAACTGACAAGGGGAGCGAGTGGATGATAGGAGTAGGAGATGACTTTACATCAATTCCACTCTCCACGTCCACTTAGCATCATCTAAATTCCGATTTCCGAGCCCCATTCCCATTCCCATCTTATAGCTCAATATAAACTCAAGACTCAAGATTTAAGCAATAGCAGCAGCAACAGCAACAACAGGCAAAACTCATACATACTTATATTTGAGGGTTTATTATATGATTCCAGATCCAGAAATTCATAGATTTTCACTTGTATTATGTGTAATGGGACTCACACTGACCGTCGTATTTTATTGATACCTATACCGGCCTTGAACACCATTCATGTATATGGAATTTGATACTGAATTCTGAAATATGTCTAATTTTTTAAGTGGTCCTCTAATAATATTTTTAAAGTTAAAATTTATTAAAATATTTTATGGGCACATATTAGTGAAACAGAAGACGCATCTTCCACCTTAACCGTCAGATGGCCTTTAGAGTTGTTTGAGCTCTTGAGCCTTTCAGCTATTTGAACTTTGCCATTGCCAGCTTACGATTATTAGCCCATAGTGTGTGTAGTACCTTTTAATTGTAAATAGTAAATCCAGGGCCGGAGCCGGACGAAGGAATTAATTTTAGGCAGCAATTTGTTTCCATACAAAAACCACCATTTTGATTTTATTGATGATTTTCTTTGATAAGCCAAAATGTTGTATTTCCGTGTTTTAGAAATTTTAGAAATTTTCAATTTAATTGATTCTGAAAAGTCCAAAATATTCTAATTACATGTTTGAAAAAAAAGTGGAAAATGTTTTATTTTTATGTTTTTGAAATTTGCAAAAAAATTTATTTGCATTTTTTTGAAATGTGTAAAATGTTCCTTTTACATGTTTTTGAAAAGTGTAAAATGTTCCATTTACATGTTTTTGAAAAGTGTAAAATGTTCCATTTACATGTTTTTTTTTTAAATTCAGGCAGCGAGGGCTGCTTTTGCTGACCTTATTATCCGGCCCTGAGTAAATCCTGGCCGGAGGTAAGTAGGTACTTACATCGCATGGTTGTGAATTTTACATGTAAACACTTCTGCAGGCCCAGTCAGTCGTCGATCGTCATCAGTCCCATAGTCCCAAGGAAGTAAAACAAATGATGGAGCCTTCTCCGACGCCGTGACCATGGTTTTAAACTTGTAATGACCACGACCACAGAAATGATTATACACATGCTTAAGCCTACCTGTTGCCGTTGCCAATGCCATATTACAGTGATTGCCGTATTCTCTATTGTATCTCCGCCAACTCCACACCACCGTCACCGTCACCAAGACCACCGATAAAAAAACTGTTGAAAGGCTCAAAGGCTGAAAAGCTGAAGCGGAAAGTGAAAAAGGATGAGAGAGAATCATACAGAAAAAAAACATTGGTAAAAAGGATGAAGAAGAGCGAGAGCCTCACATGATTTTCCTCCACATCTCTCATTACGTAAACATTTAAATAGTATAAGAAAAATAAAATCGCTGTTTCCCTTGTATTTTGACTAATCGGCAGTCAAGCTCTCGGATGCGGACGGAATACAAAATCAGGCAAAAATCCTTCACTTACTCCAATCCACATACACAATAATATGCAATGCTCAACATACTGAGGCTTTACATTATGGAATGGCAATACTTATGTAGTCATAGGGATCGTATGTGAGTGTGTGTGTAGTCGTAGTAATGGGAATGGGAAGAGCTTTAAAATTGAATTGAATTTGAATGGAAGTGAGGAGAAGACGTGTAGACGGAGACGGTTGAGGGTGCGTTGGATTTGGATTTTGATTTGGGTTTGGATTTGGTTGGATTGCATTGCGTATGGATGGAACGGATTAGGATGACGGCTTCGGCAATGGCAACGGCAACGGCGAATAAAAGGATGTGAGGCAGATCCAGAGTCCACATCACGCTCTTCATCTTCCTATATAGTAGGTAGCTTATGTATTCAATTGCATTTTTATTGTTACTTTGCTTTCTTGTAAGACTTTAGTTTTGCTTGGCTGTGTGTGTGTGTGTGTGAGGAGTTGAGGAGAGCACGTAGCCCGTTACCTTAATGATACGCATATGAATAAATGGAGATTTGTTTAATGTTCACGTTTACGCGTTTACCACAACATCCATACCATACAGTGGGAGAGCGCGCGTGTGAGTGCCTGTGTGTGTTGAGGGCGAGGGAAATTTGCTTTACTTTTGACTTGATAATACATAGTTATAATGGGACTCGGAATGGTTTGCTTGATGGCTCATGGTTAGTTTAATTCTCATGATGATGAGGGAGAGAGAGTTAATGTAATGTAATTGTAATGCCATCATAACTTTTAAATTGCGTCTAATTACACCTTACAGACTTGTTTCATATCACTTGAGCAGAGCTCCCATTCGAATTCCAAATTCCCAAATTTTTGCAAAAATCTCCTTTAAATCTTGTTCAGCACACAATACAAGAACAACATTACAACAAGAACCAGGTGAAAAACAAGAACGAGAACGGCCGCCATGTACAGAGAATAATGTTGAATATTTCTGAAAATCCAACTGGACGTGTTCAAGGTTACCCTCCTCTCTCCTCTCTCTCTCTCTTTCGACTTTCGGGCCTCTCTTAACATGTCATATTATCTCGCAGAGGACCGTCTTCCTAATCTTAATCTGCATGTCAACATTATCGAACCATTTATCCCGTCATGACATAAATCCTATACTTCTCACTAGTCAGTCAACTCACTGTATATACTAGTCAGTCCGTCGACAAAGTGAAAGAACAAAAGAAGGGACAAAGAACGATTAACCGTGGAGCATTTAAACATTAAATACCGTGGAGCCAATCAATATAATTAATACCATTTGACATGCAACAGAATTTTTTTTTCATATTCTCAACACCACCAGAACCAGAACCAGAACCAGAACCAGAACCAGAAAAAAACTGTAGCTTTGGCATTAAATACGGATTACGGCACCATACATGTATTATAAATTGGCAGTGCTGGGGATCTAACAACAAATTTTTACTCGGTATTAAAACACTAACAACATTTTAATCTCTCATAGGTACAGTATTAATTATTCATTCCATTTTGTCAATTTGGCGTCCTCCCAGTCCAACCAGCCAGTCAGCCACGCCATTGAATGTTTCCAGATTGATACATTTATTAAGTAATATATTCATACAGTAATTAACACGCAATTATCACCAGAAAAATAAAAAAATGCAAATTACGATATACGACTTAAAAGGTGAAGTATAGGAAACCTAAAATTTACTTTTTAAAATATTTTGAGGCAAAACATGTGAAAGCTAACATTAAAAAAAATACGTTTCCAATGTATTTTGTCCAATGTGAAAAAACAAGATTTTGTAGGAGAAAATTATTCAATTAAAAATTTTAAAAGTGCATTTTTAAAAACATTTTCCTTCCCGCTTTAAAGACTACATGCACAATGATTTTTCGGCTTTTCGGTCAGAATGGTCGGAGCTGTGCTGCTGGTTCTATGTGTATGTCACACAGCTAGGGCCGGACGAGCGAATTGCATTTAGGCAGCAATTTGTTTCCATACAAATACCACTATTTTGATTTTATGAATGGCTTTTTTGGCAAACCTAAAAGTTGTAATTATATATTTCAAAAAAGTTTAAAATGTTTTATTTACTTGATTCTGAAAAGTGTAATATTTTGTATTTAGATACTTTTTGAAAAGTGTTTAATAATTTATTTGAATGTTTTTGAAATGTGCAATAAGTTTTATTAGCATGTTTTTTAAATGTTCAATATATTTTACTTACATATTTTTGAAAAGTTCAAAATGTTCCATTTACATATTTTTTGAAAAGTCAGGCAGCGGGGGCTGCCTGCGCTAGCCCCATTATCCGGCCCTGCACACACCTTATAAAAAAGGCATACGGGTACATGATTTGATTTTTTTTAAACAACAGACCAAACCAATTGCCCAGCGCCCAGCGCCCAGAATAACCATTATAAAGCATGTCCAGTGAGCAGTCAGTCCGGAGATAAAAATGTTACAAGATGCGGAGGCTGCTGCTGCTCTGCTCTAATAAATTAGAATAAAATCCTGTACAACATGTACCGGTGACTTTTCTCAACAAGAAAGATGCTAAGCTGGAGGAGCGCTGAGGGATGAGGATATAAAATGTGTATTTATTTTTTTTTCTCATCATTTTTTTGTTTTTTAGGACAGGAGTTGACTGTTGGAAGGAACTTTGTGGTCATAATACCATTGAAGGAGAACTAAATAAAGTGAAGAGGCGAGACGAGGTAGAGAGTAGAGAAGAGAGAGAGAGAGATTGAGGAATCTGGGCGGGAAGCGTTCTACTTTGTCAACAACTGTCGTCTTTTTCAAGCCTCTTGTTTTTTTTATCCTCCAAAGTCCACACACTATGTATTGTCCAGCTTTTGGCTTCTCCTTTTTTTTTCTTGCCCTGCGACTGCCTGACTTGACTTAACTAACCTCACATTTGCTTACATATTATATCATCACAGCGTAGCCTTTGCCTATGGCTTATAACTCAGACACACAACTTCTTGGTTTTGGATTTTGGATTTTGGCCGCTTGGGAAACAAGTTCTGCCTCTCTCTCCTACCCACATAACAAAAACGAAATCTACTGTAGCTCGACACTCCACACCACACCAAAGAACTACAATCATACAGAATAGGAATACAGATACTGATAAGCAAAAGCAACATATAGAGAAAACAGCTCTAAAGGTAAGATTGGATTTTTTTCCCCTCTCTGTCTCTCCAAGTCATCATTCAGATTCGCCAATTAGTGTGTCTCTCTCTTTCCTCTTTGTCTTTTTGTCTTTTTGGTTTTTATTGTGTGAGAAGGAGTTGACTTGACATGGATGGTCTTGACATGAGTCTTCCGGATGAAAAATAATTGTCAAGAATTTTTCCGAGTATTTCCATTTTTAAATGACCACTTCAACTCACTATCTTTCTACATGGACACACACTCACTCACGCACACGGCCATTGCAATGATATGTACTCTAATTTTCCATTACCATATCTTATATCTCGGGTCACAAATCTACATTTTCTACGCATCTATACGGATACAGATACAGGCTCACAGATTTCAATCTAGATTAAGGTGTCCACACGAAAACAAACACGAAATTGTGAGAGGTGAGCAAAATGCATAGTATGTAAAATGTAGATTTAATTCATTAGTGCTCCGGCTCCGACTCCGGTCGTACACACACACACAATCAGACACATAATTTCAATTTCCATGTCTCTAATCTCTCCCTCGTCCCATATACATAATGTGACGGTCATAATATTTTGTAAGGGAGTGAACCAAATTGAAGAAAACAAGAGATAAATAAACAAGAAGAAGAAGTAAGGGAGAGAAGTGAGTAAATGAAATAAATTCCTTGAATGTTTCCTTATGGATCGAGATACATAATATTATGCAGATGGACAGTCGACATATTTATCTGTGTATAGTCTATATAGACAGAGCCCATATAAGTTTAGTCTGTATTTTAAGGCATTGGTTTAAATACCATTTACAAATTATACAGATTTTGACTATGCATAATAAAGCTGGGATTCTGTGCGTGTGCATTTATTACCACTACGAGAAAAAAGGATTTTAAAGCGAAGATATTTCTTATTTTAGACGACACTGTGTGAGATCCTATTTCTAATCTCCCGAAAGTCCCAGACCGAAAAGTCGAAGTCGGACACAGATGAGTAGAAAAGCACTACATGGAAAATTTGTTTTGATTTCATAGTTGCATAAATACAGCGAGGGACTATACATATTTACCGCTTAGAGTTATGCGAAAGAAACTTATCAGTATTGAGCATTGCACTAAATTTTCCAAGCCATCCTCCCCCCAAAAAAGGGGAACTATCAGTAGTACAGATTTTTCAGCTTGAAAATCTAAACATACGATACACTACTTGAAGGCTGAAGTAATGTCAAGTGCAAAACCAACCTGAGGCAGCAGTCACATTTTTTACATTCACAAAATTCACTGTGTAAAATTATTTTGAAAATCCAGAGGATATTTCCAGGTCCAGGTCCAGGCCCAGGACCAGATCCAGAATCCAGAGTGAGATGCAATATGAGACTACCTACATTATTATAGAGCTGACTGAAATGGAATGGAATAGGGAAGCAAACACGCCAAAGCTAATTACCAATTTAACCCTTTTTCTAATGCATGTGTAATGTAATTATTATGATGGGGAGGGTAATGGTATGGCAATGACAATATCAATGAGGGTGACGGCGACAGCCACAACAGGAATAGCAACAACGGTGGCGGCCTGGTATGCTTCTACATTTCTACATAGTTCCATATTCAAAATACACAGGAAAAAGCCATAAGACAATGAATTTTTGTCGCCCTCCTTCCCTTCCTGGTTGTTTCTATGTTCTACTACTACTGGCATTGGTTTTATCTTGTGTCTTGTGGTTATGTTTACGTATACGCTTCTTCTAGCTACTATCACTATAGTACATTGCTGAAGTCTGAAAGAAACTTTTTTTTTGTCTCCTGTCACTTGACATTCTTGTCGTTGAAGACTTTAAAGCCCGACGAAGCCGGAGGGCCGGATCCGGAACACAGGGTGTGAGCGTAAAAATGTGATTTCTTTAATAGAAAAAGTGCATTCACATTCCAGAGCCAACTTTGAAGAGCATGAAAAAGTAAGACTAAACAAGATACCAAGGAGACACAAGAACAAGATGCAGGAGGTAGGGAAGGAGAGGGGACAGGGGAAGTTCGTCTTTGTCTTTTAGTTTTGAGATTTTCCTCGAACTTGTTTGTATCCGATCCGATTCTCTTATTCCACTCCTATACCATTTCTACCGTCGTCTCACTGAGTCAATTTGAACTGAGTGAGTGAGTGAGTGAGTGACGAGAAGGAAAGAAACAATTCAAAAGTTCTAACAGAATTTCTAGAATGCAGAAAAATTCTGTTTGAAATTAAAAATATTTTAACGATAAGTGCATCTTTTTCTTCAAGTCTGTTCTGTAAATAGACGGGGCAGGGCGAGGAGATTCTGTGCAGGAGAGGCCGTTACCGGTACCGGTACCGGTACCGGTACAGATCTATACCTACTTGTACAACTGTTGACTGGTCCGAGGTCTGCTGATTTATTTGTAGATTGAATGAATGAAACCCGTAGCCAAATCCGAGTTGTAGTCGTAAGGAAAAGGACAAAAACCCTGTAGGAGACCGTAACCGAGACCAAGAAGGAGAAGGCAAGGGACGCGGAACGTGTGAATTCCCTTCTAAATTAAATTGTACCGTTACCACTACCGCTACACCGCTACCACCACCACCGCACTTCGTCAACGAGAATACGAGAACGACACATAGCGACTTCGCCGAAGTCCTGATGGAGTTGGCAAAAGGAGGATTGTGGACTACAGTAGATTTGAATTCCTTGTCATATAGCCCACACCTCGCAGGTCTTTCCTTCCGACTCCGACAGACTTCCCTACGGACTTTGCGGAAAGTTTAAAACTTGCCCTTTTTTTCTATTATGTATTAGCAGGCCAGCCTACATAGTGTGTGTGTACATATACCCCCATAGAGAAACTCTTCTACACACTCCTTGTCTCTTTGTTTTGGACTTGAATTTGAATTTGACTTGAAATTTTTTTTTCTCCTTCCTCCTCTGCCTTTCTTTTCACTCTTTTTTTCTTTCGAGTCTCTGATTTTGTTGGTTTCTTTCCCGTTTCGTTTTCGTTGCCATAGTCGTAGTCGTAGTCGTAGTCGAAGTGGTGGTCGCGTGAACGTGTAGTTGTAAAGAAGTGAGAGAAGAAAAGGGAGAAAAAAGAGCAGGGAGAGAGAGAGAGAGTTGGGGGAATACATACATATGGACAGAGAACAAGAATCTCGGGTCCGGATCCGGATCCGGATTGTACTAGTATACTATATGCCTATATCGTTAGTCTTGGTTTGGCTCCTTTCGGCTTTGTCTTCGGTTTTGATTTTGGTTGTGGTGTCTCCACGCGACCACAATGGGAAATTGGGACTGGGAAATGTATATGTGTGTGTGTGTGTGTGTGTGTGTGGAGTTTTGGAGTGAGGGAAAATAGAAAATAGAACAGAAGGCTTCATTTACAAGAAATGAACGGTCTTGTTGTAAAATGGAAATCAGGATAACTCAATGTGAGTATTTTACGAGGGAAATAAGGCAGAAACGCGGGGGAAAAACACACGACTGAGCAACGCGCTGGCAATGTCAATGCTAAATCTCCGGTCTTGGGCTCCATAAGAAGTAGAAGAAGAAGAAGAAGGAAGCCATACATGCGTACATACATACACTCAAGACACAAGATGAAATGGATCAGAGTACGTAAAAACATTTCACAGATTCATCTTTAGATTCGTCTCATGCATAAAAATATCAACGACGAGGAGAAAAAGAAAGGCGAATCCAACTTGAAAATTCAACCAGGACCAGAACCAGAACCAGAGTCATAGCAACCATTTGTATATTTTGTATATTAAATGTACGAGGCAATAGCGAGGAACTTATAGATAGAGTTGACAGTGTTAAGACAGAATGTAGAATGTAGAGCTGTAGGACGATGTATGTGTAGTGGCATTATTTTTTTTATATGTTATATAATACAGTTCGCATGACGTATATAGTATATAATTCGGCAATCTACCAAACCATTGCCAATGCCAACCAACATAATGTCATATAGTGTACACATAGTGTATGTAGTTTGGTGTGGTAAACCAAAATGGGAAAGACTTATTGTGAGAAACACCCTGCATGTAAATTGTCGAGATAGAAGTCGGATACAGTTACACTTGTTTAATACAAGACACATGAATCCTTGTCTTGTCCTTTTCGTTCCTTTCTTTCCTCGTTTTTTTTATATTCTTCTTCTTACTTTTTGTTTTTTTTCTTCTTCTTCTTCTTCTCGTCTTCTTTTTATCTCATTTGGCTTTGACTCACAATGCACTGTGCTACTCTAATACTTTGGTATATATATAGCTTATACAGTGGAGATTAAGCGAGTGGATACTATTGGGGAGTATGCATGCAGATGCGTGTCACCCCTTTAACACATGGAAGTCTCCAAGACCATGTCTCTATTTGTTGGAGTAAAATAATAAAACCACAACAAAACCGGTTTCAATTACCATTCAATTTATTGCAAGACATAATATACATTTTTTTTTCAAAAGTACTCCTCTATATAGTCAGTCAGTCAAGAAAAAGTCCAAGTCAAAAGGCATAGAAATAGACACAGGGAGAAATCATGTGGCCTCATTTTAATGCGTGAGTTGATGTATGTAGCTACTGTGTAGTGGTCCCATTATGTCTTGCAGCACAAGTTTAAAAATGTGTATTATGAAAACTTTCTAATTTTATGAGTATATTTGAAAGCACGTTTTGGTATTTTTTAAAATGTGTTAGGTAATACAGTAATTTAATTTAGTATGAAATTCGCGAGAGAAAATTCTGATTAGTCCCAGTGCAATGTATTTTTACGTCTATTCCGGATGTCGTAAAATTAATGCTAGTTCCTGTTGAGAATTTTTAAAATAGATCAAAATTATAACGCACCTGAAGCCGATTAAACAGCACTATATTTTTTTAATATTTTATGTAGTAATTTTGAATAATGGGAAGTAATTCAAATTAATTACACTTTTATTTGCTGAGTTACAACAACATTTAATAACAATTAGATTTACAGTTTTTTTACATTACAGTTAATCCAGTTTTGAAATAAAGTATTAGACATGTTAAATACTAATTTGTTCCAATGATTACTACATTACCTTTAAAAATGAGAGGAAAAGTAGTAAAGTAGTTTAAATAATCCGTAGACAGCTTCATCTGCCGCCACGAAATTATTAAATCTCAGATTTGTTTGTCATGTGTCACCAAAACTAAAACTATACTTGTGTGTATAGTTTGTAGTGCCTACTCTAATTCATATTACATTAGGTACTTCATATTCTAATAATACTATAGCTAAAAATTCAAGGTGCATGTGTATACATAGAGACATATAGGTAAATTGAGAATTAAACAAACAATCATCTGAGCCTTTGAACTTGAATGTGAATTTTAAACATGCGTCATTAATATATAGCAAGAACAATGAGACAATTAATGCCTATATAACAACAATTAATTGACGATTAACTATTTTAGTTAACAATTTTCTTTTCTTTTTTTATGTTTCTACTCACTACACGTGCACAACAGAAAATACGACACTCACTATAATTACGGTCAGTAATGTCACAATCTGTACAGTAACAGTACTATACATACATCACAAATAATTTGATGATTTTTAATATTTAGATATTTTACTAAATATTTTGAAATTGACATAATATGTCATTATTTTTTTGAATAAATACCTCACCATTATTAATAACAATTCAACAATACAATAAATTGCACTCTCTCACCGTACACTCTCCACTCACAATAACAACAGTAAGACCGCATTTACTACCATCACCAACATCTGTATTTTCAATAAATTGACCACATGATCTGTGTACACTGATCTGATCTGATAGTTTTTGTGGAAGATACCGGATATTTCCAACGATTTTATTTACTTTCTAATAAACCTACATAGTTAAAACAAACAACGGCCATTTATAATATATCGTCTGTGAAGAACCAAAATGACCCACATCCATTTTTCGTAAAAACAAAATTCACTATCTACAGACAAAATTAAAATAAAATGTTCATGAGAGCAGGTAAATAGAACCTTGTACATTTATCAAAAAACAAGTAAATAGAATATTTTGCACTTTTGAAAAACATGTAAATAGAACATTTTACGCATTTAAAAAACATGCAAATAGAACATATTACACTTTTTAAAAACACTTAATTAACATTTTAAATTTTTCAAAAACTAATTAACATTTTACGCATGTTTCTCATTTGGTTTTGATGACATAGCTCATTTTGATTCTAGTTTAAATTGGATATGGGTCATTTTGGTTCTTCACAGACGATATGTGTTACACAATATTATATTGTCAGTGGAGAGAAACTTCGACGGAAGTCCATAGTAGTCCAGTGAACTTACGATGGACTGACGCCACACTATTTCTTCGCTGATGATACAATAGTTGTATTTTCATGTAAGTTTAGCGTACATCTACTATGTCAATGTCAGTGAAATTGCAATGTAGCTTTGATATAAGCCTATATAAATACCTACTTAGGTAGGTACGTCAAAGCATTTGCGCAGTAATTTTTTTTCGATTTTTGAAATTGCTTTACATTTAATTGTAACTAGTAATTTCTTATTGTTAGTTTTAAAATTAAAACAGAGCTATCCATAAACTGTTTAAAGAATACCCAGAACCATATTGTTGTAGGAAACTATGTCAGAAAAATGAGTAAAGTTTAAACATTGCACAACCAAATATTTTTAAATTAACAGTAAATTAAATTAAAGATTCTGAACTGTGATTAGTTTTTTTCCTTCCACATTTTCTGAGGACTTGTCAACTTTGATTGTAGTAGAGTATCGAGGCCAGTTAGTGAGAGTACATTGCCAGGAGAGCACCGTCCGCCTGAAAACCAGCCATTTCTTGGGGTAGAATGGAGCCCTCATCCACTGCAGTGCATGGGCGACACATACAGTCCACAGGAGCTTTGGTGACAACCTAAAATAAATACAAAAAAATGCATTTACCAAAAAATTACCAAACTTGTTGCTAAAAAAGCGTCCAAAAGATACTGAGGTTGATACTGACCTTTTGAAGTCTTGGTGACCCAGAGGGTGCCTTTGGGCAACTGAGTGTCACAGTTGCTTCTCGTTCCCCACTCTCCTGACAGCACATGCAAGATCTCTCCATCTCCCAGATCTTTGATCCTGACACCTAATGTAATAGAAATAGAAATTACGGAATCAAAATCGCTTTAATTATTTTTTTATTTCTAAGTTTAGTAATGCCCCAGACGACCAGACCAGGCTCCAGACGTTTATATATAAAATTAGTTGTAATTCTTACCACCTAAGAAACCACTTGTGGGATCCCGTCTGATTCAAAAACTTCCTTTTACAAATATCTCAAATATATATATTGTGTTTTGCGCGCGTAAATTTTGAGAATGCGAATTTTTGATAATTTACATTCCTACGCCTTTAACATTTCATTTTTATGAAATTTGAGATAATTTTGGAAATTAATCTAAAAATTATTTTCGGATTTTTTAAATTTCGAAGAGTGCTTTCGAAAATTATAAGACTTCAATACGTTTTCAGATAATTTGGAAAGCTTCGAATTTTAAAATACATGGAAATATTAGAAATTTTAGAATTTTCAAAAGATGAAAAAACCAAAATTAACAGAAATTGGATGTAAAATGGAAAAAATACAGCGAAGGAAAGCAGTCAAAATTTCGAAATTTCGAAAATACAGCGCAGCAAATGATTAAAATATCACATTTTTTGAACTTATAGTTGTACTATACCGTGCAAAACGTACTTGATAGTTCTTTAATTTCAGATTTTTAGTAAAATAGGGCAAAAAATAGGGTAAAATTGAACCTTTATAGTAGTTTTTAAATCTGAGCTTATCTTGAGAAGGGATTGTTTCCTTGTTAGAGACAACATTAAATATTTTATATTTTATTAAAGTTTTTAAAGATACAGACCTGAACGTAAGACGTGCACTTGCCAACACAGGCAAAAGACGGGATAGTCATGGGATTGCACCCAGGCGACTGAAGAACGTGGAGCACGGGTGTTATTTTACAATTATCCCCAGAAACTCGTGAAAATAAAAATATGAGAAGATAAAATCCTCCAAAATATAATGGATTTCGAAATTGCAGACCTACCATATTTGATATTTTTTTTTGAAGAATAAGCTGTCTGAAAAAATCACAACAAAAACTGTCAATTCCGGTCCAGTGCGGTCCAGGTACTCTCCACCACCTTCCTGGACAAGAGTGAATTTATCTGATTTTCTGTCCATTCTTTTATTCCCAAACTCGATCTGCGGAATCTGAAATTGTGACCTCAATGACTTGAGCAGAATACCAAATTAAAAAGATCTGGTCACTCCACACTAAAAGCAGCACAATTACAATTTAGCTATCAATACAGATCTGTCGTATTAAAAAAAATAGAAATTGTAATTGCATCCACTCTTAACTGTGCTTTGACTTAGTTAATAAGTTCACCAAAAAAAATATATAGATACATATTTTTTCGACACACATCCATTAATGATTGCCTCTTTGCCACTGCCACCTGCTGCTCTCAGTAGTTACGGCTTTGATGTCGATTTCAGTTAGGGATTATATGGCTATAGAAAATACTGTAGATACATAAAGGATGAAATGACTTGTGATACAAAGTCAATGGATTCCTATTGCGAGTAATCGTTTGAAAGCTGGACTTTTTTATTTGTAGATATTTGGAGTCTGGAGCGATGTGAAGGAGGCTCCGCTTGAAGCTAATGAGCTTTAGCTGTTTTTCCTATTTTTGATTTCATTTCCAAACCTCAAATTTCCGCGATTTAATATGTGCTTTATATAAACAGTGTACAGTAATATAAGTACGATATGCATACTATACATGTAGGCCTTAATGATAGGTTTAAAAGGTTAATAGCTCTCAGACTATGTACCTATCGAGTGTATTAAGTATGAGTGTTGCAGTATTTTTTATTAATTATTTAATGAAATAATAGCCATGATAATAATGCAATGGCCCAAAAAATAAAATGCCCACTTAACTAAATTGATATTGTTTCATGCTTTATGGGCTTACGTACATATTGCCAACAATCAAGACGTAATGTACATATTACACATGTATATGCACTTGCTATTTTCAGAATGAGCGAAATACATTATGTTTGTGTTATAGACTTGTGTTATAGATTTTTAACGGGTTTTAAAAATGTGTAAATTAGATTTTTACCAGTTTTTTCAAAAATTGCAAATTTCAATTCTACACGTTTTTTCAAACCATGTAAATTGGTGTAAAAACACGTTTTTCAAACAGTGCAAATTTCAATTCTACACGTTTTTTCAAACAATGTGAATTAAAGTAAAATCACGTTTTTCAAACAGTGTAAATTAGCGTAAAACACGTTTTTCAAACAGTGTAAATTATATTCGTACACGTTTTTCAAAAATTCCAAATTGCATTTTAACACGTGTTTTAAAAAAGTGCAAACTGCATCTTTACACGTTTTTTCAAAAGAATAAATCCGATATTCCCTATTACATCCCAAGTATAGATCAAATTTTCTTTCTGAAGCAATATATTGACAATATTACAGAAATAATTAAAGTTTTATTAAACTATTAATAGTTTGTTTTTGTGTGTTGTATGTTTTTGTATCACGCGTAGAGCAAAGAAACAAAATTTAAAATTAACCCAAAGTATTTCTAAGAAACTTCTCTATCTATACTGACCATGAGTGCACACTCATCGCACGTGTGTTTGTGTTTGTATTTTGTAATTGAAAATTTCTAGTGATTTTAAAAATAGGTACAATGTATGTACAGTGCTCCTACTATAAGAAAATGTTATGTACTCAAGTTATTTACTGTGGTCTGGTCTGGTCCGGTCCGGTCTGGTCTGGTAGGATGTTTGTAGTTTACACAGATATATAGTCCGCTCCTCTCAGTTAGTCCCGCACCCACCTCCGCGTCTCGGTCTCGGCCTCTGCTCTCTCGCAATGCGCTATTGCTATTGCTATTGTGCAATGGGGACATTTGAAGCCGTGTTGTTGTGTGATGTTGATATATTATGTGATGTGAGCGAGGGTGATGGGAAGGTATGAGGATTTAGCGTGCATCGTAAACCCTGTCAATAAAGATGCAATCTATGGTAGTTAACCTAAAGATGTGAAATTTTTATTGATATTTACCTACTATTTCCTTCTTAATTCCCAGTTGTTTCCAACCAAACTTTTACTACATGTAAACTTTAATGTTTCACAATGTGCTCTATAGCCAAGTCATAGCTCTTAGGTAAGGTAGGTAATTCCACATATGCATAGTATATGAATATAACCAAATTGTAGATCTTAGATTGTAGATTGGGACATTGGGATTGATATAGATCTGAAATAAAGGTGGACGGTGAAGTTGAAGTTGAAGTGGAAACCGATGCCAAAGTGAACTTGATTATACGCTGTATACTATATGTAACTACTATAGACTGTATCTGTATATAGCAGTGGCAGTATTGGTCCTTGTTGGTTTAGTTGTTTTTGTTTTTGTTCTGGTTAAGGCAAGCCTATGTGTTCCTTGGCTCAGTTTTACATCGTAATAGTAATCGTAATCGGCGTTATATAGTCGTCGACGTCGACAGTTTGGACGGGAACGTGAACGTGAACGTCGTGGCATGAAGTTGTTCTTGTTTTGTTGTTGAACATTAAAATAAAATAGTCATACGACATACTCATTGAAAACCAATTCAAGACAAGACAAAAGACAACTCAATGAAAATGAAAATGAAATGCACTGCAGCAGGAGAGAGAGAGAGAGAGACTGTGTGGAAGTATTCAGTGAAATAAAATGAAAAACGTAAAGGAACATAAACTCATTTAATTGAATTGCTTTGTTACTTTTTTTTCTCCATACACTTTGTTGTTGTAAGCTCAAGTTAAATTTTATTTTATGATTCTAAAACTCATTTATCTATATCTACAGCTGATCTAATCTTTTTTTGAGGAGATAGAAAGGTGGAAAACAGAGCTGTTTGCTGTTTCTGGTTTTTCTTTTTGGTTCTAAAGCTCAAGCCGTTCTGTCACTACTATGTCGCTGTCTTTATGTAATTATAGTTGGTAGGTATAGGCAGGTACCTACGTAGATACATGGGAACATACGTAGGTAGGTAATTGTATATACAATTTTTGTTTCCATTTTTTGAATTTTAGACGACGTGCAATCAGTACGACTTACGAGCGTCGGTCTCACACTACAGAGTGTTTTGTTTTCCCTTGAAAGTTGGTTTACACTTTAGACTCAGAGAGCAGCGTCAATTATGATGATGAAATTTAAAGAAGTAAAAAGGAAGGGGAAAAAAAGTTGGTTGGCTACAGGCTTTCAATTAATGAAAATATTTCCATGGAATTTTCAATTTTAATGCAGATTTCTGGATTTCTACATTCTGGATGTAGACAGTAATGACGTCCAGAGTGACATTGACAGCCAATTTAATTCTAAATTAAATTATGCTCAATAAATCATTATTCAGTTTCGCACGTCAGCCAAGTACTCGTGATTGTAGGTAGGTACAGGTACTCTGTATTCTGTATTATTCGTTGTAGGGTGAGAGCGTTGAAATATCTGTAGCTGCTTTTTTTTGTTGTTACTATCATAAAATTGTTGATTTCACAATTGTGCTGCAGTTGGGAGTCCAATTATAATATCGTTGTTGAAATTGAAGAAGCAGTACAAGATCATTTTACGAATGCATTTTTTAAATGTGAAATACAATTTTTTGTGTGTGCATTCTCTGAGTCTGGGTTGGCTTCAAATGCGACAGTTGAAGGTTTTTCAAAATCACTCAATTTGAAAAGCTGATTCGTACTTTTTAAAAAGAAAGCAATTAAAAAGTTTAAACATTTTTACAAACTCGTGGCTTAAACGTTTTGTACTTTTAAAAAACACGTAATTTGAAAGTTTTGTACTTTTAAAAAACACGTAATTCGAAAGTTTTGTACTTTTAAAAAACACGTAATTCGAAAGTTTTGTACTTTTAAAAAACACGTAATTAGAAAGTTTGTAACTTTTAAAAAACACTAAAAAGTACAAAATTAGGAAGTTTTGTACTTTTAAAAAATACATAATTAGACAGTTTAGATCTTTTAAAAAACATGTAATTGGAGTATTTTGAAGAACTTTCATTGTTCTACGAGTTCTGAAGTAGACAAATTTTTTTCAGAAACGTAAAAAAATGTTTAAACCACTAAATTCAATCCATTTTAAAAATGCACTGCTTTTTTAACATTTTACCCTTTTTCTGAATTGTATATCCTTTTCAATGAAGATTTATTCCAGATGAATGACAATATAATGCCTCACAAACTACACATTGTACATTCTACCTACATAAATTATGCACCTACTACGAGAAAAGATTCATTCAGATTCTGTTTCTATTTCTAACAAAATTGACAAGCGGAGAGACTTTAGATACATGTATAGCTTCTAGGAATCCAAATTGAAATTCCCAAATTTACGAATTTCAAATGAGGCTCTGCTAAACGAAAGAAAATTCCAAGAAGACAAAGTCCACGAAGGTACTATAGAATTCTAGAATTTTAGAATTCCAGAAATCCAGAAATCTAGAACTCTAGAATTCTCGGAAGTTAACTGCAACTCTCCAAGTTGTGTGTCAGAAACTTGAAGAATTGAAGACCCACCAAGAGTTGGAGTTGGATGGAAGTTGAAGAGGGAAATAAGTGCATAGTAAAGGATGAAGGAGGGGAAAAAAATAAAATAAAGAAAACTCCAAGAGTTGAACATGACGACAAGTATTAGGTACATTAGTATGAGGAGTTTCATCTGGATTTCCTCTTGTACTACTGGCAGACATACAGACACCAGTACGAGGCAAGAAGTGGAGGGCTAAATAGAAATTCGACAATTTTACGAGCAAGTTAATGCAAAAAGCAAAGAAGGGAACCAAAGGAGAAAAATATGGAAGAAATGAAAGGCGGAATAAAAACGAAGCAAAAATGTAAAGGCGGGAAAGAAATGGGAAAGACTCAAACTACTTGCTGTTCAGATAGATGTTGTGCTCTGTACGTGCAAAACTAACATACATTTTGAAGAGCGCACATGCATTGCCATATTCTATGTGCTGCATGTATATATCTAGTGCACTCCCATTTTGGACATCGGCAGTCGACAGTCAAGTTCGACACTGTGAAGATTTTTTTTAAGCTCGTAACTTCACTGACAGGCAGTAGAGGACGAGTGCACGGTTCACACTATACTCATCTTTACAGTCTATAAACAGTTTCAAGTACGATCTGAGTACACGCTATACATGTAGCCAAATATATAATTATACATGTACCGTATTTCCTATAATTGTACATCGGTCTGAGAGGTAGGAATTAAAATAGTACCCTGGTATATTAACACATTAGATTCAGTGCAGGGCCGGATAATGTGGCCAGCACAGGCAGCCCCCGCTGCTTAAATTTTCTCAAAACATGTAAATGGAACATTTTGAAGTTTTTAAAAATATGTAAAAAGAATATTTTGACTTTTCAAAAACATGCAAATAAAATATTTTGCACATTTCAAAAACATGGAAATAAAACATTTTCCACTTTTCTTAAAACATGTAAATAGAACATTGTGCACTTTTGTGAACCAATTAAAAAGAACATTTTGCACTTATCTAAAACATGTAAATACAACATTTTGCTTTACCAAAGAAAACCATCAATAAAATCGAAATGGTGGTTTTTGTATGGAAACAAATTGCTGCTTAAAATCAATTCCTTCGTCCGGCCCTGATTCTGTGGCTGTACACGGGTCTGAAAGGTCGAAGATCGAATAGTACACGGGTGTACTATTAAAGGAAATACGGTATGTACTCCATATATTATAAATACCTACGTTCTTGAATTGATGGGACTGGATGTGAAGCTGGAGCTGGAGCTGGAGAAGTGAAGACGTAGTTTCTACGGAGTAAGTTATGACTGTGTAGCCGTAGTAGTCGTTTTTCGGTTTACGCTCTCCTAATAGTAAAGTAGGTAAGGTAGTAATAAAGGATTGTGCGTGCACTCATGCATGGATCAAGAAGGTACGCGTACTCGTGTTCGTTTTCGTTTATTATTATCTATCTGTACGCACAACGGAGGGACTGGTCCTGGTCCTGATCCTACCTAAATACCTAATGTAAGCTCCAGATAGACGATGATGGTACGTAGTGCGTACAGCGTACAGAGTGCGTAGACTGATTTTCTTCTGAGTTTGAGTCTTGAGTCTCGAGACTTGTGAAGACGGGAGATGTGGTAGAAAAATGCTCCAAGCTTCAAGGGAAAACGAAGGCAGAGTCATAGAGCGTCAGATTGAGATTGAGAATGGCCATCGCCATCGCCATCGCCATGACTGCTGAACTCACCACCACCACAAGGCTGGCTTGCCTTGTCTTGCCTTGTCTTTAAGACCCACTTTAAATCAATCATACGAAACCAAAGTCCCTCCTTCAATATTATTATACGCTCTTGACTTTCCACTTTGACTCAAGCTTTTTTCACATTTTTTTTCTACCTTCGTTTTCGTGCGCCTATATGTGTAGTATAGGGAGTACCTCTCATATAAAAATTGTTTTTTGTAATTTTCTCCCCTTAAATTATGACGATGTAATAATGTAATAGTATGTGCTCTGCTGAGCTGTCGCTCCGCCGATCTTCATATTTATCTCGTTTTCCTATTCCTCTTTCCTCCACACTTTACAATTATTATTACAAAGCAAGAATTTTTTGGGAGATTTTGCCTCTGGGTCAGTGCCGGTGTCGGTGTCGGTGCGGTGCCGGTGTCGGTGTCTGTCTCGATCTTGACTGCGGCTTCGGCTTCGGCCTCGGCTTTCTATTAGTATCGATATCGATATCTACATGAAAATCAACATTCAACAGTCAACAAGAGTGGAACCACCACGAAAAAAACTGCTTCGGCATCTCTCTGTACAGATCTGTATCGGCATTTCCTTTTTATTAAATATTGTTTTCAAAGTTTTTAGCTTTTAGGATGGACACATAACTCACCTCGACCTCTGGACCTATGGACTGTGTGAGACATTATGTGTTGCATAAGGTATAGCTAGTTATAGTAAGTTATATACCTTACGTAGGTAATAGGAATAATTATTTGTGTGTCGGTATCGATATCGGTATGGGGCTTGTGGATTCCGTTCCGGCTGTCTTCCCCTGTCTTGTCAGTCAAAATGAAAATTACATGGAAATATCGGAAAAACTTGGAGAGCTCACAGTACAAGAATTGAACTAATTACTATGTAATGTACTACATGCAGAGCTCCAGTTACCATAGTACATGTCAGGCGTCAAGGGTAAATGCAGGGAAGAAAATTTAGGTAGGTTCCTGCATAGTAGTAATACGAAAAGCAAGTGGTCTTGTAATAATTATTCTAATTTCCCTCACACTACATACATAATGCCGTACTACCGTTCTATTTAATTCAGTCAGTGTTGATGTTGATTGTTGATACTCAAGATTGAAAATGGAAATAACGGGAAATTCATTTTTTTATAAATAATAATGATTGGACTATAAACTGGATTCTGGATTACTGGACTTCACTTAGGGATATAGATCAAGATAAGAATGAAGCCCTATCCTTCATTTTGTGGAACATCCACCAGTAAAAGCACCAGTACCAGCACCAGAAGAACTACTCGTCTGACGATCGGCCACTTCACCCTCAATTCAATATCATAGTATCAACATTTTAAATTCTTTACATCTCGTAGTCAGCTTTGAGTTTTCAAAATATTATATTATGAAATATATCGTCTGTGGAGAACCAAAATGAGCCATATCCATTTTTAGCTAAAAAAAAATATCAACTATCTACAAAGATATTCAAATATGTCTTGAGAACATTTAAATACAACATTTTGAACCTTTTCGAAACCTTGGAATTAGAAAATTTTGCACCTTTTCAAAAACATGGAATTAAAAAATTTTGCACCTTTTCAAAAACATGGAATTAGAACATTTTGCACCTTTTCAAAAACATGTAAGTAGGACAATTTTACATTGTTGAAAAACATGAAAATAGAGCATTTTGCACCTTTTCAAAAACATGAAAATAGAACATTTTGCACTTTTCAAAAACATGAAAATAGAACATTTTGCACTTTTCAAAAACATCTAAATAGAACATTTTACGCATGTTTCTCATTTTGTTTTTATGACATAGCTCATTTTGATTCTTGCTTAAATTGGATATGGGTCATTTTGATTCTTCATAGACGATATGTAGAGTGTATGCAAATCCGGATATCCAGAGGATCATGATAAAACGGTATGTGATACCTGGACCTGGAGCTGGAACTGGGTAGGAGCATATAAAATATGCTCTGCTGAGTCTTTGAGTCTTTTGGGCTCTTAACTTGTTTGGCCCATGTTCTCAAGTCCTCATGTTGAGAAGACTCTTGACTTGTTATTAGACTGGACATGTGTAGCAAATGGGTCTGAATGCCTCAGAGCACTACTCTATGATAGTGATAGCGACCGTGATAACGACCATACGGAGACGGAGACGGACTCCCATACATATGGATGCGTTCTGTATAATGAGTGCGTGCGTGTAGGCTGGACTCTCACTATGAGTGAAAAACAAAAACAAATGGGCTTCTTTCGTGGTTCCGGTTTTTTAGTTTTGTGAGTGTTGTGTGTAGTGCTGTTCTGTCTAAGCCTATGGGTCTTCTTCATGGTAATAATGGTGAGGCTGATGAGGAGTAAAAGTGTTGGGGATGTTGCGTAAATGTAATATCTCTTAGCTAATGCTAAACGGTATCCTTGTTCTACTTGCCTCTCATCCCATTTTTTTACAATGTCTAACTCGTTGTGACTCTGGCTGAATACTGGATACTGGATTCTGACGGGATGTGAGTGTGTGTAAGTATATGTAAATGAAGTGAATTGAAAGTTTAGAGAATTTGGAGAGTTTGGAAGTAGGTAGTACAAGGAGAGAAGACACAAGGCAGTTTTGAGTTGTGCGGTGATCCAGATAAGAAATGTTTTGTAGAACATGGACCATGAATGTAGTTGTAGCTATATTATACTTGTCCTCAAATAAATAATTTCCTTAGCATTCTCCTGCTGCTCCTAGTCCTTTGAAGGCACAACTAAAACTAAAACCACAACCGCAGCCACTCCAACATATTACAAGAAGTAGTAGTGTTCAAAATTATACAAAAGACAAGAAATCAAGTCAGCGTACTGTGTACTACGTCCTCATACATATGTATTGCTTGCTGTGCTCTGAAATTGAAATTTTGACACATGAGGACCAGGAACAGAACTACATACATAGTGTCATGTTCAGAATTTCAGAAGAGCAGTGTGCTTAATAAAGGTGAAAGGAAGTACGTCTGTGAAGAACCAAAATGACCCATATCCAATTTAAGCTACAATCAAAATTAGTTATGTCATAAAAATACTAAATGAGAAACATGCGTAAAATATTAATTTAAGAGTTTTTGAAAAACGTAAAGTGTCCTATTTACATGTGTTTGTAAAGGTGCAAAATGTTCTAATTCCATGTTTTTGAAAAGTGTGAAATGTTCTATTTACATGTTTTTGAAAAGGTGCAAAATGTTCTAATTCCATGTTTTTGAAAAGGTGCAAAATGTTCTAATTCCATGTTTTTGAAAAGGTGCAAAATGTTCTAATTCCATATTTTTGAAAAGGTGCAAAATGTTCTAATTCAATGTTTTTGAAAAGGTGCAAAATGTTCTAATTCCATGTTTTTGAAAAGGTGCAAAATTTTCTAATTCCATGTTTTTGAAAAGGTGCAAAATGTTCTAATTCCATGTTTTTTAAAAAGTGCAAAATGTTCTAATTCCACGGTTTTGAAAACTGTAAAATGTTATATTTACATATTTTTAAAAAGCGCAATATCTTCTATGTAAATGCTCTACAGGCATATTTGCATATTTTTGTAGGTAGTACATATTGTTTTTAGCTAAAGATGGATATGGGACATTTTGTTTCTTTACAGACGATATGGCATAGGCTTTAGAGAGACATATTATAAGGCAAGCACAGATTTTAGCCACCAAATTCTACCACGCTTTTTATTATAGGCATTCTCGTCGTCGTCGTCGTCGTCGTCGTCGACTTATTTACCCTGTTGCTGTATATTTTAGTCCTCAAAACCACTCTTCAATTCTCACGGGGGAGCAATTAGAGGATTTCGGTGTGGATTTTGATTAACATTTTGATTTTTGCCAGAGTCATATTTGGATGATGCTAGATTTATGAGGTGTAGATGGTCCCATTTTAAATGAATGTGCAGTGTAGTGTAGAAGCGACGACGAGAAATATTCATGGCATGAGAAAATCATATTAATTTGTCTACATGCATGATGTACACGGATGATAATGTGCACCTTTGAGTTTGAATTCGTGTTCAAATTACGATTAGATTTGACTTGGGATAGGCATCCACTTAATTAATTGTTATATCATCAACCCAGGATTTTTGCAGACAATGTCAGGGACCACGAGCTCGAAGCTGGCAAAACAAAATAGTTCAAATCCATTTTCTGTGCATATCGTGTAAAGGTTTGGTTTCTCAGTGTGTGTGTCTATGTGAGAAGGTGAGTAAGGAAAAAAATGAATCATTTGCAAGTTTAGTTAGCCATAATTTACTTTGCATGAAACCTCTAATGACTTGAGGATTGATTAACGAGTTAGACAGACATGGGGTATGTGTGTACCAGTACCAGTAGTAGCGAGCTTCTAGGTGTCTACCTGCCTCTATGTGTCCAGGGTATTCATCAATGAGAGAAGGAAATACAGTGCAAAGTGTAAAATCCACTGCTATAGTATGTTAAGAGACTCACACTGCTCACTGAAGCAGTAGTAGTAGTAGTAGTAATAGTAGTAGTAGTAGCACAGTGGACTTTTGGATTGGGATTGGGATTTGGAGGAAGCAGTTATGACGGCATGGGATGAGTCCGTAATTTGCTAGGGGTTTCATTATGTGCCTTTTCTTACCAGTTTTTCAGGTACAGATTCCCGATAAGATAGTTTCACGTCACATTCATCTTTTATGTACACATGTAGTCCACTCTCCGTCCGACTCGGAATCACAATTAGAGACAGAAAGGCTGGACGCTGGAAAGGCAGTGAGTAATGTGAGTATACCTCGGTTTCGGCTTCGGCTATATACAAACTACTCATATGTATGTACAACGTAGGAGTGTAGTTCGATTTTGATTTGTAATCGTAATCTTAATGCAACACAGGGCAACAACAACAACGAGGCATTTCCTTCCATTTAAATCGCTGAGAGAGAGAGAGAAAAAAAACTTTCATAAATCGAGATTTACCAATACATCAATTTGCTTCCGTAGTCCGTAGGAAAATGCACAATGTACAATTATTGCATATCGTCTATGAAGAACCAAAATGACCCATTTCCAATTTATGCTAGAATTAAAATGAGCTATGTCACAAAATACAGTAAATAAGATACATGCTTACAATGCTAATCACGACTTTCTAAAATGAATGAAAATGTCCTATTTACATATTTTTGAAAAGGTCAAAATTTTCTATTTAAGGGATTTTTAAAAGCGTAAAATGTCCTATTTACATGTTTTTGAAAAGTGTAAAATATTCTAATTACTTGTTTTTTGAAAAACGCACAAGGTTCTATTTACATGCTTTGATTAACATGCTATTTTAATTTTTTCTGCAGATAGTGCATTTTGTTTGAAACTAAAAATGGATGTGGGTCATTTTGGTTCTTCACAGACCACATTAGTATAGGAATGGGAAATAGGAAACGGTCTGATTTTTATGCGATGGATAGGGAAAAGGAAATTTCTTTTTCATCCAGGAATTCAAATCCAATGGCTGACGACGACGACGAGCATTGTCGAGATGAACGTGTAGAAGGAAAGTTTGTAGAAAAAAGTTTGTAGTCAATTCAAAAAAAGTACGATGTAACCGAAGGGAAAAAATAGCGGTACGTTTTATTTCACACAACTGCCCACGACCTCCACGACATGGTGTAGGTATACCTTATAGTAGGGTATTTAGTGTAGTGGGAGTGACGACTATAATATGGCATAATATGGTATGGCTTATTATTGAAGATCGTCAATTACAAGAATAATTGCCCTATAGCAGCAGCTCATTGTTTTACTCAGAGTCAGTTGAAATTTTTATACATTTTACTTGTATTTTTTAACATATACGTAAAGTAGAGTAGATAATAACAGACTTTACTCACGCTGGTTATTTAAGAAAAAAAAATAGGAAATTATGTAAAGACTCCTACCAACTATACCTATACTATGTAAAACAAATATTTGTATTTTATTTTTCCAATTATTGCAGTGTAGTACAGTATTTGTATTAGCAGTCCCTTCTAATCCCATAATAATAATATGTAGTCATTAGTATTTTTGCCTTTCCTGAATTTTTTTTCTTCAAAAAACGAGGAGTATATAGCATAGTGTAGTAGAAACGTAGGAAACAGAATTCAAATTGGAAACCGGCCACAAGAACAAGAAAGCTGAGCAAAAATCCCTCTCGTTGGATTCCGACATGAACAAACAATATAATGTTTTTAGCTAAGAAAATTCACACAGAGGCGCCGGATTTTGAGCGTAGAGGGTAGAATGTGGATAATTTATTACAGTGTGTGGACTGTGCCTGTGTGTGTGTGTGTGTGTGTTATTATTATTATTACTATTATTATTACATGATTCAGGGTATTACGTCAGTGCGTGGCGTCGTTCTCCTCTCGTTCGTTTTTTTTCTCTCTCTTATTTTATTTTATGATTGCCCACACAATATAATTCCTCAAGCCTAATCTTAATCTCTTGTTCTCTCAACTCTCAGTCTATCTTGTGTAATTGTAAAATTTTTATTTCTAATGTGGATGCAAGTTAAGTTTTAATTTATGGTTACCGTACGAACGTCAAAGGACCGTGACCGGAGAGTATAGTCCGTCACTCCATGGCGATGGCCATGGTAATATGGCGCTGGTCTGGTTTTTGAAAGCTTTGGCTCCGGCGTTGATTCATCTATCTATCTGGCGCTGACTCTATATTTTTTCTGTGGTTGTGTCTGTGTGTGTGAGTGTGCGAAGAAGAAAGAAATAATTGTAGATTGTATTTAATTGTATGAACATTTTTATTGGACATAGCAGCATATCCTTGGAGCAGTACCTAATTGTTCCATGCTACCTACATAGTTGATGCAAACTCATAATCCTCAAGTCTTGCATGTCTCGTATCAGTAGTTGATATACTCAAACTGCTATAACACTTCCCTATACTCTTCACGTAAAAAAAAAATATAAATGAAATTATATTTATAATTGAATTCATTATCCCCTTCTGATTGGTACTTGTTCATATATATATATACACAAAAAAAACTATAATCATACACCTTATTAAACCTCTGGACTTTACATATGTATTCCGTGACAGGGGATGGAGGAAAAAAATCAAAGGGTAATCACATCAACATCCACTTTCCACATCGACAATCGACAGCCAAGCCACAGCGACATCCACATCATGAGCATGATCATGACGGCGAGATTTAATTCAATAGTAGGAAGAAAGAAAAAAAATTAAAGACGAGGAAGAAATATTGAAGGTACCTACCTATAGCTACATGTAATAACATACACTATATACTGCCGACCGCCTAAATTCTACGAGAGCAAGACTCACACAACTGGAAGACAGGCCAATGGATCTGGATTGTAGATATCATGCAGCTATTTTTATGAGCTTCTGTTTTTACGAGTTTTTGAGTATTACAGAAGTGTAGTGGACCCTAGTAGGTGGACGCTGCCTTTCATTGTATGTAGGTATATGGAGAGCTGTACATCTTGGTCGTAGTCGTAGTTGGTATGGGCCTATACTATATTATGTAGAATGACGCGGAGCTATGGTCTATCCTTATAAACTGATTTTAATTGTATTGTGATATTGATCGGTGGTGGTAGTGGTTGACTTGGACTCTGGAAGTGAGATGAGTTCGAATTCGAATGTTTCAAGTTTTGAACCTCTGACCACTTCCTTTACATGATGAGCTATGGGGCTGGTGCTGGTGTGTAGAATGTGGAAAAGAATGTAGATATATATGAAAAGTGAACTAGGTACTCACTGACTGATATTCACACCTGAAGGCATAAAAATTGAAGTGACATTGAAATGATTATAGTCAGCAGGGAAGAACGAGATACTAAATTATATGGAGCCTCTCCACTCACCTCCAATCATTCTCTTTTTTATTTATCTTATATCTCGGTCTTGGGATCAGTTAGCGTAACAACAGTCACAGTGAGACACAGAGTAGTAGAGCACTTTTCCTCTGCTCAATTTTTACTTCCACTTTGTACTTTGTCAGAATCTCGAGCCCCGGTACCGGCACCGATACCGGCAACGGCACTGGCTCCGGCCATAGGTCCGTCCGTCTTATTATTACAAAGTTACGACTACGATTAGAGAAAATTCTCTTACTGTCTCTCTACTATGTGTCACTATACACTGTACCTACATATAAACTTGCTCACGCTCCCCTATACCCACATTATTATTCTCTCCATTTATGGCCAAGAGGACAGAGAGCAAATAAAATTAGGTATTTTTTTATACTGTATGTATATAACATTGTTCAAGTATTTATTTAGTATTTTCTACGTGCGACATCCCCTCAGACATGTCCCTCTCCTTCCCCTATGATATGAGAATGGAGGATGGCGATGGTGATAGTGATAGGGATGAAGCGATGGCGATGGCAATGGCGATGGCGATGGTAAGGCAATAAAATGTAAAGTAAAAGTTGATTTGTGTAGATAATAGCATAATGTGAGTGTTGGCGGTACCGGCAGTCGTACTCGGATGGAACGATGAACTTTACAGTAGAGAGCCATCCTATGCTGTATATGTCATACTGCAGAGCCCATGAATGAATAAGCATATCACTCCGAAGCATCTCTCTCTGTCTCTGTATGAATATGGCTTGAACTGTAAGTCCCGAGTTATTATAAGTCTAATTTGTGATCTTTTTGATTCCAAATACAAATATTATTGTTATTATCAAGATAAGGAAATCAGAGAGAGAGAGAGAGAAATGTCATGCCTTTCTCGTTGATATGACTCATACAATGATACTACTACAGGCAGACGGACAGAATTATCCAGAATCATTAGATTTTCTAAACACTCACACAAAAAGATGCAAATTTTCGAATGTGTGTATTGCTGTTGTACTGAATAAAATGTTAATTTCTCACGTTTAATATGCATTCTTGAACAGTCCTTTTTTATTTTGCTTCACGACTTTTATCTATATTTCTATATATTTTGATTTCTTTGTATTTGTAATCTAAGGCATTTGTCATTTTTGTTTTTGTTTATTAGTGAGAAGTATGATAGGTATCTGTGCTGGGTACACCCACTAAAATGAATTCTTTGAGGATATTTGCGTTAATTCTGATCTAAATTCTAAATGTGACACGTGCAGTCCATGTTGTTGTTGCCAGGGCTGGATAATGCGGCCAACACAGGCAGCCCCCGCTGCTTGAATTTTCAAAAAAAATGTAAATGAAACATTTTGCAGATTTCAAAAATATGAAAAAAGAATATTTTGACTTTTCAAAAACATGCAAATAAAATATTTTACGCTTTTCAAAAACAGCCAAATAAAAAGTTTCGTACATTTCAAAAACATGCAAATAAAACAATTTAACACTTTTCTCAAAACATGTAAATAGAAAATTTTACACTTTTCTGAATCAAGTAAAAAGAACATTTTAAGCTTTTCCAAAACATGTAAATACAACATTTTGCTTTACCAAAGAAAGCCATCAATAAAATCAAAATGGTGGTTTTTGTATGGAAAAAAATTGCTGCCTAAAAGTAATTCCTTCGTCCGGCCCTGGTTATTTTTGTTGTTGTTGTTGTTGTTGTGGTGGTGGTGGGTGGATATTTAAATTAATTATCTAATGTATATAGCCTCGATATCTTTATTATAGGTGGAAATGCAAAATATTCTGTGTTGGTAGAAACTCTTCCAAGAATTTAAAATAATTCGATGCTTTGTAATCGCTGTGTTTATTTCGTTAAATGAAGTAGTGAAAAACGTCTAAATAGCTAAAATATAAATGCTGACCAAAATTTTGCTTACTACGCTTCCTTTAAACTAAAAACTAAAATGGTGAGAGAAAAGTTTTATTTCAAAAATGTATGTAGATACAATCTCTTGCATCTTGAGCGTTTGACTCGTCTATATCACTACACCACACGGGTGGGTGTTTATTGGCATGATCGAGTTATTAGTTTGAGTCTACAGAAGATTCTGTTGTGAGTCCTGACTTTTTTGCTTGACGAGGTTTTGGCTCTTTCTCGATTTGATTTGATTTTTGATTTGGTTTGATGGGGCAGCAGCCATCGTCAGGCAAAGAGCGTCAGGTATCACATAGTATATAGTGCATGATGAGGACTGATTTCTATTTATCTCGTTCGTGGACAATTTAAATATGGAGATGGTAAGAGAGGTCTGTGGGGATCGGAGTATGGTCGCTCAGTATTTTAAAATTGACAACCATACTGTTACTGTGGGTAATTGAGCTACATAGAAGGACATGAGGGTACATAACGTTAAGTGACTCGTGAATTGTAATCGTGAGTTGTCCGCCTGCTTAAATAAATCTGAGAATTAAACCTGTCATGTTTTTTAACTTGTAAATAACAATAACAACTTTATACATATATGGTTAGATGGCTTCTGCTCATGATGCTCATGATCCCATCCTATCACTACTATCACTATCATCCTTTTACATTTACAATTATGGCCATGATTTTGATTTTAAATTTTTTGATTTTCATTTTGGGAGTCATGACTTTTCGACTTTCGAGCATATCTGGACACAAACGTGTAGGTAGTAGTAGTGGCTAATGGGAATAAATATTTGAGTTTCAAAATTACAAATTGAATTTTGAATAATCTCTATTTGAAAGTGGCATTGGATTTTCATGGGGCCACGCAATATTGAAAATTGAAAATTCGAGAGTTTGTTTTCAGAAATCGTTAAAAATTTTTACTTTGTTTTTTATGATGATTTTGGCTGATTAAATCAACGTCCAATCTCGTTAATCTCGAAAATATTTCAATGTTATAGTTTATACTTTCAAAACGCATTTGTAATATTTTATACCTTTTAAAACACGTATTTTACATATTTTATGAATTTTGAAAATATTAATTTGAAAATATTTATGCTTTTTAAAAATTCATATTTTTAATATTTTATGCTTTTTAAAATTACGTATTTGCAAAATTTTATGCTTTTTAAAAAACACAGATTTTCAATATTTGGTGCTTTTCAAACACAAGTATTTTTAAAATTTTATACTTTTTAAAATAAAAATAAATAATTTCAAAGTGTTATGATTTTGAACAACAATTTATCGTTAAATTTCATGTATTATTGTCAAACTTTCTGTTGGTAAAATTGTACACTTTACCAGTAATTCTTAAAAAATCCAAGTTTAAAATCAAAGCATTTTTATATTATTTCCCAATTAAAAATGCAATGAATAACCATTCTCATCAAAAAGAAATCTCATTTAAAAATATTTAGATATTATCATAGGTTTGCTTTCTTGTAGCACTCACTTGGCATAGGTACTGCGTATGTTAAACTGGAACATCAGTAAAGACACACACTATTTTTTTTACAAGAACCTACACACATTATAATGCTCTACACTGTAAAATAAAATAAAATTGAAATGTAATATGCTAAGCCCTGATTGTGAGTACTATAGAAACTGAAGTGAAAGAAGTAATACTAATAATGTGTTCTCTCTGTGGAGAGAGTAAAATATTTATGAGAGTCATACGGGATATTCATGAGAGTACCCAAAAAAATACACACGGCTGCTCTATAATACTGTGTAAAGTTGATATAATATACGAGGAAAAATCAGCGGGAAATCAAAATTAAAATCAGACTGGATAAAGATAAGGTATCTCTCTGACTCTGGAGTTGGAGAGCGGAGAGTGAGACGGTGTGAGACTCAGTGAGACAGTCAGCAGACAGAACCAAAGAGAAATGTGAAACCAGTTTTCAAATTCTAAATTCCAAAATTTCAATACAATACAATAAAAAAAACATACAATCCAAATCCAAATCCGAATAATTCAATACAATGCAATACATTATAGATATATGGTCATATGGTTTTGGATTTTGGTTTTTTTTTTTCAAATTTAAATTTGAAGCTGAATTTGAATTGAGTCGAGTTGTGAAGTGACGACCGCATCAGCAGAGTGCGTATTACTATTATATAGCTTCAACTATCCCTATCACTTGAAGATAACGAGAACGACTCAACTCAGGGCCGGAAAATGTGGCCAGCGCAGGCAGCACCCGCTGCCTGAATTTTCAAAGAACATGTAAATGGAACATTTTGCACTTTTCAAAAATATGTAAAAAAGAATATTTTGACTTTCAAAAAACATGTAAATACATTTTTTTACACATTTCAAAAACATGGAAATAAAACATTTTCCACTTTTCTCAAAACATGTATATTGAACATTGAGCACTTTTCTGAATTAAGTAAATCCAAAATTTTGCTTTACCAAAGAAAACCATCAATAAAATCAAAATAGTGGTTTTTGTAAATGGAAACAAATTGCTGCCTAAAAAAAATTCCTTCGTCCGGCCCTGATTCGACTCGATTTTCTTTCATATTGAGAAGCCATTTTCCTTTTTAAAAAAATAACAGTACAAATAATTTAAATTCAAATTGAAATTTCCCGTTTAAAGAATACATTTAAAACTGATTTCTAAACGACACACAGACTCAATAATATAGACATAGTACTAAATCGAAAGGATTTCTTACCACAATGTATTTTCCAAAGGAGATCCGCATCCCATTCTCACATCAGTCCCAAGTCCCAGTCTCAGTCCCGTTACAAGTCGAACCAATAGCTATGCATACGAAATTAGTTTTGTTTTCCTCATCCTCGTACTTTGTATTATGTATATTATCTGTATAGAATAAAGGCCATTTGAATAGCTTTAGCGTCCTTATGGTCTGGCTTGGCTTGGGATTTGTTTCGATTTCGACTGGGGTATTGAATTGGATTTTAAATGCTGTGTATTTTGTATTTTGTGTTTTTGTTAAGTGTGGATATTGGAGACAGGAGGTCGTAAATTGTAAATAGTGCAAGTATAGACAGACAGTATCTATCGGTATCAGAATTGTGTATGTAGTTGAAGCTGTTGAAAGTGTCGGTTTCGGTTTCGGTTGTTGGCTGGCATTGGCTTGGGATTTGGACTTGGCTTTTTGGCTGTGGAATTGAAGTAGTCGGTGTGGGTCGTGGGAGCGTCAGTCAGTAGTGTTATGTATTGGTCTTGTATTGGTGTTGGTAATTTTGTGGGTTTGTCATTGAGTTTCTTGGTCTTGTTGGACTCGTTTCGGGATTTTCGACTTGGGCTCTCCGCTGCTCCTGTCTCCATGTTGGGCTGCTCGGGAGTGACAGGAGGAAGAGTGCAAGTGGTGAGCTGACATTTTACTCTGTCGCTCTCACACATTTCTAAATCTATACATTTATCTAATTTATCATTTCCTCTCCTTCTCGATCCTACAACTTTTAGTTATAGACAAGCTGAAACTGAAAGGGTGAACTGTCTAACGAAGGAGCGTAGAACAGAAACAGAGCTGAAATGCCCTGCAAGAAGAAGGCACTGTGTGATGCGATGCGATGTGATTTGTAATAGAATTCCAATTCAAAATCCTCGTCGAATTCAATGAGTAACTAATAGTAAGAACAAGAACGGGAACAAAAGGAGAAAAGCTCCATCAGACCATCAGACCATCACATTCTCAGTCAGTTCTACACTGTAGACTGTAGATATTCGTATCATCGCATCGCATCCAATCCATAACTAGTTACAGTTTAAGTAGCCTCAAGAATGACTCTGAGAGAGAATGTGAATTAGATTTTCTGCATGTATCTCCATAGCACCGATCGACCGACTGCCGACTGTCCATGTCATGTGAAGGTTTTACTTTTTGTGAAGGTACTTTCGAAGTGTAGAACGACAGACAACTGATTTGTGGCTATATGCAGAAAATAATTTATCCATCAAAATCTACTACAAGGCTACAACTGGAATATTTTATGGCTACACAACTACACACACACACACTGAATTGGGCATAGAGGTACTAACAACTTCAACTATTACCGTTTTTAATCAACTACTATTAATAAGTGAGCACTAAACCTGGCTATCCATATGTATGAAGTATGAAGGGACAAACAAAGTATACACTTACGATTATATGCCTTCCCGCAGTACACAATATACAAAGAAGGCTCATGGGTTCAAGAGAGAGAGAGAGAAAAAAAAATAGAAAAAGATTTATGTTCACTCAAATGGATTTAATGACGGGAATTTAATGACCTGGGTTTTAAAATTAAATTGGAAATTGTACTTTTTTATATCTTCAGTTTCTAGTTTTTTCTGATACTGTGTTTTTTTTTTAAATTTAATTTTGACCTTATAAGATTAAAATGTAAAGGAAAGACATTAATTTGCCCTGATCGACGCTATAGATTTCTAGATATAAAAATCTAGCTTTTATCTTACATTGTAACGAAGGACGAAGAAGGACGTTGGATTTACTATGAATATTAAATACAAGAATAATGAATATCCAAATTATGCATTTATATGTCTACTAAGGTAAACATAGAAATAGTACAGACAGTTACATTTGAAAGACCTACAGTAACCTGACTGTTCTGAATGTGGAGTATTTTATACACGACGGGAGATTGTGAAATGGAGAGTCTCATTACTGTAGAATAGTGTATCTCTGTTTGTATTTGTTTCAAGCAGATATTTGCCAACTCTCTAAAGCCAAAGCTAAAGCTAATACTAATATAATAAAATCAAAATGGTAAATAATTGAAAACAAATTTGGAGCTGGGTGAGATCCCTGGATCGGGACCGGGTCCGGGTCCGGGATGACGGAGACTCATCGGACGTGGTGGGTTGGTGTTGGTGTTGGTGGAGAATGGAGATGAAATGGGAGGAAGACTGAGGCTGAACTGAATCTAAATTCAAATCCAAATCCAGCGGATGTTAGTTTGGTTGGATTTGAATTTGAATTTGTGTTTAGATGCTAAAGGGTGAGTGGGGGAGAGGAAGTGGATATGGATTTGCCTTAGTTTACTCACACACAAATAGAGTTAAAATGTGTAGACGGGCGGAGAGAGTGTGTAGACACGTAGACTCGTAGATTTGTCGAGTGGAGAGATGTGTGTGTGTGTGGGTTTCGAAGCGCGGGACGGGTAGTTGAGCATAAATATATTTTTGGCCTAGGTGTAGGTATCTGTTGTAGTAGCAGTTGTAGTAGTAGAATGTGTAGAATGTGGAAGTGGAAATATGTGTAGTCTCTAGAAATAGAAAATACAGAGAGAGGAAGATGTGATGTATTTACTCGGGGAAGAGGAGACGGGAAATGGAAACGGATGGATTTGTAAAATGACCGAGAGGAGTGAGGAGGGAGGATGAGGATGAGGAGAAAGTTGAACGTTGAACGTGTTTGTTTTAGATAAAGATTAGGCACTTTATTTGCGATTGCTATTATAATATGGAAATTTAACGAGATTCCCTCAAATCATGTAAACCTACTTAGCACACTGTTTTCCACTATACATTCCAATTTGCCATCTCATTCAGAACCCACTTCCACTCTCACTTCCTCAACTTCCACTACTCACTCCTCCAACTTCCCAAATATCCCCATATCCTTTTACCTTACAATTCCTATGTACCTTATATACTCACTTCCATAGCTACAAATACACAAACTCTACCTGCATATCGTCTGTGAAGAACCAAAATGACCCATATCCAATTTCAGCTACAGTCAAAATGAGCTATGTCATCAAAACAAAATGAGAAACATGCTTTAAATGTTCTATTTACATGTTTTTAAAAAGTGTAAATTGTTCTATTTACATGTTTTTAAAAAGGTCCAAAATGTTCTAATTCCATGTTTTTGAAAAGGTGCAAAATGTTCTAATTCCATGTTTATGAAAAGTGCAAAATGTTGTATTTACATGTTTTTGAAAAGTGCAAAATGTTGTATTTAAATGGTCTCAAGACATATTTGAATATTTTTGTAGATAGTTGATATTGTTTTTAGCTTAAATTGGATATGGGTAATTTTGGTTCTTCACAGACGATATGTAACTTACTCTGCTGCTATGGCTGCATAGCAGCTTTTGGAAATCGTGGGGGAGCTCCTGCTGAACTTGGTATTTTTAGTGGTGCTTCACATTCTGGTCTATTTCAAATTCAAATCCAAAAAGATGTATCTTTTTCTATTTCGTTTCGTCTACAACTCAACGACTGACTGTCAGTCTGTTTGTCTCTCTGTCTGTGTGTGTGGAGTGTGGGGCCTGGAGATGTTATGGTGGTTGGAGTTGGTGGGTGTATAGCTATATAGCCATATAACCACCATATGGAATTGATCCAACTAATCCAATGTCGAATTTGAATATGCATGGGTTATCCTTATCTGAATCTGTATGTCTCTGTCTGTAGTCAGCAGTGGTCCAAAGTCCAAGCGGAATTTGATGTTTATTCAGGGGGAAGTTTTCATCCATTTACTATACGTCGGTCTTACTCGGTTCTCAGTCTTAGCCTTAGCATTAGCTTTCCCTTTCACTTACAACTCCCACGAAGCGGGACCAGGACGACGCGGGGAAAAGACGAAGCAAAACCAAGAACATGAACAAACCCGGAATCATTCCACCACGAGCCACGCTACCTCGTCCGTCCGTCCAAACCCAAACCCAAACCCAAACCCAAACCCAAAGGGCACCTGTAGCCTGTAGGTATATCAGTCTAGTCAGCCTTTCATCAATTCTTGAGCCAACTGGTACCGGTACCGGTACCGTTACCGTTGTACCGGTGCTGGTAGTGCGGGTTCGGATCCCAAAATAGAAGTGAACCGAGGCAAAAAGAAAACAGAAATAGAAGGGGTAATTGACAGATAGTGAGTGTGGTTGGGAGGGAGAGACTCTCGCATCAAAACTAAATACAGGATGACAATGACGATGACGATGACGATCCCGATGAAGATTTGACGAGGAAACCCACTCCACTCTCTGACTCACAGTCTGTCAACATCCCGTCAGACTTTCACTCTCCGCCACTTCAACGCCCGCGCCCGCTCCTTTTTTTTCTTCAAGAGCTAGATACGAATGCGAGCATCAACTGTGACTATATGAGACTATGTATGTCTGTGTATTCATTTACATTTTGGAATGACGGAATGTAGATGTAGCTACTACATGTGTCTCTCTATATAAATACTTAAGAGTGACAAGGACTTAGAAATGACGTTGACAAGGCGGTGCTGGTAGTGATGAGATGGAGCTATACCTATACCTGTGTAGGTAGCTAGCTACGCACCTACCTATACGTACGCAAATAAAAATAGGGAAAGTGCTGGCTAAAAATGTATTTCTGTCTCAAATATAAATATCGGAGCGGAAACATTTCCGTCGATTTTCATTTTCTATATCTACAATGATTCTAGCATTTTTTATATAGCATCGACTTGGAATGCGACTGTCCCTATGTAAATAAATGGTTTGGCTTATTTACCTTTGCACATTTCCTTTCTCTCCCCAGTTCCTCTTCCTATCATCACTTCCTCGATAGTCGAGACCGGGACGAGTCTCGTCGATTTGTCTGTTTATTTGTTCCTACAATATATTTCCCAGTCACAGTTTCAATGGGAATAATTCTTCAAATTCATGCTATAGTATAATATAGCTTCTTGTAAATAATACTATAGTACTATAATAATAATAGTAATAATTATTTGAAAATTCCTTATCTCTGACTGACTAAATTATTGTAAGTTCTGTAGTCATAAAGATTATTCTTAGCTATTTTTTGGGTCCCTAAATCCACGGGAATTTATATTGAGGCAAGTTTGCTTTTTATTGGAGTAGTTAGTTAGTGAGTGTATTTATTTGTAAGGTACGGCAAGAAGGGGACTTTTATCAGATGGAAAGCTGATGTTGGGTTTCGTCTCCGTGAGTGCGTCGGGGTTGCGGGTCGCTGCTGGGGTAGAAATAATAGAATTAGAACTAAAAACCAAGAAGATTCCATTTATTGATAATTGATAACAAGGATGAGGAAGACTTGTCAGAGTCACTTTGACCGTCGCTCCCGCATCTCGCTTCCTGTATGTGACTCCACCAACACCAAAGCCAACCCATGCCAAATCTAAGGCCGAAGCCGATGCCGATGCCGAAGCCAAGATGAGTGTGACAGTAGTTGGACAGGGAAATAAAATGAGAGAAGTGGGGGAAAAGGCGGAGTAATTAGCTGTTGATTTGCCACTTGATCTGAGCCAACAACCCCGTGGAAGCCAAATCCCAAGAAGAGAGCAAGAGCCCCGCGCACGAAAAGAGAGTTCAAGTGGAAGATACTTAAAAAGACAGTCGAGACAAACAGAGAGTGGGAGAGTAAGTGTCGGGGAGGGAAAGGAAAGACGAGTGGGCTGCTGCTCGTTCTGCTGGTTCTGCTGCTGCTGTTGGGAAGACGGAAAAGAAGAAACGAAGCAGCGAGAAAAGCTGTCGTCGTCATTATTAGGAGAGAAAAAGAAGTGAGAAAGTAAAAGTGGAATGAAAAGGGAAAGGACTGGGGGAGAGAAAGAATAATCTTATCGCTTAAGGAGTGGGGCAATGGTAATTGTACTGCAGAGTGCCGTTTCTTTCTACTTCCGAGCGTCTTCTTGAATGATTTCCATCCTCAAAATTCAATGTTCAAAGTTGAAGCTGTTCAACAAGAGAAGCGGACGAGGAGGAACTGGAGGCTCAAGATCTTTCGTCGCTCGTCAGTGATGTTGGGTTTGGCTCTGGCTCTGGCTTCGGCTTCGGCTTCGGCTTTGTGGTTCTTCTCTCCTGACTCGAGTATAACATGGGGAAGGGGGAAGTGTGAGAGAAAGTCTGAAGAAAGCCTCTTGAGAACCTTGATTCTTCACACGTCCTCATTAACTAAGTACGGATTCTTCATCAACCTCAAGTGGCTAGTGGTAATGAAGCCTTTCCTATTCCTCGCTTGATTTCCCTTCCCTCCCTCACTCCCTCACTCAATACTCACAGTCTCGTGTCTGAAATGACATGGTGAGAGACTCGAAAAATAAAATAAAAGGACCGCAAAACCAAGCTTTCTTACGCACTCCAAACTAAACTCTATGTCTCGGTCGGTATAGGGATGCTTATTTCTACGCTATATAAAAAAATGAAACAAGTCAAAAATCTCTATGCAAAATGCAGTGAGCCTAAAAACGAACATAATAGGAAGACAGCATTGTAGCGCAAGTCCAGCGCCGACTCACGCCACAATGCTGCTTCGGTTTTAGTAACGATTAACAAAATGCTTTTCATTTTAGTTTTAAATTTCTCCACCAAATAGGACCAGGGCCTCAATAGCTATTTCTGTTGGATTTTCTTAAATTCTGCCAAATTGACACCGTAAACTGTTAGGCTTTGTATCATTAAATCACTAATCGTTAAAAAACATCATTTTAAAAAGCCAACCATTTTTTTAAAAGGTAGGTAGGTAGGTAGCTTTATTTACGTCACCTGCTTAAAATTAGTGCCGTCGGTTGTACGTGTATAATGTTACGGATACCTTTTGCACATAAAGACAAGTTGCAATTTAATAATAAAAAATAAAAATTTAGTTACAAACTCTATAATACGTACTGCTATTATTCTTTTTCTTTAGAGGAAACTGTAGCGGAATTCTGTAGCATATGTAGCTATAGTGTAACTAACATAATGAGATGGAAAGGGAATAAAAAAGCTTGCTTGACTCTTCTGGTTCTGGTTCAACTTGTACTGAAGCAGAAGCCTACAGCTAAAAGTAGCAAGAAAGAGGCTGAAGCTTGAAGTATATAGCGGCAGCGAGGAGAGTGTATCCCCGTATCCCGTGCTATATAATATGTATGTATACTCTCCATTTTCCATAGAACTTTATATAGAGACGGAGTCAACTACACAGAGTTTGAGTTCGACTTTGCTTTTATTATTCATGGGGACACGTGGGAGAAGCTTTTGTCAAATCAAATACAGTACTGTTTCTAATCTACCTTGTGTAGCTCCCTTTCCTTCGCTCCTTCCTTTTTTGCCAAGGTTTAAGCTCCAGTTAGACTGACTAGTGCATAATAGCGAGGAGTAACGTAGGTAGGATGATGTACAGACACACGTAGCGAGTAAAGTTCCATTCCATCGTCTCTCGTCGTCTCTTCTCCTCCGTGTTCTTCGTTGTACTCTACTCGCTCAAGCTCCACTTCTTGTTGGTCTTTCTGCTCCGCTCCGTTCCATCATGTCAAATGCCGAGAGCTGCGAGTCTTTCTCTCATATCTCAGGATGTAATCATGCAGAACCGTAGAGGACAGACGACAGGGACGACATGTAGGCAGGGAATAAAAATGTGTTGAGATAATATTAATCGTACTATAGCAGCAGACCCAGGCCCAGAAGAACATGAGACCATAAGTATCCTCTACTATCCGGCTATCATAGCGTGCCAGAGCCAAGTCTCAAAACCGACACAACCGACACAACCCACAACCGAACCGACCGCCACACACTACACAGCATTAGCTCAAGTGACGTGAGACAGACTGTGTGTGTGTGTGTGTGCCTTGGCGGCATATTACATTGCATCGTGATCATATTATTATTATGCGGATTCCCTTACATGATATATTATGCCCGTGTAGTTTGAGGCATATTTTTAGATTGAACTACATACCTACATGCAGAGCTACCCCATTATATAATTACATATATAATTATTATCTTGATATGTGAACAAGTTACTCTGGCTTCGTCAAGAATGTACTCATGTAAATTCCAGGTAATGTTGTGTTAATATTAATAGAATATTAAGTGTAGCTAAAGCGAGTCAGCTTTCAACAACTATAGCGGTCAGGCAATTCAGACCAGGCTACTCACTCGTATTAAATTCCCAGTTGTAGTTGCTTTGTTTCGTAGGGCAGCCGTCACGTGATGGGAGGAGTAAAAAATACTTTTGTAGTTATATTTCATTGAAAATTGGTGTATTTTTAAATTTTCCGCCCAACCAAAAATATTAAAATATTTGCATTTAATGGGCACGAAATTCAGTACACACAACAAAAATTCAGTAACAGTGCAATGAGTGTACTACCACTACCACAGGAAATACGGTACTAGTCTGTATACGCTGTGGTGGCTAAAAGGTTGTTAATTTAAAAAAAGAAAAGCAAAACTGTTCGTGCTCCAGTTTTCACTACGACTACCAGCACCAGGCACCAGCCACAGCTTTCCACGAATTGCATTCATAAATATGTACCTAGGAAAGTAAAACACAAAGTGAAGACAAGAGGTAGCATTGTAGAGTGTAGAGAGAGCCCTATGTCTGTGCATAGAATAGAAACCAAGACAACTTTCCCACCTCCTTTCAAGAGTATGAAGACAAAGTCATAGTTGTAAAGTTTAAAACTTGCTTAATTTAATAATAGAATAAGAATAAAGTCTCTCTCTCTGAAAATGAAATCAAAAACTAAAAGAATAAGTAGAATACAAAATGGAGCGTTTTTTTTCTCTTGTAAAAATAGGTAGTAGAACTACATACATATAGAGTCTGCTTCACTTTTGCCATAGAAAAGTGTAATATAGTCTTCCGCCATCGTGTAGGAGTGCACGTAGATCTTTGTTCACATTTTCTTTTTTGTTTTTTAAAATGTCGTAGGTGTGCAGATACAGTAGTGGCCGCGCGGCCGCGTAGTCGTACAGCAGACTTGCTTCAACATGTATTTCACGTTCCAGTTTCCATATTAATCCCAAAATTTTGTATCTCACGTGATGCATAAAAAGGTATGAATAACAGTAATAATAATAGACGACTGTCTATACCTAAGTTAAGTGCATAAGATTGGGAGTGTATAGTTATAGTATGTTGGGAGTTGTCGTCAGTTGGCTTGTAGACACTACACACGTATGAACACGAACACTCACTACAGATATACTGGATGGCGTTCAAGTTAAAATTTGGAATTGGAATAGAAGCCTCTTGAAACTTTCATTAAGCTTTGAGGTTTTATGGATTCTTTTTTAAAAGAAGGGGCCAACACTTGAGGAAAAGAAAGACGAAGACGGAGACGAACAAGAAGAAAACTTGACAAGATTGGGATGAAGTTGAAGAGGGGTTTCGTTTGGAGTTGAGCCCGTAGACTTGAGCTTCACTCACCACACACACCAGACCAGACCACACCATGACAATCACGATGTATGTCGTACGTATATGTATTTGCAATACATTTTTAAATTCCGGAATTCTTCATAATATAATATGCATGCATAATCATGACGATAAAGAGAATGTACCGGGACCGGGACCGTCTCCGGGACCGGCTCCATACTTCCACATTTATTCCAAGGTATATGCAATTACGACTCGGAATATCCCTCCGTCGACGATGACTCCACACACACACACACACACACAGACACAGAGCCGAGGCAGTCAAGGCAGGCTCAACGGTGCGTTATGGAGTTGAGACGCGTGGAGTAATATGCAAAATGAATAGGACTGATAGGAGAGACATGTGAGATCCCTAGAGACAAAGCGTGTGGCCCAAACTACACGAGATAGGCAAAGCTGAAAAACCAAAAAACTAAAAACCAGGCCAGCCCAAGTCCAGGTAATATCATCTATGTATATGCACTCGTGGGTTGATTTCCGTGTAGATTTCCCTATGAATATGAATGTTAAAATATGAATAAGAATCCTTATGAGGAACCGTATCCGAGACCGAGACCGAGAGCACAGAGCAGAGAGAGACAGTGAGACGACAACTAATGGAGTATGGAGTCAAAGTCGTAGCCATTCACAAGACGAGAAGACAACCACTGCACTCGACTGCCACTATAAGTATACCACCACACCAATGTCACTGTAAATGTGGTGGTCTTCCCTTACTCTCTTGACTCTTATCTGTACCGAGTCTCTCTGCAAGTCTCTTACAAAGACTACGGTCTACTGTCAACAGTTTATTAGAGCCCCAGCCCATCATATCGCCTAACATTACATTACATTGCACTACACTACATTACATTTATGCCTATCTATACTGATATGACTGTACACTCGAAAAACGCTTACATCCTCGCCACGGCCACGGTACGGCCCGGCCACGGGTACCAGTACATTTAAAGAGCAATCGTCAATCGTCAATCGCCACAGTGCCCCGTGTCTATGATACGAGGAAAAGCATTTCCTCTATATCAAATGATAACAACTAACGTAAGACGAACATGGATATACTGAACCTAGTAATAGTATAAGCTGAAAACTAAATAACTTCACTCAATGCATTGTTATGCATGTCGAAGAAAGACTGGAAATGGATTGGAAATTTTGAAATTCATGGAGTTGGATAATTCCTGTAGTGGGTTCGCGGGCATACTATGTAAGGTAGGTACCTACCTACCTACCTACCTACCTACCTACTATAGGCATTTTCATGGATTTAAAAAAAAAACACACACACACACACTTTGTAAAATTTTACTCATCAGCGCTCAATAATTTTAACTACATGTGCTTTGTGTTTGTTTGCATATTTAATACTGCATGATTTGTACGCGTGTGCTTCTTTGCTTTGTTCCCTGAGCCCAAAGGGATAATATCAGCCTTAAAGATGGTTTTTAAATATCAAATGCACTATAAACCTACTCACCATATTTCCTATAATTGTACATGATTTGCCCATATCTCTATGCAATAACGTCAATTGGTCCATATATCTATGCGAATTACTTCTAGTCTTAATTCTTAACTTAGCTCTTCTTTGAATTATTTAATTAGGAAAAATAAAATTTCTTGTGATTGGATTAAGCATAAAAATTCTCTGTTCTTCATACAACATTAAAATAATTCTTGGAATAGAAATATAAAAACCACTGAAATTACATTAAGTGTAAATTAAAACATCAGGAATTAAATTGTTAGTGCAGTGCAGTTTGTTTATTTTCTTATTATTTTTTTATTTTTCAAACAATCTATCTATTGACTTTAACAATTCCATATGATATGATACCATGCAATTCCCATTTCATTGTGTATACATCTATTACTGTGCTACTTAAGGGCATTCAATCTGCTTGCTCTATGTAATTTAGCAATTATTTCCGGCTTGCTTAGTGCTCCCCGTGAACCCATTTATCTCAGGAACACTTTTACAACGACGCAAAATCAAAAATCATTCAAGAAATAATTTTTGCAGTATCAATTTCTAAAAATTCTTAAAAAAGGTAATTTGTTTTATTAAGTTTGTGAAATAGGGTATTTAGTAGCTGTACAAACACTCTTTAATATATTTATACTAATAATAATTTGACACATTTATGTCTCTAACCACAGCCCGAATTCTGTAGTTTCATCATAATTTTTGTTGTACAGCGTTTAATATGGTGAATTAATTGCAAAACAATTAACTCATCTGATTTACATATTTGAACGTCAATAGATCCCCAGGAATTAACAATAATACCCACATACATACGAAGAAAATGAATGCACGGTTTTATATTCTGGTTTTTGCCTTCCTGGCTTTGGTGAGGATCGGGAGGGCTATTTCTGAAGTCCCGATTGGGTACCCTTGTCAAACGCATAAGCAGTGTACTAACGCGGACTATAAAGAACCAGGTTGCTGTGCCGAGGGTATATGTAACGAATGTGATCAATGTCACACTAGAAAGTTCTGTGGTTGGGAAGAGGTTGAGTGAAATCACAAGCTTGAACTACTACATTAGGTTGTAATAAACAATGTCATTGTTTTGAAATTACTTCCCATATGTATATTTGAATAAATCTTTTCAATTCCATCTAAAATGCTACATCGAGCCGAACGTGTATTTTTAATAATTCTGTATCTTCAATTTTGCAATGCGCATTTTATCTTAAGTCGGCACCATTCACCTAGAGCATAGGAAGAAGTTAAAGGACTAGATTTAAAAATTACCTACCTATCTAGGTACATGTGTAGAATTGGAGTGGAAATTTTTGGGATATAATTTAATAAAGTTGAAAGGAAGTAGTAGATTCTACCTACATTTAACTTATCCGATTTAACTTATCACTTTTAACCTGGCAGATCTAACTTATGGTCGATTTAACCTATCCCGATTTAACTTATCCCGATTTAACCTATGGCTGATTTAACTTGTGGTCATTTTAACTTATTCTGATTTAACTTATTCTGATTTAACTTGTGGCAGATTTAACTTATATTTTATTTAACTTTTGTATTACATGGCACAGCAAAATAATGTTAATGTTAAACTGCGATGGATATTCATGCATATCTTGTCTTAAATCATACAATTGACGATTAAATTACATTTTATTATACTACTGCTTTAAATGCGTAAGTTGATTCTGGCAACGTCGGATTCCAAAGGAAATAACAAATAACGAAATTCACTGAAAATAGGAATTCCTTGTTCTTTTAAATTGTGCAAATCTTGTTTTAATAGTTTGTTTTTACTTAACTTTCACAGTCGGAATGCAAGCTTGCAACTATCAACCTTTTTTAATTTTAACTGCTTTACCATTTTAAGATTTTTTTACGTATCGACGTCAAGGGAAATTAAGCAGTATAAATATAAAAAGTAGGAAAATATTTACGGTACCTAATTTTTTGATCTGATATACAATATAGTAAGTTATCCAATATTAAAGCTATGTTCTACTGAAAAATAGTTCTTGTCAATAATTTTTATTGTAATTGTATTTTAAATTTTTTGGTTAAAAACAAGTTATGCATGAGTATTCCATCGCAGTTTAACACTAACAGAGGATTGTTTTTTGAATCGAGACCACCCCTTCCATACTGCTGAGGCATTGTTAGACAACAGTAATATTTTTTACCATTAAAATGTGCAAAGCAGATTTCTGATACGATCTAATAAAAGAACTGAATCATATAATTAATGGTTCCGTCAAAAAAGTTCAAAAAAACAATTGCCAGGCCCAGGGTTCGATCCTGCTTCACTATTATGACCTTGACGTTACACTACACTACACTACGCAATGCCGTTTGTTGTAGATATATGTACAAATTTTCTTGTAAAATCCTAAAGAAGTAACTTTTAATGGCAATTATTTTTAGCTATAGGCGTGTGAATACTTATGCTGGCTATGAGCGCGATCGACCGATCCGGTAGAATAGGAAAAGTCTGAAATTTGGTGTTTTTTTTTCAGATCTAATTCTAAAAAAAATGATGAGCATGTCTCTATGTTAAAAAAAATCAGGGAAAGACAGAATTTTGATTAAGGCTTCAGATTGTTTGTAAAAAAATAAAGTCCGTTTAACTTTAATCGAGTATTACCAGGTAGCACGCTAACTAAATAATGCAATAAAAATTGTTAGTATTACTGTAAGGAACTTGGTCTATCCAACAAAAAATATTTCGTCGATATCTAAAATACGTGCCTAATTAAGCTGGGTTAGGAATCAAAAAAATTCTGTTAACATTATTTTGCTGTACCATGTAATACAAAAGTTAAATAAAACAGGTTAAATCTGCCAAGAAGTTAAATCGGAATAAGTTAAATCGGAATAGGTTAAAGTTACCACAGGTTAAATCAGCCATAGGTTAAATCGGGATAGGTTAAATCGGGATAGGGTAAATCGATCATAAGTTAAATCTGCCAGGTTAAATGTGATAAGTTAAAAGCGTACATCACCGAAGTAGTATACCAAATGGAGAGCACACACATAGTGAGATATAGATTTTTACAGAATGGGAAGACGAAGGCTGGCTAGGTAGTAATACTATGTACATACAGTTGACCGCCCTCACCGTGAAGGTTTAAGTTTTAATAACAGACTGCGATGCTGTGTATTTATCGTAATCGTTATCGTTAGTCAGAATTAATCAATCTTCACTTGTTTCTTCTCACAATAATTATCATTCACAACATGTTCTCTCTCTCTCTCTCTCTCTCTCTTTTCTTTCCATCATCATCATCTTCCTCTCGCATCCCATCTTTCTACTATGTATTTTGTACATTTCTGTATGTACCTATTATCCTTGCATTTTTCCCCCGTCATTTTTATTTGAGTTTTTTTCACACACGCTATATTATGTAGTGTGCATGAACTGCATTATTGCATTGCATTGATAAGATTGATAATATTGATATTAATATTGATTAAATGGTCCGAACAACAATAACAACAAGAGTTACAAGAACGGCTCCTACTGATGATACTCTGTTAAATTGTAGAATGATGTTTTGCTTCAATTAAAAAATATAAGGATACTGGTACTGGTAGTATTGCATGTATGTATATGAAAATGGCTGGTACAAAATATACGGAAAGTACTGAACACCATCACCATATCGTCTATGAAGAACCAAAATGACCCATATCCATTTGTAGGTAAAAACAATATCAACTATCTACAATAATATTCAGGCGCGGATCCAGGATTGGGTCATAGGGGGGGGCTAATAATGTTAAGCGGCCATCTTGGAAAATGGCCGCTCCTATCTCCACCATGTTAAAAAAGCTCCTCATGGAGGGGGCTAAAGCACCTTAGCCCCCCCCCCCTTGGATCCACCCTTGATAATATTCAAACATGTCTTGAAAGCATTTAAATAGAACATTTTGCACTTTTCAAAAATATTTAATTAGAAAATTTTGCACTTTTCAAAAATATGGAATTAGAACATTTTGCATCTTTTCAAAACCATGGAATTAGAACGTTTTGCACTTTTCAAAATTATGTAACTAGAAAATTTTGCACTTTTCAAAAACATGGAATTAGAACATTTTGCACCTTTTCATAAACATGGAATTAGAACATTTTGCACCTTTTCAAAAACATGGAATTAGAACATTTTGCACCTTTTTGAAAACATATAAATAGAACATTTTGCACTTTTCAAAATCTCCTAATTAACATTGACGCATGTTTATCATTTTGATTTTATGACATAGCTCATTTTGATTCCAGCTTAAATTGGACATGGGTCATTTTGGTTCTTCACAGACGATATCACTCTCTCTTTTTCTTTCAATAATTTTAAATTTCAATGATGATGCAGAATGCATATAAAGCGCTATAAGGGATGCCACAAAAACTCTACATCTATGCCTGATGCTCCCATTTATATTTTGATCATGACGATTAATATAGGAGACAAAAAAATCCTCGGAGAGGAAAGAAAAGGGGCAAGTAACTGATAAAAGTCCATACAGAAAATAAGCCAGCCCACCTACCCGTCTATTATTCTATACGCTCCTACCGCTCCGCTGTACACTGTACACTGCCCTCGTTCCTGATCTCCTGGACTTTTGGAGACTATAGAGAAGGGAATAATGAGTTGATTGTCGAATTTAATTCAAATTGCTGATGGTTGATTTCGATTTTGATATTAATGCTGAGGACAAGGTACAGTGGAGATATGAATGAAAGGAAAACAACAGCACCGCCAACCACCACCACCACGGCAACAAGAAGTAAACACTCAGTCCTGCCAATACCAATACCAATATGTATGTAATTATATTCAATTCATGTCCTCCATTAAATACACTGTATCCCTGTGGTGGTGGTGGATTTTTTTTTGTTCTGCTAGGGTTTCAAATGGCCATTGATATTGGCTTGGTTTAGACTTTAGACTGACTGCACTGTTGAGCTTACAACATATAATTACATTGACGGGTAATTGAACTTCATTAAATGAGCAATGGGCTCAATGTGTACTCTCGCATGAATTTTTTCTCCATCCTTTTTACATTGGAGAAGATTCAAGTCAAATTAAATTGAAATGAGTGGATGCAAGATTTTTTTTTGTTTTGTTTGAGGAAGAACGAAGAAGCAAGTGCTCTCGTATAGCAGTAATAGAAATAGATATGGATATAGGAACCACAGGAAAGGATGGGTTGGGTATTACATAATATAGTCGTGGTGGTTCATTCATAATCATGAGATCATTTTCATTATGTCATATTTCTTTTCTATGTAGATTTACAGGAAATTTAGAACAACATATTACTTACTATGGTCACATTATTTTCATTGTCATTCTTATTTCAAACTGTTTAAAAAGTCTCGTATCGGTCGGTGCATTTTATTAGCCAGCTAAATACTGAAACAGCATATCGTCTGTGAAGAACCAAAATGACCCATATCCATTTGTAGCTAAAAAACAATATCCACTATCTACAAAAATATTCAAATATATCTTGAAATCATTTAAATAGAACATTTTACAGTTTTTAAAAACATGTAAATTGAAAATTTTACACTTTTCAAAAACATGTAAATAGAACATTTTACACTTTTCAAAAACATGTAAATAGAACATTTTACGCTTTTCAAAAACACTCAATTAACATTTTACGCATGTTTCTCATTTAGTTTTTATGACATAAAATCATTTTGATTACAGCCTAAATTGGATATGGATCATTTTGGTTCTTCACAGTCGATATGCAAACCTTTCCAAAAACACGTTATAGCATTTTTTAATAGAAATTGTTAAAACTCTATTGAGAGTAACTCAGAGAATTTTGAATTTTTTCTAATAGTGGTTTTAAATTTTCAACTTTTTAAAAATGATTCGACAAACTATACTGTTTTGTAAATACCTAAGAAATGATTTGTTTTATGAATTTAGATAGCATGTCTTGCACTGTTTCCTAATTGGACTGGGACTGGATACATATTTCTACCATGTACTTAGATGACATTATTGATAAAAAGTGAAGCTGCTGAGATTGCGCCTGCAAAAAGGATGAGACGGCGTTTGAGATTAAATGTGACTTTTGCCGTCTGCTATTTTGAGTGGAAGGCTCCAGTGTTGGTGTTATAGTCGTGTTAAAAAATGCAAATGGGCTCACACAGTTTGTGTCCAAGTCCAAGTGGGAAAAATAATTTTCTTTTCATCTCCCTTTACTCTTCATTTCTCTCAACTTAGGATGCCTAAGAGAGAGAGAGAGTGAGTGAGATGGTTGAATAAGACTACGGATGTTGTGACAATGAGATAGTAGTGTAGCATGCGGTGAATCTAAATGCAGAGTAATTCCCGAACAGTCAGAAAGATGATATGAATAAATATAATATGCGCCTTGTGGACGCGGACGCTGTTGCTCTCTGTCCAAGAAATGCCATGGCCTACGCACGTTCTTTATTCTGATCCTCTTTTTCCATAGTCCCTGTTGATGTTATTAAAACGGTACTTTTAATAGGTTTTCCTCTTCACTCTCCTTTATCACCCCTTGCATCTTCTTCCTTAATTTGAGATGCAATTAAAATCTTACGATTAGTCAAGTCAAGCCAAGGTTCGGAGTTCTGGATTGTTTAGACGGTTGGTACGTAACGTATAGGATTTACTTTCACATGCTTTGCTGCATATTTAATACTGCATGATTTGTACCCGTGTGTGTGCTTCTTCGCCTTGTGCCAAGTGCCATGAGCCCAAAGGGGTAATACCAGCCATAGACGATGGTTTTTAAATTTCAAATGCACAACGAACCTACCTACAGTATTTCCTGTAATTGTACACGATTGGCTCATATCTAATTAACATCAAATAACATCTTGTAGTTGCTTGAGATACGGAGTTTGAAGCATATTGAAGCCATTTGCTTGTATTTCAATCCCAAACAGTGTTAATCATTAAATCAGTATACAGTCACATTTTGCAATAATGCGCAATGTTTAAACTTTAATGAAGGTAATGCATTTTGATGCATTTATTTTTATTAGTTACATTCGGTGGGAGAGAAAAATCCAAACGATGACATTGGAAATTAGAAATCGGGAATACCAAAAATACAAAATGTTCCATACTTTAATGCCACATCAACTGAAAACAACTTGCATGGTGATTCATTCGCAACCTATGTGTTTGCTTATAGGCACCAACACTGCTACATGATCATGATAAAAAATACTTCTGTACTCATCTGCCTGCATCCGTTGTGTTTTTTTTACATATATTAATATATATATTTTTTTAGCATAATTTATTTTTATAAATCTACAACTATAAATGACAAACCTGGTTGTTAAAGTAACTTGGTTTTTTTTGTGTTCAGCATGCAAAAAGAGTTGTCACGCGGACTTCTATTATTAACAGCCTTTTCATTACGTAAAGTTTTATGGACTGTATTTTTCAATCGATTCACATGACGATTCATTAAACCGATATATGTAGATACTTAAATAAATGTATTTAATTACATTGGTACCACCTAGGTATCTAGCCCAAGTACCTACCTACCTACTGGTGTTATTGTATTGTAATTTATTGTACGAAGCAATGTGATACATCATAAATCTCGTTTGTTTATGAGATAAATTGAAAGCTGTAATAAAAGTAATACTATGGGATCCACTGACATAAAACTATAAAAATAACATCTGTCACGCATTCTAAACATTTTACTAAAGTAACGTTTTCTATCATTTTTAGCTTCACATAAACTGAAAATAGTAAATATTTTACCCATGATTTGCCTTGTCCCTAATATATACACCTAACAGGTAGTAAAATTAATATGCCCCATATCGTCTGTGAAGAACCAAAATGACCCATATCCAACTTAAGATGGAATCAAAATGAGCTACGTCATTAAAAAAATGAGAAATATAATTAAAATGTTAATTATGAGTTTTTGAAAAGTGTAAAATGCTATATTTGCATGTTTAAAAACTGTTAATTTTTCTATATACATGTTTTTGAAAAGTGTAAAATGTTCTATCTGCATGCTTAAAAAAATGTAAAATGTTGTATTTACATGTTTTGAAAAGTGTAAAATGTTGTATTTACATGTTTTGAAAAGTGTATAATGTACTACCTGCATGTTTTTGAAAATTACATAATGCTCTCAAGACATGTTTGAATATATTTTTGTAGATAGTGGATATTGGTTTTAGCTAATAATGGATATGGTTTTAATTTTGGTTCTTCACCCACGATATGTTTTATTAACGACGTTCCAGATTGATTTATCAGAAATCCTGTTCAGATACAGGACATAAAAGAGTTTCTGTTGACTGCCAAGCAAAAGGGGTTTAAAATAATAATATAATGTTGCAGTGATAATACCATCCCAGCTATTGAGATATCTACACGTAAAAACGACATGATTTCTAAAGACAAGGACTGGATGTGTTCCAATGACACATGTTTAATTTTTATGTAGCATTTTTTAATACATATAAAATTTAAAATTATGATGAAGGTTGCAAACGAGTTTCGAAGTTGCATACAATCCAGATATCACTCATAATTTTCAGTTTGAGTTTTTTTCCTCACAGTATAAATATTGGAGTTTTTCAAAAATTATTAACACAGCAAGAATATTTTTACACATGTGGTAATTTTTAGGGGAAGCGTACTAATCGCAAAATACCTTAACTAAAAATAGACATCGTGTCATAAGCTATAAAAGAAGAAAAAAGAAAGAAGTTTATTAAAATGAAAAACCTTTTGAGCATAATTGTACTCGTGATAATATTGTTCATTAGCGTCTCCTTTCCTATTTCTGAATTTGAAACCGGTATCACACCCACCAACGAAGGCAAAACTAAGACCCTTGCGAGCGTAATCCAAGTGGTTCAAGTAACCGAGACTTTCAAAAATGTTGTCTACACGATTTATAAAAAGCCAGAAGTAAGTAAATTTTATCGTATTCCTAAATTATGTACATATGTTTTGACTTTTCACAGAACATTACACTTGTCTTAGTTGTTTGAAATAATCTCATGTTTGTAATCAAATATTTATCTCTGATCTCCCTGTTGCATTTTTTAGAGATCCTGGCTTGGGTCCGTTCAGTACTGCATTCAACATGATGGGCATCTAGTCGATATAACTACGGAAGAAGAGCATGACTTTGTACTAAATTTGACGATTAAAGCAAGTATGTTAAAAGTTAAAGTATACTCTTTTACAAAGAGAAATAGGAAATACATATTAAAAAATATATTTGATTAGCGCCAATTAAATTCCTTAATAATCACTCTGCCAAAATGCAGTGGGAACTAAATTCGTTTAACTAAGAATGCGAGCATGTTACTCTAATAAATTCCTTGTAAATGAATTTATTTTATTTTTTATTGATTTGCCTTACAATTAGTGGATTCCGTAAGAACGTCTCCTTGGACAGGAGGGAACGACATTCATGAGGAGACAAAATATAAGTGGATAAGGACCGACGAACGAATAAACGAGACATTTTTCGGAAATCAGCTAGAAATTCAAGCCAATTTGAGCCGACATTGTGTGGCGTTTGGATATTATATTCCTCAACGGTTCAAACTCAGCCCAATGCAAAAATGCAAACGCAAAATTCCGTTTATTTGCAAATTTCTTAAATCTTTGTAATCTATATATTCCCGGCGTTGTCTCATTCTATCCATCGCATGCAAGATTCCATTCCAATTAATTTTCTCGTGGTATATTAAAATAAAAAATCAAATGGAATTACATACAATTTTGGATAAATATAATAAAAATATTTTGGTAGGACTTTAAAAATTTAAAATTTAAAATTGATTATTGAGAGAAATAAATTTATTTATTAACAAAACATTCATTGACATGCATTCTAGTTTGCCCTGTTGGGCATAGTATTATAATGGATCCAATTTTTGTAGGTACATTAGATTCTTTAGATTGTTACACATCAAAACATTAATGGTCATATTTGATGAGAGATTTGATGATTTTGTTGCGCTGCCGGCACTGCACTTGAATCGTAGATATGGTTGTAATAAATTCTGGGACTATCGCAAATTGGTTTTATTAATGCGTAGATTCTTAGCCTACTTAGCTCTTCTTCGAATTATTTAAAAATAAAATGTCGTGTGATTGGATTAAGCATAACAATTCTCTCATCTTCATACAACATTAAAATAATTCTTGGAATATAAATATAAGAACCATTGAAATTACATTAAGTGTAACTTAAAACATCAGGAAATTAATTGTTAGTGTAGTCAGCGCGTTTTTTTTCGTGCTCATTATGTTTTACACAATCGATCTATTGACTATAACAATTCCATGCGATATGATACCACGCAATTCTCATTTCATTGTGTATACATCTAATACTGTGCTACTTAAGTTCATTCAATTTGCTTGGTCCATGTAATTTAGCAATTATTTCCGGCTTGCTTAGTGCTCCCCGTGAACCCATCTATCTCTGGAACACTTTTACAAAGACGCAAAATTAAAAATCATTCAAAAAATAATTTTTGCAGTATCAATATATAAAAATTCTTAAAGAAGGTAATTTTTTGAATTTAATTTGTGAAATAGTTAATTTAGTAGCTGTACAAACACTCTTACCACAGCCCGAATACTGTAGTTTCATCATAATTTTTATTGTACAGCGTTTAATATGGTGAATTAATTGCAAAATAATTAACTCATCTGATTTACATATTTGAACGTCAATAGATCCCCAGGAATTAACAATAATGCCTACATACATACAAAGAAAATGAATGTACGATTTTGTATTCTGGTTTTTGCCTTTTTGGCTTTGGTGAGCATCGGGAGAGCTATTCCCGAAGTCAACATGTGGCAGCCTTGTCAAACGCAGAAACAGTGCGCTGACCCGGACTATAAAGACCCAGGTTGCTGTAAAGAGGGTATATGTCAAGAATGTGATATATGTCACACTAAAAAGTACTGTGGTTGGGAAGAGTGAAATCACAAGCTTGAACTATGTCATTATTTTGATCTTGATTCCTGTATACTGAAATAAAACTTTTCAATTTCATCTAAAAAGCTATATCGAACCGAACGTGTATTTTTAATAATTCTGTGTCTTCAATTTTGCATGCGAATTTTATCTTAAGTCGGCACCATTCACCTAATAATGCATAGTAGTAACAAGCTATAAAAGGCTAGATTTAAAAATTGTATGAAGTCTTGATAAAAATACAAATATCAATACTGCTGTGTACAGGGTCGGACGAAGGAAATGCTTTTAGGCAGTAATTTGTTTCCATACAAAAACCACTATATTGATTTTATTGATGGTTTTCTTTGTAAAGCAAAAAAATGTTGTATTTGCTTTAGAAAAGTGCATAATGCCTTTTTTAATTGATTCAAAAAAGTACAAAATGTTCTATTTACATGTTTTGAGAAAAGAGTTAAATATTTTATTTGCATGTTTTTGAAATTTGTAAATAATTTTATTTTGCATGTTTGTAAAAATTTGAAATATTCTTTTTACATATTTTTAAAAACTGCAAAACGTTCAATTTACATGTTTTTTAAAAATTTGAAATATTCTTTTTACATATTTTTAAAAACTGCAAAACGTTCAATTTACAAGTTTTTTGAAAATTCAGGTGTCTGCGCTGGCCACATTATCCGGCCCTGTACCTTAAAGTGACTTATAGACTAAACATAATAATTATTTATGTACGTACCTTGCCTTGTATATAGAATTTAGGGACGTGGCAGGATATGCAATTAGAATTTTAGATAGTGGTACACACTAAAAAGAATTTAATGTTCAGGTCGACGTATAGACAACGGAGGGTAAACTATACTTGGCTACTTGGTTTTATTTTTGAAATTATAAAAAAACAAGGGTAATAGAAACTACTCATTATTATCACATTGTATGGCGACAAAGTTGGAGAGGATAACCATTGCCAATACTAAGATTATCATGATCGTTCGACCAAAATACTTATTATGTGCTGCACTGAGACTACGTAGTATGGACATGAACTCTCGCACATCGACAGACGCTCTGTGCCTTGGTTCGTTTTAGTTTTAGTTTTGGCGCTGTTTCTCTCTCTCCATAATAAAAGATTTACGCGCTTAGCCTTGATCTATTTTTATATTTATTTTTGTGATCATTTTTAGTATTTTCTCTCGACTGGATTTATCTTGTCAACCAAGATATTATTATGGACATGCTCTCGGCTCCGGCTCCGGCCCCGGTCGGTGGACTGTCGACGAAGGATTATAGATATGTATTTGTATCGCAGTATAGACTCACATAGATTTGTATTGTATTTTATTGTACGTCATCATATTATATGTGTTCAGTGCTACAGTCCGGCTCCGGGTCCCTTGTACTTACACCCGATTACGATTACGAATGCACTATAAAACACCATAATCAGCTCCAATATAATATAAAGGAGACAATCGCATTTTCTTCTTTTTCCGGATCATTTTGGGTTCAGGGTTTTCCGAGAATTTACTAAAGTTGCCTTAAGGATTTTCATAACACACACACACAGAGTACACAGACAGCGAAATAGGAAAAGAATGAAACGCATGAGAGAGTTTCTCTTTGCTATACTGCGTATATATACTGTGCCTACATACTTATCGTCAATGAAGAACCAAAATGACCCATTTCCATTTTTAGCTAAAATCAATATCCAATATCTACAAAAATATTGAAGCGTGCATTGAAAGCATTAAAATAGAATATTTTGCAATTTTAAAAACATGTAAATAGAACATTTTGCACTTTTCAAAAATGTGTAAATAGGACATTTTGTACTTTTCAAATAAATGTAAATAGAACATTTTAGACTTTTCAAAAACATGTAAATAGAACATTTTACACTTTTCAAAAACTCTTAATTACCATTTTTCCGCATGTTTCTTATTATGTTTTTATGACACAGCTCATTTTGATTCTAGCTCAAATTGGATATGGGTCATTTTGGTTCTTCACAGACGATATTCTCTTCTCTTTTAAGCCAAACCTGACACGGGCACTGAACCTATGGTTTCGGTTTAGATCCTGATTCTGTTTGTATTTTGTATAGAGGAAATTATATTATATGACGATCTCATCGCATCGTAAAAGATCCACACACATACACACAGAAAGAAAGCAAGAAAGAAAGAAATAGGGATGACTAAACGGTCGTAGGAAATACTTTCCCTTGTGACCCATACAAAATATGAACGAGGGAAGAGGAGGACCAGTTTTCTGCTGGTTTTCCTTTATTTTTTCATTTCAACCATTTTCATCTTTGAATCTCTGGATTCTGGATCTTCTTCTCTTAAGAGTTCCACTTTCATTTTCAGAGTAGAATTCATAGTCATAGTAAATAAATCTTGTGCATGGCTCTGGACGACGGACTCTGCACACTAGACTAGTGAGGAGTTGAGGAGAAGTTTAAGAATATTTTAGATGTCATCGGAGATAGGTGTGGACATGGTATATAGTCTGTACTTGTAAGTAGACTCCTACGCTCTTTATCAGTCTGTATGACTCGCTTGAATTGTCCTTGTATCAGAGAAGATTACGTTAGTTGGTTATTTCCCCATATTTTCTCCCACACAAACCGCCACACAATAATAGACCATGCCATACAATACTCGACAACGACAACGACAAGACACAACTGTGTTCCAGCTCCAGCTCCAGCTCCAGCCATCTTGGGTTCTGGGATGACCATGCCTCACCCCAGAGTACAGTCCATAGCCGGAGAAAACAGAACTTATCACAAGGGATGTGAAGGGACATAAGCATAAAGATTGTCGTCGAATTGAGAATTGCAATATTGTGATTGCGATTGTGAGAGAAAGGAGAAGAAAAAAAACATAGAGATGGGAAAAGGATTCATATTGCCATGGTCATGGCGATCTCAATAATAGAAATGGCTATGGGAGAGCGGGCGCGGGAACGGCAGTGACTTTTCGTCCTGGTGCTATACAGTATAGACCTATACAGCCAGGCAGCATAATACCCGGGAGTGAACGGAGAGCGGATGGTAGTATATAGCTATATTTGGCTCTACTATTTTAGTTTAATACTGGTTTGCTTTTGGTTGTTGAATGTCTTGGTTTAGTTTTGTCCGAATCCAAATTGGGATGGGGAATGGGTTATAATAATGTCTTCGTGTACGTCTACAGTCTACAGTGTGTGTAGCTTCATGGGTTCATCTGGCTCTGGCTGAGTGCGGAGTGGGACTATGCACATATAGTACAGTAGGTACTGTAGTAAATAGTAATGTATGTAAGAAGTTGTTATTGGAGATTGTAGGAGTACATATGTTTGTGTGTTCCTATTGCCATGTCTCATTCTTTCCCTTCCCGTGACCGAGCATTTCTCTGAGCCGATTTATCAAAAAATAAATATAAAAGGTTCACTTTTTGGTCATTTACCCGGAGACCCAAGTCTGTGTCGTTTGTGAAGATCAAAGCAGATCACTTTATCACCCTTGTCTTCTTCTCTAATAATGTCCTTAGTCGAGTTTCAGTCCTCCTCCTTCTCCCATCTTCCTTCTCCGTCCTCCGTCCGCCGTCTTGGTCTTGGTGTGTAGGTAGTTTTCTCCCGTTTCCTCTCTCTCTTCCATCTGATGCCCTTCCTCCGCGTTACCATTGGCATCTCCACGTCGTCGTCGTCGTCTTCGTCTTCGTCCTCCTCGTCTCCTTCTCTGTCTTTTTCTAGTCCCTGCCCGTTATCTCCAACTAATAGACATTTCGTGAGTAATGATCATCATCGAAATCTAAAGTAAGCTTCGTCTGTTCTACTAGATCCAACCATCCAACTAACTATTAGTCTTCCGCGAGGTCTATCTTATAATCGTATCGTGTCCTCATCGGCTTTTTCGGCATCGGCATCGGTCCTGGCTTCAGCGCTTCTATATCTATGCTCTGTACTATAGCATTACTATATGCTGGCCTATGGTATGGTATGGCCTATGGTGTGGTTGAGTAAAGCAACCAAAAAAAACGAAGCCAAGCTTCCCCGCTGTATGTTTCACACTCTCTCTCTCTTGTGTCCCGACCTGTCTCTTCCATTCTGAACAAACACATTGTTTTCACCAATACTAGTATCAATATAGTAGTATGTGCGTATACGTATAATTACAATTGCTATGTACGTAGTATAATATAATATCCTAAATTTCCCTACACTGGTAAAGTATCCTAGGCTCAAGATTAGTGGTGTAGATGGGAGATGTAGACAGTTGACAGTAGACGGCGATGGTTGTGAAAAACTGGAGAAACTAGAAAATCTAGAATAGCCTTTCCCGTCTATACGGAAAAAGTACGGGTGAGTATATTAGTATGAGTACACAGAAACATATTGCACTATTGCTACACATTTCACATGCTTTCTTTGTTGAGATATGCTGTGTACAGATACGGATACAGATAGATGATGTAGGTAGGTATAGATAGGTAGTATCTGTACCTATTAAGAACGAGATCGGGTCTGGTAGTTGGTAGTTGAAGGGGGAGAGCTTCCTTGAGGATCAGTTCAATTTATCTTTTAATACAGAGAGGAGATGGTTGAAATCTATTATTTGTCTTGCTCGTGTAAAAATCCATGTTGATGTCAACGTCAAGTCTCACATTCACATTCATATGGGCATCGGCATCACAATCAACGTGGGCACTCCGCATCCATTTTGCTATCTGGACTGAGTTCGTATCCGTATCCGTATATCGGCATCGGCGTCGGCATAAAGTCGAGTCTCTCACATCTCAATTCCATACCATTACTGTAGGTACTACTGATATTATGAATAGTGCCCTCACTACCACTCCAACTCCGACATGATCCCTTCCCTGATTACCAAGACAAATCCAAAATCCAAAGACGCAGTCACCATCTCAATCATAGCGGTAATCATCATAGTTTTTTTGCTTGAGTGTGTGAGTGTGTGTGTAGATGTGGAGGGATATGACCCTTTTTAGTCATTGACATTGTTCATACTTTACTCTCATATCGCCAGTCGAGTTTTTGTGCTCTCTCTCTCTCAAAGAATGAGAAAGAAAGTGAAAAACTTGTGTGAGAAACTGAGAGGACTGAAAGCATCCCGACGACAATTACGATTACAATCCAAATTGAAATCCAAATGGAAAAATTTAATATGAGTCATCACCACTTCTTCAAATTGAAAGTTTTTAAGAGTGTTTTTTTCCCTCACTTTTATTATTATTATTATTTTTTTTTGACGAAATGCGAAATGTGATTGACTCGAGTTGAAAAAGGAAGATGAAAAGGAAGGGAGGATGAGAGGAGAGGAGAGCACCTACAGTGATGGGATTGAGGTCGAGGATCGGATCGAGGATAAAGATAACGATTAGGATTAAGACGGCGATATGTGGATTCTGGATTGGAATTGGATGCTATGGCTCACGTCGAAGTTAGAAGTCGAAGTCGATGACGATGTGGATTTTTCTTATTACTATTAAGTACACACACACTCGGTATTATCGGAATCGGCACTTGGTTCGTTGGTTTGTATTTCCGTTCTCAGTAGATAGGTACTTTAACCTCAATTACGTAATGAGAAAGATGGAGAATGGGGAGACGACGCTCATCGGGGAGACTTTGTCAGTGTCTTTGTGAAATGTGAGCCTGGAAATGCTCTTCTGTTCTGACTAGTGAGTAGTGAGTGAGAGTGTACATAGGGCTCTTTGCTGTCAATCTCACTGTGAGGGGAGGAATAGGAATAGGAATAGGAGCTAGGTACATAAATAAAATAAATATCCACGTCACAACTAATTGGAGAAGACAAATTGTTTCAAAAATTACTCTGACATCCTTTGAGTTCCTGTCCTCGTAAATGACCTGGTAATGTGTTATGTGTATCCTTGGGTCGATATTGATATCCATGCGGCTGTTTCAAGTGTGTGCTTGTGTATGTACCTAGCTTAAAGTTGTCTACACATAGTTCGTAGTACGTTGGACGGATAATCATTATATTCCAGTATTTTTTTTAGTGATGATGTCTTGAGTCTTATTCTTATCGTTAGAGTCTTGGCCTTTAGTGAAAGATGTAGCTGTAGATTGTTACAAGTACCTACCTACAATGTTCAATGTATGAGCTTTATGTGATGCTCAAGCGGAGATAGGATAGAGATACCTGTAATTATATACGAGATAGGTACATGTGTATATATTTCCTATAGTCCTCGCTCTCGGTATCGGTCTCGGTCTCGGTCCTTGCTGTGTTATTGTTATTATTATTGTGTGAGACGGAGAGAGGAGATTGAAACTTGTGATTGTCAACTTTGACAATACATTATTCAGTCAGTCAGTTTATCTTTTATCCTTTATCTGTTTCTGTCGCTTCCCTTGCCCTCCTTGCATTCGTTGCCGTTCGCTCTCCTTGGTTCTTTTCGAGTTGGAATTGGACTGAGTTCAATCCGTTCAACTCACATTTTCTTCATCTGGGCTTTAGTCTTCGTCTTATTCCTATGATTAACTCTCGAGTGTGTAGTACAGTGTGTGGAGAGCTGTGCAGAGCAAGAGGAAAAACTTAAACTATTATTAGGCACTGCACTGGTACTAGGGACGCTGCAGGCTGTAGAGGTAGGTGTCTACAATAGCATACAGGAACTTAGCCAAAGCTTAAAAGGTGTGTTAATGACATGGTGAACTTTAAAGTTTGAGCAGAATAGAATTAATAGTCAAAAAATCCCCAAATGCTTCTATCTACACATATTGTTTTCTATGGGAACAATTTTGAAATTTTGATTTTTAAAATACATGTTTGGTTTTTATTAAAGGAGGGAACTGTCAGTGAAATCAATTTTAAAAATGGTTGTAATTTGCAATGTAAAGAGTAAAAAAAATTCTAAAAACTCCATTATATTAACTTAAGGGCAGGGCCGGACGAAGGAATTGGCTTTAGGCAGCAATTCGTTTCTATACAAAACCCACCATTTTGATTTTATTGATGGTTTTCTTTGGCAAAGCAAAATGTTGTATTTGCATGGTTTAGAAAAGTGCAAAATATTCTATTTACATGTTTTGAGAAATGTGCAAAATGTCTTATTTACATGTTTTTTAAATTTACAAAAAAAATTATTTCCCTGTTTTTTAAAAGTGTCAAATATTCTTTTTGCATATTTTTGAAAACTACAAAATGTTCCATTTACAGGTTTTTTGAAAATTCAGGCAGCGGGGGCTGCCTGCGCTGGCCGCATAATCCGGCCCTGCGTAAGGGTTGGCATGGTATTTAGGTAGGTTGTTGTTTTTGTCCCCCCCCCCCTTTTGCTTTGCATCACTTTCCTCTAATATGGAACGCATTGAAAATATATATGAGTTAATGAGCGTACGTAATTGACTACTACGCTTACATGACATGAGTGAAGTGGATTTCAATTTCTTTGGTCTTGTATTAGGTATTTGAACTTAGGATAGTCAATTTGCGTTTGTGGAGACAGATAAATGGATGGGGACATTTGGTCTATCTCCGTCCTCGGTCCTCGATCTTGCGTGTTGTTGGATTCATTCGTTTGGTCGGATTGGGATATAGATGAAAAATAATTTTATGACTGATGAGAGTGACGATTGAATTATTTGTCCTCACCGTTCTCGCTCAATCTTCCTCCTATCTCGAGAGAATTCTCTCCGGTTGGGTAGAGAGTCAAAGACAAGCGACAGGGCATGGGATGCGATGGGATGCGAAGCCAACAGCCAATGAACCCGACCTTCCACATTATGTTCAATCTTCAGAGATGGAAAGATCTAAGCATTATTATTATTATTGTAGATTCAAGCTCTTTTCTGCTTGTTGTATGTAATTATATTGTCCTGTACACAGGTCCATGCTGCATTCTCAATCTCATTCTATTCTACATCTGTGTGTGTGTGTGTGTGTCAAGTCTACTCTGTCGGATCCTGATAAACAGTTGGTTTATCTTCAGCCTTGCGCGACATTTCACTCTTTGCCTAGCCATCCGTTCCTTTTCCGTTTTCATTTGCCTTTTCCTTCATTTGGTTTTGGTTTCGTCGTCCTTGCTGCTCTGTCGTCGTCCCAGTCAGTCAGTCGTCGCCGCCGCCTAAAAGTGTACAAAACTGTATTCTATCTTCTTCTAACTCATGTGGATGTGGATAATGTGATGTAAGTAAGTTAGTTAGAGTCTAGGCAAAAGGAGCGCGTCGTGTACGCCCTGGGCAGTCACAGTGTGTAATAAAGGCAGGCCAAAGACAACACCAACGACCAACGCTCTGTCAATCCCTTTGATATTATGTAACATACCTATAGGTACCTATCTACATTAGGTAGCTTTCATTATGTATCTCTGCATACTTATCCAGTATAATGGGAGCAGCTGGTGCTGGAGAAGGGAATTTAATTTTCATTTTCTACACTGTTGTTGGTGATATTCGAATCCGAATCCGAATCCGAATCCGATCCCTCGTTCGTCACTAATGCTGGAATCGGGATGGATAAAATAAAAACAACAACTTACATTAAATTATGCACAATCCATGTTGATCAGTATCATTAAGTCTAATCACTTTAATCTGGATACGTACAAAATCATCTTATAGTCATATCGTCTATGAAGAACCAAAATGACCCATTTCCAATTTATTCTAGAATTAAAATGAGCTATGTCAAAAAAAAACAGTAAATAAGATACATACAATGCTAATTGCGAGTTTCTAAAATGAGCCAATTGTTCTATTTACATGTTTTTGAAAACGCAAAATTTTCTATTTACATGTTTTTTAAAAGGTAGCAATGTCCTATTTCCATATTTTTGAAAACGTCAAAATATTCTATTTAAGTGTTTTTCAAAAGTGCAAAATGTTCTATTTAAGTGTTTTTTGAAAAGTTCAAAATATTTTATTTACTTGTTTTTTGAAAAATGCACAAGGTTCTATTTACATGCTTTCATGACCATGTTATTTTAATTTTTTCTGTAAACAGTGTATTTTGTTTGAAGCTAAAAATGGACATGGGTCATTTTGGTTCTTCACAGACAATATGTCTTTGCACTGGGTTGGAGCATTCAAGGGTATCTACATCCTGAAAATGGAAAAAAAGAAATTGGTATTGGTTCTGTTACATCATGCTTCAACACGACATGGAGATAGCTCCACGTTGAAAGTTCGAGTCTGTTGGTTCTGGCTCTGGTTCTGGTTCTCGTGGGTGGATGGAAGTTAAATTGATTCAAAGTATATGGATGTAAAATACCTCATAAAAAATCCAATGGAATTTCAATTTAGTTCAAATGAGGACCGCATTTTTTGTCTAGGTATATTACATTGCTTTAGTAACTGACAACCAGTAACCTACAGAGCCAGAACCATAGGACCACAAGAGCCATATGGAAATGACGAACAAATACGTGGAATTTGCGTATGTACTACAATTACGATGTGACCTATGACCATCCTTCTTGTTGTGGGTAATTGTAATTGTAACAAAAACCCTGCCTGTTGGTGGCATTATGGTGGTATGGACTGGGCTGGACTGGTATATTATGTTTTCTATGCAATTTCGGACGGGAAGGGTATTACAGATTATACATACAGATATTGGTTATTCGTAATATAATTTGGAAAAAGCTTGAGTCTACATTTCTACAGTTCCACAGTTCTACAGTTCTACAGCGGCCGTCTAGAATTTACAGTGCACATGATATGACACGGGGAATTTCGACTCTGTGCTGTGTGTGTGTGTGTGGTATGGTGTTCATTTCGTTGATCCTTTTTAGTTGGCCAACCTCCTTGGAAGTAACAACAATAGGCTTTCACTCCAAAGGTTACAATTCTTATGCTCACACAAAAGTCTACAGCTCTACAGCTCTACACAGTCGACGCTCACATCCGTATCCACCCATGTGTGTCTACTACATACTACTGCATACTACGTACAACACACGATGGCATGGACTAGAACCCAGGGCCACGAGTACGCGGGTCTCTACATCTATAGCTACACCGTTATGGTTATGGTGCTACTGATATGCCTTAGAGGTGTACGCGTGAGGCCCAACCTACAGAGGAGGATACAGTAGAGTGAGAAAAAAGTATATAGGGAGAAACATTTAGAAAAACGGTTACCACACTCGCTCATCAATCATTCTGACCACTTGTCCCTCAAAATAAAATCCATGTTCACGTTCTCCCTCCAACTCACTCAGTCACTTTGGACAGCAGGCTGCAGTGTAAATGCTTGAGCTTCCACTACTACTTCCAGTCTAGTCCATGTGTTCTCTTTTTGGCTCGGAGTCGAACAGAGAGCTGCTTAACTCACACATACTCCACTCCAGCCAGCATATCATATCATCCAAATCCAAATCCAACCAACCAAGTGCCCTGCCTATCGTTAAGCATGGTCATGAGAAATATATGCCCGGAGAGAGAGAGAGAAAAATTTCTTGTCCTACAAATACGAAATACAGCCTCTCACACACACACACACACACTCTGAGGAACGTAGTAAAGGACAGAAACCTTACGCCAGACTTGTGTAAATACTCTTAATGCCTAACTCATATCTCATAGCACTGTACAGTCTACATGCCTGTCCTACAGAAGGCGAAGGAGAACATCTGATCCTTTAAAAAAAAGTTTCTATACTGCATAATAAATATATATTCTACTGGTGTAGATTGTAGTCTCCAGACCGTAGACTATATAGATATGCTCCACTGCACAAGAAGTTTCCCTTCTTCTCTTGAATTTCTTATGCAATTGTAACAAGTGCATCTGACCACGTTCCTGGGAGTAGCTTAATTCTGACTTTTTTATTACAAATTTTAATGTTTTTTTCCCGCTCATACTCTCACTATGTACTGTATATGCCTATGATGTGATGTCGACGTCGAGTCCCGTTTCCCCTTTATTTTTTATATTTTATTTCAATTTTTTCTTCACGTGTCAAAGTCAAAGTCAACGACGTCAATTTCTCTCTCCAGAATGTAAAATTGTTTTAAAAAAACTTTCCAAAACTACACTTTCTTACACTTTTAGGGATAAATCCGAAATCATTATCTATCTCTGTGTTAATTTTTGATTTCTTTAATTTTCATGAAAAAATTGGAAAATTGAAATTAAAAATTAAATTAGTGTTATTATATAATAATATAACATGCAGATGGGACATGTAGATTTACTGATATATTATGTTTGAGTTGCTTTGAATAAAAATGACCTTGGCTGAGAGAATATTGGATTTTGAGTTCAAAATGGGAAACCAGCTCAGTTCCGGAACGGATTGGGTAACGGTAACGACAACGGCCCTCCCAAAAACACACAAAAAAAAGAGAGAATTTCTTGGAAAATCCTGTATGGATGAAATGGTGTATTATGACTGGAATGACTTCATTATTTACCGGAATGGTGCTATAGATTAGACTTTAATAAAATGATGATTAGTTTTCTAAATGATAAAAGTCCATAGGACTAAAGAACTTCTTCATATATAATTATCTATACATACAAACTCCATATGGGTCGATAAAAATATCTGTAAAGCTATTATATAGGTTTTCATTGTGTGTAGTAAAACAGTTTACGTGTATAGCTATGAGAGTGAAGCTGGTAGTGTATTAAGTGCACACACCTATTATTCGTAGTAGCTCACTATTACATATTATGCATATCGTCTGTGAAGAACCAAAATGACCCATTTCCAATTTAAGCTATGTACAATCAAAATGAGCTATGTCGTAAAAAAATGAGAAACATGCTTAAAATGTTAATTAAGAGCTTTTGAAAAGTGTCAAATGTTCTATTTACATGTTTTTGAAAAGTGTCAAATGTTCTATTTACATGTTTTTGAAAAGTTTAAAATGTTCTATTTACATGTTTTTGAAAAGTGTAAAATGTTCTATTTACATGTTTTTTGAAAAGTGTAAATTGTTCTATTTACATGGGTTTTGAAAAGCGTAAAATGTTCTAAACAGTATGGATTGGAGAAAATGGAAGTTATTGGGCTTTTTGTTGGTGCAAGGGGAACAATTACGGAGTTCTTTGAGCAGTTTAGAAAGAGTTTTCTATTGCCCTATTCCATGGTTAAAGAAGTAATTGTAGCGGCTGTTCGTGGTTCTAACAGGATTGAACATAATCATTTATATTCTATAGTTCCAGCTTAATTATTTTTATCCTTCGTCAGTATGACTTCATCGTTACTTTGTAAATCGTTTTTGTGAAACAATGTATATTTGTTACTGTGTCTTTCAGGCAAGTACAATTGTGTACCAGTGTAAATAAAAGCTTTTACTTTCTCTCTCTCATGTTTTTGAAAAGTGCAAAATAGTCTATTTAAAAGCTTTCAAGACATGTTTAAATATTTGTGTAGATAGTGGATATTGTTTTTAGCTACAAATGGATATGGGTCATTTTGGGTCTTCACAGACGATATACATAGTGTTATTAATAAAGACAGCCCAGGACCATAGGACCATAGGACCAGGTCCAATGGCAATGATATGATATAGACTTGAACGAGTAGATTTCCAAAGAAAAATCAATATTTACAAAGTGAACGAGCATGAGAGTATCATCATCATCATAATCATCATCATCATCATCATCCTTAAAAGATAATGAATTGATCAATACAGGAGATGATGTAGAAAAGCTTGTCGGATTCGCAGGACTTATAAATTCCATGTATCCAATCTAAATTGATATGCTGTTTAGTCGGCCGGAAGACACGAGCGAAACGAAATGAAGGACTCAGAGTCACTCAACGAAAATACGAAAACGAAAATACGAGAAACTAAAATGAGTCAAAAACTCACAGGTTCAGGTTCAGCAGGACTCAATCTCGAGTAATAATAATAATTCCATTCAGTTTCATCCACTTCCACTTTCACATCCACATTCGCCATTCATATCAATAGAAATATTCAGCTCCTACTCCTACACTAAGAATCCCAAAGTAGACATAGTACAAACAGTACAGAGTACGGGATACAGAGACAAACAAAAGTGAAATGAATGGGATGGAAATGTAGACAAACATAGGTCACAAACAGGAAGCATGTGGGCGAGGACTGGGCGAGATTCATAATAGCCCGAAAAATACGGGTTGGAAAAGCATAATATAATAGTGGAAATAATAAATAGGCTTTAGTTGTTAGTGTGTGTAGTAAAATGTATTATTATTATTAATAATAATAATTCTCAAATTATTAGTAAGTGTAGAACTTTTAAAGGAAATGGAAATGTCATCGCAAGACTATGTGATATAGGCTGCCATGCTTAATAGTACTACATCCATGCAGGGCCGGACGAAAGAATTACTTTTAGGCAGCAATTTGTTTCCATTTACAAAAACCAACATTTTGATTTTATTGATGATTTTCTTTAGTAAAGCAAAATTTTGTATTTACATGTTTTTGAAAAGTACAAAATGTTCTTTTTACTTGACTCAGAAAAGTGCTCAATGTTCTATTTACATGTTTTGAGAAAAGTGGAATATATTTTATGTGTATGTTTTTGAAATATACAAAACAAAATTATTTCCCTGTTTTTGAAAATTGAAAAAATTTTTATTTACGTTTTTGAAAAGTCAAAATATTATTTTTACATGTTTTTTAAAAATTCAGGCAGCGGAGGCTGCCTGTGCTATGGCCGCATTATCCGGCCGTGCATCCATGCACGTACAAAAGCAAATACTCGAGCTCTGTATACAGATGATTATATTTATAATTGAAGTGCGTACATTTTGTTAAATAACTTACGTCATGAGTACTACTATTGACATTGGCATTGAGATGAGGATTGGCATCATGACATTGGAACATTGGAGGCTGCGAAGATGACGCAAATTTTATCAGAAACAAGAGGGAAAAGACAGACGGAATGGCAATCCAGTGGCGCTGTGGCGGGTGAAGAAAATACGAAAATATATATGTAAGGAAATGTATAGATTAATCTGTACAATACATGTCGTATGCTTTCCTAATCTCATCTTAAGTATAGAAGCGATAGTGGAACGGGATGTAATTATACCATTTTGATGTATCTGAAGAAATGTAGATAATCTCATCTTCTTCTTCTAGCGTTAATGAGGAGGCAATATAAAGTAATACAAGATATGAAATAATTTAAAATGCAAAGAATGATGTTGACCTACGCGTGGATTGACCTTTGATTTTATTTCTAAAAACCTATGCAATATTCTATGTCCTAGTCTTAAAAAAAGAAAAATTTTCTTAGTATTAGTTTTTGTAAAAGTTACATAATGTTCTTAACTTCATGTATTTCAAAGTTTCAAAATTTTCTAATTTTTTGGTGATTTTTTGAAAGATGCAAAATGTTCAAACTACGTTTTTATAGGTTCAAAATGTCTCTATTACATAAATTTGAGTTGTTGTAAATGTCATGAAATTCCTTTTCTCTCAATACTAGTAATACTGGAGAGCATCCATAATTAAATTCAGTTGTATGTGACTAGTATTGTCTCTTCCACATGTACTGGGCCTTTGAGTATGTAAAACTCCATAATAATAGTAATTATGTGCTGGGTATAGGAATGTCATGGGACTCGTACATAGTTACTGTTTCAGTGGTTCTTGTGTTCTTGTTAAGCTCTTATTTGTTTTTTTTTTGTTCCTGCTCAATTTTGCAGATGGACAGTTTTAGGTCATCTACAAAACTTTATGTATTTCTTTGGACTTTTATGATGGAGGAAAATCTATGGAATGAACAATATGAGGATGTCAAGAGAGTTAGAGAAACATTTCTCTTCTCGCTCGCTCGTTTTTTTTCTTTCTTCCCCATATATATAAAAAAGTATAATAATATATTACGGCGCGTCCTATACCCCTAGGAATGTGTTCCACGTATACATGTGTAGAACTCTCATTGTGGTTATAGTTATAGTACATACGCCGGCAGAGTCGTCAACTTTAACTTTTTTGATCCTCTTGGGGCCATGTATACTTAATCTACAATTTTTCATCAATTCCTTCTCGTTAGCTTGACAATCTTCTCGGTGATTCCGTCCGACGTACAAAACCAACGACCGACCAAAGGCAAGGAAGACGACGAAGACGACGACGCCGAAGACGACGACGAGCTCACTTCACAGAGTTTTACAGATCGTGATCGTGATCTTGGGTCAAGTAGCATGTAGTCAACTGGGACAGTAGATACTTCAAAAGTCAGAGTCAAAACTTCTTCAAGAGAGAGATTCAAGAGAGGCGAGAGCCAAAAGGAAAACCATAAGACTAGAACAAGTTCACTTGAGTAGGAGCAATAAAATAAAAATGAAAGAATTTCAGTTGGACAGCTGGTCGCTGGTAGATGCATTCAAGTTATGATTGTAATTGGTTACTCCGGAATTAAAATTGGAATTTGGTAGTGGAGAGAGATATTATTGAAGATTTCCTTCTCTTTTTTTTCTATATTTTTTACAATATTTTATTTTATTCCTTCGCCATTACTTAGATTACTACAATTTGCAAAATTGAATCATTATTAGGAAATGGTGTGCATTTTTTTTTCATTTATGAATAGTAAGGTAATGTGTATAATGGAATTACTTTTTTCAATTTCCATTGATTTCAATTTTTTAAATGTATGATTACTGATTAAATAATTATTATTATTCCCTTTTTATATTTTATGTTTTCAGTATGATTTCACATTCTAAAATTTTCATATTTAAAAAGATTGCAACATTAATTAAAAATAGAACTTCAATTTAATTGCATTTTCAAAAAAGTTGAAAAATTTTGAATTTTTCTGCTAAAATTAATAGTAATGGCGCAGTTGCGCTTTGAGAATTAAAAACTCTGAGTTTTGCCTTTTTTTTAACTAAAAAAAGTGAATTTACGATTCTATTATTCAATAAGTGTGCTTTTCATGTGTTTCGTTATTTCAAAACTGTGGGTCTTACAATTAGATTTTGTTTTTCAAAACTGTGGTGCCGACAATTCAACCATAAAAACTTGAAATTTAAAAAAACAAGATCCAATTATTATTTTAAGGAAATTACACTTCAGCCGCCATCACTTGTATTATTTGCTATTGGAATTTTTGACTATTTAAAAAATTTTATTTCGATTTTAATTCTAATTTCAACGGCAAATAAATTGTATATTTTATTCAATCTAATAATTATTCTCTTCTCCCTTAAAAACTTGGCTGTTCTCTATATCTCGTGAAACCTTATGTTCGACTGAGACTGTCTTTTCATAATGTTCGTATGCATACCACTCTGAAACTATATTCCCTAATAAAATAATGCAGAGTACAGTATAGTAGCAGTACAAAAAAACAGATTAAATTAGAGATCCACACACGCTATAGGTATAGGTTTTAGATAGAAGGCGGAGGGCGGAATAAAAGTAAAAGTGTGTGAGATTGAGAAGAGAAGTGTGGAGGATTGTGTGGAAGATCAAGATGTTGAGTTGGAAAAAGACAAAGATGCGGGAAGAAGGTAATCTATATGGAAATGGATATTTGGATTTGAGAAGGAAGGTCTCTCTTTCCTTTCCTATGACCACTTGTGTTAATATCTCATTATTTCCAATGATGCATTCTCATATACATTTTGACACGCTCTCAACTTCCCGCTCTCTCTCTCGCTGATCTTCCCATTTCAAATCCCACTATTGAAGACTGTAGCGTCTGAATTTGAAAAGTTATCAAACTCCATACTACAGACTCCATCCTCCATTACGTCATATGCTTTATTCTTTTTTTTCCTTCCTTCGTTTATTCCATATGGATTTTGACACGAGTAGGACTACGAAGAGCTTAGATTTGCATATAAATGCTCATTCTTAACCCATCCTGATTTTCCTTGATACTTGAGAGAGAGAGTGTAGGTGCGAGTACAGTCCTAGACTATTACATTAGAGAATACTGAAATTAAGTACAGCTACCGTACTTCACTCCAAGTCCAAGTATGTACCTCCCTACATAATATACTGCACAAGCTCCCTGCCATTACCATTACTACGCACACTTTCTTTCCGTCATGGGTCTGTATATGTACGTGCCTGTACAGGCAAAAGGGATTAAGGAAGCCCTACTATAATAATATGAAATAATGAAAGGTAATGATATTATGAAAGCTACTGAATTTTTATGAAGTGAATGTAGTTACTCACGGTATGTGTGTGTGTGTAAGAGCGTACAGATGCACATTCAGTTTCAGTTTCAGTGATCCGCCTCCCCTCAAAATTTTTAAATTGTCTTTGACTTGCATTCGCATTTGCATTTTCTTGGGATGCGTCTGACTAGTGAGTCTGGTCTGTAGTGTCTGTCTAAGCTGTCTTTCGACTTGAACTTAAACTCACTAGCCTTGTACTACACTACATAGTTTCATCTTGGCATTATTGACTGTACTTGACTTGCCTATCAGTAGTCCGGATCCGGACTATGAGTATGGATATCTTGCATGAGTGAAATATTGCGCCTTGTCATAAAGGTAATGGTTAATGGTAATTTTATTAAATAGATCACCATTCTAACAAATATTTTTCCTTCCCGTCCCCATAACGAATACGCATAGGTACGCCTAGTCCCAATTAATAAGGATAGGACCCATAGGGATCATTACGTGGGCTTCCCAGGCCCAGGTAGGGAAAATACATATGTCTATGTAGTGTCTATATAGACTGGAGGAAATTGAACGTCTTCATACTTCCAATAAAATATAATGTCCAATTTGTTACGTTCGATTTCGATTTGGATGTCCACGTCGATTTTTCGATTACGGCCGCCCAGTACCATGAACCATGAACCAGGAACCAGGAACCAGGACCAGGACCATGATTATATAAGGAGCCCCTATACTTTCTACAATTGTACGGATGACGAGAGCTGCAAGATAGATTGCCACAGAGATGAATTGCACGGGAGGATTCCAACTATTGTTTGTACCGTAGCCGTTACGTTGGTCTTGGTCCCTGCCTGCCTACATACGTAGGTATTTTGCCGCTAATACATTAGACTGTAGACAGCCGAGACCGAGACTATAAGGAAAGTCAGCATTTAAAACACTTGAAATTAATTACCCACATTGAGGTTTAAACGTGCGCTGTGTGGACTGGACAGTCAACAAATTAAACTGTGCAGCGTACGGTATCAAAATACAGATAGGCGCCATGCCATTATATATATTGACAATACTGGATTGTATTTTCTATAGGCATGTACCTACCTACTTATTCAGAGAATTATTTAAACGTAGCGTGATTTGAGCGTGCATTTTGGAAGCGTTTGGAATTTTGTCAAATGATTTAAGATTCTTACACACTGAATTGAATTGTAGACTGCAGAGTGTAGTTGCCTGGTTTTGGTTTGGTTGCAATTTAAATTATCGGCTACATTATTTAATGTGTACTGCCCTTAAGTACTGCTAGTTACTGGATAATAAAAATTGTTATTTTAAAATATTGGGCATGGACGAATTAAATTTTTAAAAAAACATTTTGAGAATTGAAAGTACAAATAATATTTTTGTATTTAATTCTACAGTTTCAAAGACCTGGCCTTGAGATGTATATATGTATATGGTATTCGGCCTTAATACAAAATGAAAATGCATACCTAACAATAAAAGTATCAACGGGTTAAGTTCGGGTACCGCCTCCTCACTGGTTGGTACAATGTTCAATGCAGGAACGTTGTGTAGAAAAGATGAAGAATGTTTTCGGGCGCTGTGCTATGCTATTCCCTGCGTGTGTGTGTGTGTTATTCTGTACTCCTCTCAAATTGATTTTGATTGATTAGACTCTAATAAGATTTTCCAAGTTTAAGTTTCTTCTTTTCTTAAAGTGTAATATAGAGTCAATGGAAAGGGTTGTTTCAAGTTCCAACGCCTCTTGCAATATGCCAGTCTCAACGATAAGTCCTACTCCTACATCACAAGATTAGAGTTGAAGCGAGTTAAAGCGAGAGAGAGAGAGTGAGTGAGGTACTTATCTGAGCTACGTGTTCACACTGCCTTCGCACTCTGGCTACAGCATTAGCGTCGGCGTCCCTCTGTTCTTTCCATCTCACTTGTGCCGTCCTCACACCTCCCCCATTCCCCCATCCCCCCTTCTTTCCTTGGACTTGGACGGTGTCGTTAACGTTCAAGTTGACATTGACATGGACGCTTGTCATGTGGATGATGTATCCACACCAGATGAGCTATTGGAACCGGCTTCTCCTCTCCTCTGTATTCTTCTCCGTCTTTCTCCTTTCAGATTGTTATTGTTATGATTACATACTTTCCTATTTTGGATTTGGATTCATGGCTCACATTCCAGCACATGCTTTATTACTGTGTGAACATCTGTACGCTGTATAATTTGCCTTAACAAAAGTAGGATGTGCAGTTTGAATTTGCCGCCAATTTCTAAATTCAATATTGTGATTTGACAGTCCTGGAGTATACACATACTATTTGAACGGTATAATGATGAGTAGAATCTAAAATAATGTAATTTTCGAAATTTCAGGTCTTTAAGTTTTCAAGAGCTTTAAAATAATGTATTACTCGTTGAAATCCGTTGTATTTCAAAAGGCTGCTAAATTAGGTTGGTAGAAAAAAAGGCAAGAGAAAACAAGGGTTCTGCAGTAGCCAGCAGTGGTTGTTTCAGATATTCCATTATTGATTATATCGTCTGTGAAAAACCATAATGACCCATATCCATTTGTAGCAAACAACAATATCTTCTATCTACAAAAATATTGAAACATGTCTTGAAAGCATTAAAATAGTATATTTTGCACTTTTCAAAAACATGTAAATAGAACATTTTACAATTTTCAAAAATATGAACATTTTAAACTTTTCAAAAACATGTAAATTGAACATTTTACACTTTTCAAAAACATGTAAATAGAACATTTTACACTTTTCAAAAACTCCTAAGTAACATTTTACGCATGTTTCTCGTTTTTGTTTTTATGACATAGCTCATTTTGATTCCAGCTTAAATTGGATATGGGTCATTTTGGTTCTTCACAGACGATATGGGCAATGGACATTTTCAATGTTAAATATATGCACCAATACATTAAAATAATGCATACATTTGAATTCCTAGTGTCACTATCTTTTTTTTTTGTGGGAAGTATCTGCAAATTAATTTAAAAGATGAGTTTCGTATTCCCAGGCCATTAGTTGGATTGCTGAGATGCTATATATGTTGTTTTAATAATATCTGTGTAAGGCTCGTTTCGGTCTCGGTCTCGGTCTCGGTATCGGTCTCGGAGTTCTGCATAGAGGGGCTTGTTGAAGGATTTACATTTACAATTCTGTCCATGATTTTTTATAATCTAACATGTACCAACCTACCTATATAGTCTCCCACCATCAACCATCATCATCATCACCATAGATAGGGCCGTACAGTACGAGTACGGCAGTGTGGCCATGTCATCATGGTGATACTATAGTGTGTGCAATATTGTTATAGTGTTGTAAGGTATATTAGCAATACATTGTACAGTACACGTAGGTTAGACAGATATACATTACATGCTAAGCTATTATGACTCCAACTATGTTTTTGATGGGGCGGCGTGGTTGGCGCTGGATTTGTATGTAATATAAATGAGGAGTCAGAAGTCTTGGTCGTAAAATGTTTTAGCTTAAGTGCATTTTGTATTGGAGTAAATGCAGCTGTGAGACGTAAAACAGATTGTGTTATTTTCTTGTAATCTTATTGAGGAAAGCAGAGTGCGGAGTGGAAGGGTGTAAACTGGGAATCAGTGGAAAAGAAGAGTGAGAGCGAAAGAGAGAGAGCGAAAAAAAAGGATCAAAGTCAATCTGGTGAATCATCAAATCACCACCATATCTGTTCTGTTTTCTATACCACGAGAGGAGACGCAGGGACGCGGTGGTGGTGTAATGCAATGCAAAGCAATGATGTTCAGTTTTTAGTGTGAGCGGAGAGATCGTGTCACCCTTCTTCTCCATTCACCATTCACGTCCTTTCTCTCCCAATAACTATCCTCAAAGCATCCCATAATCATCATTACATATTATCAACACCCACAGCCACAAAATTTGATGAGCGTCTAAAGTGCGGGTTTATCAGTATAGTTCAACTTGACGCGCGGTAAGTGAGTATGCAGTAGCGTAATCCCGGTGCAAGTGAAGTACTTTTACTACACTTTACATATTGCTACATACTGTAAAGGCAGTATGTAGTGCATTTCCGATCCCTAGGTCATTATGGCTGCACTCTCATGTATTATGTACACAGCTCTGTTTTTTGTCCAAGTGCAAGATGCAGGGCCGGACGAAGGAATTGTTTTTAGGCAGGAATTTGTTTCCATACAAAAACCACCATTTTGATTTTATTGATGGTTTTCTTTGACAAAGCAAAATGTTGTATTTACGTGTTTTAGAAAAGTGCAAAATGTTCTTTTTACTTGATTCAGAAAATCGCAAAATGTTCTATTTACATGTTTTGAGAAAAGTGGAAAATGTTTTTTTTCCATGTTTTTGAAATGTACAAAACGTTTTGTTTGGCTGTTTTTGAAAAGTGTAAAATATTTTATTTGCATGTTTTTAAAAATTCAAAATATTCTATTTACATGTTTTTTGAAAATTCAGGCAGCTAGGTCCGCATTATCCGGCCCTGGCAAGATGTTCTTTCTGCATTTTGAATTTTTCAACGAAAAATAACACTGGAATTTATTATGCATTCACAATAAAGTTTATTAAAAAAAACAGAGTACATATTTTACTGGCAAAATGTAAATATAGCATTTTGACTTCAAAATATCTCTGCTTGGAGATGTATATGAATAGGCGTTATAAAAAAAATGGAGATATACTTTTTTGAAATATAATTCCCTGTGCTGTAGTCTGTAGTAATAGATGGAGACATTATGAATGCAGAAATTATCTCCCTAGTTGTTTGGATTTAGTTATGACATTGTTTCAACTCGCGGAGCCTTATGAGCTTGGGAAATTATGTTTGAGAGTGTAAAAATTCTGAGGGAGTTGTCCTTCATCCGCTACGCCTCATTTACTCCCGTCTCGCTTTCCTCTCGGATTCCACCTCTCATACTTAATGTCCTCCGTCTCCTCTCTCGTCCCAAGTGACGTGAATTTTTAAAGAGCGACGAATCCGTCTAATGAATTACTGATATTATATATACGACGAGTTGAGTGGGCCTATGGTGTGTTCAGTGGGGAGTTTACATGCTACCATCCAACTAACTATACTAGCTTTCATCATCTGTCTAGAATCAAATTAACAATATGTAATACTATTCACAGTTTCACTGTTCTGTTCCCAGTTTCCCAGTCCCATTTCTCACAGCTACTACACATAGTATACGGAATACGGATGCTCTAACTCTATATACAAATTCAAACTAACCAGAACCAGTAACCAGAGAGCCAATTCTATAGTACATCAGACCTGCAGCAGGAGCCAAACAAAATGCATTCAGTTAGATTTATGCAGCAAGTAGTAAAACTGCAAGGGTTCAAACTTTCAACTTTTCACAGGAGCAGCAGCGAGCGGATTTGGGTTTGTCGTCGTCGTGAGTCGTGACGTATGTATGTATGGATATATGGGGACAATTTTGCATTGGCCTTGGTCCTGGTGTTTCCCTTGGCAATGACACTGAAAATTGTTGAGGAGGGTTCAATAAAGAAAGGACGGAGGAGGACGACGACGAAATCTCTGCACGCTCACTTTCCTTCTCGTGGAGCTGGATTTGTTTAGTTGTACACAATGACGGAGACGGTGGAGATACACATTCACATACATCGTGTCATCTATAATGCAGGAGGCGGAGAGAGATGAACATATGTGCACCAGAACAGTTCACATACAAAGTCCACACACAATATGTTTCCTGCTCTATTTTCCCATTGCATTCCAATTCAGACTTTGCGTGTGTATAAAATAGAAGGAATAAAAAAAGAGGGAAAAAAGTTTTTGATCTCTCCCTTTCCACATATATTTTTTTTCCAATTCTCTATTTTCTCCATATTTCGGTCAGATCAAACTAAGTGACTTCCTGTCCGTCCTCCTCCTCCTTTTCGATTTTCCGTTTTCGGTTTCAACGTCTCAGTATTTTTACTTATCGTTACAGCTTGGTTTGTTTCCTTTCTTGGCGAGGCGTTGAGTGAGCTACAAGTCAGGCAGTGGCAGTAGCAGTACTCTAGTCTGCATGGTGTCGGTATTGGTGGTTCGGTTCGGTTTGTCTGACTGACTGACGATGAGACTGATGGTGAGACGGTGAAAGATGTGTAGCGGAGGGTAATTGTCATCTCCACTCACACTGTGTGGATGGGGAAGCACATGGAATTTCTTTTATATTATGTCCGCGTCTGTCACCAGTACACCTCCCAGGAAAATACTCATAATATGAGCAATGGCAATAACAGGAACTGCTTCAGCATCTCGCTGTCATATCCGTCTTCACCTGAAGCTGTCCTGGTCTGGTTCTGGTTCTGGTTCTGGTTCTGGTTGCGTGCCTGGTGTAGCCCTGACCCCGGTTCAAATCCTTGAGATGTTCTATTTAGACTGAAAAATATTTTTTTTATTACTGTGGATGTATCCTGGACAGGGACACAGAAAAAGATTGTAAATTTTGTATTTTAGGAATTTTGATTATGTCTGTTATTTCTATTTTTAAAAACTTTCCCTGGAAAATTCGATAAAAATGGAGTCTAGAGTCGCGCGAGTCTGGACCTGCGGACATGGAGAAGATTATTCATGGCTAAGTGCATACATTGCATTGCATATCCTTTAGAGTGTCATGTGTAATGTGATCTGTGAGGACAGGGAGTGTCATTCTAGCTGACAGCAGATTCAATTCCAGCACCAGCACCAGCTCCAGCTCTTCTCGTCGTTGTCCATGAGCTATACCTATATACTATACTCCTATCCAGAAATTGTAATCGTACATAGATGTTGATATACATTCACAATATGACTCCCTTGTTTAGCTGGTTCAGGTTCTGGTTCTGGTTCTGGGTTCTGGTGGTACTGTTTTTATTATTTCAGGGGCTGCACTGCTGGCTGGTGGCTGGTGCTACTACGGTGCTGGTGGTATCGGAATTCGAAATCATAATCGTAGATCGCACATGGCTGTAGTATGATCCTATGATGGGCCCCGGCTCACTTTTATATATACATGGTTTGCATCATATTACAATGCACTGTGTGACCATGTGGACTCCCTGGAACTGGAACTGGAACTGCAGTTCTGCAATCCAATGCACTGGGAAAGATGATAATAAAAGACATAAGCTTTCGCCAAAAGACCCTGCCCCTCTGAGTAGATCTTATCATGGGTAGATATTCCAGTCCTTGTCGTCTGTCTTCCCTCTCTGCGTTAAGTTTAAGTTCTGCCCCGACTCTGACTTTGCCTCTAGGTTGGGGTTTGGACCCTCGAAATTTGAATTCGATTTTGAAAAAAAAGATGGAATTGTGTGTGTGTGTGTGTGTGTGTGTGTGAGTATATATTTGAGGAATTACGGAGGGATGTGGCAATATGCACCAGTGCATAGTGTCAGGACGAGACCACTCACGTTGTGATCTACTGTAACTGTTCAGCTTTCGTCCTCGGCGACGACGACGACGACGACGACGTCGACGCTCGACCCTCTTCTACGTCCGTCCGTCTGTCTCATCTTTCCATATTCTAGAAATCAACTATTCAGTCAGAACTCCGTCTCTGTCTCTGTCTCTCTTCTTTTCCTTTTGGTCTTAGAGAGTGAGAGTATCTGTGTGTAGTAGTGTGTAGTGTGTAGAAGTGGGCTATTCCCCTTTTCCCCACTCTCGCCTCATTGCTATTCTCCACTCGTACACTTTTTCTGTCTCTCTCTCTCCTTCTGACTCGCTCCGCTCTTTCTCCACGCAGAGACTGAGAGTGATCAGTATGGGCGCCAGCCAATATGGATTTATACGTCCCTTGTGCCAAAGTGCAGAGAAGAAACACTCATCGTCAGTCAGACAGAGGAATTCATGGAGTACCTATACACATATTTGCATGAGCATCAAATCAACATGAGCATCGAACATGAACATCTAGTCAGAAACTTCGGGACTTGGCGGAACTTGTTACTACATCCCGACTACGAGTACGATTACGACTGCTTGTACGCGTAGTTATGTACTTCTTGACTTTTCTACTTGGATTTTGCTTATCGATATCGTTAGTATAGCTTATATAGCCCTCTAGTATATAGCGTCATCAGTTTTGGTTGGTATTGGTTTTGATAATAGTTTAGCCATTGCATTATGGACTACAACTTACGATTAGACTAGTAAGCCGATGCTGAATCGAGTTAAGGGCCGGATAATGCGGTCAGCGCAGGCAGCCCCCGCTGCTTGAATTTGCAAAAAACATGTACATAAATAGAACATTTTGGAGTTTTCAAAACTATGTAATTATAATATTTTGCCGTTTTAAAAACATACAAATTAAATTTTTTTGTACATTTTAAAAACATGGAAATAAAACATTTTCCCCTTTTCTCAAAACATGTAAATAGAACATTTTACACTTTTCTGAGTCAAGGAAAAAGAACATTTTTCACTTTTTTTAAAACATGTAAATACAACATTTTGCTTTACAAAAGAAAAACATCAATAAAATCAAAATTAGTGGTTTTTCTATGGAAACAAATAGCTGCCTAAAAGTAATTCCTTTATTGTCCGGCCCTGATCGAGTTCAATAATGATTTGACTGTACTAAGAACATTACAGTACTGTGTAAAGCACCTAGTACTCAACATACACTGTACACTAAGGGGCATCCATGTAGTAGATAGTCCGAGATAATATTCTCTGGGGTCAAATACATATTTTGAGATCCCACATTCCACAAATATTTACAACGAGTTATTAGTTATTATTCCAATTCCAGAATTTCCAGACAGCAACAATGTGAATGTAATAAGGAGGCCGAGTCCGCACAGCCCTTTCATTAAGTTGGAGGAAAGCAAAAGCAATTGCTGCGTATATTATCCTTCTCCTCTCTCCACATTTGTGAAGGTGCCTCCGGATACATACTCACAATACAATGTTCATAAATGCAATGTGGATTGGAATGGGAGTTTTGGCATGGTACAGTTACGGCTACGGCTACGGCTACGGTGAATGACGAAGATGGAAGAACGGAGAAGGAGGGTGTTAGGAGGCTTTGGATATTTTTTTTGAATTTATTTTTATTGGCAAAGCAATAATGTACGGATGTCTTCCTCATCCTTTAAAAATCGAATAAAGAATGATTGGATTGTGTTCAAATTTGAAATGAAAGAAACACCAGGACGAGGACCAGGAGGAAAAAAGTAGAACTGCTACTATATGGTAGTATAAAAGAAAAAGAACCCGGACCACACAATAACACAATGGCGTCATAATATTATGTACATACTCAAATACTGATGATAAAGCTATGAATACAAATACCAAGACCAGTAACATATCATAGAAATATATAGAAATAGTACTGCGCTGTCCGCTCATTGTGCATGTGTGTACATAATGGGATGCGCCGACTACATATGTAGCTCCATGAGATGGAATGGGGATCCTCTCATGATTTTCAACACAGTGCAGTGAGAAGATTGACATGTAACTATTGAAATGAGTGAGTTTGGTTGAATTGGTGAATAAAGGAGGATTAGGTGTGGGATTGATGAGGCATGTGTGACGTGCGTTTGTGAGGAGAGAGTTCTTTTGAATTTGAATGGCCATAGAAAATGTAAAATGGAATCATTGGAATGATGGACTTTCCATTTAGACGTGTAGACTCCCGACTTTCCTTCTATTTTTTTTTCTTCTCCCTTTTCAAAATTTAATCGAGGGAGTAAAATGTAAAAATGGTTGGATTTGGGAGCTTGGATCCGAAAGCTCCGCTGTTTTCCCTCCTTTTGTCATTGGCTTTGTCATTGGAATCTTGATGTGGATTACATGGAGAAAATATAAATCAGTCATTTCTTCATTTCCTCCTCTATTTCTCTCGTGCTCTTTCTAGCCGCCAACGCCGCGCCGTACCCGTCGTCCAATTCTGATATTCTGCTCTGAATCATCTTTCTAAATTGACGTCCACATCCACATTGACACTACATAGGAAAGTATCATCCTTCATTGTAGACTGTTGACTGTATAGGGGGAAAATACTCCGTATATAATCAATGTAAATCGTACAGAAGCTTGTATGTGATCTGCCCTGAACAAAAATGATAAACAAAAAATTATAATTACGAGGGCCAAAAAAAATGCTTCTATTATTTTAAACGCAAACTACTACTGCATAGCACATATCGTCAGTGAAGAACCAAAATGACCCATATCCATTTGTAGCTAAAGACAATATCAACCATCTACAATAATATTGAAACATATCTTGAAAGCATTTAAATAGAACATTTTGCACTTTTCAAAAATATGTAATTAGAACATTTTACACTTTTAAAAACTATGTAAATAGAAAATTTTGCAATTTTCCAAAGCATGGAATTAGAACATTTTGCACCTTTTCAAAAACATGGAATTAGAACATTTTGTACCTTTTAAAAACACGGAATTAGAACATTTTGTACCTTTTAAAAACATGGAATTAGAACATTTTACACTTTTAAAAACTATGTAAATAGAAAATTTTGCAATTTTCCAAAACATGGAATTAGAACATTTTGCACCTTTTCAAAAACATGGAATTAGAACATTTTGTACCTTTTAAAAAACATGGAATTAGAACATTTTGTACCTTTTAAAAACACGGAATTAGAACATTTTGTACCTTTTAAAAACATGGAATTAGAACATTTTACACTTTTAAAAACTATGTAAATAGAAAATTTTGCAATTTTCCAAAACATGGAATTAGAACATTTTGCACCTTTTCAAAAACATGGAATTAGAACATTTTGTACCTTTTAAAAAACATGGAATTAGAACATTTTGTACCTTTTAAAAACATGGAATTAGAACATTTTGCACCTTTTCAAAAACATGGAATTAGAACATTTTGTACCTTTTCAAAAACATGGAATTAGAACATTTTACACCTTTTCAAAAACATTCAAATAGAACATTTGATGTTTTTCAAAAACTCCTAATGAACATTTTACGCATGTTTATCATTTTATTTTTATTACATAGCTCATTTTGATTCTAGCTTAAATTAGAAATAGATCATTTTGGTTCTTCACAAACGATATCGTATTACCTCCAAAGTAAAATTTAAAAATGTCTGCGATAACATTGGGTGAAGTTGAGGGGTATGTGTGCACTATATGCCTTACTGTAAATGGTATCGTCGTCGTCACGGAGACTGGTCGTCTACCAAGGCTGCAAAAACGTCTTTCCGTAAAAGTTTGTATAGCTGTCCATCCATCGGTGTTGGTCCTAATCGTTATCGTTATCGTCATCGTTATCGTGACTGTCAGAGACAAGATACATATTACAATTATGTACATGTGTGAAGGTGAGCTTGGCTTTGGCAGCGTAAGATCTTCGTCCTCGTCCCTTTTATCTCATATAGTGTAGTCATTGACAAGATGTGATTTTGATTCAGAAATTCTCGTCTCATCTGATGGTGGGGGGTCAACTTCTTTTTTTTTCTAGAATTTTTTTTATACTTCTCTCCAGCAACTCCAAACTCGAATACTCGAATTCAGTTCTTCTCTCTTTTTTTTTCATTTGGGATTTTTTCCCCTTACTTTATTTCGTTTTGGTTCTCGTCTGGTCGCGTCTTCTTCAGCCTCTTCTTCTTGGTCTTGGTCTTTTGGAGGAGAGTTTGAGTTTTGGTCTTGTTTCTCTACATGAGGAAGACGAAGACGACGACGAAGACGAAGAGGATGAGGGAGCATCAGCTTGACTCTTATTGCCTGGAGAGGAGTCTCCCAAAAAGCAAAAGCCCGAGACTCGAGACGGATGCCGTCCTTCCCGATCCCAACTAACTCAACTCAACTAAACTGACCCATCCATCGATTTGGATTTCACCATCCAGTCCAATACTGTAGTAGGTAGTATATTGGAATTCTATCTATATCTATAGACAGTCGACGTCCGGCGTATATTCTCTCTCTCTCTCTCTGCCCTTAACTTCTCCCTATTTTTTTTCTCTGTAACTTACTTTTTTCTTTTTATCCTCTCTGCTTCATCTAGTCAAGACTCGAGACTCAGGACTCACAACTCAAAGACTCAAGAATGAGGAGGAGAGAAGGAATGTGTGTGTATTAGCTCTGTATGTGTGTGGACGCTGTCCTTCCTTCGTAGTTCGGAGGCCCAGCCCCGCGATAATGCTGACATATGCGATTTTTATCCAAGCGAGTGCCATGCCAGTAGTGCTCCAACTAAAATCCAACATCCAACCAAAATGTGTAGAAGAAAGAATCTGAAAAGATCTCGGCATTTTTTTATATTTGACGGCTCCCTCTTTTATATGTATACCATGTAGTATACTGGTCCTGGTTACGTTATGTGTGTGTAAAAAATCCCGTGTTTTTTTTCGATATGGTCCTTTGGTATATATAATATAATGAATCTCGTTGACTTTGACTTTGACTTGGGATTGGGATTGGAATCGGACTTGGACTTGGAGGGCTACATATATAAAAAGCGTATTCACACGGGGACCAACTCCAGATCCAAAACAGGGAAGGCCATAGTCCGTATTCTGTGGCTGGACCATACAGAAGAAGCGACCAGAGACCAGAGACCAGACTGAGTGACTTGACTTGATTTTTTCCCCTCTCTCTCTCTCTCACTCGATTTCTTGATATGCCCGAGGCAAGTGGCCGTATGTCGTTTTCGTTTTCGTTTTCGTTCTTATTTCCTCAGATATCCGTCCGTGTCCGTAGCATGTGGCTCAAGTTGTTCATTCTTCGTACTTTGTCGTTGTCAAATTCGAGCAGGAGCGTGGTCGTGGTCGTGGTCGTGGCCGTGGCCGTGGTAAGGGAAGGTATGTTATGGTAGTGTGTGGTGAGGAGTGGACCGGACGGCCCCATGAAATGGACTGGGATATGAATATAAATGTGGTTATAGTAGATAGCAACGCATATATGGAGATGGGTCTGGCATTTTTCACAGTGTTTCTGTAAAAATAAACCCTAAAACAATTTTTAGATTTTTCAAAAGTTTTTTCAAGTCGTGGGCTAAATCTTTTGGAATAATAAAACAGACAGTCTTGGATGACATTTTACTGTTTGCCCTAAGAGGATCAATTCAGATTTATAATCATCATTTATATGTTTAACTTTAGTTGTATAAACTTACTTATTTAAAAATTTATTCATGTCAATTAAGAAACTGATGGTATGTATACTGAGCTGTATAGCTATTGCAATTGTGCAACAGTGACTTAATAAAGTTTTTCTCTCTCTAAAAATATTACAAAAATCAGGTATTAAATATCATACATACGCCCATAATTATATGAATCTCTCCGTAATAGGATTCGACTTCGTACTGTACCAATATCGTTTCGTAAATTCCGTAGCACTCAATGGAAAAAAGTGGCAGGGACTTAACCTGAAGGAAAGTGAAAAAATTAAATAAAACATGGCAAACTTTTGTATTCTTCATTTTCTATACTAATTTCTAGGATGTGATACTACTGCTTCTGCTAATAATGGAACGGAAAATTTATTGAACCTAGTTACATATACTTTGAGCATATTTTTAGAATTATAGTTATACAGTTGTACAGTGTAATTCCTGTAGAAGTATATTGTGTGGGTGTGTAGATACATCCCTTTGTATCTGAATCTGAAAGTATGTATAAAATATATTCATTGTTTTCGCTTTCGCCTTGTCGTTATTTATGTATGGATGGGTGAGGGACAGAGGAGCACACAACAAATGTATGTAGCCAAACCAAACCAAAGCAACGGCAAAGTGTAGTAGAACGTAGAGAGAAAGAGAGGATAACAAAAATTGGGAAACTTGTTAAATATTCCAAACAGGATACTGATGAAAAAGTTTTGCAGAGAAAAATGTTTTAAAAAGTTTTTCATTGTTCACGACGGTGGAATTTTGAAAGGATCTCGCTGCTCCAGACTGTAGACTGTAGCAACCATAAAGGGAAGACAGACACTATCTTGTGTCGCTCTGGCTCTACGTATAGTAGCGTGTGCCCTGCCTATAGTAAAAGGGGTAGTAGTAGTACTAGTATTATAAAGCAATATTAATAAATATCTTTATCTGGAGTGCATGTGCTTCTATTCTCGGGCCTGTTGTGTGTGTGTGTGTAGGCTCGAGAAAATTACAAAAGATTTCACTACTATTCTTCACATAATGGTAAGGACGTCTATTCTGTTTACTGTTTAGGCTCTGCAATCCCGCACTTTGCAATATGCGGTAATAACGTTTATGGTCCACATCATGTAAAATATATGTACGTGGCAGTTCGGCTTATCGTTGGTTTATATCTCCGTTTCGGTCCTAGTTGCAATAATGGCGTAATCATTACTACGGAAATTTTGTAATCGACATAGACAACTAGTTAAAAAAAAGAGAGAAAATGAGGAACAGCTTGTACTGGTAAAGGTACTGGTCCTGGTCTTGGTTATTGTGATACCCTTTCATTTCTATGTATTTCAATAAACAAGAGTTAAGCCCTTGTTTGCAGCCGGCAGCTGTAACAGTAACACTAAGATGAGGCAGTTTGAATTTCCCTCAAAAACTAAATTTCGATATTTTGACCGGACACACTTGTTTCTTTGTATACTAGTATACTCATTATATGTCAAGGTATAAAAAGAAGGGATACATCATTGGAACGGTAATATTAGCAGAATCTTATTATACTCAAGAGTTCAGAGTAGACATTTTTTGAAAAAACTGTTTTTTCCCCTCAAATCCCCTAAATTTTTCTTTTCTTTTTTTAAAAATTTAAAAAACATTTTTTGAGGCCAATTTTTTCAACAAAATATTGTTTTTTAAATCTTGAAAAAACATTTTTGAAAAGAGTCTTAGAATTAGAAGAGATCAAGTTTCGTCAAAATTGCATGAGAACTGTAGACGATACAAGGCGGCAAATTTTCAAATTTGAATTTTGTTAAAACCTAAGAACACAAAATGTAATCGAGTTACTTTTGATATGTACTAATTAAAAGTAGCATGATTTTTGTACATAGGGCTTTTTGAAATCAGTAAGTTACATGTGAAACTATTTCCAATAGTGTTTGTTTGTTCCTTTTAACATTACAAAAATCATAGTGAGTAACTTATTCAATGTACCACTGTTTGTATTGGGGAGACTTTCCAAGCCGACCATATAGTGGAAATATGGTTATGTAAAAATGAACGTATAGTGGGTCAAAATGTCATGAAAGTATTTTGACAAGAGTTGGGAAGTGAGGTTTTGAAAGTTTGTGGAGAAAGTGGAGTTTGTTTGAGTTTGAGTGTGTTTCTGCGTGTGCGGCTGGTTGAGCAAGGGAACCGGAACAACTAAAATTAGGTTTAATTACTCTGAGTGACATATTCATGTCAATTGATTATGGTTATGGTTTGCTCCACTGCATTTCATTCTGTCTGCAACTCGGATCATCTAGAAATCTGGGGAAAGGGAAAGGAATGGCATATATAGCATATGGTTTGGGTTTATCCTGGCCATAGGTCCTTGATGTTAATCTCCTTGACGTTGTTCTTTGCATTCTCCTTGTGTGTTTTTTTTCTGTTTTTGTTCCTGCTATTCATAGAAGGAATTTCTAGCTTTCTTGCATCTTACACTGTACTCTGTGATTCTGTGATCTTGTGCCCGTGAGAAAGGAGGTCTCTGATCCTGAGGGGCTTCTGGAGCAGGAAGTTTTCTCTTCATTTTCCTTAAGTAATAGGACCTACCTACCCACCTACTTTTTTAGTTGTATTATTAGGTAGCATATGAACGCCGACGTGCATAGATGCAGACTTTGTGGCACAGTTAGAAAGTTGCTGAGGTGCTTTCCCCTGTCATGTAATTCACTCGTATCTATCTTGATTATTGTTAATGTTATTAAATATCGTCTGTGGAGAACCAAAATGACCCATATCCATTTTTAGCTAAAAATAATATCCTCTATCTACACAAATATTTAAATATATCTTGAGAGCATTTCAATAGAACATTTGCATTTTTCAAAAATATGTAGGTAAATAGAATATTTTGCACCTTTTCAAATACATTAAATTAAAATATTTTGCACCTTTTCAACAACATGGAATTAGAACATTTTGCACCTTTTCAAAAAGATGGAATTAAAACATTTTGCACCTTTTCAAAAACATGGAATTAGAACATTTTGCACATTTGCAAAAACATGAAATTAGAACATTTTGCACCTTTTCAAAAACATGGAATTAGAACATTTTGCACCTTTTCAAAAACATGAAAATAGAACGTTTTACACTTTTCAAAAACATGAAATAGAACATTTTACACTTTTCAAAAACTCACATTTTACACATATTTCTCATTTTGTTTTGTCATAATAGTTCATTTTGATTCTAGCTTAAATTGGAAATGGATCATTTTTGTTCTTCACAGACGATATTACTCTTGTACAGTGGCTGGTTGGTATACAATAATTCTGGCCCACAGCCGTAGAAATGTAAATAATATCTATAAAATGACATAGCTACACCTTTGCTTTAATTACACTCATGTCTACGTCTCTATTGGTATTAATACCACATTAACTTATAATGTAATCCAGGTATATCCTACCCAAGGACCGCGTGACCGTGAGATCGGGACCGGGATCGGGACCGGGACGACATCCATAATCAGACTTGACCTGCTGAGCACATCTTATGCCTTCCCTGGCATCCTTTCCACTCAACTTCCCGTTCTACTTTCGACTTGGACTTTCGAGTGTTGTGTATATTGTATATGTACAGGGCGGACATGGACGTGGACGTGGAGAGTGCAGTTTGTATGTACGTAGTCTGCAGTTGATGCGCTCAACTCAAATCTGTGAGAGTTTCCCTGGTTGTGTTTGGCTCTGCTCTGTTCTGTTCTGTTCTGGACTGACTGGGGTGCATGGTTTGTTCAAAAGTTGAAGTTGAGAGTGAAATCAATGTTCCGAATCAAATCTTAGAAGGAAAAACTAATTAAGGGAGCCATGATCATGATCTCCATGATATACTCCACTCGTCCAATCTACTCCCATTTCACTTCCACTCTCTCTCCTTCCCGACCTCCCGTTTGGCGTTCGGCGTTCGTCTTACTTACATCTTATTACACAGCTCAAAGTCCAAGTCCAACAACAAACTTTCCTCGGCCTTTCATATCTATGGAGCTTTGATGTCTCTGTGTGCGTGTACTACGTACTGAGCTCCAAGGTATTTTTTGAGCTTGACTACAGTCTAAACACTGTACTAAACACTCTCCGTATATTGAAGGAAAGGCTAAAAAGTAATTGTTAGAGTGGAGGACCCATATCAGTCACAAAGTGGGCCCTATATAGCCCATATGTATAAGTAATATAAATAAAGCGGGGGATTACATATGTTGCCGTGCTGTTAATGTTGTGTGTGTGTGTGTGGAACCTAGGGAATTTTGCAGCTTTTGGTCTATAGGAGTCTACGCTTCTATATCTATGAGAGAAAGTATAAAGATTGTAAATGTAAAAATGAGTGTCGAGTTGTCGAGTTGCCGAGAGTGTAGGATTGAAATTGTTCATAATTTCCCAACAGCAGTAAAGAGAGCATTGTGCTTTCCTCCCGAAAATAAATGCTGTGTGCGGTAGTGGTGATGTTGGTAGTGATGTGATGGTGGTTATTTGGAGTGTTTACTTTAGACTAGGACGGAGAGTCTTGGTCGTCACATGGTCTTATTGAAAACTAAGTTGGCACATTTCACTTGTCATTAGTCATGAGTTTATGTGACCATTCCGGGTGTCTTGTCTCTGACGATCCTCAAGATAGGAAGACGGAGAGGGTATAGGGCTTGAGAAAATAATGGCTATTTTATTTCCTTATTCCCTTATTTTCTCCCCGACTTGATCCTCCAAAGACATTTTGCACAGTTTACATTTTCCTTTCCCTTTTCACTCTCCCAAAACCGAAACCAAAACTCTCTCAAGGACACAATCACAATTGCTTCTCTTTTTAGCTTGGTTCTCGGTAAACGAATGGAATCTTCTGGTCTCTCGGAGTCTTGACTTTTGCAGGGGCGGCTTCGTTGTCGTTGTCGTCGTCGTCTAAAAGTTGCGGATATGTACCTACCTTGTACATTGCAAGAAGAAGAAAACTTGTTCACAGTTCACACAGCAAATTCAGATAGAGTAGTAGAATACATATCTATAAATTACATACACTCACTTATTTATTGGTACGGTTGTTGTAGGTATGTGTGTGTGGCTATTTATTTACGTATTTTAGAGCGAACTGGAAAAGCTCAAATAAATACCTATATCGTCTGTGAAGAACCAAAATGATCCATATCCATTTGTAGCTAAAAACAATATCAACTATCTACAAAAATATTGAAACATGTCTTCAAAGCATTTAAGTAGAACATTTTACACTTTTTAAAAACATGTAAGTAGTACATTTCGCACTTTGAAAAACATGTAAATAAAACATTTTACACTTTTTAAAAACGAGCAAAAAGAACATTTTACACTTTTTAAAAACATGTAAATAGAACATTTTACACTTTTTAAAAAACTCTTAATTAGCATTTGACGCATGTTTCTCATTTTGTATTCATGACATAGCTCATTTTGATTCTAACTTAAATTGGATATGGGTCATTTTGGTTCTTCACAGACAATATATACCTACTTTTACTACACAATTTCAAGTTCCCATTAAATTCTACAACAGTACTATAGGCGGACAGCGTACAGTCTAAAGTTTATTTCAATATGACAGTTTGTTCTCACAGTTATTATTATGTAATGACATTAGGATAAACAACCCTTAGAAATCCTATCATAAACGATAACAACTTTACTTATAGTTGTAGTTATAGTTGTGCAATTTACTATTAAATTTAAACTAGGTATTTAATGTCGCCATTTTTTAAAGAAATCAGATAAAACGAAGTTTTTTATAAAATGGGAAAAATTGACCTTTTTAACAATAGGCAACTTTTGAACTTTGTGCTTTTGAACTCTGTACATAGTAAATGAGACGGTTTAATCACATAGGAAAGTTGTAACTGCATAACATGTGTTATTATGCATTACTGTAATTACGTTGGAGTTTCTATTCAGTTTTCTTCAATGGATGTGAACCTGTGTGCGTGATGTAAATATGAGTTGTGAAAGTGGGAAAGGGTATGAGAGAGGAAAATGAAAAATGCGCCCCATCACAAACTACTGTTTCTGTAAAAAAACACACAAAATTCTGACTAGCTCTGTGGCTCTGTGTGGTACTGTGGTGATCTATTGCAAATTGCACTCTTTCACAAGAAAATTCTGAATGGATTAAAAATGTTATTGGGGTGGGACAGAGAGAGTGAGTGAGAGAGAGATGGAGGAAGGAAGGAAGGAAACTACTTATCTACTCATATAAAGTTAAGGGAAAGAAAAATAAAGCAAAAAAAAACTAATACCTATATACAGACGATGCTAACGTTACAATTACAAGAACAACAGATGACGGTGCTATATACATATACTCTGATGTTATAGCCGCAGCTCGAGATTCCAGATTCCAGATCCAGACCCAGACCCAGCGTTCTAGCAGGAGGGAGTCCACTTTATTTATGAGTCAAAGAAGGAGAGAAAAAAAACATTCTATATGTGAACGTAGAGGCGTGTGGGTGGGTTCGTAAGGGTCGTAGAGTCTGGGTGTCTAATGCTTGAATATAGAAAGTTTTGTTTCTATTATTATTCCACTCTGGAGCTACCTATATGTTTCTCAATGGGTTTTTAAATGTGGGAGGTTTGGCGCGTGAAGAGCATAACATAATACCACATATCGCATTGTTTTCCTTTTTCATTTTTGTCTTTCTTTCACGGTTATGACCGAGACCTAGGTCGACCGGGACCGGGACTGACGACGAACACAAAGACAGAGAAAGGAAAGGAAAAGACAACGACTGAAAATGAAACTGAACTTTCCTTTACACTTTCCTTTAGATTTATTCATACCTATGAAAAAACGAAAAACAAAAAAAATTAAAACTACAAGAAAAAATAACAATAAAAAAAAGATTATTTCTTGCATCTTGAAAACAAGAATTTTCCTAAAATACAGAAATACAGTAGACACCTACCTACATATATTTGGATTCGGATTATCTTTCCATCTTTTTCCATTTCCCGGCAATTCTGTCGTTGTCGTTTTTCTTAGGGGAAAGATTACTTCCATTTAGAAACCCAGAATTACTAAAAGTGTAGCAATTCACTAGCACTGTGTTTGTTCTGTGTTCTTTTTTTTTTTAGTTTTTTTCTTCTATTGATTGTATCTTTTAAAAAAGGGGTAAATTCTAATTTTCTCAGGTTTTTACATTTTCCTATATAGTGTGGTCCTGTTTTCATTCAAATCTTAATTGCCTCAGTACAGATAGGACTCAAGTGGGTATTTCTCTAGAATAAATTATGATACAGGAAATTCATAAAGTTCAAAATTGCACTACTATCTGTATTACAAACCAAGCCTACAGTCTCCTATGGTACTGGTCACCACCTGTAATTTGTGTCAACTGTGACAATTATTTAAATCACAAGCTAAAAAAAACGACGATCGTGTGAGTCACAGTAGTTAACTTTTGCTTTGTTCAATATTGTAATGTATTACTTTGTAGTGGAATTCATATAAAGGAGGGGTAGTCAATGCCATGGCCATGGTCATATGGGAGTGGACGGGATGGGAAAGAGGTGGCGAAAAGTTTTACTTTGTTTAACATTTTTATACTTAAGTGAATGCCCTGCCAGTGTGCAGTGTCAGGGCCATGACCAGTGCCACACTTATAGTTATAGCTAACAGTATAAAGAAGGAAAGCCTATAGTACAGACTCCACATATAGTACAATGTACAGTATGTATGTAGCATAGCTGTACAGATTGCATTGTACATTTTTTATTACATTGTAAAGTTGTCGAGAAAAGAGAGGGGAAAAAATTGAGAGATTGAGAAATTGAGAGCCAAAGCCGAGATATATTTTTTGGTGTAGGCACATGTACATACTAGGAAAAGTATAAAGGAGAGAGGGAGTTGAAAGTTTTGAAAGATTGATTGAATGTGTGATTGAACAGGGCGGAGGTATCAAGTGTTTTCAATGGTCTTCCTCACGGTTCGGTTTCGGTTTCGGTATTGGTTTTGATCAAAACTTCTAGTGAAATTCCAATACTAAACACAAAATAAAGAAGTATACTATATCCGGGTATAATAGCTACAGCTAAACTATTACACTGTTACTATGAGCTCCCCAAGAGCCAAAAATATTTTATTTTACAAAAATGTATTTACACTTTTTTACATCCAGATCCCAAAGCCGCGATCGACCATCGACCCACATGTGAATTATCTTGTAAAGATATGTATCTGTTTCCTCACGTTCTGGTTCAGCCACCTTGATCTGCATCAGTATTATCAGTATTAGTAGAAAGTTGGAAGAAAAAGGAGCCTGAGCACTAGAACACACACACACTTGGAAGGCCTTTGTGAGAGACTGTTGAAAATAATTTAAAAAATGGATTACGATGGAAAATCCTTTACGCAACGACAGGCAACAAACAGTGAGGAAGAGAAAGGAAGCTGACCAATAAATCTCGTAGTTCAATATTTTACACTACTGTACTGGCACGAACCACGAATTACACTCGATGTCGATGATGATTTGGGCGGTGAGATTGGATTTGAAATTCCAACTTTCCGACGATGACGGCCCAGACCACAACTACGACGGCGGTGACAAGGACAAGAACAGCCACGACCAGGACGAGAGACCATGGTGAAGTCAGTGTGACACAGTGGATGTGAATCGGGGTTAGTGTGTGGTGACACAGAAAGGAGTCAAGCCGGTCGACATAACGAATGGAATGCCCAACTTTGATCTAGGTTTTGGTTTCTACTAAACCTCCCAGTCTGATCCGAAACCATAACCATGCCATACCATACCGTGCCATGTGAGCATCACAAAGTCAAACTTTCCGCTGTAGTTATGCTGCTGCATGGTGCTGGTAGAAGTTGATGTAGGTAGGTAGGTAGGTAGGTACTTACGTGGGCGGGAAGTTAGTGTGAGTGAGTGAGTGGGTAGTAGGTAAACTGCTAGAGATGTGTGCAGAAGGATAAGTAGTGTATAATTATTTCATGTAGGTTTATAGTGGGTAACATTCCCTGTCACATGCATAGCATAGTAGACTCCAGATATTGCTTTCACTTTTGTCAGGGCCGGATAATGCGGCCAGCGTAGGCAGCTCCCGCTGCTTGAATTTTAAAAAAATATGTAAATGGAACATTTTGCACTTTTCAAAAATATGTGAACAGAATATTTTGACTTTTCAAAAATTTGCAAATTTAAATTTTTGTACATTGCAAAAACATGGAAATAAAACATTTTCAACTTTTCTCAAAACATGTAAATAGAACATTTTGTACTTTTTTAAATCAAGTAAAAGGAACATTTTGCACTTTTCTAAAACACATAAATACAACAGTTTGCTTTACCAAAGAAAACCACCAATAAAATCAAAATGGTGGCTTTTGTATGGAAACAAATTGCTGCCTAAAAGCAATTCCTTCGTCCGGCCCCGGCCCTGACTTTTGTGCACTGTAGTAACTACATATTTAAAGCCATTAGACGCAAAGTGTGTTATAGTGCATTTGGGCATCCCTGTTTATGCAGCATTGCGGTAACCATGTAATGACTGTGGTACGTAGAATAGAAGCAAGAGGTGGATGTGGATTGGATTGGATTGGATTGAATTTCATAGATCTCAACATATAGAATGTAGAGCAATGAGGAATACTATGTGAAAAATCTCTTATCTCATCTTCTTACTCACTACACTGCTTCTCTGGATCTCTATGATTTCATCTTGCATGGTCAGAAGAGACGCGTCAGAGAAGGACTACTTCTCCTCTTACCTTTTGGCTCTTTCCAATCCAAAAGCCGAAGAGATGACATTAAAAGCAAATGCTACTTCATCATGGTCATGGTTTCATATATTCTAGCTACCTACTACCATACTTACAAGCACATATTTTGTGCATATATTAGATTGTGTGCTCGGATAAGTGCAGGCAGAAGAGTGCAGACTAAATAGTGTGAGTTATTTAGGCTGTAAGGCACAGGGATTTAAAGGCAACAGAAGCACTTGAAACGTTAAAGATTCGATTTTGTTTTTAATGATTTTGAAATCGATTTTTGGAAAATATTTTTTAAATACTGATAGTGTATAATATGATACAATTTGGAGTTGCCGCCCGTTGAAAATTTTAATATATACATTTAGCGGGAAATTTAAATTCGTCGAACGTGTTTATCAAACCATTACCATTGGAAAACCTTTCTTGTAGTGTAGGTACTCGTCTGTCTCACACTCTTTAGTCCACACTCTTTGGTCTACACTCTTCTGCCATGGAACCACATTTTCTTAGCAATATAGCTCCAGCTAGACTACCTACCTAGGTACATTATATGATGATCAAGTTTTGAAGTTGTGGACTATATGGACCATGAAGATGACATACGATCCCTCCTGCCCTAAATTCACCAACATGGAAATCCATCCATTCAGCTCAACGACGCATAGAACTTGCGTTTTCCTTCCAGCGGACCCGCGCCGTCCTTTATTTTTTTTTATCTAAATACATATTTCTTTCCCTTTTTTTGTCGACTCTGGAATTTTCCTTCAAATTTTTCTCCCCCTGCCTTTCACAAAGGTTTTTGTGTGTATTTCCTTATCGTTAGTTGCAATTTTTGTTACTTCCGGTTCCGGTCTGTCCTAGACTCGTAGGTTGATGGTCTGTATCCCCTATCTAAGGTCCATATGGTCACGTGCGTGTCCATGTCTCTTTTCAGGCGCTCATGCGATGGATGTGGGTCATAAAATATGGAACAATATAGTACCTACTAGATGCTATACACATAAGTACCCCACTCGTATTATTATAAAGGTAGGTACTTACGTGTTTGGTTCGCATAAGTCTTAGCTATATATATACTGTCAACATTTTTGAAATGACGGGGGCACTGCCAGTGTCAGTGACAGTGACAATGACAATGCTACAGGCTTGAGATTTCAAGTTTTTGAAAACGTTTTATTTTCTACTGTGTATTTCAAAGGGTAGTAACAGCGTAGCAGAAACGGCAACAGCGGGCGAAGGTGATGTATGAAATTTCTAGAATGTCATGAATGAAGTTGCGTTTTTATATGAATTGATTTCATGCTTTGATTTGTTGAAATAAATTCAGCCAAAATTTCGCGTTTCATTGAATCTCTGGAGATAAATCATAATCATAATGGTATAAAAGAAGTGCATGCCTACATACGTATGGATATACAGTGTTATAGGTGAGGTATTTTCTCTCAGGGTCAAAATCAGCGCTCAAGCTTAAGAGCATAACTATATAGGAATATATATGTACAGTGTGGGCATCATTTTTATATGAATTTTTGTGTAGTGTGTTTTTTTTAAAGAACGCGATGGCGTTAACAGTTAACGGTAGGTAACGACGTGCCGTTACCGTTCCTAGTTGCTCGAATGCCCCGTCGAATCCTCGTCTGTCTCTGTGTTTGTAGGGCAGATTGAGATAAAAAAATAGAAACCATGGGACGGGAGGCCAGTTCCCTGTTAGACGAGTCACAGTCAATTGAGCTACGTGCTTTGTATCTTTATCTTGTGTAGCCATTTTACATCATACATTTGGATTTGGACTCACATGCTTTCTCCAGCTTACTCTAAAGTACAAATCGAATAGCATGCTTCATTTAATTTTTAAGCCAGTCTACGCATACATATATGTAGTAGGATGACTATACTTTAAATATTGTAACTATATTGAAGACGTGTGTAGGCCCATTTGCCATTCATAGATCTCACATAATATACTACCCACCTACCTAGATATAATATACCCAGGGTATTGACTGTGTGTGTGTACTGTATACGACCCATTCGTTCGTGTTCGTTACTTTTCCGTCTCCTCGCGTCAGTCGCCTTTTTCTCTTTTCTTATGTGTGTGTGTGTGTGTGTGTGTGTGTGTGCGTTGTTAAATCTGCAAACGTAGCAATCCGATTCGGAATCGAAAAAAGAATGCAAATCCCTCGCTGAATTTTACATCTATAATAGAGCGTTATACACCATCAAAGGTCAACGCGAACACGAGGCTATAGAACCATCTTTCGAAAACATACATGTTGCTTATTTGCATTTGAAAAGAACAAGTGCTAGATAAGCCTAAATAGGTACTCGTACGTGGGAAGACAAGAAATGGGTGAAATTCAACTGGGTGAATGTGCACAGCATATAAACCTGTGGAAGTGAGACTTTAGCGTAGGCGTAAGTCGCTACCACTGCACTGTATGGAGAAAGGTGAAGAAAGAAAGGTTCAGTGAAACCTGAAAATTCTATGTATGTACATTACATAACATTGCATTGCACTGTCCCCAACCACGTATCATAGGCAGGTAGGCGCTTACGTACTGTAGGGGCAACCGAGAGTGAGGTCTGGCAAGGATAAATTTTGCATGCAAATGAACGACAGCTTTATCCTTGCTAGACCTCACTCTCGGTTGCCCCTACAGTAACTACCTACGTTATCGTCTGTGAAGAACCAAAATGACCCATATCCATTTGTAGTTAAAAACAATATTCAATATCTACAATAATATTAAAGCAGGCCTTGAAAGTATTTAAATAGAATATTTTGCACTTTTTAAAAACATGCAACTGCAAGTAGAACAATTTGCACTTTCAAAAACATGTAAATAGAACAATTTGCACTTTTGAAAAACATGTAAATAGAACATTTTAAACTTTTCAAAAACATGTAAATAGAACAATTTGCACTTTTCAACAACATGTAAATAGAACAATTTACACTTTTCAAAAACATGTAAATAGAACAATTTGCACTTTTGAAATACATGTAAATAGAACAATTTACACTTTTCAAAAACATGTACCTAAATAGAACAATTTACACTTTTCAAAAACATGTAAATAGAACAATTTGCACTTTTGAAATACATGTAAATAGAACAATTTGCACTTTTGAAATACATGTAAATAGAACATTTTACACTTTTCAAAAACTCTATATTAAAATTTTACGCATGTTTTGGATTTTGATTTTTTGACATAGCTCAATTTGATTTTAGATTAAATTGGAAATAGATCATTTTGGTTCTTCACAGACGATGTCCGCTTTTATAGAGAGACGGTACATGTGGGAGTCGTAGTGGTAGCTGTATTAACGGTACGATAAGCCAAATAAACCGATAAAGGTAGTTCATAGCTCCGTAGTCGACTTGGTCACTCCGGTGTTTTGCCATTCAAATATCTCCCACAAAAAAAACAGCAACCTCCAGTGAATATTTTTCAAAAGTAAAAGAAAGACTTATAGAAAGTTATTTGGTTGCTATCCTCACGTAGTAGGTATACACCACTCAACATAATTTTAAATGAAAATGAATAAAGGGAAGGACGCTGAATTTGACTTTGAATTTAAAATTTAATTCAGTTAGTATAACTGCGTGGGGGTATTGACGGTAACTCTGGATGACATTCCATAGAAACGTAGATTTTAATGTAGGCAGGTAGGTAGCTCAAGTCCTCCTCGTCATCGTCATCGTCGAGATACGGGACATGACAGAAGTACAGAAGAAGCGGACAGACACATAGGATTGGAACTGTTGGGACATGGAGTATGGAAATGGGGGAAGGGACGACCAGGCAGAGTGCCATGACTGATGAGACATTTACATTCTTTTGATCTGATGAAGATCCTCTTGTCATCTCATCTGTTCCTATGTACACATGTTGCTACTTGCTTCCTATATAGACAGACACATATTATGTATTTCCACTTGTCCATATAGGTAGGTAGGTATACAGTAGGTGCGTTACAAGCCTTGAAGTATGTGCAAGTTACCAGTGCCAGTACCAGTACCAGTAACTTTGTGTAGGTTTCCATACTAATAAGGTAAATGTGTGAGAATGTGTTTGACTGGAATAGTCTGTCCTCCTCATCGTAGTATTTGTTCTTGTACCTCTAATCATATTAGCGACAAAAACGAAAGGGACGAGTGCATACATGCGTCGATGCCTTATATAATTACATATATGACTGTGCATATACACAGTTGCATATCTTCTGTGCAGAACCAAAATGACCCATACACATTTGTAGTTAAAAACAATATCAGCTATCTACACAAATAATCAATTTCAAATATGTCTTGAGAGCATTTAAATAGAACAGTTTGCAATTTTCAAAAATATGCAAATACAACATTTTAAACTTTTCAAACGCATGGAATTAAAACATTTTAAACTTTTCAAACGCATGGAATTAAAACATTTTAAACTTTTCAAACGCATGGAATTAAAACATTTTAAACTTTTTAAACGCATGGAATTAAAACATTTTAAACTTTTCAAACGCATGGAATTAAAACATTTTAAACTTTTTAAACGCATGGAATTAAAACATTTTAAACTTTTCAAACGCATGGAATTAAAACATTTTAAACTTTTCGAACGCATGGAATTAAAACATTTTAAACTTTTCAAACGCATGGAATTAAAACATTTTAAACTTTTCAAACGCATGGAATTAAAACATTTTAAACTTTTCAAACGCATGGAATTAAAACATTTTGCACCTTTTTGAAAACATGGAATTAGAATGTTTTGCACCTTTTCGAAAACATGGAATTAGAATGTTTTGCACCTTTAAAAAACATGGAATTAGAACATTTTAAACTTTTCAAACGCATGGAATTGGAACATTTTGCACCTTTTCAAAAACATGGAATTGGAACATTTTGCACCTTTTCCAAAACATGGAATTGGAACATTTTGCACCTTTTCAAAAACATGGAATTAGAAAATTTTGCACGTTTTCAAAAACATGTAAATATGACATTTTGCAATTTTCAAAAATATGAAAATTTTACGTTTTTAAAAAACTCCTTGTTAATATTTTACGAATGCTTCTCATTTTGTTTTTATGACATAGCTTATTTTGATTGTAGCTTAAATTGGATATGGGTCATTTTGGTTCTTCACAGACGATATGTAGCAAACCTGAACCCTTTACAAAGTACAACAGTCCAATTTAAAAACGTCAAAAGTTCACTTCACTTTGATAAGAGAGATTCTCGTCTTGCATTCTATATATACAAGTATGAACATGTGTCCCTATATGTATAGAGTCTGTCTCCTACATGCAATCTAACTGTCTTTTCTGGACTATTCTCCACACGTGTAGTAAGTGGTAATGAAGCTATATCTTCTCAGATAGAATGTGCTCAGAGCTCAGTCAGTGTTCAGAGAAGTGGGACAAAAGGGAAAAAAATTGTGGCATGAATTTCATTTTTATTTCATCTTTTCATCATCATCATCATCATCATCGTCGTAGTCGCAGTCGACGTCGTAGCCATCATCAGCTTGTGTCATCCACGAGCATCAGAGTTCCAGTCTCCAGCTACATTCTACTCCACAGTGAGTCATGTCCCTTCACAGCTCTGTAGCTCAAACAAGAACAAGGCAAAGAAATAACAAATAGTCTGAAGAAGTCAGAGAGACAAAAAGGACGAGAGAAGACGCGACAGTGAGAAAGAAGAAATTCCCTCACAAAGTGACTCTGTCGACATCCTCTACCCTACATTTCTACATAAAATATTATTATGTACATTATAATATAAATAACTGCTCGGAGGGAAATTGTAATAGTAATAGGGCATGGACGTGCATCATCTGTCTACATATTCACGTTATCTCTCCATCCACCAGAGTGTCTCTGTATCCTCCTACCAATACCAATGCGGGTATGACTACCTATATGAATGTGACTGGGAACTGGGACTGGGTACACTCACACACGTACGTTGGTTGGATAGGACATGGAATGATAAGATGATGGCTACACGCTTCAAAAAGGTGGACGTAAACGTAGCTTCTTCAAAAAATTCTAAATACTTGACATGTTTCTTTCCATGGGTGGTGATGATGCTCACAGAATTTCACGTGGGTGCCCCGTTTCCCACCATCATTCTCATGTATTCGTATCTCATGAGTATTCATGAGGGAAGAATCAAAATGAGCCATATCAAATTTAAGCTAGAATTAATTAGAGGTATGTCAAAAAACGAAAAAACACTGAATATGATATAAAATGAGTGCATAAAATGTTAATTACAAGCTTTGGAAAAGTGCGAAATATTCTATTTACATGTTTTAAAAAAGTGCGAAATATTCTATTTAAATGTTTTGGAAAATTGCAAAATGTTCTATTTACATGTTTTAAAAAAGTGCGAAATATTCTATTTAAATGTTTTGGAAAATTGCAAAATGTTCTATTTACATGTTTTAAAAAAGTGCGAAATATTCTATTTTAAATGTTTTGGAAAATGGCAAAATGTTCTATTTACATGTTTTTGGAAAATGGCAAAATGTTCTATTTACATGTTATGGAAAGTTGCAAAATGTTCTATTTCCATGTTTTGGAAAATTGCAAAATTTTCTATTTACATGTTTTGGAAAATTTCATGTTTTATTTAAATGTTTTGGAAAATTGCAAAATGTTTTATTTACATGTTTTGGAAAATTCCAAAATGTGCTATTTACATGTTTTAGAAAATCGCAAAACTTACAATTTACTTGTTTTGGAAAATTGTAAAATGTTCTATTTACATACATGCTTTTGTTCGCGATCACGATTTTGATTTTCGTTTTGTAGATAGAGTATTCTGTTATTATTTAAAAATGGATATTATGGGTTATTTTAATTCTTGAAAGACGATATGCTTTACATAGTATGTATTATAAGCTGTGTAGATAATACTTATGTAACCTACCTATTTGAATATGTAGATATGTACCTACATGTAGTATTGCAACTGAAGCCGGAAGACGTACCTAGACACTTACTTACAGATATAATTTAACTCACGTTCATCTATAGCTCAGGAAGCAGAAATTAGTTATAGTGTGAACTTTGCATTAGACTTTTCTTATTTTTGTCGTATGCAAAAAGGCTGCTGCTATACTGTAAATATTAATATAGCCCTGTAGTCTTTCTTCCGTTATTTTCTGGAGAGGGAGGGGGGGGGGGGGGTGGAGTGGAGGCGGGGCTATTATTTTCATCTCTGTTCTGCTAAATGTACGTGTCATCGTCCTCGTCGGCATGGTTCCTCCAACCAAGTAGGTTCGTAATCGTAACCTACTTGGACTTGAAATTGCCAGCGTAGAACTGTAGAAGTGTGTCAGGTATGTGACTTTTGGGAATATGATGTGTAATGTTGTAATGTGTTATGTAATTTCATTATGCTTACGTACAAACGTAGGTATGTGAATATTCTACATTAAAAGTATTTTCCGTATACGGATAGTGAAATTGCCTGTGTAACTATACTCTATAGACCCCCTGACTATATAGCCTTACCTCCTTCAAGTTTGAACTTCAAGTTATATTTTTGTGCGTTGCGTATTTTCTTACGCTTTAGTAGTATGTACACTTTTTGTATTTTTTATACAGGTATTTTTATACATGTGACATAGCAGAGCAGTAACGCATAAAATTGTCATTTTACTACAGATACAATAGTGCAAGGGGAGCATTCTCAGTGAAATCAAAACCAAAAGGTATGCTGTGTTATACGTGTAAGTAATGCGCTCAGTCAAATCATAGACGAAGCGTTAGTCTTGTCTATATACACAAGCAAAAGAGTAGTAAAAGATATTGTGTGACTCTGACTATGGGACCATGATATATAACTTTCACTATAATGAAAATTTAGAGTTGACATGTCATAAAATGGGTGAGAGTGCGAACTGCGAACATGAAGAATGCATGAATACTTCTTTGTTTTCCATTCCAGTTCCAGTCCCACTATACATGCATTTGTATGTAGCATAATTACACGACTTGCATGTGCGTCGACAGTATATACAATACGAGCTAATTTAAGAGATTGTCTCTGGAAATTGCAATAATTGTACTGTATATTGTTACACACAGTCCTTTTCGTTTTCGCTTTTATTTTGTGAGTTCCTTTTGCTGCTGGTGTTTTGAGGACTCGGAGTCGGCAGCCGGCGAGCTCGTCGCTTGCATGGTGTGGAGTCTTGAATTGGTGAATGGGAATCGCAAACACTGTCCTGTAAGTATGCAATGATAAAAGAACTCATTGTTACACCCTGGCTCCCTGCTCCATTTCTTCTTGTTTTACTTTGAATTGTTTGGTGGTGGTGGTGGTGGGAATATGTGACCACTTGCGATATAATTGGGAATCTCCTCTTTTCCTATTGTTTCCCCTGCACAATTACACAGTATTCACACAGGCTGGACAAGACGGAGAGGAATGCGGGATATAATGGGAATTTGTGAAATGGAAAAAGCCCATTGTTGTTCACTGTGTAAAAAACAAAAGCTGAAAGCGACAACGAAACCGGTACCGGTACCGGTACGGGACCTACATAACGGGAATTGGACTCAGATCCGGAGAGTTTGGCATTATTTTTTTTCGCGGTCCTTATTTTTCACTCAAGTACCTTGGGAATGTCTATGGTGGGTCATTCCAGTCGATTTTGCAAACCCTTTGTGGCATGGATGACAGCGTGAAATGGGCGGGGATCCATAGCGATTTAACTGTTGTTCAAGCGGAAAAACTGCAAAATTGCAATTTCATTACCCAGTGTACACTTTTATGTCACTACAGCAGTCGTCTCATGGCTCTGACCATGAGAGTAAAAGAGAAGTACCTACAGCGAAAGTATGAGGGAAATTATAGAGATTCCTTTGTGGTCTATAGCACTCGCTCTCATCCTTTGGCTCTTATGGCCTCGTCTTCTCCTCTCTCTCTCTCTCTCTCTCTGCTTTATGTACAGGGCAATGGGATGTGTGGTGTGGTGCGGTGGGGTGTGTAGTGTATTACACGACGAAGCAAGTCTCAGCCGTCCACCCGCCCGCACCATTACTGAAATATGTTCACATAATATTCTCCACAAAATCCACAACAGTCTTTGTAAAATTGCCAGCTCTACGAAAACGAAAACGAAAACGAAAAACGAGGAGCGAAGAAAGTACAAAACGAAACTCGCGGGAAGTGTACATGCGGGAAAATGAAATGATCCCATAAGATACTACTACTCGACAGTGTGATACAAAAAGGAAAGTGAAATCGAAAACGTGAACAATCCACTGAGAAAACCAAAAACCCGTAAGGCTGACGCAAATACCGAAAGCAAAACCAATATATATACTGTATGCCATTTAACAGGACCGGACGAAGGAATTGCTTTTGGGCAGCAATTTGTTTCCATACGAAAACTCCCATTTAGATTTTATTGATAGTTTTCTTTGGTAAAGTACAATGTTGTATTTACATGTTTTAGAAAAGTGCAAAATGTTCTTTTTACTTGATTCAGAAAATTGTAAAATGTTTTATTTACATGTTTTGAGAAAAGTGGAAAATGTTTTATTTCCATGTTTTTGAAATGTACAAAAAATTTAATTTTGCATGTTTTTGAAATGTGAGAAAAAATTTATTTGACTATTTTTGAAAAGTCAAAATATACTTTTTACATACTTTTTAAAACGGCAAAATGTTCCATTTACAAAATTTTTGAAAATTCATGCAGCGGGGGCTGTCTGCGCTGGCAGCATTATCCTGCCCTGCCATTTAATATACTTCCTTGGGAACTATAACCACAGAGAGGAAAGGCGCGGAGACATATAAATTTGGCATTAAAAGAGCACTGACACTGTAACACTGTGAGACTGCCGACTGTTGCTTTCCCTACATATATTTATATTGTAACAGATATTTTCAAAAGTAATGATTTGATTTGATGTTTAGCTTTGGTTTTTGGATTGGTTTTTAGTTTATTTAGAAAATCCTGTATGCCGCAGAATGAAAAGCTCAAAAGCTGAAGTTGTAAAATGCAAGAACGCTTTTCAGTCCTCAGTCCAGACTCCAGTCTCACTCTTCACTCTTCCGCGAGAGCAGACCATTAAAATTAACGATGGAAGCCTTTGAGAGAGAGAGAGAAATGTAGAATAAGTCCATTTCCATATCGGCATTAAGTACTATATAGGTAGTGTACAAAGTATTCTCTGTATTAAGCAGCAAGTTAGCCAAGTCAAGTGTGTGCCTCAGGAAGGAAAACTATATTATTAGACTACTGTTGGTGGCACATAATGAGAATGAAAGTGGAACAAAACTATTCAAATTTTGTCTATAGTTATCATATCAATAACACAATTTCAAAAGCAAGAATTGCAACCGGCACCGGCAATCGTAAGTAAAGTACCTACCTACCTATACAATGTACATATATACGCCACAATCATAAATACAAATTGTTTGGTTTCTACTTTCTACGGAAGTATCTACATACGTAATACTAATTGGGCATGCAAAACTATTAGACTTGAATTTACTTATGTAATTACATGCAGTTAGGTACACTGCATCATACTGCACATTTTTAAATGTCTATTTTAAATTACATCTCTATTTACAAGAGGAATTAAATCTGCTGCTTATTCAATATACTGCTTGCGATTAGTTTTCAAAGCAAACAGACTGTTTCCGTTTCCATATGCGCATAATATCGTCTGTGAAGAACCAAAATGACCCATATCCAATTTACGCTAGAATTAAAATGAGCTACCTACTTAATTAAAAAAAACACTAAATTAATACGGATACGTAAAATAATAAATATAAGTTTTAAAAAAGTGCAATATGTTACATTTACACATTTTTGAAAAGTTTAAAATGTTGCATTTATTTTTTTTTTGAACAGTGTAAAATGTTCTATTTACAAGTTTTTGAAAAGTGCAAAATGTTCTAATTACACGTTTTTGAAAAATTGTAAAATAATCTAATTACCCGTTTTGGAAAAGTGTAAAATGTTCTAATTACACGTTTTGGAAAAGTGTAAAATGTTCTAATTACACGCTTTTGAAAAGTGTAAAATGTTCTAATTACACGTTTTTGAAAAGTGTAAAATGTTCTAATTACACGTTTTGGAAAAGTGTAAAATGTTCTATTCACATCTCTTATAAGGATTACAATGATATTCATATATTGTTTGTAGATAGTACATTTCGTACTTAGCTAAAAATAGATATGAGTCATTTTGATTCTTCACATGTGATATGTATCTATTATCTATGTTTCTATACGTATTTTTCTATGATTATATTATTCTCATTTGTAACTATGCTACTCACTGCTCTTGATCTTTTTGTAAATATGAGTATTAGGAATTATAGCGGCGTACTACCGATACCGATCCCAATAATTATTCTACAGAACATCATAAGATGCTTGTGAATTTAAATTCTATCCAATACATGTAAATGTAGCCGTGGGTGGATATGGAATGCGCACCACTTGGAAAAATTGACCACAATTTACGTATTCCAATCCACTAGTAATACTAATGGGAATAATTATACGGCACATAACATTTTATACATAAAGAAAATCCCATGCTGCATGAGCTGGACGGCGACGGTAGGTAAAGGCAAAGGAGAAAAGGACAAGAAGGAATAACATTCCATTTGAGTTTGATTTCTGCGGCGCTCTCCGTCCTGGACGTTACAAGTTCTGTGGGTGGAAGTAATTTGTGGAAATTAGAAACTGTTAAATATTTATGTACGAATTACATGTTGTGAAGATGTATGTACTGTGAGAGGAGAGGAAGGAGACAGAAAAAAATATTGAGAAAAAGTGAGATACCATTCAGTTTCGATTACTTCTTCCCACCAGTCCAAAAGTCCGAGTAGTAGTAGTACGTACAAGTAAAAGTGAGTGAGTGAGTGAGTGAGTGAGTGAGAGCGGCATTAGTTTAAGAAACCTACAAGCTTGTGCGAGACAAGGACCAGTCCCAGTCCCAGTACCAGTACCAGCTTGTCTCTCTGTCTACTTGTCTCTCTTTGTTTGCCTTTGAGAAATGATACAGGTCACGCTCAGGCTCGTCATCATGTAGATGTAGATGAAATGAACTTGCTCCTCTTTTTCTACAGTGACAGTATAGACATTGGCTATATAACATCCACAGCAATATGGCATATAGGTATAGGTAAGAAAATCCTACTCGGAGATCTGTGTAAAATCCGTCGAGCTATATGTATTTACATTCTCATAGAGATTGTAGAAGGTGAATATATCTCTCAACTTCGAGTGTGTCAGTTTCTATGTTTCCTATGCTGACACGACGCTCTTCTGTGTATGTACGGGCCAGATAATATGAGAATGTGAAGATGAAACAAGATGAAAGAAAAGATGGGGAAAAAAAAGTCGGAGGCGAGGTGGACGTGACAGGGAGTTCAAGAGAATCGTTCACTAATCAATATTTTTCCTTGATAGTCTTTGATACTTTGAAAAACTGTTGGAGGGATTTTACCAAATCAATTCGTACTGATAATTCCTAATTCATAATTCTTGGGACGTAATACATATGTTGTAATGCTCAGTACGTAGCCACGTTGTTGGGAGCTTGTGTCTTTTTGATCCCATGGACCAAACCTCATATTTTTTTTTCTTTTTTACATATACAATGTATATAGGTACCTACCTAGGTATGAGTCTCGACTACTCGATTTCGATTCTGGACTCTGCTCAGACTTTTCCCTCTAGTTCTTCTTGTCCGGGCCTTACCTTGTTTTTGTTTTTGGTTGGCGTTGAAGTTGGTTGAATGTAGCGAATGTCCCTACCTACCTACCTACCTTTTGCCTTGTTTGTAAATGTAATATTTTTTGAATGACCCTATGTATGTCCATCTCTGTGTATTTCATGTCTAATTCGAATATAATTGTGACTCTAAATTCTGAGGCAATACCAATTCTCGATTTCGATTGTCGATTCTTCTAATGCCAACACTTGTAGAGTGAAGAGGGTGGATGGACAGGATGATATGGATGTGGAAGTACATGTTTAGGTATACCAGAACCAGAACCAGAACCAGAACCAGGACTATAGTCATAGCATAAACCAAATGCTCCGTGCATAAGGATAATGATGATGCTCATCGAAACTCAAAGTCAATCATGGTGTGCATTTTTATTTTGATAAGAAAAAATCCAAATCCTCCTTTTGGTTTTTGATTGTGATGGGCATTTTACATGGAGTGATAGTGTAGTTTTGCTCACACAACAAGGATGATTGGGGATGGTGTACTATGGTGCTGGCACTGGTAGTTGCAGACGCAGAAATACTGATAACCTAATCTTAATATCTTTCTGATGAACTTGCTTTTATCTTTATCGTTTTGGAAAATAATGTATAGAGAACTCTCTGCTTTGATTAGACATGTGACCAGATTTATTGAAGAGGCAAAAAAAGCCATTCGTAATTTTTTTTTAGTCCACGCAGTTTATAAATATGTTATTGTTCTTCTATTACAAACATATAGGTAATGATTTTGAAAGTTACATTTTAATAATAATAATAAATTTTTAATAGTTTTGAAAACTATTTGAAATTTTGCACTAGTTAAAGTATGTTTCGAAATGTAGGATTTGTTTTTACAAGGGTGGAAATGTTGCATTGTAAAGAACATTTTCAAAATTTAATTAAAAAATACATGCCCTTTGAAAGCGTTGAATTTTTAAAAATTTAGTTTTAAAAAAGATGCTTTTTGAAAATTTTACGCTTTTAAAAAACATGATTTTTGAAAATGTAGCACTTTAAAAAAACATGATTTTTGAAAATTTAGCACATTTAAAAAACATGCTTTTCGAAAATCTACAACTTTGAAAAACATCAGTTTGAAAATTTTGTACTCTTAAAAGAACTAGATACTTTTACAAAATTATATATTTTTCAAAAACTAACATAGGTACTTCACAATTTTTCCCCTTTTTCAACAACATTTAATCCCCATAAATTTTCTTTTACTAAAAAATTTCATTTATACTTAATTTGGTAATTTTTAAATTCATAAGCATGGTTAAATAACATATAATGTGTAAAAAATTGGAAACATAGAAATTGACATTCACCACACTCTGTACAGTCTAAAGTCTGAAGATATCGTTTGTTGCAGGCTGAAAAAATATTCCCTATTAAAAGTCCATCTACTCTCTCCGGTATCACCTCTTGGAGTCCATTTGCAAAGGTATACTATCTCTCCCAGTTGCCCATTGAACTTGGATTTTGTGTCTGATCTGATATGTGATTTGACATGACGGGAATGTTGGCGTAATAGTTCAAGAGAGACAAGAGGATGAGACTAGGAATATGAATGTTGAAGTCAAATGTGGAATGTGTGACGCTATGGACATGGGATGGAGGCTCTATCTCTCTCTCTCTCTCACTTTGACTCTGTCTTGTCTCCTCCAAGATGCGAAATATGAGTGGATAGAGATGAGGACAGGATCTGACTGCCTCTGTCTCCCAGCCTCACTACTCACTCCATGAACACGAAAAATACGACTACGAAGACACGACTCTCACCGAAAACGAGAAGAGGAAGTTACATATGGATGACTTTTCCTATCCTACTTCCACTTCGGATGAGGAGGACGAGGACGAGCAACTTAACTACTTGACTGCTTGGCTCGAGTACCTAAGAGAAACATAGAGAGACTCCCTCAGATTATTCTGTACACGTCCCATTGGGTGACCTACGTAGATCAGATGAAGACGAAGAATAAGAAGAAGAAGAAGCAACTTCTTTTATTCTCTGTCTGTAGCTTTGTAGTTCTTCTGCATCTGTATAGTTATGCAGGGCCGGACGAAGGAATTGCTTTTAGGCAGAAATTTGTTTCCATACAAAAACCACTATTTCGATTTTATTGATGGTTTTCTTTGGTAAAGCAAAATGTTGTATTTACATGTTTTAGAAAAGTTTAAAATGTTCTTTTTACTTGATTCAGAAAAGTGCAAAACGTTCTATTTACATGTTTTGAGAAAAGTTTTAAATGTTTTATTTACATGTTTTTGAAATGTACAAAAAAAATTTATTTTGCATGTTTTAGAAAAGTTTAAAATGTTCTTTTTAGTTGATTCAGAAAAGTGCTCAATGTTCTATTTACATATTTTGAGAAAAGTGGAAAATGTTTTATTTCCATGTTTTTGAAATGTACAAAATAATTTATTTGCCTGCTTTTGAAAAGTGTGAAATATTCCATTTACATGTTTTTTGAAACTTCAGGCAGCGGGGGCTGCCTGCGCTGGCCGCATTATCCGGCTCTGTAGGTATAGACGTGGATAATGTGGGAGATAGTGGTGGTGGTGGTGGTGGTGGTGGATTGGATTATTGGTGTAGTATTTGGTGAAGAAGATGGTAATGCCTCATTGAACATTCAACCTTTATTATTCTCAGCAGTCTTATCCCATCGAGAACGAACCAAAAGACCGGGAACGTACGACTCCAGAATGGGAGAATGAACGGGAACGAAAACAAAAAAAAACGAAAAACGAAAACGACTCCCATCTCTTTACATGTCCAATATTCTTGCGAGTCTACGAAGGACTCTTGTCGAATTCAAACTCACAGTACAGAGAATACAGATAGAGAACGACATGAGATGCACATCGGTGGTGCATGGAGACAAAAAAAAACAGGAGCTAATAGAAGCAAGTAACACGTTAGCATGTCGTATTTCCAGCTCGTTTTCTCCTTCGACTTGGAGTTCGTCTCTACTAAACGTGAACGTGAGGAGCAGAGAGGATCTCTGCAGACACGAGACTCCTCCACGATCCAAGACTGAGAGAGAGAGAGAGAGATGACGAGGGAGGAATTTCTTTTTTGACTCAGCTGTGTGTGCACACACCTCTATATCCTCGTCCTGTCTCGGTCCTTCCTTTAATTCCATTTCCTTCCCTCTCCACCTTTCCAATTTCCAATTCCAAGTCCACCTTTGCCTTTGACGTTCCACTATACGTCACCCCACCTTCGAATTAACATGTGAGTTTAGATTTAGATGAATCATTTATGAAGCTCATGAAGTGTAAGCTGTGCTACCCATCACCCATCCACCTACCCACATGATTCATGATCTTACACACAGACACACAGTACACACACACCACCAGACCTGGTGCACGTAGCCAAACCAATACGGAGCTTGTGATTATTTTGTAGTCTCTTGAATTTCAGTAGCTTTGCTTCATAGATAGTATGTACATACATGGTACTCGTTGCTATGGTCCTGGTTCCTTGTTCTGGCAATTTAACTTTATTTTACGGAACCATCAACATCAACAACAACGTCAGCAACAAGAAAAGTAGCCATGCGGAGAGACTGAGAAAGATTCTAAATTCTTCATTTGCATCTGGAAGACGAAGATGAATGGGACTGACCCACTAATACTGTAGACTATACAGCATCGATAATAGTAGGTGCGGAGTATGTCTATTCCACATGCCTATACATACAACCCATAATAAGGGATTCGATTCCAGCTCTTGTTAAAAATGTTATGAGGATTGCAATTCGTTGAAATGCAGTTGGCGTGGAAGTTAAAGTGGTTTGAATTTTGGATAATTTTCTTTGAATATTGAATTATTTGAGTGCCGAGTGTCGGCCTCTTGATATTGCTCCAGTCAAGCGGTTCAGGCGGGCAGGTGAGCTTTAATCTTTAATTATGTCCACGAGTCCAGGTGAAATAATTGAGGAAGTCATGTTGATTTGTTGGGGAAACTGTCTCTGTGCATACGTAATGAATTTGACTATCTGTAGCTCTGATATTTGATTAGTATGTAGTATGTGATTGTAGGACCTACTTGCATTATTTCATACATCGTCAGTGAAGAACCAAAATGACCCACATCCATTTTTAGCTAAAAACAATATCAGCTATCTACAAAAATATGCAAATATGCCTGGAGAGCATTTAAATAGAAGATTTTGAACTATTAAAAAATATGTAAATACAACATTTTACAATTTTCAAACATCTGGAATTAGAATAATTTGCACCTTTACAAAAAACATGGAATTAGAACATTATGCACCTTTTCAAAAACATGGAAGTAGAACAATTTGCACCTTTTCAAAAACATGGAATCAGAAATTTTTGCACCCTTTTAAAAATATGTAAATAGAACATTTTACGTTTTTCAAAAACTCCGAATTAACATTTTACGCCTGTTTACCATTTTGTTTTTATGACATAGCTCATTTTGATTCTGGTTTAAATTGGATATGGGTCATTTTGGTTCTTCACAGACGATATTCGTAGCTGCATTCTCTCTCTCGAGCAGCAGCAGCAGCAGTGTAGGGCTTGTACTGTGACAAATTCATACGATGGGGTTCAATCCTTCAATCGACGCGCCAGACGTCCATATCTGTTGTCAGTTTGAACGATAAGTAAACCTGCACGGAGATAATTTGGGCAACTTCCTGGTTCTGGTTCTGGAACTGTTCTGGTTTATAGTTTTGCTTTGAGTTTGTCCTCCTCAAATTTACATTAATGATTCATGTTCTATATACTGTATTCAGCTTATATAGTGGTCGTTTTTGTTGTCAGTCCGCGCCAAGACCAGGGCAGGGTTGAAGTGAGTGGTGGTTGGTGAGTATTAAATTAGCTGAATTTTACCGAGGAGAGATAGTTTAATAAGCATGCCGATGCACAATGTACGGAGGAGTTTTATTATTGCGTTGGGAGTATACGAGGTCATGGCATGGCTATGGCTCCGGGTATTTATATTTCAGTGTACCAAATTAACCAGAGGAACCAGAATGGAAATAGACTGACTATGGATTGAGAGGGGTATAAATTAGAATGAGAGAGATCTTAATGGTGAATGGTGACGTATCTTTGTAAACTTGTGCAAAGTACAGTTCCGAGGAGGGCAGTAGAGCCCGAGAAGCTGGACAGATGAGATAATGGAATATCTCAAAAGCAATACATTCATAATAATATATCCTTTCACAGTCCACACACAATTTGGCTCTGGTTTCTAAGTTCTACGGTCAAAGCATGGAAATTTCCGTTAAACTTATGGAAATGGAACGCAAGAATGTCTGTGTGTGTATTTATGGCCATTGGAGATTGGTTACGTTGTAATTTTAACTCGCTGTGTTCTGCACTGTAACTTTAACGCACGTGTGTACATCCAAGGATGTCTGTATATTGTGCATGAAATGTGGTTGTAGGGTACATAACCGCGAGAAAAAGTATGTGAAAAAAGTCTGGTAAAAAATAGAATAAAAAATTCTGCAATGTGTTATATATGCTGGAAGAGTTTAGGTGTTTGGCTTTTGAGTCAAGAAATGTTGGAAGGGGTGAGCATTGGTGTCGGTGTCGGTTTTGGCTTCGGCTTCGGTATCTCCATGTGACGATTATGTAATGTCATGTAGAACCGGGCAATATGTCATGCTTAGGTGAGACTCTACAATTCCTACTGTTCTCCATAGCTCCGTCCTCCGTCCAGCCTAATACCTTTACACGGAAGAGATAGCTACTCTCGAGACTCTTAAACTTATAAGTTGGAATTGGCCCTCGCGACGACTTTTGGTTTGGTTTGGTTTGGCGTCTTGTGTATACCGATGCGAACGTTGTCTTCTTCCCCTAGATACTGACTCTGAATCCGAGTCCGAGTCCGAATTCGGAATCAGACTGGGGAAAGTAGATAGAAACTTTGTTTAACTGTCCTTCTCTATTTACACTTATAGTTGAGTGCAGCTCACTATCAGCGGTATGGACATTTGCCTATGTTTGCTACTTACGTACAGGCAGATGCTATAACTATATAAGAAATGGAAAACGGGAACGGGATAGCGAACAAGAGAGTGTGAGAAACGGGAGTGAGATGTGCACCCCAAACCCAAGTTTTGGGTCTTTTTGATAAATGACCACGTCTCGCAAATTCCGCGTCACTTCCACCACCCTTGATAAACTTTTACAGGAGTCGTGGTGGCAGCATTAGTAACGTCCGTGTCCATGTAGATTAGATATATTCACTCTATATGTACAGATATACGTATGCTATGTGTAGCCCATGCAAAGCCCCTGCCCAACTTTTCCTTCCGTCTTTCTCACATATTCTATTTCATGGAGACAGTGGAAAGTGAGACGAAGAGAGAGAGAGAGGCGTTTTTGAGGAGGTGGGTATGTGGGTTGGGTGGGCTGTCGGTCTTGGTTTCGGTTCCTGTTCCTCTGTGATAATATATGAAGTAGAGGGATGCTAAAGGAAAGGATAGGAAATGGAGTTAGAGTGCATAGAGACAGTGGAGATATTATGGGAGAGAGCATTCGCATTCATTCGCATTGGTTTTGGTTTTGGTTGTAGTCTTTTAGCCGAAGGATTGCAGTCCTCTCTGTCCCATGCTACATGTATGCTGCATCACATTACTCATGGACACACAAGCCCCGGGTAACATTTACCAATGACTCTGTCTTGTCCCGGGTCCTACGGCTTCCCGCCCGACTCCGACTCCGACTCCGACTTCCACTTCCAAGTCGACTTACAGGAGCAGGAACATGAGCATGAACCGTATGTCTCTCTCATCCCAACAAAGCCACCAACACCAAGAGCGAGCCAAACCAAAAGCCCGCACGCCGAGCCAAGGAGCCCATCCAACTCGAACAAAACCAACAAGGCCAACTAAAGTCAGTAAGTAAGTAGGTAGGTATATAGGTATATTGTCATTGAACAAGTGCAACTGTGAGGACGAGGACGAGGACCATTACCAAGTTCCTCTGTCGTAGAGAGTAGAATTGGTAGAATCTATCTTTCTTTCTTTCTAAATATCGCTATATATATATATCCCCGTTTCGTATTCCTATTTTCCTATTTTTGGCTGGCTTTACGGAACTACAATGACAAATTGGGCTAGTTCCTGACTCTCTGACTGAATGTTAAATTTCCGTCCTGAAAAACTCTTCTACTGGAATATATGCACATTTATTTTTTAGGGATGTATGTTGAGTGCACCAGCAGTATATTCCGTATTATGTAGACTGTGTGCTACATGCACATAGACTACGGAGTACAGTAGAACAGTCAAGGGTGACGAGCATATGTGCATGTAATTCACATAAAATCCCTCCTACCCTCACCACTACCACTACCACCACCACCACGGTCTGTTTTTTATTATGGAAAACGCGAAATGGTGCGACAGTGGGAGAGGTTTCCTTTAGTTGTTGTTGTTGAAGGGACGCGGGAATTAAAGACCCCGAACACACTGACGACTCAAACTGAAACCAGGGGAAAAAAATGAAATAAGGTAAGGGTAAGGAATTTGATTGCATTTGTTTGTAGACTCGTCCTGCATACGACATGCAACTGGAACTGGGACTGGAGCTCTGCATTTACATACATTTCCTATGGCTATTGCTATATGGCTATATACTGGCAGCCTTCGTGCTTTCAACAAACTTCCATTTCCTTCAGTATACGGAATACGGAATACGGAACTACGGAACTACAGAAAGTATTTATGAGGACGTTGCCATTACATTGTTGATAGTATCAATTCATCTTGAGCGTGGCTGTGGCAATGTGTGTGTGTGTAGGGAAAAAAATAAAGCAACCAGTACCAGTCTACAATCTCCATTAGTGCAGTTTAGTGCAGTGCACTTCTCACTACTCCCGTACATTCTTCTCTGCTCCCAATGCTCCAATAAGTTTTTTTTCGACTATCAAATTCTTGGTGGATTGAGCGAGAAAGTGAACCCCTCACATAAAAAATGTTTAATAAAATAATGAAAGCAATTGTAATAGTACAGTAAGTAGCTCCATGGTCACAGTCACACAGTCAGACCCATAGACTCAAACAGGGCCGGACGAAGGAATTGCTTTTAGGCAGCAATTTGTTTCCATACAAAAACCACTATTTTGATTTTATTGACGGTTTTCTTTGGTAAAGCAAAATGTTGTATTTGTATGTTTTTAGAAAATTGAAAAATGTCCTTTTTACTTGATTCAGAAAAGTGCAAAATGTTCTATTTACATGTTTTTGAGAAAAGTGGAAATTTTTTTATTTTGCATGTTTTTGAAATGTACAAAAACTTTAATTTGCATGTTTTTGAAAAAAAATATTCTTTTTACATATTTTTGAAAACTGCAAAATGTTCCATTTACATGTTTTTTGAAAATTCAGGCAGCGGGGGCTGCCTGCGCTGGCCACATTATCCGGCCCTGGACTCAAAGCCAGGAGCCTCATATATTTATGTCATACGTCGAGGTAGGTATTTATATAAATGAGGGAGCGAGGAAGCGAGAGGGTTTTTGTTGTGTGTGTGTGTGTGCACGCAATAAATTCACGGTGCGTACTCTCAAAAGGAAGAAGAAAACGAAAACTAAACGAGAAAAAAAACCAACTCACTATCACGTCTACACTTGTATTACTCTCCCGTTGCATTTCCATTCCATCCACAGCCATCCACACACACACCGTCGTTGAAATCGTCGTCGTCGTCGTTGTCGTAGTTGTTGCATAGTCCTCCTCCCAATAATATAAAATGATGGCACACGAATGAAACTGTCTGGGGTTTCAAAGTATACTATTGTATTGTTACAGCTATGGGCTATAGGAAATCAGTATAGAACGAGAACGAGAGGACGTGGTCTGTAAGATGAAGTCAGGAGGAGTAGGAGACAGAGACAGACTCACTACGGTAACCATAGAAAACCAGAGCCAAGGAACGCGAACCGAACGGGAGGAAGTACAGATGTAGTTGTAGTTGGTAGTTTATAGTTGTGAGTCAGAGGCAGAGAGCTTCCAGAATGAAAATAGTGAGAAAGTTTTACGACGTCCGAAGGAGAAGAAGTCGACAGTGGAGAGAGAGAGAGAACTGCATTTTATTTCCCTACTAATCGTGAGGCCAAGTTAAGTTCCAACTCCCGTCTACTAGTATGTAGAATGTAGAATCTGAAGTCTATCTGCCTCTGCCTGCACAAGAAAGAGCCGGATCTGAGGACATAGTTGGGCTCGGAGCAGTAAGTCAATGACAGAGGCTTTGTTCAAATTACATCCTGATTTACTTCACAAATAAAATTGAGGCATCCTGATTTCCTATTTGCTCCCTCTTCCTCACATTATAGGTTTTTTAATTGCTCTCCTCTCCGTTTCCACACACACACAAGCACAGGACAGACAGAGGTCTGTGAAGAACCAAAATGACCCATATCCAATTTAAACTAGAATCAAAATGAGCTATGTCATAAAAAAATAAACAAGAAAGATGCGTTACATATTAATTTAGGCATTTTGAGTGTAAAATGTTCTATTTACATGTTTTTGAAAAGTTTAAAATGTTCTATTTACATGTTTTTGAAAAGTGTAAAATGTTCTATTTACATGTTTTTGAAAAGTGTAAAATGTTCTATTTACATGTTTTTGAAAAGTGTAAAATGTTTTATTTACATGTTTTTGAAAAGTGTAAAATGTTCTATTTACATGTTTTTGAAAAGTGTAAAATGTTCTATTTGCATATTTTTGAAAATTCCAAAATGTTCTATTTGAATATTTTTGAAAAGTGCCAAACGGTCTATGTAAATGCTTTCAACACATGTTTCAATATTTTTGTAGATAGTGGATTTTGTTTTTAACTAAAAATGGATATGGGTCATTTTGATTCTTCACCGACGATATAGTATTGCACACTGAAAATACGAAATAGATATACACTACAATATCCATACATATCTTAAGCTATAAAATTTCCAGAGCCTAAATTATATGTATGTATAGTACACGGAATGACGGATGGACGATGAATATAAGAAATACAGTAGACTCCTGTCAGAGTCAGATTCAGCTGCACATTTTGGAATGGAACGTGTTAATAGTGGACATATACTGGAAATTATCTCTGTATATTTTATAATGAATTTACCTCTACCTTCACACAAACTTTTATTTGAAGCTAAATCAGCTGTTGAGAATTTGGAGTTTTAAAATATTTTAAATTCTCCATGTTTAAAACATCTGACAAAAAAAGAAGAAAAAAGATTGGTGCATGTAACTTTGTCATTTCTTTACACATTATGATTGGACAGTACAGTACCTATTTCCTTCCTTCAAATGATAACCTCTTAATTTCTTCCTCGCCAAGTTTTCATTGCAATGTGGCCATTGCCATTGCCACTGCCGCTTTAATGTGTCTCAGAGGGACACCCAATCTCTCTTATTGACTCCCTCCCACTTACTTCCTACACGTACTTAATGACAATCTGAGTAAGTGAGGAGTGGTGGGAAATTCTAATTAAAAACAGGAGCAAATTCAGATTTATGAAGTTACTATTGAAATGTGAACTGAGGACTGAATGGGAATGGAGTATGCGGACTATGGAGGAAACATTAGATTGGATATTTGAATAGAAATCAATTGGTTGTCCCCACACAAACAGAAGCACACACACACACACACACACTTACTCGTTCTGGTTCTCTCTCAAATACACCAAGAGCGTGAAACAAAACAAAGTCCTGGTCTGTCATTAAGACTGAAATGAATCGTTGTGAGAATGACACTTTGGTTGATGTGGGAGATGCGTCTGTGGAGGACTCAAACTCACTTAGGTACTATATACATACTATGTACGTTTCCGTCGGGTTCGAGTTGAGCCAAGCATCCTATCTCTGGTACTTTCCATATGTACCCACCTACATAAATAGACTGATTCAGTTTCTATTTTCCAAAATTCCAAACTAACTAAGCATATAGGTAGGTACATAGTAGAATAGCCAAGTTAAATCCGAACGTACAAAATGTCAAATGGTACGCTTTAAAATATGCAAAAGATATCATCTTCCTCCTTAAGCCGTGTCGCATTTGAAAAGATAGACCTTTGTGCAATTAAAATCTCTAGGTACATGGTAATATATTGTAATGGGATCGGTTCCTGTGTAACATGAGGAGACGGGGCCTAAATAGCACTGTAGGAGTAGATGTGTGTAATTGGTACATGGATCGTTCAAGTAAATGATGGAAGAAAGGGGAGAAAACTAATCTTGGAATGGCTTTTTCGGGAAGAATTGCCTTAAGATTTCGCTCGGCAATTTGGGATGTTGATGTGAGGGACGTGAAGCTGAAGAGACTGAACTGAGAGATCTCGTCTGGTACTGGTACGAGGTTCACCCCGACCCATGTGTACGCGATTCGAAAGAAAAGGAAAGCGATACACGATGCTACAGAAGTACCTACCTACCTATACAGATCCACAGGAAAACATTCTATTCTACTTACACTCTATTGGCACTCACATTGGAATCGGCATCGGCATCCGCACTCGCACTTGTACCCGTGAAGAATACAGCCAGAGGATGAAGGAGTAGTGCACTCTCAAATCGCCCAAACTAGTGTCCTGGTCATAGCTTAAGGTCGCGAGCAGAGTTTAGAGTTGAGACAGCCCTTATACCTACTACCAACGAAGCCAGTAAGTGGTTTTTATTGGTGCCGAGAGGAAGGTAGTATAATTAGATATACGGATGTAGGATTACAAATATCTACCAAAATACTGACAATATATATATAGGGAACGGCAGTACCTATCTACTATAGCAAATAAAGACTAGGAATATATAGAAATGCACAGCGTTAATGTTCGTGTGAGAGGAGAGTGGTAGTGGTCGTGGTGGAGTGTGTGGTCACATGATACAAGAAAACCACATTATCCACAGAATACTTTCCACTACAACTACAGATACACAGAGACAACAAGACGGGGCAGGGGATTCTATTCGCGGAGGTTATTTCCTATTTCGAATTTCCGATTTTGACTTGGACTTGGAATTGGACTGTGTCTGACTCACGGTTGGAGGAAGTAGGCACTGTTTCTGGTCCAAGTTCAGGCCTCAGATCCAGATCAGACTACTACTACAGTTACAGTATAATAACAACAGTACTACACAGTGTGTAAGTGTGGTTCCTGAAGAAACACTTGAGATGGGAAGTAAATAGAGAAGACAGATGAGGAGAAGGCCAAGAAAGGCAGACGAGAAAATAGAGCTGCTCGTGTGTGTGTGTGTGTGTGTGTGAAACTTACAAGTAACGAAGGAGAGAGCTCGTGTACTTAAAGGGATGCTCTAATCGTAATCGTAAGCAAGGTTTAAGGTTTAAGGAGACTCACTTATTTTGTGCGTCGGGGTTCAGCTCAGTGAGTAAGATGGGATGCGATGGGATGATGGGACGAGGGATAGTGCTTTAGTATGCTTTGAGTTGGAGATGAAGTCGGAGTTGGTATCGTTGATTGGGGATATGTGGTCGCGGAGCGGGAGAAATTGATAAAATACAGTAGCAAGTAGGACCTGGACCAGGACCAGGACCACAAGGAAGCAGTAGGAACTTACGATTAGAGATACAAGTTAGAAGCTCCTTATTTTTCTACACTTCGTCTTCCCAACTCGTCGACTCTCTCGAGAAAGAGGAGCAATGAGAGAATAAATAGAAATTTACAACTGCTAAAGAAAACATTCTCCTGCTCTCTGCCCAATATTTATCTAGCAGCTGCTCCCTCACTATATTCCCTACACCTATCTACCCACTTACTCACGCACCAGCTCCAATACCTAATCTATATGATGAGACTCAAAGTCAGACCAAGTCAGCGTCGAAGACAAATTCAAGTCAAGTCACTAGTACTAGAAACCTCATTGAAGTAATCCGAAGGAAAACACCCGGGTCACTTGAACTCTGTACATTTTATTCTACTCACATGGTAGGTAGGTAGGTAGGTAGGTAGGTAGGTAGGTAGGTACATACAAAGCAATGCCCAGTGTAAAAATTGTCAGCTCCATTCGGCTTCGGCGCTTAGTTAATCTTATGGAGTGCCAAGTGCCAGCAGCAAATAATAATAATGTCACAGTCATAGGGGGGATGATAGAAAGACGAGCTTGCTTCCAATTACGCGCCTTAGAGAGAGCATGTACTGGTACTGGTACTGGTACTGGTACTGGTACTGGTACTGGTACTGGTACCGGTATCGGTACCGGCACCGGTACACCTTACCTTAAGAAATGAACACTGTGGGGCTTCAGCGCCAGCGAAAGCTGGGACTACTGAAAAGTTATATAGAATTAGAATGGGAAGCACACACGTACATTTGGCCAATTCAATTTTTGACAATTGACAGCTTTGGACGAGGCGGAGACCCGAAGCCGAAGCATGACTCAACACTTTTTTCCCTTTTGAATATGGAATCAACTGAATGTAAAAATAGAAATACTCGACCAATTTTCTACGCACATGTACTACTACGTACTTACACTTGTTCTAAAAGCTATGTAAATATATCATTACGTCAGAATCCGAAAATCCCATATATTACTGTATTATTCAGTCAAATGTTAAATTGTCTATTTGACGAGCCGTATAAAAATCCCCCGATTTTATTTTCAGAAAAATCATAACGAATATAATCTACAATGTGTAGTTTTAAAAATGTAATAAAATTGCAAAAAAAAAGGTTAAGAGAAGCTCATCAAATATTTTAAAATTATAAAGCATTGAAGCAAGTCAGCGAGTTGATATTTTTTGCTGGGTTTTAACTCCAGCAGACAGAGTGAAATTGAGATGTCGGGGTCGTCATGATGTTATGTGTAAGTGTAAGTAATTCATTAAATTTTTTAAAATAAAAATTTCCGTCAGTGCTTGCAGTGCAGTGGTCACGTACCTAAGACCTATACGTACATTTGGGCACTGGCACTGGCACTGGCACTGGCACTAGTACTGGTAGTACTTACTGCTAGTCCTATGACGTCGTTGAGCCTTTAGACGTGCTCGGTTTTTGGGGTTCATATTATTATGGCTTGAATGTAGTGGGGGCATGCAACATGAAAAATGTGGATAAACATGCATTCCATCGTTAATCCTTTCTTGAGCCGTGCGTAATAAATCTGGCAGCTCTCAATCATCAAGTCTCCATTTTGGCACTAGTTCATTTGTAACCCCCACATCAATAGATTCTAAGTACCGTACGTACCTCTCTCTATAATACCATCAACATTAACATCAACTGCACCTTCTCAACCCACGGCTTTACGGATAAGCCAGTGCGAGTGAAGGGAGCGACAGAGAAGGATGGGACTCCATAGCTCCGAAAACTCAAACATGAACGATGAACATGAACATGGTTTTGCGCAGCTTGAGAATAAATACATGTTTCACAATCCTCATCAATAGATTATAGACACATGGACATATTACATAATACATAATACAGCTACGGCTGTAGCATACATACGCAGGTACACACACACACACACACACACACACACACAGCCCTTGCACTAAAAAGTAAAAGTTTAAAAGTACCGAGACACCGAAAGGAAACCAAAGTATGAGGTATGAACAAACATAGATGAAAATACGAAAAGGAAACGCAAAAAACTGCAGCCATGGAGAGAGATCGAGTCAAAGCTCATGGTTTTTTCCTGTCTTCACTCCACTATTCCACTCTTCTTGATCTTTCCATCTTGGATAATGTAGTATATTAGGAGCTTGCTCAAGATTCAAAACCTCATTTCTACATTCTAAATTCTACTAAAACTGCACACCACCGCACTAATGCAATACATGTTTTTTTAAAACAATGTAGATAGTCATCTTTGCACCTGGAAGCAGAAGGGAAATGGATGTAAATGTAGTGTATGTGACATGCGATATGGATATGGATCTAGGACCAGGACCTAGACCCAGACTCAGGGCACAGAGCACTACTACAACTTGTAGGTTGTTATGTTATGTTGTTGGAAGTTGAAACCAAAGATGAGATGACTTCGACTTGGAAGAGACCAAGTATTTTTATGTAATTTTTTCCCATATTTCTCATAATCTATCAGGATTAATGTCAAGTAAGAGAGAGAGAGAGAGAGAGTCGCAGAGCTAAAGTCAAAGTCAGAATTCAAACCATGGAGCATAGATGTGTGTACTATTACTATAATACCTACGTGTGCTTGATTATGCATGTAGGTACATTCGCCCATATGTACTACCTACATACCTCATTCTCATTTGATGGAGTAGTTTGTAGTGTACCTTCCTACTTCCTATAGTTGTGTCTGCGTAGTATTCCACATGCTAAATAATTCTCCCTATGTAATAAGTAGGTAAGTAGATACTATCCACTAAAAGGACTGTCAAGTTTAACTTAAAGTTACTTTTTACTTTTGTTTACACAGCCACTTCACTATATCAAATATCGATAGACAGAACAACATTAAGCGGGATACATAGAGGGAAAATTTAAAAAAAAACTTGGATCAACTCTTTCGTGTAAATATCTAAAGGATCTATAATATCGTCTGTGAAGAACCAAAATGACTCATATCCGTTTCTAGCCAAATGCAATATCCACTATCTACAAAAATAATGAAATATATTTTCAAAAACGTGCAAATAAGACATTTTGCACTTTTCCAAACTATGTGAATAGAACATTATGCACTTTTTAAAAACATGTAAATAGAGCATTTTACGCTTTTCAAAAATATGTAAAAATACAACATTTTACACTTTTCAAAAACTGTTAATTAACATTTTACGCATGTTTCTTATTTTGCTTTTATGACATAGCTCATTTTTATTCCAGCTTAAATTGAATATGGGTCATTTTGGTTCTTCACAGACAATATGTATCTTTTTCCTTTTTAAACATTTTTTAAGCAAATAATAATTTAATGATTTTTAGACGCTTATCTAATTTAATTGCCAACACTACTTATTAGGTAGGTAGGTTAGTAGGTATGTAAGTTTAGTTTAAAATTTTTAAATTTTAGAGTGCTTTAGTTAATATGCGTAAGCTATGAATATGTGTACTGTCTATTGCTGTTTGCGATGCTATGAAGCTTAATATTTTTTACGGGATTTTCAGGGAAGGGTACTTAACGGTAGTACTATAAGTAATTCTGTTAAGTTATACCTTTTACGAAGACGAACTACTGGAGTATTTACCTACTACATGCAGAGTATTACCATTAGCTATTTTGTATTAGTATTAGTGACTACGGATTTTAGCCAGAGCCTGGAGGAAGGGGCAAAAGTCATTTGTAACGGAGAGCTCTTTGAGCTTTGGCTTTTAGAGGATTAGAGTTTGCGAGCTAGACGAATTGTATATGTACTTCGGTAGTTTGTTAGTTTGTAATAGTTTTCCAGTGGATCTATTGGTATAGTGTGCACGTGTAAAATCAGCTCGGTATTACCATTGGAACTGGAAGTATAGCAGTACGTAGGTATAACTTCTATATGTTCCGTGCCATTCCTATTTCCGGACTTTTGTAAATATATAATGAAATGTTATATATTGAAATACGAGTAAAATAATGTGTGGCTGTCGTTGTCTCATCGCTTCACTTTTTCTTTCTTTCCACTGTTTACTCTTTCATTGTGTTGATGAGATGAAGCGCGAGACTGAGTGGGTGTGTGTTTTTTGCACATGTATAGGTATACATAGATTGATATAGTGATACATGGAGTATATAGATATAGATATATTAGATAATATTATTGAATCCACAAACAGAAGACCATGTGCTCCGGTCGGGTGACCTCCTATAATAATGCTGTATAACGCAATATAAGGAAGGAGGTACTCGTACTCGTGTTAGTCGTACGTTATGTACCTACAAATGTGTAAGAATTATTGAAGCCAGTCTAATTTGCAAGGTTTGCCTCCTCCATTCCGGATGACAACCTTTGTTTATTTTTAGGATCATTCTCTTCCTTCGTAGAGACTGGAAACAAATGAGATGGGCGTGTTTTTTATTAACTTACAGTGTACTTAATACGAATAGGTAGGTACTTTCATTCCTCATGTCCTTATTTATTGCGTACACATAGAGCTACCTACCTACGTTGATAGAAAGAGGCACGCAGTCCCAATTTCCTCAAGCACAGAGATATTACAGCAGTTGTATAGAAGCAATTTTTGGATTTTTTGAAAATAATAAAAATAATGAAAATGCAAATATTATATGCGCGCGTGTATATTGAACGTATTTTATTTTGTATTATCAAGTTTCCAAGTAGTCAACATCAAATTATGTGCAGCTTCCTTTAAATAAATTTTTAATACGCCGTGAATATTGAACTGAAGGAATATTTAAGCGAATTTTTGAATAATGAAATTGGCTATACACTGTATCATGAAATGTGTTCTACCAGGGCCGGACGAAGGAGTTGCTTTTAGGCAACAATTTGTTTCCATACAAAAACCACTATTTTGATTTTATTGATGGTTTTCTTTGGTAAAGTAAAATGTTGTATTTGCATGTTTTAGAAAAGTGAAAAATGTTCTTTTTACTTGATTCAGAAAATTACAAAATGTTCTATCTACATGTTTTGAGAAAAGTGTTAAATGTTTTATTTTGTATATTTTTGAAATGCACAAATACTTTAATTTGCATGTTTTTGAAAAGTCAAAATATTCTTTTTACATATATTTTTGAAAACTGCAAAATGTTCCATTTACATGTTTTGAGAAAATTCAAGCAGCAGGGGCTGCCTATACGTTGGCCGCATTATCCGCCCCTATGTACTAGGTACTTTAACTGCATTCAAAATCATAATTAAATTTAAGTACCTAATTTAATACAATTATTTTCAAAATTTTCCAATACTTTAAAGTTGCAAAGGAAAATTGAGAATGGGATTTGGGTTTTGAATGAGGAATTCTTTGAGGAACTTTGAGAATTTTTAAAGACATTTTGCCAACTTTCAGTTTGCTCGGCAAATTAGGAAGTGAGAATGATAATGGAAATCTTGTCATCCCGAGTAACCGCTTTTTTTGTAGACTTATATAATCATACATAATATGTACTTAGGTAAGAATTTTATCTTTGCCTTCTAGCTATATACATGCACAAAAAATGCAGAAAAAAAGTATAAGAAGAAGAACTACTATTAGGCTTGAGTGACGATAAGAAGATGACAAGAAGAGTGACAGAGTAACACTACACATTACGTATTGCTCCACACACCACTGCTCATAGCGGTACATGTAGTTATTGTGTTGGTATATTTCTGTCTTATTTGGGCTACAGTTAATTTCGCAGACATGTCCTATATGTATTTTGAGTGGAATTCTCTTTTTTTCTGTTTTTACTTTCTTAGAAGAAGTTGACAGAGCAATGAGATGAAGAACAGGACATCCCATAAGAGTAGTATTCTTGGTAGTAGGTAGTTGATGTTGGTTCTGGTTCTGGTCCTGGTCCTCTGTTACTCTAAAAGTTGATCTTCCACAGTCACAGTTCATTTTATTTTGTGTGTTTGGTCTCTATTGCTCCAAAAATTCTGGGTAATTCTCGCGCTTGGAGTTGGAAAGAAAATTCGACGACGAAATGAATTATTAAGAAAAAGAAATGTCAAGGATATATGAAGACGAATAGCGGGGTGAGGGGAGGGGGGATGACAAGGAAAGTCGGCACTTAGCAAAATATAATTTGATGTTGATATAAAAAAAATACAAGAAGGTACCTATGCACATTTCTAATTTGTTTATATGTACTACTACTGGCTGTATCCTTGAGTCATGGGTCTTGAGTTTGACTTTTGAGTGGCAGCAGGAAGGAAAACATGGCAAAAGGTCTTATCTATCTCTCTTTTTTTTTAACTCACAGCCCACTTTTGCAATTTCCACTCCTAATATAATATGTTTCTAACACAAAAAAAAATAAATAACACTGATTTGAAGAGAGAGAGAGAGAAAAAAATTCTCATAAAATCTCAAGATTAGGAATTGGAAATGAGAATGTAAAAAAATAAATGGAATTTTGAAACTAAATTAAAAAAAAAATAAATAAATGAAAACAAAATAGATTTTGATTTGTTCTTATAGGATTATGTATTGAATGCGTAGAATAAAAGTTGACGATTTACACATAATATATTATGACATACATGAATACACTACCTTGCTTGTAATAGCGGCTGTGTTCTGCATCTGAGAAAATTCTCACATCTCAAAAATTCCTTTTGACTAGAAAACATACACAAGCACATTCAGAGAAGAGAGACAGAAGTAGGTACTATAAGGTATTAAACGGGGGAAAACAAGGTTGTTAAAATAATGAATAACGCTATAGGGTCCTGATCCTGATCCTAGCCCTGCTGTGCTTCCGAATTACGCATGAAAATTTTCTTGCTGTCTAACAAAAGCGGAAGGAAAAGTAAAAGGGGGGAACATGGAAATTTGAATTCGAATTTGAATTTGAAATTTCCACATGGGTAATTATTACAGTAGTTATGACTGCCTCCCTGCCTCCTCATGTCATAGGAAGTACTACCTTCTATGATAGGAAGTATGGGATCTTTCCAGATCTAGTTTTATTTTTCTTGGGGAGCTCACTCCTCTCTCTCTCTCTCTCTCCATCTCTCTCAAAAAAAAAGGTCAAAGGAACTTTATTTGTAAGGGGTTTGGTGTTTCTAATCAATTGATCAGTTCTCCCAACACGAACCCCCGTGTGACTAGCTTACCCCGTACTAACACAGAGCCAAGTAAGCCTTTAATGACATAGGTCGCCACACATGTGGAGAGCCCGGCGTTTAAGATCAACTTTCTCACGAAAGAGATCCGAGGCTAGCGGGAATTGAACCCACGCCGTCAACAGCATTGGAGAGCCTCAGACGCTATGTCTCGCTCTCAGTGGCTTTATCTGTGTAGAATGTAGAATTTTGAGAGGTGGAAGTAGAAGGCTTTAACGTAGTAAAGTAGCGGTAATAAATGGAAGTAGTAATCAGTCGCACAGAAAATAATTATTATAATATCTGCACCTACAGATGCAGATGCTCTATTATCGTGTTTATACACTATTCAGTATGTCTGCCATATGAACTGGGACCGACGCCGAGGCCGGGGTTCAAGAAGAAAGATTGGGGAAAATAAGTAAAAGGCCTCCTGTCCCTGTCTAAAGTCTAATGCCTCGCCCTACAGATTGAGAGTTGTATGGATTTGTTGTATCTTTAGTTCCTTATAGACTTGTAGTTTACCTATAGTTGTATCTCGAGTCTGTCGTCTTCCGTGCATAAATGTTTGTGTAAGTGAAAGTATAGGGAAATTCATATAGGGATCGAGTATAAGAAAAGTGCAAGGGTGTGGTGTATGTACGTACAGTAGTCTTATGGTGAGGCACTGGCACTGATAGTTGAGTAAGTTGAGTAGTTTTTGTGTTTTGGGAGGGAGAGAGAGAGAGCGAGTGAGTGGAGGGGAGGGAAAGGTAAGAAAACGTAAAGCTCCTGGTCCCATTAAACTCATGCTTCACATGTTTCTCATTTTTCATGTCTCCCTCAAAAAGGAGAGAGAATCAAAAGCCTTAACTTTCACCGTGTAAGATTTATGATTTTCACTAAGCTCTCCGTCCGTCCAACAAAATAAATTAACATTCATGAGGAGACGGAGAAACGAGACCAATTTCTTGGGATTCAACTTGAACTGAGTTGAGCTGAACTGAACCGAACTGAGCGAAACAACTCAAGAGTCCAAGCCCAACAAAAACCCAACCAATATTATTAACGTAGCTAGCAGCTCTGTGCGACGTACTCGGTACTATGTACTATGTAGAATGGGAAGTACTGGCACTGGCTGTCGTCTGTAAGGCTGTAGTGTAGCATGCCATAGTATGACAGAGCACATATTATAATATAGGGTGGGGGAAATATATAGTGTAGTGTAATCTACGCTCTTCTTCGTCTTCTCTCCTTTCCACGATTACACTCCGACTGCATCTCTCACTCAAGTGACTCAAAACTCAAGACAAGCCTCAACATCACATCAACATTGTACATGTCTCTTCGTACATATTACATATACTGCGTGTAACTATCTATGTGGAGTATGGAGTATGAATGGGGGGATATGACATGATGGCTCAAATTTTACCCTGTCTGTCTGTACGGTGTATGTATAGTGTTGAGATTGCCTTCTATTCAGAATAGTATTGTGAAATATTGTGCATTGTCCCTCTATATATTATGCTCCTGCCACCCTCCTCTCTGTACATATACTGTCGATCTTGATGTTGATCCTGGCTTGGCTGCCTGTCTGTCTATCTGTCTCCAACGCCAACCAACACCATTAAGCTTCTCCCTGGATCACAATGCATTCATTATATATGACATAGTCGTATAGTCAGACGCTACTATACTGGTATATCTACACATAGTACAGAGCGGAGATATTGCAAGGCATGACATGGCAGTTCAGAGCCATTAAGACTATCTGTTGTGTGTGTAATCGTCAGACAACAGGGATGATTTCCAAAGTATTCTCCATTCTCCCTCATTTAACTCAACTGCAATAATTCTACTTTCCTCACAGACCATAATAGTACATGTATACTACATGGGTACTTGGACTGGGTGCTGGGTGTACGAGGCGTTAACACCAACTTTAACTACATAATGCATTATGTACCAAGTGCGACGTCTGTATTACATGATATGATTTAAAAGAGAAAAGAAAAGGAAGGAGAAGCGAGGCTCAGACCGAGACCGAAACCGAAACCGAGACCGAGACTCACTAGTCCGATCCGACCAAGAGAAGAAGAGGGAATTATTCAAACATGATTGCTACTGCTAATGGTACAGATCCGTCAAAATTTTGAATTTGAAATTTCAACCTTCTCTCTCCTTCTCATCCCGGAACAGATTACCTTGTACATACACATTACACATTCGGATTCGGGTCCAGAGTCCGGGACCGGGTCCGGGCATTACATTACATTACATATAGACTAGTATGCAATTTATTATAGTAGACCGGGTAGAAAAGTGTAGCTATATGATTATTATGGGTGCAATGTTTTTATACATAGTTCCACAGATGTACATCGTGGTCTTCTTGAAGGAAGGCTTAAATTATCCATCATGCATGGGATGGCATATGGCAGAGTACATGGCATGGGGATCATGGGCGATCATAGCTGCGAAGCTGATGAAATATTATTTATTAATAATACAGGATACATATAATACATACCATTGTACAAAAAATATTTCAACTATGTAATGCATAAGAAAGATGAAGATATACGCAGGAGATATAAGCATCTGCCTTTAGAAGGTAATTATAATAGGACGTAGACTGTAGACTGAAGACGTGAAGATTTTTTTTCCGCCAAATAATGCAAACAATAAATTAAAGTAAAAAGAATAATTACAGCCATATTATACGTTCATAATTTAAATTATGTCCCAGAAAACTTTTGTCAAGAAAGTGAGTGTGTGTCAGCTCACTATTTAGATTTAGATAATTATCTAATCCATAATATAGTACAATGGACAGTAGTGTTGGGACTCGTGATGGGCATTTAGTTTTTGCATTATTATGTGTGGAATGTTTTTTTCAGATTCTTTATTAGCCTCGTACTATATGCTGATATACTACACACAGAGTATTATGCGGGCTATATTATATTGTTGTGAATATGTGGATTGTGATAGTAGTGGGGCTCAAGCTGAAACTGATGTGAGTGTCATGGACGCGTATGAATAAACAATAAAAACAGGTTTCTTTAAGTTTCTTTCATCTCACGATTTACATAATATTATTATATTGTTATATACGCTTCAAACTCACACTGCACTGGTACTGACTGGCATGGCACTGGCCTCAAAGTAAAAAAGACGAGCTGAACTTACTCAGCGTCTCAGTCAGTCTCCGGACGGACAAACCAAATACAAATCTAAAAAGTCCAAGTCAAATTAAACGGCAAACGATAATCATAATCATAACAATACAGATTTGTATGTACAGAATGAAATACCAACCAAGGAAAAGGACAATGTTAGTTTTACATTTACAATATTTTTTTCTTTCTTCAGTTTATTGCAGACTCAGGACAGGACTATATAGGACCAGGACCAGAACAAGTATCAGACATTCACATTGGTTTGGCTTGGCTTCTTTTTGTAATAAATATTTATATAAATTCTATATGCTGGTACTGGTGACTGGTGGCTGGTGCAGGGCCGGGCGAAGGAATTGCTTTCGGGCAGCAATTTGTTTCCATACAAAAACCAACATTTTGATTTTATTGATGGTTTTCTTTGCTAAAGCAAAATGTTGTATTTACATGTTTTAGGAAAGTTTGAAATGCTCGATTTACTTGACTTTAGAAAAGTGCAAAATGTTTTATTTACATGTTTTGAGAAAAGTGGAAAATGTTTTATTTCCATGTTTTTGAAATGTACAAAAAAATTTATTTTGCATGTTTTTGAAAAGTCAAAATATTCGTTTTTACATTTTTTTGAAAACTGCAAAATGTTCTATTTACATGCTTTTGAAAATTCAGGCAGCGGGGGCTGCCAATACGCTGGCCGCATTATCCGGCCCTGGACTGGTGGTGTATTATATGGAAAAAAAAGTAATGCGAAATACTCAACACCCTATCTATGCAGACAACAGAAGAGAAGAGAACGGCGCAACGGCAACGGTCCAGCAGCTCTCATTATTACATATTTCCCCAAGGCATTAATATTAAAACATCTTATAATACTTGCAAATTTTTTCATACTAAATTATGCTAAAAAATGTTAAATAATTTCTTGCTCAATATTTAACAGCTACGAACTATACAGTGGAATCTTAAATCTGCATATAATTACAGTCACCGTAGAATGTAAATACTACTGATATTACTATAATGCTAAGAATACCAATACCAATACCAGTACGAATTGAGTACGTATTACAATACTAATTTCAAGAGTTCACTTCATATATTCGCTCTTTCTGTTTCTATGAGTACAGAGTACATAGCAACGGTGTCGAATTTCCTTATATGTATCTCTCAAGTAAAGTAAATGATTAAGACATACTGCACACAAGTGAGTGTATACAATATGACTGATTGTGAGAGTGTTGGCTGTTGGTGATACTATGTAATGTAAATCCTCCCATCCCCAGGGCGACGGCAGTTTGTCTTTGTATTGTGTATATACTCTCCAGTCTCCACAAAACTCCACTCTGTAATAAATGCCTTGAACTTGGAGTACAAACAATTATTTTAAGTGGAGATGGGAATACCTCTTCTACTCGGTAGACTGACTAGGATGAAAAATGCAAACTTGGAATCGGAGCTGAAAACGAAACGTGTGAAGGAAGTGTGTGTGTATGTTTGAGTCGGAGAGCGTCCTTCTCTGTCTCCATAATATGCACTAGTTGTACTATATTAAATGATTGGCTATACTTTCGCTATATGGTTGTTATTGTGCTGCTACTGCTGCTGAGCTGGAAGTGGAAGTGGTGGTTTAACTAAAAAAGATGGATTGAGTCCAAAGTTGAAATATGAACTCTGGATGTTGATGTGGGGCGGTGTCGGTGGATTGGATTGTGGAAGTGTCTTGACTGTGACTCTCTGGGACTGTATAAAGTTAAAGTAGTAGAGACGAAATATGAAGGGAAGAACTCCGTGTCTGCTCCTGTGGATGGCAAGTCAAGGGAAGGCATGGCTGTGACTGTGACTGTGCCGAGGATTTGATGGCGTAACTCATTCATTCATGGACTTGTAGTCCTCCAAGACCCGTAGAGAAGTACAGTGTTGACTCTGTCAAGTGACTGCGGATGACTCCGGAGACGAACTCAATTCCCAGTTCTTCACGCTTAATGAAGTTTCACTATGACTAATTGGTGACAGATTGGTTCCCAGATTGAAAAATTAACTATACTGCTTCTGCTCCCTATATATAGTCACCATCTCATTTTCCTACACATGCCGTCCCATTCCCATATATTCCCTTACTACTATACCATTAAATGTACAGGACACAGCACAGCACAAAGCACCACTACTGGTTACTCGTATATCTAAATGCATTACTCCCAACATCTCCTTCATTTCTCCAGCTAGGAAAATGGAAAATCTTATCTTCCTCATCCAGATCCGCGAGCACAGCATCCCATATATGTACACAACAACTATACAAAATGCGTACCAACTGAGCTACAGCACTACTAATACAGTAGGTAGCTGCTCCTTTCCTCAAACTCTAACGATCTCTATAGCCTCAGCCTATATGACTAAATAAAATAATTATTATTATATAAAAGTCAAACTTGGTGGGTAGCTTAGGGATGTATTTTAGCAATTGGTGTCGTAAGTACAATGTACATATAATATGGATAAACACAAGACTCAAGACATGCTCCATGGCGATGGCATGGCATGACGTGATTGGAAATTACAGCTTCTGCAAAATTCCCTAATTTTGAAGCATAGGGGACATAGGTGGGGGTATATACGTGTAATAATAAGTACAGTCATAGTGTAAAGCAAGTAAAAGTAGAAGGGAGTGAGTAAGTAAATAAATTGGTACGGAGGTTGTAGTTGTGCCATGTGAACTGATTGCTTGTATCTTGGACGACTTGACTCGAGACTCGACTAATAAACACTTGTAGATGGTTTCTCGTAATTTTCTATACTGTGTATAGGAAAGTAGTAGTAGTAGTAGTAGCACTGATAGTTGTAGGAGTCGACGTCTCGAACGGAAAGAGAAAGTTAACGTACGGATTCGGATTGGATCGATTTCCATGACGATGGATCTGAATGAATGGATGGATCAATCTCACAACCCGCCACTTCCATGGCAATCTATTCCATTACCCATATTACATTCCACGTAGCTACATCCCTACAAGCTACTTACATTATGCACCCAGAATATGAACCTCTACTATGTATTCGGTTCAATCTTCAATCTTATGGTGGCTGAGCCAGGTTCATTTCCCCGTATCGGCCTCCTGCTCGCTGCTCTTGTAGGCTTGTCCTCATGACTTGATATCATATGAGGGAAGACTAATCCTATTTACAAGGGTAACTACAACCAATCTAATATGAGAGAGCTTTCGCGGCGTCGCCTATATACAGATAGAACGAAAGGAAATACCAATACCAGTATCAACGCCAAACAAGTACAAAGTACGGGTGAGAAGGTGCTGATATTGGCCATTTGCATCACGGCTACGAGCAGAAGGTACAAGGCATAAATTATCTATATCTAGATACGCGAGTTTAGTATAGTCGACACAGGGAGAGTTTATAGAGAGGTATAGGAAGGTACTTGAGTATAAATTATATATTGGGCAATCCAAGTGGAATGTATGTATCGATTTGGTGTTGTGGATGGGATGGCGGGTGTTAAGTGGAAGTGAGAGTTAATTCACATAAAGCACAGACATGTGTGGATCTGTAATTGTAGTGAGCCATGTAGCAGTCATCCATGGAGGCACGTGGGTTCACTATCTATTCTTGTCCTCATGTCCTTTCCTTCTTGATCTCAATCCACATCCACATTTTACTCCCATCCCCAGTCCTACATAGTAGTAACTCTGCTCTCCTGCTCCAATTCCGATCCCCATCTCCTACTCTCCGAGTCTCCCAATCAGCTGAACGAGTATTAGTAGGTACTTATTTTTTATTGCCATTATAGTTGTTTATTACGGTACATTCGGATTCGAGGAGGAGAGAAGTAGCTGTAAGATCCGATCATAGCTTCGCACCCTCTCCACTCTCCGAGCTCGTCTCTCTCTCCAACTCCATCAAAACCAATACTCAATATATAGGAGCAACCACACAAATGAAGCCCTGAGCCTAGGAGCTAATTACGTATGCGTCCCATTTCTACATCCCATCCACGAGAACCAGCCCCGGAATCAGATCCAACTTAATTTGTAGAGGCTAAAGATATAGGTACTTTCAAGATATAGGATCTGTATCTGTGCACTTGTCTATAATCTTATTTCCATGGTAAGAGCATATACGTAATACGTATGAGATCTGCACTGTATAGTACTAGTTCTTCGTCCGTGGAAAATTCTGGCTTCGAAAACTGGAAGGTATATTGGCATCGCTACGGGATGATATCGCATCGCAACGGATCGCATCCTGCAGGAGGATTTCCAAGATTTTATACATAGGACCAAAAATTATACAACAAAATATAAATACAAAATCAATATCTTCAACGGATGCCATTAGTTAGTTTTAGTTATACATAGGTTGATAGTTATACTTGGGCACTTACACTGCATTACTCCTACTCCTGGTCCTACTTGGACTCCTATTCCAAATCCGAAAACCCGTTTGACCCCGTTGCCCCGTTTCAACTTGTATTCCTAGAGAGAAAGAGAGACCTTCTTAAATAAATAGACATACCTACACTAGATTCGGTATCAGTATCGGTGCTCGGGGCCCCCATACATATTATAATACTCGACTTTAATAAAAGAATGCATTTGTTTTCTTCCGGCTTTAGAATTCACTAGTCGCTACGCTAGTGTGTAGTGGATTGTGCTATATGGAGACGGAGACTAACTCTAAGCCTTCGTCCATAGTCCATAGGCTGACTCCAATCGATTAGGGATGGTTGATGGTTCAGTCCAAGATTTTCATTAAACTCTCTTTTTTTATTCCAAGCACAATAAAGAGTGGGAGAGAGAGAGAGAGAGAAAAAAAAAGAAGTCAGAGTTAAATAAAGGAAATATATGCTGATCACTTATCGCATCGTTGGGCTGGGCCCCCAATGCAAAAATGCTCAAATGCCATAGTACTAATGCACATAGTGCACAAAACAAGTACAATGTAGTTACTTCCTAGTGTACATACAACTACAGTACAACATGTTTGACATGGATGAACTAAAAAAAGGCTAGGCTTGGATTCCTTAATCCAAAGGTTTACATACAATTAGTGTGATCAGGAAGAATGAGAAAGGAAGAAATGGGAAGCGGAGTCAGTGAGTAAATGTATGTTGTATGTATTTTTCATTAGTAAGGATTCGAGGATTGGACTGAATGGGAAACGGAATTGGAAAATTGAACGGGTTCAATTCCAATTCTCAATCCCGATGATCGTATCACGATACATTGCTAAGCTAATCGACCTAATGGTAATCACGCTAGATTTTGATAAAATTCTAATTTCACTCTCATTCAAAGCCCTCCCTTGGCCCAAACCAAGGCCAAAGCTAAACAAAATTAAATCTTGTTTCGCTACTATGTACTAGACATTACACTCAACACTGCACACACACACTCCGAAGCCGAACCGAACGTACGAACAAACAAAGACGTTAGAATATATCTTCTACAGTCTGGAAATGAAAACACTAACTAACTACTCTACTAACTAACGAACTTGTTGTAGAACTGAAGCTGCTTCTTTTCCAGTTAAAGTACCTATCAACTTTCAACTACACGGCTATCGATATACTAACAATCACCCGTAACACTAATACACACAATTTACGAATACGCATCGAATACAAAATTAAATTTAAGAAGCTTTAATAGCAGGGCAGGACAGAATATTTAACTTTCAATTTTGAAGCCTCCCGCTTCTCCCTCCTGCGAGTAATTTCTATGGCAAAGTCCATTAATGATTCCATTGATGACATTCCTTTTTATGATACACCCACCCACCCTAACAATAGAATGACAACTTTTTTAACATGGGCTTAAATGGAGTGGTTTTTAGGACCCACCCACCGAGAACGTGACATCATTTATGGACTATACCTATACTAATGTACGACACTAAGTCACAAATATTATAATATTTGGCAACAAAGGGAAGCACATTTCTGTGGTGGTGGTGGATTTGTGTAGACCTAAGTAGACATTGACACATTCGCATATCGCTAACTCACTGTCACTCCACTTCTGGGTCTGGGTCCGGGTTCCTGGCTCCTGCCTCGTTCCCCGTGTGACTGCTCAAGTATGTACATGAATGGTAATGGTGAACATTAACGTTATCAAAACCAAAAACTTGAAGACAGGGGGGAAAAAACGTGGAAAAGAAATTAAACTTGTGTTGAAAGAAGAAAGGGGAAGAAGAAGAAGAAAAAAAACGAAGGAAATATGTAGAAACAAAAGAAAAGTTTTCTACTTGGTCTTTTAGTCTGACAGTCAGTTGTGTGTTGTGTTGTTCCTTGTTGGTTTCGTTTTTCGTTTCTTTCGTTGCAGGTCTCTTTTGCTGCTTGCTTGGCTATAGGTCCTCCTATACTATATGGTTAGTGGTTGTGGTAGTTTAGTTGTCTTGATGGCAATCAGTCAAAATCAGTATTTCTGAACATTTGGTGGAGGCGGTTTAAAAAAAACTGCTGGGAGAATGACATATTGGAAAGTCATTAGGAGGAAAGGAGAACCGAAGGAGGAAAGACATTCTTGCCTGGTGATTTGCTGGGCTGCGGGGAAACGGAACTCAAATTCAGGGTAGGCTTATTATGCTACTACCCAAAAAAACCATACGGAAAGAGAGACCGGGAGAGAGACCAAGACCGAGAGCAACTAAACCGTTCAACATTCAAGATGGTTAACGAGATTGAATGAGTTGAGTTGAGTTGTCTTCTCTCGCGTTTTCTAACCATAAGCGAAACCAAAATCCTGGCCGTCCTTACATACATAAAATTGTATTGTAGTTTCTACTCGTGTCTGTGTCTGTATATACTACCTACCACAGTCAGGCTCAACAGTAGTAGTGTGGTAGGCTTAGGTAATTATAGTTGTGGTTATACAACTCATATAACTTTATCCTTTTAGTTGTAGATGTACGATACCTGTTTATGTGAAATGTGTGCCAAGAAGAGCAGACTGAACACAGCGACTTGAATCTGAAGTCGGAGTTTTTAGACTGCCTCTGACGAGTGAGTTCTGAGAGCCACTTGATCCGCTCATTTAGCCTTCCACTTCCAGTTTCTAACATTCCGTTCCGTTTTCTGTTTCACTATTCGGGAGTCGATCGGGGCCGGTACCGGTACCGGTTTGGCCAGGAAAGACCACTATACTATAACTCTGTATAATATTCTAAATGCTAACTACCTCAGCGTGTTGTTCTTCCTCCGATTTATCGGCATCGGGGTAGATGAGCTATAGGTTTTTGCCATTGACATAAGTGTTGTGAGATGAGGCTGACTAGTGAGACCGTGTTCCAAGCACTCTATTCCTGTAAGTAAGTTCATCAAAACGAGACCAAAAACATCCTCGTGTATATAAATAATGATATGATATATTACAATAATAATCTCTTTACCTCTATAATCTAACGTCTAACAATAAGCCTTAGGAAACAATATAGAAGAATGTTGATGCGGATATGGACCCAAGCGACCATGAGTCAAGTTGGCAAGTCTAATTCTAAAATATAAATTGGAATTGGAATTTCTATCGAACTTGAAACTTTCAAGTTATTAGAACAAGAAGTAATGTAGAGGTAAATTGATTTACAGAAACATAATTTTGTACTGACTGTGTATGATGGCAAACTCACTAGTCTGTAGTCTATCAAGAAGAACTGGATGCGGATGAACTGGATTTAGTTATTTCGTAAACGTGTCCTATATGACTGTGGTTCAATTCTGTTTCGCCTTTATTATAAAGCACTGTGCACTCTACCTACTCAAGCTTCCAGTCATTAATACGTGGTAGTTTGGATTTGAATTATTTGATCCTGAAATATTCCAGACATTTACCTTTAAAACTTCATTTTTATTCGTAGACTGGAGCACTATATTTTACCATATGTGTTATTTTGTACAATCCCGTAAAATAACCTTTCTGATCCACGTCGCTTCATTCAACCTGAGGATGGATCTAGAATCTAGAATTCACTAACTTATTTCATATTATGTGCTTTTTCCAAGTATCTGTATTTCATTAGAATAGAATCTGCATTTTCCTCCAAGAAACTTTTCAACAATTTCAATAGAAAAACAAAACTGTTAGTATCAAAGTAGGTAGGTATGTATTACACGTACATTTATATTCTACATTGTCATTTATGCACAAGCATAATATACTGTCGATTTGGATATTGTATTTTGAATAGGGAATCCAACTGATCGTGAGTTCCTTGCTGAATGCTGGGATGCTAATTCTAATTTGTCACTGTTATTTCGTCCATTGTTATAGAGTCTGTCTATAGAAGGTGGTCCCTGCCTGTATCCTCATACCGAACCGAACCGAAGCTCAAGTTCCAAATCAGAAGTCAATGAATGCTCCAACTACTACAACGACAACCTACCACTACCTTCGACGATGCACCTACACTTCCCGAGTCTACACATGGATATATATGTAATGTGATGGATTTACTCAATGCTCCAGTTGACGTTGATTGTGAGATGGGTGAATTGGATGCTGGAAACTACTGGAAAGGTAGGCAGGCAGAGGCATAGGAGAGATGCTAGACTCAAGAATGAAATCGCTCTGATCATTATGAGCCCAGCTACCCACATTGTGATGTGGATTTAATAGAAGAGACGACCCATTCTCTTGTTATTCCAGCGACAACAACAATAACATGTCTCTCTCTCTCTCCCTCTCCAAGTAAATGGGAAAAAGGAGAGGGACACGGAATGGAATAGTAATAGGAGTGGTTTAGTCTGGTTTTTGGTTATCCATCAAACCAAACGATGATTGTTTTGTATTTCTCAACCAAGTGTGAAAAGACTGTGAAGAGTTGATGTGGATGTTGGTTTGGTCTCACAATAAGTGGATATTACGAGAGAAAATAGGAAATCCACACACAAACTCTCGTGAGCTTGAGAGAAGGAACAAAAACGAAGAGTCGAAGTAGAAGAGTTGTTCTCTCTGCCTCTGCTTTATCATTCCAGTTGGTTTAGATTTGGATTTGAATTATGGGGATATAGTATTTGGAATACTCAAGACTCAAGGGTTATTTTATGGTCGCGGCTCTGGATTTTGGTTTTGATCCTATGGACATGAACCTCAAGGCTTCCCACTCCCGCTCTTCGGCTTCGGCTTCGGCTTCGGCTTCGGCATCGGATGCACATATGGGGAAATTCTATTGAGACGTGGAAACTGAAAGGATTGTTGCTTTACTATTTAGTATTTTATCTGTATTATAATATGGTTTCTACATACTCCATAGTTTACAATCGGAATTCAGACTAGTGTGCGATGCGTTGGGATGCGATGCAATTTCATTTGGATTCGGGTTATGTTGCATAGGCGCAGTTTCCCTCATGAAAAATGAACAACAGAGCTATGGGAGTATATACACATATATTTCTTCATTTTCGTCAGGTTTTAGTTTTGTATATATATATGGCTATTGTATCAGTATTTGTATTTTGTACATTATATATAGTACCGTCATCGTCCCTGACTGACTCACTCACTGTTCCTAAAATGCAATTCCAGTGGCATGCTTGCAGCAGCGCTGGAGCTGGAGATGGAGCTGGAGGATTGTCTCAAACTGTGAACAAAGATCATTGGAAGGATGTGCATTGTATTTGTATTTGACTGGAAGTACCTACTTTATAAGTGCAGACACATTTGGTTTGGCTTTGGTTTAGTAATCATATGGACTGTGGACTTGAAGTGGTGTGGTAGGGAATGAAATGCTCGAGAGAGTTATCTTGTATCTGTCTGTCTCGGTCTCGGTATAGTTCTGGTAGATTCGGGTTGGAATTCGAATTCGAATTCGAACCAGTGTCTGTATCAGTCTCGGTCTCGGTCTCGGTCTGTACTTTGGTGGGTAGTAGGTAGGTACTTGTCTCCTCTTTACTATATATACTATTGCAGTTTTGCATCGTATCATTTGTTCTCCTTCCCGTTTTGTCGACGTGGATCCGGATGCTCTGCCGATGGTGCGCTATATGGTAAGAAGTGAAACTAAAACTGTAACTCAACAAAAGTATATCGAGGGAAATAAATAATAGGAATGAATATATCGCTCTATAATAAAGTATACAGAAAAAAGTCTATAGGGCAATATATAGTAGTGTAGGCAGTATATTTATAGAGAGAGACAGAGAAAGAGAGAGAGAGAGAGAAGATCCCCGCACTGCATTTCTATTTATTTTTATGGCAAGTAGAATTGATCGAGAAAGTTTCTGTTTGCTATTTTTCTCGAGTCTCAAGTTGTATAGTATAGAGTCGACGAGCTCACATCGACAGCCGCCGCAGTCATGGATAAAGTACAAATGGCTACTTGAGACTTAGCAGGGAGGCTGCTGCTGTGTACTTGAGCGGAATAGATATATTAGTATAGAGAGAATGGAGAGAGAGAGAGAGAGAGACTCGGGCGCGTACAAATAGAGTAGTATAAAAGTAATATTATATATCTGCTAACAGCTAATAAGTTTTTACATGTACCCACCTACGTAAGTAGGATTAAATGCAGTGTAAATGTTCACATGTGTGAAGTATGTGAAGTAAAGTAGGTACTTTGAGAACTCGGCTCCCGTTCTGTTCCTGCTTCGGTTCCGTCGGAGTCGGAGTAGTGTCTCTATGTGTACACAGTAACCCGCTGGCCTACAGACTACAGACTACGGCTACGACTACACACAGACACAGACAGAGAGTGTAGTAAGTATTTAAGTGTGTAAGTTTCTCTCCTCCTCATATTATATATTTCCTTCTCCGTCCTAAATGAACCATAAACTTTGTTGGTTTGTACAAATAAGCAGAATAAAAAAACGGATGTGCTATATATATCAGATATGAATTGGGCTGTGAGGCGAAAGACATGGATTTCTGTATCTTGCCAAAACTCAATTTGATGCATCCCTGCAATTGCCAAAAAAATATACAAAAAAAAAATAGCACCAACAACAACCACTATCTGTATAGACTAGTGACTAGTAGACACTCAGTATAGGTAGATAGGTACCTTAGGTACTCACACTAAAGAGCTCCTAGAAAGTCCATAATGTGTGGAATTGTTCAAGTTGAAAGTGAGCGTGCCGCAGTGAATGGTTGAATGATCTGGTCATTCAATGGGAAAGACGGGGAAAAATTGCATTCAGTTCAATTAATTGCTCTCCGTTTATTTCCTGACCAACTTGTGAATGTACTGAAACTCAAGTATGTATTTCGTGAAGAAGTAGTAATCCTGGGTGTTGAATTAGTGGGTCCTATGCTACCTTCCTCCTAACGTCCTGGAAGAACACTGAATACTGGTACTGGTAGGTAGGTGCTGTTCCAGGGCTCTATCTCTATTGTGGTGATTGGCTGATTGGGATTGTGATTGTGCGATGTGAGGCCCAGTACCGGTACCAGTACCAGTAGCAGGGCCCCAGACCGAGTACCATCCAACAACTACTGAAGCTCTGAAGAGATTTGTTTGTTTTTATTTAATGGAAATGGAAACAGAGGTTATGGATCTGGACAGGAATAAACGAGTAGAATGAACTGGTGACTGGTGAGTAGGAAAACTTTACAAAGCCTCGTTAGACCGATTCGTGCCGTTCAACTTGTTTGTGGTTTGGTCTCTTCTGGTCTTGGTGGAGATCCCTATAGCGCCGTCACCTTAGCTAGCTACACAAAACCTATGTACCTACACTTGAATTTGATGCGGACTCTCTCTCTATGAAACTAAGTTTAGGACGTACGTATCTTGTATCTATACGGCTCCTTTATTAAACTAACTTTGACATTGCATTGTGTGGACGGCGAGAGAAAAAGGAACGAGGGAAAACCAAGAGCAAGAGGAGCATTTAGAGTTTATACTCGACGCAATAGATATTATTAGATCACACTACCACTACTAGACACTCACTCAGAGTCGGAGTCGGAGTCACCCAAACTAAAACCAAACACGATCCTTCCGCTTTATAGCGAAGTCTCGGAATCTGCAGAGTAGGAATAGGCATAGGGACCGGAGACAAAACTTGGTCTCTTTCTTCCACTGGTTCCACTGGTTCCCTTCCCCTTTTCTCCGAAATTCTAAATTGCAACTAAATTACACAACTATATAACTACAGTGTATAGGTAGCTTTTTGAAGAAGAATTAAAGTTTTGAAGGACGCTCACACGGTCAATTACGGCACGATTACGAAACACATTAATACGAAAGACATTGACTGACTCAGACAAGGACTTTGTTTAAATAAAGTTGGAGGAGGGTGTTTGGGTCCATGTGGGTACATACACATCGCTCCTAATTCTAATTCTAACTCTCGACAAATTAAATATTGGGGAAGATCTCTCTAAATACCTAAATATCTCCACTACTTCATCCCTTCACTACACCATACCACTCTCTCCATCCAAGTAATGCTGCTGCTGGTAATACATAGCCATATTGCACTTCTCAATAAAGTTCAAATTTCCAAATTCGAATTCCAACGAAAGTACCTACCTACCTACAGATAGGCTACCCGAAAAGATACAGATCCCCCAGTTGCCGTATATAAGTAAAGTACCTAGATACTCCAATTTATAGAGACTATATTATGGAATCTGTAACTGTAAACTTTTGCACAAGCTTCTCCAACTCTAGACATCGCCTGGCAATATGTCATGGGATTGGTGTACATACTGTGCAATATATAAAGTGATATAACTTCTCTATACATATAGCCCACCCATCTATCTGCTATGTATGTAGGTAGGTAGGTTCGGTGGTATGCAGAGAGATATGACGATATTGGATAGACGGAGAAGATGGGAGGAGGAGGTGGAAGAGTTGTGCCGCGTGGATCGTGGTTCTTGGAAGAGGAAACTTTGGATGAAAGCTGGAACTGGAAATGACAAAAGCAACGCTCATTATTTACAACCCGAGAATGACAATTAATGAGGTCCAGTTATCTTCATGAAGGGGGAAGTTGATAAATTAAATGGGATTTCGATATAGTTAAATCTGAATGGTAACTAACTATCCTCCGGATGCATACATGCCATTCTCTTCCACAAGTCATGTAGCTACGTACCTACCTATGCCGACTTAAATATAGCTATGTAATAATATATGAGCCGCCGTACGCCGTACACAAGCTTGAGGCAAAGCAGACACAGACACGGGAGCGTCACGAAGAATTTCAGTATTTTAGAGTGTACACACTCGTTGAAGCATACCTACGTATGTAAGGTAAAAGTAAGCACAGCCCTGTTCCCTATATTACTGACATATCCAATACATACTTTCTGTATGTTATTATGTATACATGCAAACATAAATGCACCTACAGATTTCCTCTATTTCCACAGTTCTACAATCTACACTTCACTATTATTATTATTATTATTATTACTATTACTATTATGGGGGGACGAGGGACAAACCTTATTATTGATACAACTAGGAGAAAAAGTTGTGTGGAAATAGAATAAAAGTAAAAGTCGCTTATTTTGCTTTGAGTCTTTGAGTATGTCCCGGTGTATCATTATGCTTCCCTAACCACATCTATATGGTGGTCCTACCTAAATAGTGTGCACTGCTATAGATACATATATGGGATTGAGTGCATGTGTGAGGGGTAGGGGTAGTAGTAGTAGGCGGATGGCGATGGCGTGAATTGGGAAACCATGTAGAGCTGCCATGGTGTGTAAGGACCAATTTATAATCCTCTTGGTTCTTTTCTTAGCCAATGTTTGCGACAATAATGGGCACAATTATACAGAGAGAGTGGAGGAGCTTGACGGAAACGAGCTTCCATGCTTGGCTTCTTTTCATACTTTTCTCCGCTCTTCTCTGGTAGACTTGTGGGGCTTTTGCTTAGGCCTTTAGCTTGGGCTTCTGCCCTCGTCCTGGCATCGGCACCGGCTTCGGCACCGACACCGGCACTGGTCGCCTCACGTTTTGAATCTGGAGCTCTGTCTGTGTGTGTGTGTGTGTGTGAGGAATGGAGGGGGAAATGAGAAGATGAAAGACAGAGACGTGAGTGTGGATGAATGAGATGCTTTGGATGTTCTGTTCTCCTCTATTCTCTTTTTCACTCCGTGTCTGTGTGCGTGTACATATGCGTGTGTGGTGACTCTGATTATGGTCATAGCCAGAGTTTTGCTTTGCTTTTTACTTTACAGAACAGAAAATACTTTACTTGTTTCCCTCTCGTGCGTATATTATAGTCAAGTCATCCCCAGTCTCATTTCATGTCGTCATTCCCAAAAACCTATGTCATCTTATCACATCACATAAATAGACGGTATTGGTCCTCGTTCCCTGTCCACAGCCCAGCTTCAGCTCGTTCAATTTTGTTATACGGCTAAAGGCTTAAGCAGGAATGTAGTACCTACCTAGATACAGAAGATCGACTTGGAATGCTATTGGATGTATCTATATGTATATGATTGTGGCTACTAATGGTTGACAGGAAAGGAAGGACGAGAGCCTCACAAAACTGGAACTGTCCTCCGCACACACACAAGAACAAGGAAGGTGAAGCAGCCGGGCTTCGCGACTCCGACTCCGGTCCCGACTCCGACTCCGGGTAAAGTTGTGGAGATAAGTGGGGAATCCCTGGTGATGGTGGTTTGATGTTCAAGTTGAGCGGACCTCTACACAAGTTCAATAAGAGGGATAAGGCGAGAGGCGAAGGAGACTCACTATTTTGTATCTGTCTCTGTGTGTGTGTCAAGGGTTACCCGCATTCACATTTCATTCCATTTCACTGTCCTTGTGGAACAATCCTGACTCTGATTTTCTTCAAAAGAACCCGAATCAGAATCAGAACCTGGGAAAGGGAAGGTAGTGATTATGCTGAGACGATTTCATCCTCGCATCCTTTCCTCTCAAGCTCAAACTCATGGCAATCGTGATCATGAAATGATTTGGATGGATGGGTGGGTTGAGAGTTGAGATTTGAGAGAGTGTGTGTAGTTTTGTAGTTTCATTTCTTCGAGTGTGTCGCCTTGTCTCTCCTCTCTGTATTTCTATTGGGTATGGCCAACCGCCAGCGCCAGCGGTCCTTGTGTTTTTTCTTCAATTTCTATATGCTTCACGGGAACGGGATGATGGTCCGTCCTTATCCGCGTGGAGCTCAGGTTTTGGTTTTAGTGTTGGTTTTAGTTTTGGTTTTGGTGGATCTCGTGAACTTGTTTGTGTGGATGGAAATATTGAAGATTTGGGATGGGATCATTAAAGAGGGACACAAGTGTGTGCGGTGATGGCGAAAGGAAAGGAAAACTTTTCACTAAATATCACTTGAGTTTCTCATCAGTTGATTTGGACTTTGATTTTGATTTGACTCCAACGTCCTTTATTTCCATCTCAAGATCATCACCCAGCATTGGACGTTCTGTATATTCAAAAGTATGTTGGTAGGTACGACCGGCCCGGCCACAGTCAGTTATTCACTTAAATGATCTACAATAATGTTCCCACTTTCACGTCATTTGTTTTGCCCCTGCTTTCTTTTCTTCCTGAGTTGCCCATTATGGAGTGCGGTTGAGGGTTTTGACGACACTTGTATTCAAAATTCGCATTATTCCATATTAATTTGTAGTGTTTATAGTTTACTATCTAAAATGTTTTTGTCTGGCAATATTAATGATTAAAGTACCTACCTGAGTATTTTTTTCTGCATGATCAGACGTGGATTACGTAAGTGATTACGGAGAAAATGAGAGACAGGAGAGTACTATCTGTAGGTACATGTGTGGATGTAGTAATGTTAATAACAGTAGCTAAGAATAGACTGTGACATGATATCAAAGGCAGAGACCGACAACAGACAACCGACAACCTCCATCACATCTTCTCTTGATTTCCCTTGCCCTTCATGACTCACCCTCCTCGACAGCTCCAGAGCTCCTCGTCCGAGTCCACAATGGACAGATAGTTAGATACTCAATCAGCTTTTACTTTTACTCCAATTGTATGGTATGTGGAGAGGCCGCCCGGCTCCGGCTCCGGCTCCGGCTCCGTTACCAAGATACGGAATCTCAGCCTCTCAGACTGCGACTAAAGAGCCACACAGCCCCAGTCAGCCCCACACACACAGCTTGTTCTCTCTCCTTATCTGACGGTTTTGCTCGAATGGCAATGGTGAATTCCAATTGTGTATACTACCTATACTAGTATGTACACACGTGCATCTAGTTGACTACATGCTATAATTATATCTGTACATATTAACATATGCACCATTGCATCGTATGTACATATTTATAGAAAATATCTGTAGAAATGGCGATAGCGCTTTACTCCAGGAATTAGGAATGGGATGCTGGTCTGCTGCTATAGGAATCTATATACAATAAAGTGCAACTGCAGTACAGCGCAGTACAAGTTGGTTGTGGATAAGCAATAGGCCTTTACATTAGGGGTTTGATTGTGTGAGAGTTGTTGGTTCGCTCAAGTTGCAGCATCTTTCGCTCTTTCTCTCTCTCTCTCGCGTAGCTCAGCCCTTAATCAATCTTTCTCCAGATGCCATGGCTTATCTTCCAAGTCCTTAACTACATACAGTTGTGGTAAATTACCAACTTTATCTGTGGCTGAGGCAATGACTCTCGCCTCAGAAATCAGTTTACTCTCACCCTCTTCCCTTCTCCCCGACTAAATGATTAATTAAATCGAATTCAGTCTAATGTATCCTTTCCTCTCGAGTCTCTTTCTCACTCTTTCTCGCCTCCCATTTTATTGACACAATTGAGAAGGGAAACCAAAAGGAAGAAGAAGAGCGGCTCAAGACGGAGAGCGACTTTCCTTCGATGAAACTGATATCCCCACATAATGCAGGTCCTATATAGAATTATAGAATGCACCCAATTGTCAGAATATTATATGGTGCTGAAGCCGAGAGACTAGCCGATTAGAACTATATATGTGGGAATATTACACATTTGAATTAGTACATATATATTCGTCGACTCATTTGACAGTTTAGTTATATAGCTATATAGGGAGTGTTGTTGTTTTTCCGATTCCTGCGCCTGTTTAATATATAGGTCCTGCTGTCAGCGTCACCATGTTTTGTCTGTCTTTTTGTGTAGTTTCACGAATCGACATCGACGTGGAGATCGACATGGACTGTAGGGTTTTCGTTATTGTCGTGTTATCTGGGTGTTCACTACAAAATTACAAATACATCAGTCTGTCAGTCTGGGACTATACAAGTGAGCTGAGCTTTTCCAAGTAATTATGGACACTACAGATTGTGATTGTTTATTTATTGCCATTTCAAACACTTGCTTTTTTCAGAGAGATCAAAACCAGAACTCCACAGACAGTATATAGTGCGCCTTGTACTTTCCATTTCAACATCGTGTAAGCTATACTATCACTTTTTAGGAAGGTCCCTACATTCATTCATTCATATGAGCATTATTTATAATTGTGGGAAAACGGGGGGAAAATAAAAAACCAACCCAAAAAAAAGGTTCATTTTTTGAAGGATGTTCAATGTATTATACTTTATTTTATTATGATTTAGATGACCAAGAAAAACATATTAAAATAATTGCTTATACTTTATACTTGATGTGCCATAAGTACATCAGCAGTTGCATAAGTGCCCGTAGAGGGACAGATATAAAAGTGTCTGGCTTTCATCGATTTTATTTTTCTAATTCTAAACATTTTTTCCCCCCAAGAAAAATAGTTAAACAATAATAATAATAATGATAACTTAAAGGGTGTTGAGTTGGTTTTTCCAGAGTCTTACACAGTCCCTATGTTTTCCACACTTTACCTACCTACATACATGGTGTGTACACTGCCCGAATCAAAACCCGAGTTGAAGTCTCTCTCTCATCGTAGTCGGGAAATGAGATGAAATGCAGTAAGTGTTTCACCGTATGGTTTGTGTTGGTGGTCGACGTCGATTATGGATCGTCGATCGTTTCCGTTGGATGTTGATGGGGTAGGGAAATGAATGAATGGGAAAGATACTCACTCAGTCTCTCGGTCTCGGTGATGGTGATGGTGACTGCGGGTACGGGTCTGGTCTGGGCATGGACCTGGGCCTGGGTCTCTCTGTCTCCTACCTAGAATTCTACACTCTGTTATGACGTGGTGTGGTTATTGTAATGGTAGAGGAGAGAGTCAATCCAGTTTCGAATCGACTACTTTTTAAAGGAAGCAACATAAGAATTATGGCTCTGAGGTTGATAAACATACGGTTTTTAAAAGGATATAGTTAAAAGTTCCATAGTACAAGCAAACCTATATCTGCATATCGTCTGTGAAGAACCAAAATGACCCAAATCCATTTGTAGCTAAAAACAATATCCACTATCTACACAAATATTGAAACATGTCTTGAAAGCATTTAAATAGAATATTGAGCACTTTTCAAAAACATGTAAATAGAATATTTTGCACTTTTCAAAAACATGTAATTAGAATATTTTATACTTTTCAAAAACGTGTAAATTGAACATTTTACACTTTTCAAAAACTCTTAATTAACATTCATTTCATTTTCCATTTTGTTTTTACGACATAGCACAATTTGATTGTAGCTAAAAATGGATATGGGTCATTTTGGTTCTTCACTGACGATATACGAATACGATGTAGTCATATGTACTAAATGGCTTCCTGCCCCTGGCAATTGCCTTAGCAATAGAAAGTAAAAAAAGCGTTAGTAATAGCTGACTGTAATAGGGTGATGGTGATATTGGTTTGGTTTCGTATCGGCATGATTTAGTTGGGGCTGAACTTGGACTTGAGCAAATGTGGAGAGTACATAGGGAGATATGGTCGTCTTTTTAAGGTATATTCGTATTTTATATTTTAAGGTATATCCATATATATGCCTATATATATAGGTAGATATTGTCGATTGTGGATGGACATTATATTTATAGTGATAGGATAGTGCAGACTGCAGTGTGTGAAGTGACTAAAGGAAGTGAGTAAATATTGGTACGGTTCAATGAAAGGAGGCATAGAGAGATAGGGACTGGATTTCGGTTTCGGTTTCGGTTACGGATTCTGGATTCTGGGTAGAAGTGTAAGTGGAAGTATAGAAATGTGAGGGAGGGAGAGAGAGATGAAGAAAACTCAAAATGAAACCACTCTCTTTCCACACACGCTCCCAAATCTATGTCCACATTGCTACGGATAAATGACACATTCCAGAATCCGCTTCAATCCATGTTTCCATTTCCATCGCATCGCTACTCGTCTCTCCTCAGTAAATTCTCTACACGAGTCGGCTCGGCTCCGTTGGTCTCAGTTACCGAGCTAATATATGAAATTTTTAAAAACGGAGAGTATTATATAAAAGGAGACCCATGAAAAACGACAAACGAAACGAACCAATGAACGGTATTGGACTTGGACTCTACCACCACCACGAACCATACCGTCAGAATCATCAGTATGTATATATGTCGTAATTGCGCGGTTATATAGAATGCTCTGTCTACTGTCTACAGTCTACAGTCTACATGTGCTTATCTCCATACTCTATATAGGCATATAGTATGGCACATGGGGAAGTTCAAATAACTTCTTGTACACTTTTCCCTAAAGGCATTTAGCCATTTTATTAGCTACAGACTACAGATGGATATGACTAGAACTGCGTGGTGGTGGTATATCTGCATATGCGTCGCGTGGTTTTACGGATATAATTGGGAGCTCTTGGTGTCTACTACTATGACCATTCACATAGTGTAAATATTTATACATATTTTATATGGGAGCCATATTATCTACATTCTACATGAAACATTTCCATGTTGATCTCAAACTTAATTTCCATTTCACTTGTGACTATATATGTATATGAGTAGAGCGAGAGAGAAGCCCTTTTCCTTTTTCCTTTTACATTGCCACCGAAGCATGAGAAAATCCTGTCTTGGAGTCAACCGCAATCCCGCCTTGGCCGTTGATCTAATATCCAATCATTTTTGCCACACATGCACGCATGTAGTACAAATACGAGTACAAACTACCTACCAACTACCTTTGCCTTTGCCTTTTTGCCTCTCTCATAGCATTCAGAAAATTCAGATTATCCCTCATCAAAAATGTACCTATACCTACAACCTACAACATAAGTACTAAAACGATACTGCTTATTTATACACAGTAATTGTATGAATTTCATTTTCATTTCAGAAATGAAAAACAAATTGTGTAATTTTCCAATTTAAATGAGACTGTATGTACGACCAGGCTGGAGAATACACTAACTAATCACAAGGACGAAAGAGGAAAACGCTCAAAGTTTGAGTGGAGAGGTTAATTGTAAATCGTAATTATCTCATTTCCATCTCTTATCTGTGGGATTGTGACAGAAAAGCATGGAGGGCAGGGAAAAAAAAATGTGTTGGTTACAAATTTCTCTGATGTGTCTGCTGCTGCTGCTGGGGCTGTCATGGTGATGGTCAGAGTCATGCCTGATGACTCCACAATTAGAGTGAGAGGTTAGCCATAGCCTCTTAGCCGTCTGAGTGAGAGAGGTGAATGTGTTTTTTTATGGTGGATGTGGATATGGATGAGAGATGCGGTGACTCGTCTCTGTGGTGGTCAGAGTTGAAGAGCCATTTCCCCGCCTTCCTTTTTCACAGATAGCTAAAAGCAAGCACCACCGTCGCCGTCACCGTAGAAGGTATGTACTGCTAGTATCGAGTGATCCTGAGCTATATGTACACACAGGCAATTGTAGGTATTAGATCCCTATATGAAGAGATGTGTAGATTTTCTAAAGGAAATGAAAGAGAGAGATAGAGAGAGATCCAGACCAGAATACACAACACTACGTATATATAATGTGATCATGATCTATGGAAGGAACTGAGACGGCGTTTACTTAGGTTGCATTGGTAGAGCTTTTGGCGTTACCGACGATCACTCTAGCATGTCGTCGAGCCCTGTCCCTCTCAGATTTAAATGGTCTTATCTTATCTGGATGGACGACGAGTCATGGTCCGTCAGCCGTCGTCACACTGCACTGTCCACTCTGGAACTCTCTGGACGACGCGCTCCTTGTCCACGTACTCCCGTCTTTTAAACGTGTAGTATAGGGATCTATTTGGGATGTAGGACACTGGCACTGGCACTGGTGGACAGCGCTGCATACGCCGTTTTTTGGATTTGGATCCTTTTAAGAGGCGTAGGTAGTATCATTTGACAGAGCCATATTCATGGTTTATTGCTCCAATATGTAGAAGGAGTAACTTGACACGACCGCACAAGCAGACAGCTAGACAGCCCTGCCAGGCAGGCAGAGAGGGAGGGAGGCCAGGAACGCGAGAGTCAGAGAAATGAGACAGCGGAGGCTCGAACGAAGTAGAAGAAAAAGAAGGAGAAGAAGCTCTTGTTAAAATATAGGAATGCAGTGAGTAGAGAGTCCGAACATATTGTAGTGACTGACACTGCTTGGCTTAACTAGTAAGATGCACAGACACAGACTTGCTCTCCAGTGTTGGTGTTGGATTTAGTTTTGGTCTTTTAGTATCAAGTATATGAAGAGTGAAGAGACGAGCAGCGTGGATGGAAATCTTCAAGAGTTTTCGCCTTCGTCTTCGTTCCTAGTATAGTGCTGTACATATAGTAGGCTCTTGATGGGACTAATCGTAATCCCTGCCGGGCATTTCACAAATTGCCCTCAAACCTCTTTGTCCATGTCATGAGAGTAAAGTATGCGTGAAAAAGAACAAATTCAGACATTTTTGGCACTCTTGGTGATACATTAGCATCTTGGCTGTGGCTCTACTTCCCATCCCCGTCCCCATCCCATTCATATCCATCCATCCTGTTCACATCGCGGAGCGTATCGCGTATCACACCACATCTCATCTTTATACATTTTTTCCCAGCCCATAGCTTCTCCAACACCAACGCCAAGACCAATACCAAAACCAACACACACCAACACTTGCACTTGTGCTCTGTACGCTCTACGGATTTGGCTACGCTCCTCACACATGTACCTACCATTACCAGTACCAGTACCAGCACACTGTAGTATCAGCCACGGGGAAAGGTATATTCTTGTATCATATCATATATTATTATGACTGTGAGCTCGAGCTGCTCCATGTCCCATGTATTCCATGAGAGAATCTGCAATCTCCCAATTTGTCAACCAAAAAATTGTTAATGCTCCAAGTCTTGTTCGTCTTCGTCTTCGTCATCGTCATCGTGGACCTCTCCATGCCAACAGCCCCGTCACCGATCACAATCACAATCACCCTACACACACGGAACAAGATTCATACATTATACCTACCTACCTAGGGATTTTATTACGACTGGAACTGAAACTGGAAGTATAGGCACAGGACCAGGATGAGCGTATGTCTAATGTGCAGTACAGTTACTGTACCGTTGGAAAGTACAGTGTTAAGTCTTGACATCTCATGTCATCTCTAATGTGGCTACATATGCTCTACATCATGTACACACTCTGTTTATCTCCGCTTCCCATGCTCATGTGATCTTGTCTCAGTCTGAGAGATGTGTCGTTTTCCTCGTCTTTTTCTTCTGTAAATGCCATCGTCAACGACACGCCACGCCATGCCATGCCACCATCATATGATGGGATGCCAAGTGAACGGAAGATGAAACGACGACGGAACGTAAATCCTATGGAGACAGATACTACAGACGAAAACCGAGTTGATGTGAGGGTCTTGCTCTCCCATACAGATTCATACTTGTCCTTGTCACGGATATTCATGGCTTCGGATGAAAGCAGTTAGGAAATGAGATGATGAACGAGGACAATGTAGTTCTGCGGAAGATTTGATTTTTTTTTCCAGGCCATTCTCTAGTCGTATTCGCATGGAACTCAAAATAGTAGGAATACACTGTGTATGTCACGGCCATGGACACAACATGCTACAATGTCTCTGAATGGGTAAGCTTAGGGTTACTTTTACGTTTTACGATTACGACTACGATTATGGTCATGAGGATCTTGTGTGAAGGATTTGTGAAGGAGGAGCCTATAGTACAGAACAGTGCGGATAATACCTTTACATTTATTTACTATCTGCGTCACTGCGTGGACGACGGAGCCTCCTGACCGTTACCGTTGAGTGATAAAGGCGTCTAACTGGAGATGAAAAGTGTGAGAATTTCTTACGAGTTTTTGGTTGATAGGACAAGTGGGTGAGGATGTGAGAGAGTGGAGTGTGGAGTGGAGAGCGACAGAGATGTAGTACATGGAGGAGACATCAATTTGTAGATGAGAATGAGTATGAAGATTCAGTTTCTGATTTGGCCTCGGAGCCGGATCAAAGTGAGAGAGTAGTGTGTGCATGTATATGAATGACACATGTATGTAAGTCCGTCGGCTGTAGGTAGGTAGGTAGGTATACGTTGGTGGGATCAGGATCAGGATCTGTGTTTAGGTTTAGAGTTTTGGAGGAGATAGATGCAATCAGTATTTCTATTTCTGTCTATCTTTTATCTCAATACTTAATGCTCCATGTGTGTGCTTACTTTTTGGGTGTTGGATTTTGGAAGTGTAGAAAGTGTGTGTGTGTGTGTGTGTGTGTGTGTGTGTGTGTGGAGAGTTGTAGACAGAAAAGGCAAAGGCTTAAGCGGATACTGATGACTGTAATAGCTCAGCTCGTTGTAAATAGTACGCACTTTTACTATTTACACTATTTTTCCCATGTGCTCTCTCACAATCATCTTAAGCTCCATTTGGCTTTCCCTGTACAATTCCCACTTTGAGTCCTCCAGACACCACCACCAACCATACCACTCCTCTCCTTTCGTTCTGTGAGGAGTAGTAATCTTGATAGATATATGTGTTCAGGCGCAAATCCAGGTGGGGGCTACAGGACAGTTGCCCACCCTAAAATGAACATAGACTAACGTCCATACGGACATTTAAACCAAGACGGCGCACGCGCACTTATGTCACAGTGAAGAATCAAATCGGTCCATCTCCATTTTTAATTAGAAATAAATTCCATTATCCACAAAAACATTAATGTATCATGATTCTAAAAGTTTATAAGTAGAACATGTTGCAGTTTTCAAAAACATGTAAATAGAATATTTTGTGCATTTTAAAAACATACAAATAGAACATTTCGGACGTTTAAAAAGGCATGTAAATACAACATTTTGCACTTTTCAAAAACGTGTAAATAATACATTTCGGGCATTTAAAAAAAATATGTAAATGCAAAATTTTGCACTTTTCAAAAACGTGCAAATAGTACATTTCGGGCATTTAAAAAAAATATGTAAATGCAAAATTTTGCACTTTTCAAAAAAGTGCAAATAGTACATTCCGGGCATTTAAAAAAAATATGTAAATGCAACATTTTGAAGTTTTTAAAAACTCGTAGGTAACATTTAACGCATCTTTCTCATGCTACATTAGTTTTTTTTTGACAAGGCTCATATTAATTCTTGCTTAAATTCAAAATGGGCAATTTTGATTCTTCACTCACCATCTGTACTGCCCACCCCAGAAAATATTTCTGGATCCTCCCCTGTATGTATTTTTATGTGTATCGTCTCTTATGCATCCATGGGCATGCGGGTTCTGCTTATGCTTATACTTTATATTACTATAGGTGGTAGACCCATTATATGATTCTTGACACTTGGTGCTTGTTACTAATAGGAAAGGTAAACAGAAGTGGGTAGGTGGATGTATAGGAATAGATGAGGATACGGATATTACGCAATGAACCGTAGAGCACCACCTATATATAGTATGTAAGAACGGCTCCAGATCACTTTTTACACGGCTCCAGAGTCCAGATTTCCTGATTTACACTATCTGCACACTTGTACAGTTTTCCAGAATTGTACGATTTTATATTCTCTCGTCTCAAGATTCCTTCTCAAGTTGTATTCGTACTCAATCTGTGGAAAGTATTTGCCCACAGATGAAAATTTCGTTGATGGGGGTGTATTGTATGGAGTATGGAGTGTGAAACTCTCTCTCTCTCTCACATCTCACCCAGTCAACTTGTTCATTTTTGTTTGACAAGATCTGCTTTATTTTCGAGTGTCAGTGATTTTAATCATGTGTATGGAGGATCTTATGGAAATGGATGGATTGGAGTTATGGAGGATCTCTGTCTACTTGGCTGAAGGGGATGTGATGAAAGTATGTGTATGTGTGTGTGTGTGTACTCACTTATCCTGTGATAGCTTCTGTCATTGGTTAATGCTCGTCTTACGCTACACTTGCTGAGAAAGCAATCCAATGGAAATGGAAAATATACAGACAGACTACAGAGCAGAGAGCAGAAGAAAATTTGAGCAATCTCACCCATCCATTTCCTTGTCGTGTCTTTCACGAGAGATTGGAGATATTTATATACCAACACCGATAGTATACTCACAATAATATGCTCTTGAAAAAGATTGCTATGTGATACTATTTAAAAATGTAACATTTTGTAAAATACCTTTTCAAAAATGTGAGATTTTTTTTTACCTTGTTCAAAAAGGTGGGATTTTAATTTTAACCTTTTGGGGATAAAAAAAGGGGATTTTTGGGGGTGTTTTGCTCTGTTTACAATTAAATATACTACCACGTGTTACTCCAGGATAAACTTGACATTCATTATTTATAGTATTTTTGGGAGGAAGGTATACTGCAGTTGTTTTGGATATGGGAGGATATAGGTTTTCTCAACCATCTGTGGACAGATTTCTTATCCGAGCGCTTGATAACGTGGACAGTTACAAATATCAGGAGAGAGTAGATAGACATCCCGTATTTGTATTCATGCAGCTACCTACCTACATTTATCCCTTCCTTACCACACTATACATGCGACCATAGAATCTAATCGTAAGACCATCCTTCCATCTTGGTCTACATGACTTTACATTGTGCTCTCTCGCACTTGAGGAGTTTTAGAGTCAAGGAGAGTGGTGGCGAAGGAAGGGGTAAGAACTAAGGAGCACTCGTAGTGCATAGTGCATGGCTCATATGGACAGAGTGCTTTACAGTTCTTGTGAATAAGACAAGACAGATGAGACGTGTAGGTCTGTCTGTCTGCCTGCCTTTCTCTCTGGATGGTTTGAAGTTGGAGTTGGGAGTTTGGGTTGGTGTGTGTGTGTGTGTAGAAGATGTTACATGAGGAATCCACACCTCACTAAGATGTTTACACAATCTTGAATCTATAGATTGTGGATGAGACAAGAGTCCTGCATTCAATCCCCATCCATCCATGACTCCATTTCAGACCAAGACAACGACGAACTGTCTGAGTTTTGAGAGGGATGAGCAGAGGACCTCTGGTTCTGGATGTGGAAGGAATAGGCCCATCAAACCATTCACTCTATGCACTACTACTACTTTTGGTCTTCAACTTGCACTCCTTCCATTCACTTCACTTCCCTGCTTTCATTTGCCTCATAGCTCCTTTCTCTAACACTCTCTCACTCACTCCTCACATGAATGAGCTATTTGTGTACAATACGGATAACGATCCCGTCCCGGACGAGGATATGATGCGATACGAGCCTCTTCACATTCACCTGTAGTGTGTGGTGTGGATCTACAATCTACAGCACACACATACAGACAAGACAAGAAGAGCCCCAGCTGACACTCAATTCTCGTTCTCGATAGCTTCGCCTTCCAATAGCAGAACCCTCCATACACACTTGTTCCTACCTCATCCTTTATCTATATAGCATCTTGACTTGGATTTCGATTTTAAATTCGATTTCCGTCCTTTCTTTCTTTCCTTCCTTCGCCTTTCTCTCTCACACACATGCAGCCACTGTCAATGTCAACCATGAGGAGATGCACGCTCATAGAAAGGACGGTTTTTGATTTTTTAATTTTCTGTGTGGGGAGACTCTAGTTCGTAGGGAGGTATAAGTTCCTTATGTGGATTTTATTCATTATAATTCCGTCATGTGATACAATGTAGTGGGAGGGTTGGCTTTGGCGTTGGTGTATGGTGTTCCTGAGACTGAGGGAAAGAAAGAAAGGAGTCTGACAAGTGTGTGGTCGTGATCATGACTATAGAATATGTAGGTACGCTCAACTGGATTGTTTCGGTTTCGGCTGAGACTTTAAGTACGCGATGCTTTAACTGTACTATAGAACCAGAACCAAAATCAGCCAAGCCAAGTCGATCAAGTCAAAAGGACAAAACGAGGCTTTCCCGCTTGTTTAACTTTTAAGTGTGCACCTGGACCTGTGTTACGTACTGTGTATTATAGGATTGAGCCTACTGGAGCTACTACTGGAGTAGTAGACTTAAGTAATAATCTGGGAAAGAGACAAGTTTAGAATTAATAATAATGAGTAATGGGCTCTTTCCTTACGGTGGTCGCCTGCCTTATACTCGTCTTCACTTTCCTGTTCCTGTCCTTGTTCGTCTTGAGTACAAGTATAACTTAAGGGATGTGAGGCATTGGATTGAATTCGAAGAAAACGAAAGTGCGTGCTTATGCGTATCCTAATTGAGGGTCCTATACAAAACTTACAATATGTTTTTATTCTATTTCTAACACAAACTTGTATGTGGCTAAAATCCCTTGTTTTTTGCTTCGCATGGCATAGCCGTAACTATAGGGGCAGCCTTCTTGCTGGTCGAGTAGCCGTAATGGAGATGGCGAAATTTAATACTTGACCTAAAATTTAGATGTAAGCATTGACATATTTGAATTTCTCACCAAATCTAAAATTTCAAATTACTACCAGTTCCTTGGTAAAAATTTACATAAGCTATACACCGTTGACAAGGGTGTTTAACTTAATACAACTGCGCATTTTTAAACTTTTCCAACGGGAGTTATTTTAGCAATGTACATACTTGTTTACAATGCTTGTATTATATCTTCGAAGACGAGCCACAGATATAAGCATAACGTTGGAACAGGGATCGGATCTACACACTAGAATCGATAGAGATAACAACATACTTACGCCCACCCACACGGTCTTGGTTCCTTAGTTTGAGCTTCGTATATAGAATAATAGGCAAGTGATTTGGATTGGAGTCTTCGTCATTGACGACATGATAATATTGTACTCACATCAGTGTGTAGGTGGTGGTGGTAGTATTACTTTTACTGTTACTGCACTCTCCTACTCTCTCCCCAGTCTAGTGACTGGTGAGTAGTGGTGAAAGTACCTACCTACATGTGCTACAGTAGATTGTGAAGTAGTGGATGGAGAGATTATGTTCATGTCTTTAGTGTTACACCAGTTCCACGTAATTATACTGCATATGCGTCTGCATATGCTCCTCTGATCCGACGACGACGACGACTTGCGAAACGAGAGAAAGGAAGAACATAATAATAATGATGATGATGAGGCGAAGCCGGAGTGAAAATTGCAAAGCATTGGGAGACGAAGGACGAGGACGAAGGACGAAGTGGAGTAGAGCAGATGAGGAGTGTGTAAAGTGTAAAGAAGGAGGACGACGACGACGACGAGACGACCATAAGACGAGAAAGATGCTCCCGCTCTCACAGTCTCATCTCATCTTTCCCAGTAGGCTTCGAATTACTCAGTGCGAGTGTGAAAAATTTTGCATTCACACTCCTGTCACTCCCTAAAACTCTCTGTCATTTGTATCGGCTTCACGTTGCCATCCACTGAATTCAGTCATCTGGATTATTTTTCTTATTCTTCCTCTTGTCCTATCATCATTCCGTCCCAGTCCTTTGTGCAGTGCACATGAAAGGGAAGGAGTGAGAGAATCTATAGAGACATTTTACACGTACCGGTTACGGTTAAAGCAGTGAAGTAAAGGGCCGTTGCCGGTACCGGTGCCGGGACCGGTACCGGTACCGGTACCACGGGATTATATTTGTAGGAACAATTCTATTTCTATCCTGGACTACAGTTTCCAATTGTCATAGCAATAGTCATTTTGTCAGCCGTGCCTTTAGCTTAATTCTGTATAGAAAACTGCTTCTACTGCTACGGTTACGGTTAAGTCACACGCCAAAATGTCTATAGTTCAAAAGTATATTACTTGCGTTGAAAGATAATTTTAAAGATACATTTTGAGCATATGAGAATTTTGAACTTGCAACATTTGAACTGTAAACTCTAAGCTTAACACGATGGCATGACGTTGGCTCTGTTTCTATGACGAAGGTTTTAGCTACATCAGGCTGGAGACTATGTATAGAGGCCGAGGCCGAACATGACTGGTGGTCCGTCTATATAGATAACTCCGTCCATGAACTTATGAATGCATCCATTATGGAAATACGAACATGTGAGAGTGAAATATGTAGGTAGGTTCATGTAAATTTTTTAAAGGTATGGTAGACAAGGTGAAATCCTAATCGTTCAATTTACATTGCACATTTACTGTGTCTTTCAACTCAGCACACATAGGGTTCTTTATTTAAGACTCCCACTCCATTTTCAAATATATTTACTAGATTTCCATTTCCACCGTCGTCAGTACCTCAATACAATCCTAATTCTGTGTGGTAATGGTAGGTTTGCTATATACATAATACGATTGATAATATGGAGAGGTTTTTAGCTTGGGAGTCCATCATGTTCATGCGCCACTGTTGTTGACTCTCTTCCTTCACAAATTTAGAGCTGAAATGAATTTTAATCTTTTTGTATCTAATTTTGTATGAGCAGCCGGTCACAGATAAAATCCTGTGTACATAGTATTTTCTACAAATGAAGGCATCTCACCACACTACTGAAAATTTAGAGAGAATGAGCGGAACGCCAAATGCAAAATGTAAAGATTGGTAGAGTGAAAGGGAGGAAAGCGGTGGAGAGAAATATAAAGAATGAAAGAAATGATCCTGGATTGAAATTTGTGAAATGAAACTATGTGGAAGGAAAACGGGAGCGGGAGCGGGAGGGAAAGGCGGCGTGTAGATTGGAAATGCAAAGAGGATGAAATAAAGTGGAGATTTTAAATAGCTAATTGCTCCAAATTTCATGACTCTGTCGATGAATAGAATTAAAAGTAATGAGGATATGTGCTTGAATATCACAGTATGGTTTATAGATAGACAGACGGGATCGAGCGCAATGGGAATTTTGGAATGCCAGAGGTCGGGGAGTTGGAGTCGGAGTCGGAGATGGAAATAGGAGATACTGTCTGTAATTTTGGAATACAGCTCTCTACACTCTCAGTCTCAGAGCCTTGTATTATTTGCACAATTTTATTTTATTGCAAGTTTATAATTTTGAATGGACTACTGTAATGGGCTCATTCTCTCATAGAACACTGAGCCCTCAATGTCGGAATTGTAGATTTGCAGAAGCTATTAACACAGTTTAGACTTTAGGCTATAGACTGTATAGGGTCCTATATAGCCTATACCCCGGTTAGTAGCTTCCCTTCATTTTCTGTCCTATCTGGTACGTGTGTTTGTAGGGTACATCTGCTTATATTATAGTGTAAATTAAAATCTCTACTCATCCTTCTCCTTCGGGCTGAAAATAACAGCGTTAATGAACCTTGACCCGCCAAGTTTAAATCATTTCAACGAGGTTTACAATAGGGCATCTACTACATACTTTAAGTACTACTTCTTTATTGGTTGGGATTTCCTTTGTTTGAATTGTAAAGCTCCGTCATCATCACTACTGTTTTAAAAATCCAACTACTAAACGCCATATTGGAGTTCGGTAAAGGCCTAGTAGAAAAATTTCTGATATATCGTCTGTGAAGAACCAAAATGACCCATATCCATTTTTAGCTACAGTCAAAGTGAGCTATGTCATAAAAACAAAATGAGAAACATGCGTAAAATATTAATTAAGAGATTTTGAAAAACGTAAAACGTTCCAATTCCATGTTTTTGAAAAGTGTAAAAATGTTCTATTTACATGTTTTTGAAAAGTGTAAAATCTGCTATTTACATGTTTTTGAAAAGCGTAAAATGTTCTATTTACATGTTTTTGAATGGTGTAAAATGTTCTATTTCCATGTTTTTGAAAAGCATAAAATGTTGTATTTACATATTTTTAAAAAGTGCAAAATATTCTATTTAAATGGTTCAAGACATGTTTCAATATGTTTGTAGATAGTGGATATTGTTTTTAGCTAAAAATGGATATGGGTCATTTTGGTTCTTCACAGACGATATGCAAAAGACTATGTAAAAGAATAACAAATATCAAACATTGTTAAAAAACATTTAAAAAAGTGTCTTTCCAAATTTTTCGCTTTTTTTGTAGGTCTTTAAAATAATATTTATTCAAAATTTTTAAACTGTATTTGACAGTATATTTACACGCTTAGAAAATAAACTGAAAAAAGTACAAACTATAAATTGAAACCATGTTTCTCTACCCGCCTGTCGCTGTCTGGATTGTTATTTGAAATGGATATTGAATTCTGTGTTCCTTGGATGATGGCTGGGGATTGAGATTCAAAAAAAGGCTAAGCATTATTATGAGTGTCATTGCCGCTGCGTCGTTGTCGTTGTCGTTGACGTTCTCGTTCTCCTAAATGAACGGTTTGGAATTGGAATCTTGGAATTGGTACATTGAATATTTGCTTTGAATTTTGAGGTAGTCTGTTCTTTTTTTCTACTACTACTCGTGGCGGGGTGCGTGCGTGTGCTGGTTCTGGTCCTGGTTGTCTCGTCGGTGTCTCGAACAGAGTGACATTTTGTGTGTATGGAAAATAATCTGAGTGCGTCTGTTTCTATTTAATGTGAGAAACTTGCTCTAATGTGATTACATGGGAGTACACAGGAAGTTTGAAAAAGAGAAGAGAGAGAGAGAAAAAAAATCAATGAAGTTTTGAGCAGGTTCACAACCGTAACTGTTGACGACCAAGACGCCAAAACGAAGGAGAGAGAGAGCAAGACTCACTCAGGGACTAGGAAATTCAAAGGGAAAGGGAAAGTCAATGGCAATTACAACTGGGAATGGCAATTCAAAGGGAAAGGCATGAAGAAGACCAAAAAGAGAGAGAGACGAGAAAATGGTAATCGAGCATTCTTAGAGAAAAGTAGAAACGAGATATCTTGAGACTTGAGAAAATGTGAAACACTTTCTTCCACAAGTATAATCATCCAGAATCCAAGAGATATTCCGTCCCACGACCCAAACCAAACCAAACCTAAACCTAGATCTCACTACTGCTACTGCACAGTCAACATATAGTATAGAAATATATAGCATAGACAATTTATTGTAATACATAATAGTAGTATGACGGTTGGTTTTATATCTGTACTTTGGCGTATGTTCCACGAAAATGCAAAGCTACGTTTTTCTCCGTGAATATTATATTTCATAGTACAAGTGTAAAAAAAAAGAAAAGTGAAGAACGTTTGTACAATAAATTTAATGGTAGTGCACATTGAACATTCTCTGAAAGGATGCAAGGGCAGCCTCTTCCTTTCCATGTCCATGGATATGTCCAAGGCCGAGGCAATTATGGTAACGGAAAAAAAGTATCATAGTGTATATAGTGCCTATACACATATATCTGTAGACGCACAAGTATTATTAATATTACGATTATTATTGGCATCATCTCTGTCCCTTGTTTCCCTTCCCTCTCCTCTGCTGACTTATTTAAATTCAGGAGGAGAAGGCTGCGAGAGGAAAGATAATGCATTGCATTAGAAATTGGAGACAGCAACAGCAGATGTGCTGTTCCCAAAAGCTACTTTTATAGTGGCAGACTTGAGCTGTATAGTTTTTCCAAACTCTATGAATTTCTCAAGTATATAGGGGTAGTCAAGTTCCTCTTTTTATATATAGAAATCTGCGCTTATACATATCCAGGAGTCAGCCCATAGGCACAACATGTGCTCAAAGAAGTAATAGGCAGTGCCGTAACCAGTCTATAGTTTTTTTTACAATTTTGACATAGTTTTGTATTGTATACTACGTTGTATCAGTATTAATGGACATGGAGGTGAGTATATAGGTAAGTGCATAATAGTATGTATGTGATAATTATTATACTTATGATATTATAATATAATGAAAAATGAGATTTACTAATATCGTCTGTGAAGTACCAAAATGACCCATATCCAATTTAAGCTGGAATCAAAATGAGCTATGTCATAAAAACAATTAGAAACATGCGAAAAATGTTAATTAGGAGTTTTTAAAAAGCGTAAAGTGTTCTATTTACATGTTTTTGAATAGCGCAAAGTGTTCTAATTCCATGTTTTTGAAAAGCGTAAAATGTTCTGTTTACATGTTTTTCAAAAGGTGCAAAATGTTCTAATTCCATGTTTTTGAAAAGGGGGAAAATGTTGTATTTACATATTTTTGAAAAGTGCAAAGTGTTCTATTATTGTAGATAGTTGATATTGTTTTTAGCTACAAATGGATATGGGTCATTTCAGTTCTTCACAGACGATATATCAGTATCCGTACTTCTACTGCGACTACGAATTAAAAAAAACTATGTACTGATTAACAATGCACGTATATTAAATGAGATGATCCTATATAGACTATACTGTGGCTATGTATAGAGCACCATGGAAGTAGACACCTAAGTAGAAATATAAAATAAATAGAAGCAGGCGTACGCGATATCGTTTCCTATGGTAAACGGACATTTGCTACCCGGACATTTGCTACCCGGACATTTGCTACCCAAACCCCAACCTAGGACATTTGCTACCCAAAACCTAGGACATTTGCTACTCATGGCCAAACCAAAACCAAACACCCTCCCCTCTCCCCCCCCCCAGAGTTTCAACTTTTTTAACATTACGGTAAATGGAAAGCTTACCCCCTCCCCCCTGCAAAAAAGAAACTTAATATATGGATAGTCCCTTACCCCTTGCGTACAGTTACAAACATTCTCAGCATTAGAAGATATTCGGTACATTTTATAGTGCTGGACTCACCATATATTACTCCAGGCTTTTCTTTGCAGGTCGCCGCTTTTCTTCTCATCACATTACGGGTTTTAGAAATAACAATAGCAGAGTCACTTGGTGGATGATTGTGGTCCACACTTCGGCTTGGAGTAATCACTTTAGTTTTACTACCACTACCTATCATAGCACCTTTGCACCTGGGAGAGAGAACTCGGCTCCAGCAACAAGGGGCATAGGCGACATCTAGGTCGGGATAGGGAAGTAAGTGTAGGTAGTGGTGGTAGCAGTAGTCAAGCCATCACGTGGAGACGGGATGGGGAGGACATGGTCGGGTAGTGGTAACAGCAGTAGTAAGCCATCACGTGGGGATCGAATGAGCAGAGTATGATCTAGAAGGATCCAGGTCGTGATACAGTGTACACGAGCAAACGACATGATAACGATCTGGCCATAATAGCAGGCATAGGGCTGTGAGATAGTGGTAGTAGGATGGGGGGTCGACCAAGAACAAGTCGAGAAGACGAGGATTGGGGAGCAGGAGGTAGGCTCATACCGGGACGATAGCCAATCAGCGGCAGGAGGCAGGCTCATACAGGGACGATAGCCACTCACCAGTTGGGGTAGGAATGTAGGCGAGTGGGGTATCTTGGGTCGGTCTTCAGGTCTAGGGCTCACGAGATGATGAGCAAGGACCATCATCCTCATTCCTTTGCAACCCTCCACGAGAGAAGTAAGACGGTGGAAGTACTGCTTGTTTCGTGAAGAAGTAGAGATTACCTCAGTAGTAGTGATAATATTTGAAGTGTAGAATATTGCGTATATGGCTGAGGGAAGCCATATTGGGGTTTTAGTGTTATATTTAGTTGGGATTAATATTGTGATTAGTGTATAGATATTTCATAATTTGTACCGGGTAAACCGGGTATTGTGTGTGTTATTTTCCCGACCAAGAACTGACTAATTTGCGGGTCGGAAAACCGAGAAAGAGACTAATAAATCGGTGATAAAGGTGTGTACAATTTCCCCAGACATTTCCTGTGTGTGCGTACTAACTTTGGCATATGGCGGACAGCATATAGGGGGCTGTGTAAGACTTTGTATTATAGTGTGTGTCCATTCGGGTCCAAATTGCCCCGGTCAGGTAGAGTTACACAAACGGCCGTCGTGCATAGACTTGGCTGGTTCGACGGGCCGGTCTCATACTGCCCATAGGCGCATCCTCTACCACTAGACCGTGAGAGCTCTACATCTTGGAGTGGGGGTGCTGAGGACCAGGTACCAGCACTTGCATACGAGTGAGGCATACTGCATCTCCAGTTCACACTACAGCGCTCACCTCCGGTCTTCGGTACGAGAACCAGACCAGAGGACGTTCATCGAGGGATCAGACCTGAGGACCTGGACCTGAGCTCAGCTCGAGCTCTTACCTGTCGGTGGGTCTAGTGCTCAGAAGGCGAAGGCGTAGCGAAGTCGGTTGGTCTCGAGGACCTGGGACCTGCGAGCAGACCTCGTATAGCAGCTTGAGGTGAAGAGCTCAGCTCAGCCGAGTAGGTAGCGAGCAGAAGCAGGGGGTACCGAGGACCGGACCCGCAGAGAAGCCTAGAAGGAGGACGTCGGCGCCTGAGAAGAGTGGTGGTCCTGGTAGTGGAAAGCTACGGAAGAGCGGGATTGTGGTGTTTTAGGAGATTCCCCTATGACACACCCTTTCCTGTGCTTCACGCATATCCAGCGATTACGATTTAGCGATATTGGCTTTTGCCAAAAATATAGATAACCTTCGTGGGCTACTTTCTTGCCACCTCTTTTAGTATCTAGTAACTCGGCCTCCATTCTGAAATATAAATCAAAATTAGAGGTGCTTAAACTCAAAGTATATTTTGAAGACGGTCAGCAGTACACTGGCAATTGACAAAAGTGACTGAGTCGCAAAGATCGTTGCCTTTTCTGTCTTTCGTTGGTGCATTGAATTTCGTAAATATTACCAATATTACCATAAAATACATATCGGTTAGGTTCGACTGACTTTGAGTATTGTGTCTAAAACTAAAATACATGCAAATTAAGTAGTATGAAGCTGAACCCCAGATTTGCATCTTTCTGTCATATTAGCAATGCTGTTATGAAAAGAAAGACATTATTTTCCTAGCTACGTTATGTTATGTAGACCAGCTTGTTATAATAAATATGTTCGGGTATTCTTTTCAGCGAATTGTAGTTTCTTTGTTTTTGTATATGGGTACAAAATATATTTCGATGTACGAATTGTTTTTCTGACATATTTTTGGTAAAATGACAGTTTTTAGTTTTAAAATTGTATTTACTTCTTAGGTTACGTACCTACGTTTAGACTCATATGGAGGTTTATTTATTTTATTAGGTCTAAGATTATGTTATAATTATATTTTTTACCGTTTTTCGTCTCTTAGTAATTATTATTGTAGCGTGTCTGCAATTCTGCAATGGCTTGTTATTGTCTGGTTCTAACATTTATACAGCAATCAGTTTTTAACTGCAGGATATATTAATTAGAACTTTAGAACCATTAATTGTAAAGATATTATTCATATTATTTTAAAATATTATTTTTGAACGACTATTTATTTACAATTACACCATCTTTTATCATTAACAATAATAGAATTAATAAAAGATTTCAACGATGCCAAGTTGTGCACTCATAAATATTGTCAATGCAATTTATTTCTACATTAGCCATGGGTAGCAAATGTCCTAGGTTTGGCCATGGGTAGCAAATGTCCTAGGTTTTGGGTAGCAAATGTCCTAGGTTGGGGTTTGGGTAGCAAATGTCCGGGTAGCAAATGTCCGGGTAGCAAATGTCCGGGTAGCAAATGTCCTACAACCTTTCCTATAGCCTACTGGTATATGTATGTTCCATTCAAGAGAATTCCTAATTCAAATTCATGTAGAATAATCGCAGCGTGTAGCATGTGCCGTGCCGTACGGACCCTGTATATAAAAAAGAATAAGCATATACATATAGGAAGAGACTACCCAGCGGAACCGTGCCGTCTACTGTCTACCCACTCCGGACCCAGTATTACTTTGAGATTTAGAAAGTACAAAGAATGAATAATAAAATATGAGAATCAAAATGAAAATCAAAGAAATGAAGAGACGACAAGGAAAATTAAAATTGAAGGAGGAAGCGAAAACGAAGATGTGATTTGATTTGAATAATTTTCTTGTTTGTATTTCTCAATTTATCTCAACCATAATTATTAGTAGTACAAGTACATAAGTAGAAGTAGAAGTAAAAGTAAAAGTAGAAAAGAAAAACTTACTTGTTAGTCGCGGATTCCTCCAAGTCAAAGGATAGTTCAGTTTTTTTTGTACAATCATTAATATCTCTGTTCACCACCACTACCAGTACCAAGATACGAAAACGAAGAAGAAAAAAATATTATGATTGGGATTTTACGCTAAGAAAATCTCTAAAGCAATCTTCATTACAAGGTGGGTCGGATGTCGGATGTCGGTGCGATGGGGTGTAGGAAATGGGTGATGCCTTTTCTCTGTTAATTTTTTCATAAGTAGATCTCCTTCCTTTTTTAATTTTGTTTTTAGAATATGTCTTGTCTATATTAGTAATCAGTATGTATAGTGCGTATATAACTCCATACCCATCTATTTTGATGATTTGATTTTTTTTATGGTGAACGCAATTATAAAATTACGACAATGACTTCGCAGCGCAGCAAGGTATCCAACTTATAAAGAAGGAAAAAAAAATAAAGAATTTAAAAAATAATGTAATGTGCTAACAATCAAATTTGAAGGCGTGTATTTAAATTTGAAATGAGTCTCATGCTGAAACTAGGAGGATCAATTAAATAAATGTGTCGCATTAGTTGTTCTGATTTTTATTGGAATACATTTTTTTTATTGAAATGAAAATGGAAACGAAATTCCAGAATTTGTCTCTCCCATAATTTGTTTATGAAATTAAAATGGAAGAAAAATTGAGGACGTGGCGTATTGGTGGAATTGGAAAATTTGGAATTAATACGGGAAGGCATATTATATATATGAATGTAGAACGACGGTCGAGAGGAGATAAAAATCGTAATGGAGCTAACTTAAGAGGATTAGTTAGTTTCCTCTATAATATTTTCAGTTCCAGTTCAAGCTTGGATTGTACAAAAATACATATAGCAATGTAGTGCTGGGGGTACTGGTACTGGGACCTGTAATGTTAGTAGTAGAAACTTATATTGTTAGACATATATATATATTCTTGGGAGAAAATATAAATCTACAGAAAAACCTTTTTAAATTTTTGTACGATTCCATTATTATAAAAAGACGAAAAAAAATGATCTGATGTAATATGCATGTGCGTAGGTACCTATATGAATGTGTTTCACATACATTTCATTATTTGAATTTGAATAAGTACTACACTGTGCACATATAATGTAGACCTGGTACATTGAGAATTGAGATACATTGGATGGATTATGGATTTAATACGAGATGGAAAAAATAGATTATTGAAATCGATTTGGTTGGAAAGTGCTCTATATGATAAATATTCCAATTTCTGTGCATTTTAAATGCTTAAACTTTTGAGAATATGAATTGTGAGAGAGCATTGGGCTGATTGGAAATATTGGAAAGCGTTCATATGAGTCCGCACTTCCTATTTCCTTTTTGTCCTATATAGTACCTACCTAGTTTATCTGTATAACTTTGTTGTCCATACATGAAAAAGTTGTGGAATGACGAATGGACAAAATTTGATTCTTTTTTAAAAAAAGGAAAATTCAGGTAGGTAGTACTTTTCAAAACTGCGTGGAATTTTTATGGACAAGTATAAACGAAGTTAGTTATTACCAATAAAAATACTAGATACTTTGTATAGTAACCTATTTTTTTTAATTCAAAATATAATCGCAGGATTGGAACTAAAAAAAACTGCGTCGTAATGATTTTTATAATTATGTAGCTTTAAAAAATTGTATTATTTTTTACACTTTCATAAACGTAAAATTAACTATTTTTAATTGTAGCCTATTTTGCACCTTTAAAAACAGGAAATTTTTGTGCCTACATTTTAAATACAGTGCAAATACCACAATCGTTTCGCTTCCAAAACACACAATTTACATCCTTACCACTTGCAAAATAGATCAAACAGCTTATTTTACGGTCAACAAACTGCTTGAAAAGAATATTTTGTACTGTTAAAAACACAAGATTCACGGTTTCAATATTAAAGAAAAACAGTTCAAATAGCTGATTGCGGTCTTTACCTAATGTTTGAATATCAATTATTAATTTTGGTGATTTAAAACCTGCCTATAATTACTGAAATAGATAGCATACCTTGCAACCAAGACCAACTACCAAATAAATGGGAAGAGTAGGCGTAGACATTACTGTGTTACTTATGCAATTTTATGATATCTATAGTTGCAGTGCATGGTATTAGTAGTAGTAGAAGAAGTAGGAGTAAGAGTAATACTAGGAGATATGCATGATCTCCCTCAATCCATCAGTCTCATGAATATGAACAATGTCGTTGGGCTGAGCTAAAAAGTTGTTCCTATTTAGTGACAAGTATACGTGAAGCCGTTATACAGTAGTTTTAGTTGTTTTACTCCTCGTTATAGTGATTAAGGAAAAGTTTCTACGACAAAGTTGTGTAAGCTAAAAGCTCGGCTCTCTCTCTCTCTCTCTCTCTCTCTCTCTCTCTCTCTCCCTGTAACTACTCATATACTGTGAGAGTAAAGGGACCAAAACCAAAGTAGTGTAGTAAAGTCTGTTGGAAAATATAATCATATAATAAAAGGAGACTGTGGAGGACGAGGACGACGTGAGTAAGTAGGGAGAGACGGAGGGAGAGAATGGTTTTGGTGGGTGGAGTGTGGATTAGATGAAAATCTTAGTTTTGTGCATGATTTAGTCAATTATCTTTATTGGCAAGCACAGATGTAACTCAATGAGTCTTGTTTGTCAAGTTGGGGATTTTGCAGTAAATTATAGAATAAGATTATAATCATCTCACTCACTCAGTCTCCTTCTCGTCTCCTTCTCCTTCGTCTTGTTCCCATCTCCCATGATAACCATGTAACTCAAACCCACCAACCAACCAGCAAGACCAAATCCAAGTCAACGTGCTTCCATTCAACAAAAGTTACACCAGTTACGACTCAAATTGAAACCAAGACGTGAAAATTACTTGCAAAATTATTTCCAACTTCCCCACATGATAAAATTTACACACAGACATATACATAGAGGACTGACTCAGGCATAGGGACTCTAAAATGAGTTTCATTTTCTTCGTACCGTTTTACTTATAATTATAGAGTACTTTGGATTTGGGAATAATCAGTGGAAATGAAAATCTAAACGCTCACCTACTGCACCTACGGATACAGATACAGATACAGAGTCATAGGCCTATGCTTTGCACGCTACACACACAGTCAGTCCCCAGATACAACTACTTACGTAACAATGTAATTTACATACAAGATCACTTTGCATCTCTCTCTCTCTCTGTCTCTTCTGTATCTCTCTCCCGCTACCATTTTATGACTATACAACTAACTACTAACGACCATAGTGCCAGTACCAAAAAGCAACTAAGTTCACGCAAAGCTAAGCTAAGCTAAGCTAAGGAAAGGAGGCATAGGCGGACAGACAAACAAATTAAAAGGCAAAGACAGTTTCCAGTTTGAGTTTTCTGCATCTTCTTCTTCTTACTTTTTATAATGTATATACGCTTTTAATGGGAAGACGGCTTTCTGAGATTTCTGACTGTATGTAAGGCACTACTGATATTATTCGCCTCTTTATTACGTATGCATTACTTATAGCATATAGTGATTACTGAAACTGAATTGACTTACACTTTATAGAGCTGAGCTTTAAGACGTTATATAGTGTACAATTATTTCCAAGATTCCAAGTTGAATTCGAAGCTGAAGCTGGACCTGAAGCTGGGCAAGCAATTATTTTTGTACACAAATTAAACATTTCATCCTCTCTCTCTCTCTCACTCTCCGTCATTATTAGAAGTTGCTCTTCCTCAGCTCCACTCACACTATATTACCAATGCATTCTGCTTAAATGAATCTTACAATGGACAATGTGGTATTGAATACAAAATGAAAACGGCTTGAAAATGAGTGCCATTTGTAGGCTAAATTGAATTTAATGGTCTTGATTAAAAATTGCAGATGTGATTGTGTTGTGATTTTGATCTTGCAATTTTTTTCCCTACTTTCTTTTATAAATCCTCCATCATTGTTTATTATATATTGGTTGGTGGTTGTGTTGTTGGGATGTAGGGAACGCTGGGAAATTAGCTTATGATTTAGTATCAATCTACATTTCTTATCGTTGACAGGTCTGCTGTATGTCTAGCCTACAGGTTTATTACACACTTTGTCCAGATATTTTTATATTCTATAATTATTAGAAGGTTAATTTGTATTCTGCGTGTGAAGCGCTCAGAACGCTCAAAATTCTTGTATGAAAATACTAATGTAAAATCCCTTGTAAGATATCAGTAGGCACCTACTACAATGTATGTTTAAGTAATAATACTCGGCTAGTCAAAGTCAAAGTGAATCAAAACTGGAATGAAATAAATTCACTTAGTGTTTATCTACACATGTGTACTCTTTCCTACTATTGACTACTGACTACTGATTTGTGAGCGGCACAGTCAGTCAGTGTCTTTCACAATTTTCCCATTGTTTTTTTTCCTATGCGTTTAGCTTCTGTGTCTATTTCGTGGAAGAAGGGCTTTATATACAGTAGGAATTCTAAAGGAAATGAAGCATTGCGAATTGTAACTGGAGTGTTATCCTATTTCTACAGATATTCCCATTTTCCTGATGGCAGAATACACACAATTCCTCCTCGTCTTGGTCTTGGTCTTTTGGTCGTCGTCGTCATCCTCGTCGCGGTTTTATCTTCTGTAATCAGGGTGATGAAAAACAATCCATACTTACAATTGGGATTTAATTCAAGTAATCGTCTGTACTCGGTTTTTACTTTGAGTGTGATCAAAGGCAGAATCAAAGGGAAGTCAAGAGCCATAAGGCCCAAATAAACAAAAGGACCGACGACGACGACGACGACGACCAACATGGGCGATTTTCTTTTTGTTTCCTTCCTACGAAAATGGAAAAGTAAAAAAAAAATACATACAATCAAATGTATTGTGTAAAAGTGCATCATAGAAAATAGGTAGTAAAATTGTTTTTACTAAAAAGAAGGAATTTATTCTATCTTTAATTTTTTACAATTATACAATTGATTACTAAAGTGAATCTGATTGAACAAAGGGTTCGCTCATTCATGATGGAGGGGAAGAGATGCGCAGGGACGTATGTTATTGCATTATAGGACATGATAAAATAATCTCTATGAATTATTTTCTTTAAATTATTTGTGTAGGAATGTTTGTTGCATTGGAGTTTGAATTTAGATTTAGAATTGCAAAATGTATCTAGGTATGTGTTTTAAGATAGAACAAGCTACAACAGGGCCGGATAATGCGGCCAGCCCAGGCAGCCCCTGCTGCCTGAATTTTCAAAAAACATGTAAATGGAACATTTTAAATTTTCAAAAACATGCAAATAAAATATTTTACACTTTTCAAAATCATGCAAATAAATTTTTTTGTACATTTCTAAAACATGGAAATAAAACATTTTCCACTTTTCTCAAAACATGGAAATAGAACATTTTGCACTTTTCAGAATCAAGTAAAAAGAACATTTTGCACTTTTCTAAAACATGCAAATACAACATTTTGCTATACCAAAGAAAACCATCAATAAAATCAAAAATGGTTTTTTTTGTATGGAAACAAATTGATGCCTAAAAGCAATTCCTTCGTCCGGCCCTGACTGCTACAACGTTAAATAGAACAGTGTAACAAAACAAACCTCCGTAGTAGTAAAGCAGCATTAGTGCATGCAGGTAAAAATTTGCTACAACTATTATTATGCAATCAACATACATATTAGAGGCAGGGATAAAAAAAACAGACCACAATAAATACTTGTAAAAAGTGTATATAGGAGGTACTCTTCATTGCATGTGTAGATCTGTACTATCATGCAGTGGCAGTCAAGAGTAAATAGTACAGAAAACCAACACTCTCAACCAGAACCAGAACCAAAACCCGACCAGGCCACAGTTAAGATTTTCTCATTCCAATTGAAGAGCCGCCAAGAGATCGCATATCATATCCTTTACCTACCTGAGTCAAATCATTTTCTGGGATGCAATTCCACACATAGATATTCTGTCTATGTCGGTCTTGGCATCGGTATCGGTCTCGGTCTCATCCTCATAGTGTATTCACTATGCCACAATCTACATACTCCAATGTGTTATTGCATTACCGCTAAATAAACTGAATTTACAGAATGGGAAACAACCAGATAAAAAAAAGTACGAGTAAAAAAGTAAAGTAGAGTTTTTGGTTAAGTGAAGTGGGGAGAGCATTGAATTAGATAAAAGGGAGAATAACAAAGGAGTTCAAGTAAATGCTTGCCGAAAAATAATCCTAATCGTGGTGAATAAGTACTGACGACGATGATGAGATGTAATGTACTTACATCTATACCTAATGATATACTGATATCTACGTGTGTGATATGCATAGAGTCTACTCATCACGTACCTACTAGGTACATTATCGCCTATAAGATTTCCTTTCATTTTTCTTACAGTTTTGTCTTGATTTTTTTTCAAAGAGCCACTATCACATATCTGAAGCCAGGCGTCACCACCGCAGTTCAAGTTTGAAGTTGAAGTGGAAAATTGAGAAATACCATTGCTTTCCTATTACGGTTACGATTACTACACAAGGATAAGGATAAGGACAAGGCGAACTGAGGATAAAGATAAGGATATAACTCTCTGTCGGCTTCGGCTCTTTCTCTCCGTCTTTCCTCCCCTTTGATTGGTAAGTACATCTTTCAATTCAATTCAGTCTATAACTTAGACTTAAGCTATGAACTTCTTTGCGTATGAAAAAAAAATACAACAAATAAACACACACAAAAAAAGCAAAGAGCAAAAATGCCGCTATCATCATACCGATACCGATACCGATACCGATACCGATACCGACCGCCAAGGAGTTGAGATAGTAGAAGAGAATTTAACAAAATTACAAAATACCAATATCAATATAGACACGGATACTTTTCATGATAATAATGGAAGGTGTGAGATAAAATGGAGCATTAGTGCCTAAATATATGAATTTAGCAGGATGCAGTAGCATATCAGTAATCATGTGTGGGTATCGGCATCGGTATCGGCATGGGCCTCGTCAGTCAGTATATAGAGAGGATAAAGGGGCATGAAAAATGAAAAGATCAACATCACCATCTCACACAAGGGATTCCGCTTCGTCAATTTATCACTATCATACTCATGCATTTTATGCCGAACCAATACCAAAGCCAAAGTGCCAAGCATTCATACTATACACCTTTTTATTAAAACTAAATTTACAATTACAATTTCAATTACCACCAAAGAAAAAAGCGCATTCATAAAACTTCATTTATAATTCTACTCTCAACTGAGAAAATACCTCAAAGCTTGTGCATGTATACAGATCCGAAAAAAATTCCTAATTATTATCTACATCTACCTTCCAGTATATTTACCCAAGTATAGGTAAGTTTGGTCTACTACATAGTTCTACTTTCTGAATTTCATGCTGTTCAAAATCCAACAAAGTCGACTTCAATCTTCAATATAAATAAACACGGAAAATGTTCTTGGAAAATAGAAAATTATCCCAGGGATATTTTAAGGAATTTATTGAGCACATTTTATGATTTTAGAAATTCTATATAAACCGACACGTCTTTAAGACTACGACTATGTTTACATAGGCAATAATGTAAATTACGCCAAGTCCTCGATTTGTCTTCTTTTGAACAAGAATGAAGGGAACCTTGTTAATTTTTTATGAGGGGAAAAAGATCACCTATGCTGTACATAGTATATAAACTCACTATAGTCAGTATTCAGGTACCTCCAAAAGTACATATGGCATTTACTTAGAAGGTTAAAAAATAGTACCAATAAGATTATTATATACTTGTGTTATGTAAGTCGCGTTAGCTGCATATAGTTTATTTTGTCTATATATTTTTCCTTGGTGAGATTTTCTGTTTGCGGTTGAGTAAGCTCGACTCTCTTTCCCCCTCTTTTTCATGCTAAACTTGGCCAGGAGTTTTACATAAGTGTTCCATCCTTTTTCGTTTTTTCTTAAAGGGTCCATGAACTTTGATAGGAATAAATAAAGGAATAAATTGGGAGAAGAAGAGTACACACACACAAAGAAATGAATTGATATTGTACACAGTGCCGTGGATTGTGGATTGTGGATGAGATGGAAAGGAGGTGAAGGAGGGGGGGGGGAGAGAAGTGAGATCAGAAACTATGAGTGGAAGACTCTCTCTCTCTCTCTCTCTCTCTGTGTAGACCACCCAGTTCACAAGAAAAGAATCATACACAGTCATACTGTGTGTGTGTGTGTGTGGATATATCCAGAATCCAGAGTGAAAAAATATCATATACAAATACGGCGAAGTACCAAGGCTGACTTCCACTACCATTACCACTGCCATCAAGTCAATATATAAAAAGACCACGAAATTTTTGATACATTTATACAAAAGCTCATGTTCTTCATGTTGTGAGACTGTGTGTGAGTGAGCGGAGTAAAGTCTCACATTGAGAGAGAGAGATGCCGAGAGCGGACGACCCGAAAATATCTTTTTACGCTCCTCGTACAAATACAAATGCTCACATTACCCAAAACTAAAACTAAAACCAAAACCAAATCCAGACCCAAATGGGAACAATCTATTGTGTAGAGTGAGAGTGTGTAGTGGAGAATTATATTTATAGCATAGAGTATAGTACATACCTATACCATGTGCTATAGGTAGAGAGACACAAGATTTCACATTCCATAAGGACAACCCAAGGAAATCCGTATTCCATATGAAGATATGTTCCCTGTACTTTTGTTTTGTTACTTAAGTGGAAGTGGTGGTACTGGTACTGGTACTCTTTTTTTTGGCATTGCATTACTATTGCGTTTGTTTTGAGCTTTTTCGTTCTATGGGACTCCCTTTGTACCTACCTATACTGGTACTGGTACTGGTACTGGTACTGGTGTGTATCTGTTCTGGCTCTGGTTCTGTGTGTAGAGAAGAGACAGAGACAGAGAATTGGAATGGAATTGGAAAGAGGAACGTGAGCCCATAATAATATCATAGTAGTAGTGGAATAGGAATTCAAACATGAAAAAGGAAAAACGAAACTATTGAGCTCGTACACACACTGTCTTTCTTATTCATTCATATTCATATCTACAAGTCACACTCTGACACTGGTTCTCGGTCTTGGTCTCGTTTTAGTTTTCGATCGTTCTGGTTCTGGTCCTGGTTCTGGCCCTGGCCCTGGCTATGGCATTTGTACGGGCACTGGATAATATAAATCCACTCAAGTCAAGTCACTCTGTGGTCTCACATCTCATCCTCTCCCTGTCTGTCTCTCCATAAAATACAAAAATCTACATTCAGTTCAGGGCAATCATCATATAATGTGAGTATTGCCATTGCCTCAAAATAAACAGAGTACTGTAGGTAGGTAGGTAGGTAGGTACTTGGCATGCTTACACATAGCATATTATGATATGATGTAGGTAGTCATCTTCATCCGAGCGTCCCAACCAAAACTTTTGAAAAGGAGGTAAAGAAAAATCAGAAGCACGTTGAGAGAGCTCATCTCATGCCATGCCAGTTTTGGTTCTGGTTCCTGGAGATTCTGACTCTGACTCTGGAGAGTGATGAATTGAGATTGCTCTTGTGTAATCCGATGAGAATGGAGATAGTATTATAATATAAAGTACGAGTACAGTACCGGCGATGGGGATTGGGGATTGGGATGGGAATGTGATGTGTGGTATTTCATAGTGTACCTAGGTATGATCGTAATCGTAGCCGTAATCGAAATCGAAGGAAAAACGGCTGACGGTAGGTAGGTAGGTAGGAGACTGGTAGGCTGAACGCATAGTTTCATTAGACATAATGAGGGTCTTTAGGAAATAAACGATTCATGTCTTGTAGCAATTCATATGGATATGATTGAGCCAGAGCCAGGGAAGGTAGGTCCCATATATACTCTACTGATATTCATGTGAAAAGCTCTAATACTCTACTCTTCTAGACATTTTTTAGCTTCCAAAAGCCCAACAAAACCAAAACCAAAACTCGAAGCTCATAACTAACTTAGTTGGTTTGATTTGGGTCTGTCTCATGTTGATGTTCTTTTACTTACTTAGGTTTTGACTTGTATTGTTTGTTCTTTCTTTTGGCTTTTGTTGGGGAGCTTTAAGTGGGTAGGTGGTCGATTGGTCTCGTCGCGTCGGCTGGTTTTGAGTTTTTCCTTGGTGGTTTCGCTCTTGCTCGTCTTCTTGGTTGTAAACTCCAATTCCAACTCCAATTCCAACTCCAACTAATCGTAAGCATATAATGTAGTTTAATCATGTGGTAAATATATTATATTATATTCCCTCTCACTAACAATAATCTCTCTCTCACAAAAAGTACAAAGAAAAACAATGGGTGGAATAGACGGAGATGCGGAGATGTACTCTGTGGAAATTGAAGGGAATACTTGTAGAATACTTGTGATGCGGCTCTGCTTACAAATACCAAGTCCAAAATTACTGAATGCAATTTAATGTTACACATTTAGTATTTAGTGTGTCTACCTACCTATCTACTATGTTGGTGGTGGTGGTGATGGTATAGTTGTAAAGTAGCAAGTAGTTGCTGTTGCACCAGGACGAGGACCAGTACCATAGTAGGTACGAGTACCAGTTGTTAAGTAGTAAGTACAGTGGGCGATGCTATAAAATAAATCGGCTCTTTGTTCTTTAATAATTGTACATTAAATACCTAACAAGCTGACTCGACTAGATCTAAGGAGAAAACTCATGTACACACTTGCATACTACACACACAGTCACTATAAAACATAAGCGTATATATACATGCTATACAGGTACTACTCGTAGTTTTGTTTTTGTGTTTATAGTTTGTAGTACTCACTCATTATGCTCGCAATCACAATTACATTGAGGTATGCTCAACATGTCTTGTTCTCTGACTGAGCTGCTGGTCTGGTACTGGTCTTTATAGTTGTGTTGTTCTGACTCTGGTAATTGAATTGCACATTGTACTCTCACCACGTAACCATTTACTATATAATCATAACCGTAATCATCCCAGAATTAAACATGCTACAGTATTAGTATTATGTATAATCTTTCAGTTTCAGCCTCGCTGCAATTATTTTTTCATTTCTATATATTTTGTATACAGTATTTAAATTGTGAATTTGAGAGGTAGGTAGCTCAAATAGGTATAGTTTTACATGAAAATTATTGAGAACTGAATTCTGAAATGTGCGAAATTTCAATGTATGTATATAGCTATTATACTGTAGTATAGTTTGGCCATATCGTGTGTGAAGAACCAAAATGATCCATATCCAATGTAAGCTAGAATCAAATCGAGCTATGTCATAAAAACGAAATGAGAAACATGTGTAAAATTTTAATTAAGAGTTTTTGAAAAGTGCAAAATGTTATATTTACATATTTTTGAAAAGTGCAAAATGATCTATTTACATGTTTTTGAAAAGTGCAAAATGTTCTATTAAAATGTTTTTAAACAGTGCAAAATGTTATATTTACATATTTTTTAAAAGTGCAAAATGATCTATTTACATGTTTTTGAAAAGTGCAAAATGTTCTATTTAAATGTTTTTAAAAAATGCAAAATGTTATATTTACATATTTTTGAAAAGTGCAAAATGTTATATTTACATGTTTTTGAAAAGTGCAAAATGTTCTATTTAAATGATTACAAGACACATTTGAATATTTTTGTAGATAGTGGATGTTGTTTTTAGCTAAAAATGGATATGGGTCATTTTGGTTCTTCATAGACGATATCTTGGTCTTAACTTACGAGAGAAAGGAATGCGGAGGGAAAATATTTTTCGTATGTAATTACATGGGTAGATGCTTATTTGTTTTTATTTTAAATATTTATTTCCCTTCATGTTTTCTTGTCAGTCAGTAGTAAGAATGTACCTGCCTATAAGGATGTACCTAATATCTGTAATCTGTATTGAGTTTTGAGCATTGTAGAAAAGGACTATTGCTAATTTTACAAAAGTGAAATTGAATGCTTGTATAATATAGTATAGCAATAATTTCTTGTTTAATTTCATATTATTGTATCTGTAAAAATAGTCAAGTAGTAAAGTAATACACAAGTGTAAAATCTCGTAAAGAGAACGGGAACGAGACGAGATGTGTTTCACTTGGCAATTTACAACTCGCACTTCAATTTAAATCTGAAAGCTATGTTTACGGTCGAATATGTATATGATTATGTGACCATTTGAGCTATTTGAGTCCCTCTTTATTCGTCCCATAAGCAAGCTCTTAAAAAAATTCAAGTGAGTAACATACAGGAAAAGTCTATTATATATTATAGGCTGTCTAACTAATCCATATCCATCCATAATACATAAATAGAAAATTAATAGCTTGAGTCAAGTGAAATTTTTATTATCAAGTTAGAGCTCGTTCTGACATTAGAACAACTTACGAACAGACGAGCATTTTATGTATACGTGAATAGTCGAGGAGGGACAGGACAGGGAGAAACTGTTAAGATAGGGATACGAAATGCGAATACGAAACGAAAATAAGAATTCGATTTTTTTTTAGAGTTCTAACTCCAACGTTACGAACGTACCTACCTACACTAATCCTAAGAAGAAATTAAATGTGAAGTGAGTATAATATAAGGATATCTCATCTGTCATCTGTGGAACTAGTCATGGTGTACATATAGCGAGGTAAATATCTGTATGTATAACTATGTTGTTCCGAACCGAAGGCAAGGAGGAGGTAGGTAGTTTCATTTTTACCTCTATAATGTAATTACATACATTCAAAAATTTTTTGGCATGTAAGTCGTAAGTGTAGTAAAACAATTTGATGGAGAGGAGGACCATATACCTTTAAAAAAAAGTTAGTTGGTGTGCAATACTGGGGCTATGGAGCTGGAGCTGGTCTAGTGCCTCGCTCTCGCTCGTGTTATGAAAAGTATGGTGTGTGTGTGCGAGTGCCAGGTCCTCGTCCTCTCCTCCGCGCTCAAGTGCCGGTGACTGTGAGTTAAAAAAATAGTTTTCATAAAAATAAATCAGTTTTTCATTAGCATTCCTCATTCGTTTCTCCTTCTCCCATGAATGAATTTACGACCCATTGTAATGGCCTCGAAAAAAAAGGTGTCATTGCAGGGTTGTAAAATGAAATTACGTCAATTTTCCTAAGACTGTGTAACTGTACTGAAGGAGCTGCCCGCGTCATACATGTGCCTACATACATACTGTAAGAGTGTAGGTAGGTAGGTATAAATCTGTAAAGTTATATGAGGCACACTGCACGCCGGCATATCTACCGCCAGGACTAGGACTAACATACCAGGAGTACCCATAGAGTATTCCCGGTACCGGTCCCGGTACCGGTGGAGCATATTACGATTACGGCGGAGAGAGAGGATGTAGTCGGGAAGTGAAAGGATGGAGCGGAGTGCGGAGGGAGGGAGACAGGAGTAGGAAAAGCAAAAGGTAGGCTGCTAGTGTGTAAATGTATGTGTATGACTCTGACGATCGTCTGTCGTTCTATACACAGATATTATTCCCCGTGTGTAATAGTCGCTCTGTTTTTACTCAAGAGACTCTCTCCCATATTCTTCCACTGCCTCAAGTCTCCCGTTAAAACTTGCAATAATACTCTCAACGACTTTGTACCACTAATATCCAATTCAATTCCAATCGTTCTCCTCCTTCTCACGCTGCGGTGTCTTATGGTCATGGATTTCCTCGCGTAGTCCCTTCTTGTCTGATCCTGGTCTTGGGGCTGTGTCTCTGTGGCAGTGGCAATGGACCCTAACTCTCTGTCTCCGTCTCCGGGACCGGGACCGGGACCGGGACCGTTGGCTGGCGTTAACTTTGGTTTCGGTTTTGGTTGTAGGCTTGGGCTTGGGATTGACTTGGCCGCTGCCTCTGGATGTCTGGTTCTGGTTCTGGTTCTGGCTATGGCTTTGGCTTGGCTCGCTCCTTTCCTCCGCTGACTGTCTCAATCTTATAGAGAAGAGAGCGTGTATTATGTTAACTGCAAGCTAGCAATTTCAAATATTATTCGTATCAGGACAGATATTTTGGATTCGGAGATACGTTAGATATAGCGTTAGAGCTGGAGTCCCGCCTCGATCTTCTTGTCTTGTCGGCTTCGGCCCTGGTCCTGGTCCCGGTCCCGGTTCTGGTCCCGGTTCTGGCGCTGGCACTGGTCATGTTATATATGTATATCTAAACGTACGAGAGTTCTTACATCATCATATCCTTTTATGAAATATACGAGCATGAGGCCAGCTGGAGCTGGGTTTAGGATCAGCTAAAGCTTCAAAGTGCTTACGTACGCATAAGAAATTATGATCACTGATATTGGATTTTGAATGTGTGGAGAGAGATGCATGTGAGGAGTGGGTGAGCACCATGGCATGACACATATTTTACGTATATGTAGGCATATGTACCTACATGGAATGGGCATACAGGGACGTCTTCGTCTTCGTCATCGTCATACAGTTCATACAGTTCATACAAAAATATTACCTAGGCACAGTATATAGTAAGTAGTAGGAGTAGGCAGTAGGTAATATTATTATTATTGGTCCAGACTGGAAAGGAATGAACTTTCTTATGTTTATCCTGGTGGCTAGACAACTCCACAAAAATGTACAGAGTCTCTCCATTCGGCATTCTACAGATTCTACACTTTTTTGATGTTTCTGTTTCACATTTATATTTCATTTTGCGTATTATCCTCTCCATTTGCATAGTCCAAAAAAGTGAGGGAATAACACACGGAGAGCCTGGGAATGTATCTAGGTAGGTATTCTATAATCCATGTGTGTATGGGCTTGTAGTTATATAGAATGATGATGGGAGGTGGGTAGAGGGAAGGGGGGGGGGGGAGGGGAGATGATGATCATGAAATCATGAAGATGATGGCGGGTGGTGAGGGGTATTGGTAATGGTGTGGATATGGGAAGGATGAAAGGACGGTGTAGCGGGAGGGAGTCGGGATGCAGTAATAGTAGAAGTAGAAGAAGTAGTACAGGTACTACTACTACTAACAAAAATGTTTTTTGAGCCAAGCCAAAATGCTTGATCTACATGTGTGTAGTAGCTTGTGCTTGCTTGTACAATATGGATTTATACATTGAAAGACGAAAACGAAAACGAAAACGACATTGGTGAGTGTGTGTGTGTATGTACACAAGTATATTACCCATGTCCTATAGTACCTACATAGTAGTGAAGACCAACCATAGACGGATACGGAGAAGGACCAGGACCAGGCCTGAGACGGAGACGGAGAGAGAACCAGCATATATGGCGTACTTACAATGACGATTTGCGTCAACTTGAATGTACACATGAAACTTTATGAACCTTTGAAAGCTGTTATGGAATGGAAACATTGCCATTCCCAATATTGTCGAGTTAGCTTAAATGTAGAGTCAGAGTCGAATATGAGTTTGGTTAAATGTTAACGAGCAACCGGCTTTGAGAGATCTATAGCTCCGTAGTATTTTTCTGTATTTATTTTAAGTATGTAGAATGGGAAATGTTCAAAATGTTGTATGTACGGGACGTTTACTGACGTACATACGTCTCCATTCCAGCCTATTCCCTCTCCTTCCTTCTCCTTATTGCATTATGGACTGTCTAAGAACTTTGAATTCAACGCACTAAAATTTTAAGTTTGACTTTTGTATCGTATATATGGAGCATTATGAGCTCTCATATATGTATATAGCATCAGCAGCATGTCTCTATAATATTCCCATATTTGTACAATGTTCAGCATACACTATAATATACATACTATTGAAATAGAAACTTGAAAAAAAAATTTTTTTAGGGATATTATGTTTTGGCTTTGGTATTATTAAATATCAGTAGGATCCCAGCGTCAAAGCGCAGGTCTATACCTATACCTATATCCATAGTAGATTTGCCTCTTCGTATTATTTATATTGTAATTGTATTTGACGTTTTCTCAAAATATTATTATTATGATTATTACGATTATTATTGAGAATTGAGAGCAACATTTTCAGTTTGAACCTCCTCAGCAGCCGTGTCTCAAAAGTCTCAAGACTGAAGCTCTGGAAATGTCGAGCTATGGTACTGTGTTGGATGTGTGGAATATTCTGATTCTTGAGACCATTACCATTACTACAGAGGACTGACTGACTGACTGTCTATGAAAGGAACGTGGAATGGAATGGAGTTGAGTCGTAGTTGGTAGTTGGGAGAGTTAATGCTATGCAATAATGTAATGTGAAGGTATGTGAATATTGAAAAAGATGATTGAAAGATCAATATCCTTTTCTTTATGCATATTATACCTACTTGAATTTGAATTTGTGAATTTATGAATTTATTACTTGTCCGGATCCGGACTCCGGCAGTGGCAACGGCAACGGCAGCGGCAGCTCTAGTTATTTCGTTATTGTTATTGAATTTAGATAATCAGAGCCGTTACTAGGGTAGGTACGTAGGTAGGCTACTTACACTGTGGTATACATCTATTTTTGGTTGCTCAAGAAATCTAGTTGAAAAAAAAAATGGGAAGCATAATATTGCGAGAATTGGAATGGAAAATGTATATTTATTTGTAGGTATTTCTGTTTTGTGACTTTGTAATAATAATTTTATTGGAGTCTCAAAATCTCTATAGTCTTACGTTCTCCCATCTGCATGATGTCGATGTTGTGGAATGGAGATGTTGTTGATGTGGATTGCATGTGCTTCATTCAGTGGCTCTCTGGCTGAGTGAGTTTGTTTGGAGTTTGTTGTGTGAGTGAGGAGTCGTGTGGGCTTTGAAAATGAAATGAAGGAGAGGAGCTCGAGTGGAGCTATATTATGGTTTTTTGTTGGTGTTGGTGTTGGTTTTGGATTTATAGGGCTGGAATTATTACACATTTGAATTTGCACTCGGATATTTGAATGTTTCACTGTGTGTTTGGAAATAGGAGTGACACGGGAAATTATGTATGTTGTGTATTGTTATTATTGTCGTTTTAAATATGAGTCCTCAAACAAATACAGAGGCAGGAGTCTTTTTGCGTTGCTCTCGAAGTCTCGAAAATGTAGCATGTAGTCTGAGTCTCGGGGAAGTCGTCGTCGTCGTCGTAGAAGTGGCTACATAATATATTATACTCAGTCTATATAGTTTATTAGGTTTATTACTACCTATTAGTTTGTACATGGGAGATATGTAGGCTCCACACGGAGGGTGGTAGTATATTTTGTTGTTTTGCTATTTGCTTCATTTATTATGCCATGACTTGTACATATTGTGATTATGATGAATTTATGTTGTAGTTTGCAAAATGTAAACTAGAAATTACATGAGAGTAATGTGTTTATTCATAATTTATGACTTGTTTCGTGAGTCAAATGTTTGATGGTTGGAAGGTGGGTGTGAGAAATAAATAAAATGCCTGTTTCTTCCTACAATTTCATTTATTTTTTAACTCGGACAAAGAAGTTGGTTCTTGAGCCGAAATCCGTCTCCGACACCGTATACACCGAAAGCCGAAAACCGAAAGCCGAAAACCGAATCCGTGAGTGAGCCTTCTTACACAGTTCCTTTACAGCATTGTCCCTGCCCAATGTCCACATGTCGGGATTCAAAAGACTCTGAGACCAACGAACCGTATGAGTTACGTGTAGCGGAGCTATATGCTCCATGCTTATAGTATAAGTGATATGTATGGCATGCTACATCCAGGTAGATATTTACCGTTTGAGTTACACTCGTCAGGCGAAGGTAGGTACCTAGGTTGGTTGTACCTATATAAAGACAGTGGACAAAAAAAACAAGTAGTTACGTTACTGGGCCAGAATTCCCATGGGATATTATAGGGAAAAGTGTCATGTACGGAATGAAATGTAAAGCCTGTGCCGGACATTGTGGAGCGACGGGAGCGGGAACGGTGACGGTGACGGTTTTCGTTTCGCGGAAAAAGGAGAGAGGAAAACAATATTGGCTCTTTACGGCAAACGGATTAATCGTAAGTTGAAACTAAATGGTCATGTGTTGGCGTTGGCGTTGGCATTGGCATTGGCGTTGGGATCCATGTTGGGTTTTTGGACTTTGGAGTTTTTAAGAGTTGGCATTCTGGATTGGCACTGCCTCTCGTCATCCGTTGTCCTTGTCGTCCTGGCTGTCGCTGTCGTTGTTACTTTGAGGGTTTTGGGTGTTGGTGTGGGTAGACCGGAGGAGACCAAAGACCAGACTTAAATGAAAGCTGAGGCCGATGGGGATGCCGATGCCGATGCCGATGCCGAATGCTGCTGAGGCGACCAAGTGTACCTATATATTACATACATGTGAAAGTAGCAAGTGTGAGAGTGCCATGTAGGTGAGCATAGTAAGCGGCCGCGGTGTGTACACTCTCTCTCTCTCTCATGTGTTTGTGTGTGTGTCACAGTGAAAGTCAAAGTGACACGCATTTTCACTCGACGGACATAATAAGTAGCATGCCACACGCAAAGGTCCTGCAACATAAGTTCTCAATTGCCCAACGCCTTCCAAACCTCCTGCAGTCACACACTGAATCCTTAACTGACTGAGAGAGTGAGAACGACACAAGGAGAGAGAGAGAGAGAGAGAGGCCAAGCCAAGCTTTGTATGCACCTCATACATATTTCAAGAGGTCTCCATTGCTACACATAGCACAAGTCGCTTTGGGCTGTAGAAAGGATATGTCCATACCTCTGGCTCTGGCCTGGCTCTGGCTTTTTACTCCTTCCACATGCACATCAGATCAAGCTAACCTCACACCTCACAATCACTTACACTATACACGACCTTATATCTATTCCAAAAGTCTCAAGTAAGAATGCGTATGATCTATCGATACGATTCTCTATTGGTTTTTTTTCTTCTTCACTTTTTTTTTCTTTCGTCCATGGCTCAGTTGACTCGACATCGACAACGACATCGACGTCGACATCGGTTTGGTATTGGTATCGGTACCGGCATTGGTACCGGTATCGGTATTGGTCCTCCTGCCTCTCTTCTCTCTCAACTTCTACTTACAAACTTACAGCTGAGCTTGTGAAGGACTTGGAACAACTTGCTTGGTTCTTTGCTTGTGATTTTGCTTCCATTGCATTTCAACTGTTTCCTCAAATTGAAAGATTGAAACCACATGACAAGAGTTGCTCTCCTATAATAAACCCTGATGGATTTTCCAACCCACATTTATTTCATTTTCTCTCCTTTTCCTCTAACAAGCCACGCCGCATGAAGTAACTGGTTGACATAGTTATAGGAAATATGTATGTAGGGCTTCATACATAATTATTATTAGGGGAAGCTCCATATTATTGAGCAAATCATAGCAGTAAGAGTCACAACAGGAGTTAGGAGTACCTACATTGCTAATCTTCATGCTAAGGCCAAGAAGCTTACAGGATCTTTTCATATTTTTGATTTGGATTTCATATGCCTAGTATGTAAAATCTGTACAGAATGTAAGTGTCTATGCCGGCCTATCTATGGTACCCATGCCCACGGTTTAATATTATGCCAATATTTTATCCAACATTTGACTCTCAACTTGCTTCTTACACTTTTACAAATCCCAAGGAAACAAGTGCAGTGGGAGAAGTGAGCAGCAGATTTTATGAGTAACATGGTAACAAAAATGTTCAGAAAGTCAAAACAGTTGCTTGGATTTGGATTTAAAGTGTCTACTGTGCTGTGTGCATATGTATGCTCGGGTAGTATACGTTGGCATTAGAGTTGGCGTTATGGCAGTGCTCACTAATAAAATAATTTCTTTGAATATATGTGGCACTTACTGTAGCCGTAGCTGTAGCCGTAGCCTTAGTTTTTAGGCCTGACTTCACCGCATGACTCTTTTACCTCGTTCGTACGTATACTCTCGCCTGATATATATACACACACTGTGTTGTTCGCCTCTACGATTACAAATTACGATTAGCTTGAGCTGTTTAGCATTAACATTGAATTATACTCCATTGCACTGCACACACACACACATAATATAGGATTGCAATGTGGTGCAGTATGGAGACGGGAGTGAGCCGTATTTCACTTTATTTTCATGTTCATTTCAATGAGCTTATCTCGAGAAAGTAATTTTTGTTTTTCCCACTTGAAGTTTCAACATCATAATGTCTCACTTGTTCTTTAGTGTACCACAACTTGACTCGGCTAAATGGTTTTTATCACAAAGTCAACTTTACACTGTAAACTTTATTTATTTCTGCGGATACATTATGTGTTTGCGTTCGCGCGGAGTCGAGAAGCCAAAAGCGGAGTGGCAGCCTCGTGTCCTACACTTTTGTCCTGTTCCGTTCGTACCATGTTAAAATATATTTGCTCGGATTTTTGTGAGAATTCAGATTTTGACTGTGAATGTGTGGAAATGGAATGGGAATTAATTGAGTTGACTCGCCTCCCTTCCTTCCCTCCGCTGGCTCACTACTGTAGTGTGGACATGTCCACACAGAAGGACAAAAATGAAAAAAATATAAAATAAAATCATCATAATAATACATGCAGTAGTAGTAGTAGTACGTAGTTATAGTACAGGAGAAAAAAAATAATAATTTCACTCGCCCGAAATTATAGTTTGATTTCCATCATGATTTTATGATGCAATAAACTTGAAATGGCTTGTAGACTTTAAATGTAGAGTAGTACAAAAATACACACACACGTCCCCATGACTGCTCTCCCAAGTGGGATATCTGTACCATGTAGACATGACTGTAAGAATTAGGCTTTGTAGAGAGAATAATAGTGCACATAAGTGAGCACACTGAGCAATATTATTCTGTAGATTCTGCATGTTCCACTGTGCATACAATAACAATCCAAAATCCAATTTAATCCAATCCAATAAGATACAATATCTGTGTAGAGTCCAATGGAAAGAAGAAGGGAGAGAGTGGACGCTCTCACTCCGCGGGCCTGGGCTGGCATAGCTATAGATGTTGTGAGGGAGAGCACGTATAAAAATTAATATGCACTTGTAATTTGATACACTGGAACTAGCAAAAATAATAATTCGTATTTTGTATTCCTACCATACAATTAGGGTGTGACTTGAAAATCTAAATCACCAGAACCAGGACGCATCAAATTATTTCAAGTTAGCATGAAAATATATAATGCAACTTAACTCCCTACTACTACTACTAGTTCATGCTCCCTATATCACTTCCCAAGTCCAAATTCCTAATCGTAAGCCCAAACCCATGCAAAACAGTGTATCTACACCCTTTCATTCAACATACCTACTATATGTACGTGAAAAGTTGAAAAGTCTCAGTCACTGTACTGTAATGCAATGGTATTTAGTATATTTTATTTTCTCACATTATTTTTGCATACATTTTCTTGATATCGTCTGTGAAGAACCAAAATGACCCATATCCAATTTAAGCTAGAATCAAAATGAGCTATGTCCTAAAAACAAAATGAGAAACATGCGTCAAATGTTCATTAGGAGTTTTTGAAAAACGTAAATTGTTTTATTTTCATGTTTTTCAACAATGTAAAATGTCATATTTACATGTTTTTGAAAAGGTGCAAAATTTCCTGATTCCATGTTTTTGAAAATTGTAAAATGTTGTATTTACATGTGTTTGAAAAGGTGCAAAATTTTTTAATTCCATGTTTTTGAAAAGGTGCAAAATGTTTTAATTCCATGTGTTTGAAAAGTTGCAAAATGCTGTATTTACATATTTTTGAAAATGTTAGCTAAATGTTTTATTTAAATGCTTTCAAGACATATTTCAATATTTTTGTAGATTACATATTTTTTATCTAAAATGGAAATGGGTCATTTTGGTTCTTCACAGAAGATAATGCTAAAGCTACAAATTGACAAATGTATTAAAGTTGTAGTAAATTATGACTTTGTAGACGTCAAATTCGGTTATCTCCCAAAGTCATTTATGACTTTTTGATTGCTTGCACATTTGAAAATTGAAGACAGGATGGGAATATTTGAATTGATTGAATACTGTACTTACCGTGTACAGAGCCCTGTATAAGATTACATATTGGCAATGATATGGGCATGATCTTTGGCAATCATCATAAGGATCTTTAAAATGGCAGAGACACGCAGACACGAGGATGAGGAGTATCATATATAATTACTGCTCCTTAATTTGTTTGATTTTGAATTCAATTTTTTTTTAAATGACCACCCATTTTATTTTATTATCTTTCTGCATAGGGCACCTATATGAGTTTTTTCCTTACGGTCGTCGTCGTCGGCAGTCGTCATGATGCCCATTGCCCATTACGACTCTTGTTTATACATTGCAAATACTGTATTCTCCCAAAAATAAAATACCCGTCATAACCCGTCCCATTCCATGTCCATATTCAAACTCTCATCCATTCCTCTTCCTTGGCATGACCATATGCGTCAGTTTTTATGGATTAAGCCAAGTAGAAAAAAAAATAAGAATTAGAATTTGGAATTGCCTTGTGTTATTATAGTTGTTCTTGTTTTTGTCAATGTGATGCCTACTGATATGTACATGGACTACTCATCTCTGTGCAGATCCTATATAAGATCTCTTTGATTTTCGTTCCCATTTTTTCCCATTTGCAATCCCCATTAATGAATAATGAGTACTGAGCCTTTCCGAAATTGGTCTTTGGGAATTTGGAATCTGGATTTATTTTATTGACGTCTTTGATACACACACACACATACACACACACACAAAAGAAAACAATATAATAAAATAAAAATGTTGGTAGCCCTAAAGAAATTGGGAGATGTGTACTTGGATATGAGAGAATAGGACAATTTTCAGTTTCGGTCGTGTATGTGTGTGTGTGTGTGCATATTACATGTGTTGAACAAGTGAAAGTACAAAGTAACTACGTGTAGCTAACTTATAGGTACTACACGTTAACTATAGGAAGTGTAGATATTACAGGGTGTAAGTGAAATATGGGAGCGATAGGAACGCGATGGGAAGATGTGATAACTTTTTCTATGTGAATGTATGACCTCTCTTTCTCTCAACAACACCAAAGTAATCGTCTGTAGTTGAAGTTGTAGTAGAATAGTAGTCATATTTTGTATCTCTGTACTGTACTATAGTTATACGTAGGTAGGTAGGTAATACCCTGAGCGTCCACCATACCACCGCACCGCCTATAGAAAAAGTTAAGTGGAATTGAGAAGTTTTGTTGTATAGTGTAGTAGTATTAGTATGTATGGTGATGGCGATGGCCTGCTTTAGTTTTTAGCTTTGAATTTCTCGAGTCAGATTCGGATTCGGAATCGGAATCGGAATCGGATCTCCAGTCTTGTGCATAGTGTGGTGAGTGCAAAAATAAACTTCCAATCCATACACAGTTTATGGACGGGAGAGTATCATCATGAAAAAAATCTAAAAAGTTATGCAATCCCATGATAAACTGAGAATAAAGAATAAAGTTTTATTACGAGGCAAAAGGCAATGGTCTCTATATATTTTTTTTTTCTTTTTCTCTCTCTCCCTAGTCTCCCTCCATCTCACCAATACCAGCGCCAGTACCAGTAAGAGCTAGAGTACTCACTATAAGTTATAGTCGTAGTTTAGACTAGTTTAGTGTGACTGAATGACCTACTATGGGGCAATGGGGAAGGGAGACGATGGATTATTATTTGTCTTATATTTTCCTATATATCTGTACCATATATATATTATTTTACACATACTCACAAACTGCGTCAGCTAGGAACACAACAACATAAAATGAAAATGAAATAAATGCAGATATGATATGATACTACTGAGAGCAACTGTACAACTGAAAAACTGTTCAGGAAAATTCCAAAAACTAAATCGTTAGTAAGTTTCCTGAGCAGAACATAGTTTGAGAGTTTTACAAGAATGAGCTGAGTTTTCTGGCTTTGAAGCTCTCTCTCTCTCTCACACACACACACACAGTCAGTCAGTAGTTAGTAGTCAGTGAAATACGATACAGTCCCATGTTACATTTGTATATAGGTTAAATGTACTAGCTCCCTTTGAAATATTATGCGTGAAAGTTATTTTGCTGGATTTCGACTTTGATTTTGACTTGGACTGCAATAGCACAGCTGTTAAGTCAGCGCAATTTTCACTGTGTACAAAACTACGTTGGCTCTTTTTAAAGGAGCATGTTCATTATTGAAGGTGCAAAACTTACTATGTACAGTAAATTTAACATTATAAAGGAAATAGTAAAGTTCCCATATGACGGATGGCTGTGTAATATATATAAAACAATATTATTATTACGGGAAAATATACTGAAAAATGGGAAAATTTGAACAAGTGAACGAACGAAATTGCCCGCTCTTCTATATGGCTTCGTCCAACGTTTACAATTTATGATAACGATATTTACCATTTAAACTGCACATCTCATATTTTATATTTTTATATTTCAAATGAAATAAAATTGCTCGAACGGCCTTTGCCTGGGACCGCTTTGCATTTTTGTATTTATTTCCATTGTGTATTTTTTATTTTTGTAGTTTTGTATATTTAGATATTTTTATTTTTTTATCGTATATATATATATATGAAGCTTGATGGTCAGCAGAAAGTGAAATATGAAATGAGTTGTATGAAATATGAAGTACTCCTATATATATATATACACATGTGATATATGATACTGTTGATACTTTGAATATAATAGACCGTCAGCAATTAAATTTTAGTAATGGCGGTAGTTTATGACTGTGGAATGGTGGAATGGAAATGGAATATTGTATTTTAACAAATAGAAAAAGAAAAATAGAAATAAAAAATAGAGGTTCCCATTCCCTATATATCGTATGGTTGGCTTTGGTTTACTACTGTCACTACAGTACTACACTGTGCTTTCCATTCGCATTGGCAGCCGGGCTATGGCATGATTATATTTTTGTTGTTGGCCGGTTTAGGTTTAGGTTTCGGTTTCGGTTTCGGTTTTGGCCTCAGTTGAGCGTCGTTCTTACTGGAACGTTAACGTTTCTTTCCCTCCTTAAGTTGACGCTATGGCATTCAAATTGAATTCTTTTTCTTCTATTTTTTTTCCATCTTTTACTCCAACTTAGACTTCACATTTCCATTCCCAGTCCCATATTATATCCCATATGGATATATCATGTAGTGTACTTGCTAGATGGCTATATACGACGTACTATGCGGGCATATAGTCTGTACAAGGAATGGAGAAGATGGAAAGAATTTCCAAGACGCTCAAGACTCAAATGAAAAACAGACAGAATTACATATATTAAATATCTGGGATGGAGAGTTTCTCTTATTGTGTTGTTGTTGTTGCTGCTGTTGTTGTGTGTGTTTGTTTATTTGTTAGAATTGGGATCTATATAGCCATGTCCATGTGTCCATATGGCTACAGGACTTGGACTGGGCTTGGGCTTGGGATCATGGGATATGTGAATGGGATGTAATAGTTATTTTAGAAATGCGAACTTAAAAAAAATGTACAATTTCAATCTTATAGGAATTTCACATTTTTCTTTCACTCTGACTCAACTGACAAGATGGCAGGGATGGGGCTGGGGATGGACATAGACAGGGCACTGTGTATTCTACATTGTAGACTCTACAGTATAAAAATGACATTATGTTCTCGATGGCTCTCCTACTCCTACTCCTACTCTCCTCCCCTTATTTATCATCAGTCAGTCAGTCAGTCTAAATTCTAGATAAAAAAAACGAGAAAAGTAAGTCAAGTATTTACGCGCTACATTAAAGAAATTCACATATTATTATATGCACACACATTTCGAAAAAAAAGTAGAACTGGACGCAGTTATTGTGTGGACGGTGAGATATTAAACAAAATCGAGAAAAAAATCGGGGAACGAAAATAGCTTCTTTAAGGACGTATAAAGTCATCTTACCACAGATTCGGATGCAATTACGCAGTTAAAATCGTTCAAAACAAAATTCAAATTTTTAAAAGGGATGCGCGTGGTTGAAGTGAACTATTAGTTTTTACAATTTAAATTTACTGTATTATCATTGTATGATTTGCATGTGCATTAAGTTTGAAATATTTATTTAATGAAATCCGATACGATACTTGGAGGAGAGGTGGAGGGGAGATAGGTTAAGAGGTTCATATAACAATTAGGTACATGTACAATTCAACAAAACAATGTCGTTAGCTTGAAGGCGGGAGTAATAAGAATGTGGCCAGGTCCTACCTACCCTGTCTTTCTTGTGCGCTAGTAGGTATAGCATTTAAATTGTGGGGCTATATACATCGGGCTTACATATTACATTCATATAGTATGCTGATGGCACGTCGACGTCATAGGATGCAGTGTGTGTAAACTGCAGTCATCTCCGCCAGCAATTGGCGAGAGTTTGGGAAGATTGGATTGAAGTAAAGTGACATGATTTTATTTATTAGTATTTTATTGTGACAACCGAATGAAGTTGGTCTGTCTGGTTTGTAGTAGATGAGCGCTGTACATATATGTAGCTCATTACTTGTACAGTCCTATAGCCCATAGCCTATATTTTATAGCCCACTGTACTGAACTGTAAGAGAGGAAAGGCAGACAGATATGTCCATGTGCCATAATGGCAAAAGCAAAGGCAAAAGCAAAACCAAGTTTTTGTTTTACAATAATTTATATGTAATCTACAGTTAGCTAGTTGTTCGGTCGTTGTTGTTGTTGTTGTTGGGAGAGATGATGAGGCTCATCTGAAGCTGAATGTTGAAGCTGTTGTAGTTGGAGAGCTGGGCTAATGGTAATTATTAGAGATAAAATGTAAACGTTCAGAGAGACGTTCCTTCAGATCCTCTTATCTTCTTGCTAACACGGCGAGATGATAACATGGCGAGAAATGTGAAATCATTAAATCCTAAATTACAGTGTATAGACAGAGCAGGAGCAGCAGACAGTCT